>CP125978.1:109032415-110232415 GCA_030063025.1 Avena longiglumis
CGTACCCGAGGAAGTTCTTGTGATGGTTCCCCCTTGGTTGAAGCGGTCTTGGACTTTGAGGGTGTCGAACTTGGAATCGATGCAAGGTCTTGAGTGGCGCCAAGCCATGCCACGCCATCCTCGCGCTTCCAATCACTGGTACCAAACAACTTGTTGAGCGGAGCGAGGCGTTCGCGGCCTTGCGGTAAGTGCAGCGAGAAGCGAATGGGAGGCCAGCGGCCGGCTCGGCGGCCGAGGCGGCTGACGAGGACAGGCGCTTGGCGGCGGTGAGGCGAGGTGTGGGCGGAGGCGGGCGTCGCGAGATGGCGGGCGGGTCCTGTGACGCGGAGGAAGCGTGGCAGCAGAGGTTGGGGCGAAGTGCAGAGGCAGTGCATGGCGGTGCTGACAGCGGCGGAGTGCTCGTCGGGGAGCCTGGCGGAGGAGGAAGGAGGCGGGGCGAGCCGAGGTAAGCAGCCGAGCTTGGCGGCGGAAGAAGGCCGGGCGGCCTTGAGAGAAGCTCGGTGGGCGGGGCAGGGCCTTGAGGAAAGGGGCGTCGAGGAGGAGCGTCCCGGCGGAGAGGAAGGTCGTGGCCGGGTGGCGGGAGAGGAGGCCGGCAGGGGGACGTGCAGTATGAGCAGTGATGGGGAGAAGGTTGGAGAGGAGGGAGGAGGAAGATAAGCGAGGGGAGGCACAGCGTCAGGTGGGCCCAGCAGAAGTCTTGTGCGTGGTGGCCAGGGGAGCGTGGGTGTGGGAGTGGGTTGGTGGGCGGTGGGGTCAGGCGGGAGTGGGTCCAGGGTGTAAGGGAGAGGGGTGGCTGAGTGGGTGGCGTGTGCTGTGTTGTGTGCTGCTGCGGGTGGGACCAGGGTGTAAGGGAGAGGGGGTAGAAAGGGGCTGTGTGAGAGAGGGAGAGGGGCTGGTGGATTGATGAGGTAGCAAGGTGGGTAGGGATTGGGGGAGAGGGTGAGATGGCAAGCTGTGATTGGTGGGTAGATTAGGACTAGGTAGTTTTAGGAATTCGGGTGGGCTGGTTTTATTCTGGGGGTGGCCGACTGGGTCGGATCGGCCCGGTTTGGCTACCCCCACTAAAATAATTAAATATTTTATTTATTTTAAACAGGATTTTTGCAAACCGATAGCAGACAAAACAAAATAATCCGGAGACCCGGGTTTTGGGTTTGAACGAAGACGGGCGTGTAGAAAACAAAATAGGTTTTTCCGCAATTAGTTTTATGCAAGCAAATGCAAGATGATGACGATGCTCAAATGCAAGGTGGCATGATGACATGAGCATGCGGTCATGATGATGTAATGCACAAAAACAACGCGATTTTCTAGTAGTGGCTTTCGGATCCACGAAGGAGGCCTTGGCGTACCCCCGAGGAAGTTCTTGACGTTGGTTCCCCCTTGGTTCGAAACGGTCATCGGACTTTGAGGGTCGGTGTCGAACTTGGAATCGGTACCGGGTCTTCGAGTGGCGCCAAGACATGCCACGCCATCCATAACGCTTCCAATCACTGGTACCAACACCGCTGACGGAACCGAAGGCGTTCGACCCACAGCGGTAAGTGCAGCGAAGGAGAATGGGAGGAGGCGGCGAGCTCGGCGGCCGGCGCTGCGAGGACCAGGCGCTGGCGGCGGCGGTGAGGAGGGTGCGGCCGGGCGGGCGTCGCGGGATGGCGCGTGGCGGAGTCCTGCGCGACAGCGGAGGAGGGGCCAGCAGCAGGAGGTTGGGGGCAGTGCGGGGAGCAGGTCTTCGGCGGTGCACGGCTGGCTGTGGCTAACCGGCGGTGGAGCGGCGAGGCGGCCAGGCGGCCAGCGAGGAGGAGGCCCGAGGCTGGCGGCGGGAAGAGGAAGCAGGCGGAGCGAGAGAGCTTCGGTGGCGGGAGCAGAGTCTGAGGACAGCGAGGTGGGGCGTCGCCGGAGGAGCGGCGTTAATAGCGGAGAGGAAGGTCGGCCAGGTGGGTGGGCGGGAGGAGCCCAGGGGCGTCTTATGCAGAGAATGGCGGTGGGGAGAAGGTTGGAGAGGAGGGAGGAAGAGAAAGCAGGGAGGCGGCAGCGTCAGGTGGGCCAGCAGCAGAGTGCGTCTTGTGGTGGCCAGGGGAGCGTGGGGGTGGGAGTGGGTTGGTGGGCGGTGGGGTCAGGCGGGAGTGGGTCCAGGGTGTAAGGGAGAGGGGTGGCTGAGTGGGTGGCGTGTGCTGTGTTGTGTGCTGCGGGTGGGGCCAGGGTGTAAGGGAGAGGGGGTAGAAAGGGGCTGTGTGAGAGAGGGAGAGGGGCTGGTGGATTGATGAGGTGGCAAGGTGGGTAGGGATTGGGGGAGAGGGTGAGATGGCAAGCTGTGATTGGTGGGTAGATTAGGACTAGGTAGTTTTAGGAATTCGGGTGGGCTGGTTTTATTCTGGGGGTGGCCGACTGGGTCGGATCGGCCCGGTTTGGCTGCCCCCACTAAAATAATTAAATATTTTATTTATTTTAAACAGGATTTTTGCAAACCGATAGCAGACAAAACAAAATAATCCGGAGACCCGGGTTTTGCGTTTGAACGAAGACGGGCGTGTAGAAAACAAAATAGTTTTTTCCGCAATTAGTTTTATGCAAGCAAATGCAAGATGATGACGATGCTCAAATGCAAGGTGGCATGATGACATGAGCATGCGGTCATGATGATGTAATGCACAAAAACAACGCGATTTTCTAGTAGTGGTTTTTGCGGGATGCCACAAAAAGGTTCGCTATCGTCAGCTTGGTGATCCGCACACCAAAAAGATCATCTCCAAACTTCAGCTTCCGAAGTATGAGTCCTTCCTAGGGATGTAAGCGGCGCGCCATTTAATCCCGCATAATACCATTTATCAATACTCTAGTTCAATGAAATTTGCGTTTTCCAAAAAAAATGAACTAACAAGTTGAATAAACGGGACTCGCGGCCGCCGTTTAGCTGCCATTTACATCCCTAGTCCTTCCACGTCGATGATCAAGGCACGCTTTTGTTTGAACACCGGATGTTTGTTCCGAACTACCCGGGTTTGAGGGAGCAAGTTCTCAAGGAGGCGCATGATTCTGTTCTTTCTATCCACCCTGGCAGCACAAAGATGTACATGGACTTGAAAACACAATATTGGTGGCCGGGATTGAAACGATATTGTGCCAAGTATGTCTCGGAGTGTGATGTACGCATGAGTGAAAGCTGTCCATCGAAACCTTACGGTCTTCCACAGCCATTGAAACCCCGGAATGGAAATGGGAGAAAGTAGAGATGGACTTCATCACTGGTTTTCAAAGGTCAGAAGGGCAACAATGCAATCTTTGTTGTCATTGAGCTTTCTAAAGTGGCTCACTTCTTCCCGTCAAGGAAACAATTTCGGAATTGAGTTGGTGAGCTCTATATCAACAATTGTCTCTGTATGGGGTTCGCTTGAGATCGAGTTGACCGTGGAAGCATCTTGAGTTCAAGTTCGGAAAGTTTCCAAAATGCTTTGGGAACAAAATTGAACTTCGGACAGCTTACCACCCTCGATCGCAAGGACAAGTTGAAAGGATCAATCAGATTACGGAGGATATCTGCGTGCTGCGTCATCTCTTTTGGCATGAAGTGGGAAGAATGTCTTCCTTATCTGAATTCTCTTACAACAACAGCTTCGGAAAGAGTCTAAAGATGGCACCATTTGAGGCTCTCTATGGCAAATCAGAACTACGATTGGTTGGTGGGTGCGGAGAAAGAATATGGTTTGGCACGACATTGTAACTCAAGCGGAGGAAGGTGCACATCATTCTTGAAAATCTGAAGATTGCTCAAAGTCGCGGAAGAGCAATTATAATGACTTACGGACATGGTGTATGTCACAGTGATCTTGTTTACCTTCGTGTCACTCCCATGAAAGGCACGCACCATTTTGGTATCAAAGGAAAGCTGGCTCCTAGATACATCGGTCCATTCAAAATTCGTGGAAGAGGAGAAGTTGCTTATGCTCTTGAGCTCCGGAAAAACTCAAGGTTCATGATGTTTTCCACATCTCTCAACTCAAGAAGTGCTTCAAGGATCGGGAGGCAAGTGGATCATGAGCTAATCAATCTGCAAGAAGACCTGTCTTATCAAGAACACCCCACAAAAATCCTTGAGATCGCAGAAAGAAGGACCCGCAACAAGTCCATCAAGTTCTGCAAGGTGAAGTGGTCACACCATTCCGTTGATGAAGCCACTTGGGAGCGTGAAGACGAGCTCCGTGCCAACTATCCTACCCTCTTTGAGTCTTCTTCTTCTTCCTAGAATCTCGGGGCGAGATTCCTGTTTAGTGGGGGAGAGTTGTAGCATCCCATTTGTCTAACAACAGTAATGCTACTTGGTCTAGTAATATAATGACTACTTCCTAGACATAATTGTTGCATCATCATTATATCATGCTCATGTCATCATGCCACCTTGCATTTGAGCATCATATAAAACACTTTTTGTGTTGGTTCTTCTCTCATATGCATTGTGAATTGTAGTTGCCTCTTGATATTGTATTTGGATATTGATATATTGTTTAAATGCCCAAGTTGAGTTTGGGGCATATCGTTTATTCCACTCCACCACCTTTCTTTCACCACCTTATAATTCCACCATTCCATTATCCATGAGCTTGCATTTGATTTTCTTTTGGTATTTAATCTAGCTCATGGGAGATAGGATGGATCTACTTCTACAAATTCTTTTGCTTGGCTTTATTCCACTTTTGGGAATGCATAAGAATAATGCCATGAAAATATTATTGTTTTCACAAGAATAAACATGGCATTAATTATTTTGCATGGGCTATGCAAGTATCACCACATTTAAGTCTCTTGGATTTCATTTGAATTCTTGAGTGGATCATCTCTCATCTCATCCCTCTCCCTCTTTGTATCCCCATCTTGTTTTACAATCAAGGGCCATTGTTAGGGTCCAATATTTTGGAAAAAGAGTTTTGTTCTTTTACTAAAACCTAATCTAGTAAAATGCCAAATAGACACATACACCTATTATGTATGTGGGCATCATCTCCCTCTTGATCTTGTTTCCTCTCATCTAACTTGTTTCCTAAACCTCCTTCAAATGCTCCTACAAAGTTCAAAGGTTTGGAATTAGTAACTTGTTTGGATTTGAAACAAACAAAACCAATAAATAAAGGAGAAGAAATAAGAGAGGTTCATACCTAGCAATGACCCACCTTGGGCCAGCTATTCCCCTGGCAGCCTACCCTCTCTGGGCCATTGACTTGCTTCCGCTGCCATACAGCTTCGGTTAAGAGAACACGGCCGTCCTCTGTTCTTCTTCTCCGCTAGCGACCTCTCTCTGTCGAACTCCAAAGCGGAGGGTGGCAAATCGCCTCCCGTCGCGTCACCACCTGCCTTCTTATCCACCCTGCGTCCACGGAACCCTAGCTCGTTTCCATCCATCCCACCTTTCATTGCCACCTTCCTTCCTTTTCCCCTCGAGAGAAAGAGAGAGAGAGAGCCGCGTGAAGGAGCATCGCAATGGCCGTCGTCAAGTTCATCTGCCTGGGATTGGTACCACTCTGCCGCGACATCTGCGTGGAAGATAGTGGCGGCCGGTGACTACCTCCTACGCCTCCGTTGGTCGTGACCAAGCAGGCCCGTCGCCACCCTTGACCATAGCCCTCCGCCCCGAGCCCCAATTCTTGCGGGGTGGTGAGTGAGTGCCACCTCCTTTCCCCTTCTTTCCTCCACCTTCCCGCCATCGCTGGAATCGCCCGTCGCCATCGTCGGTAACCACCGCCCGCGTCTGTGACATCCGAATAGCGGCGGAGATCATCGCGCCTGTTCCCGATAGTTTTGGCCTCTCCAACCACCTCGGTGGCGCTGTACATACCGCAAAGAGGGAACTTCCAGCTTTCGAGGATCAAAGGCGCCGCGAAGCGGTGGTAAATCTCTCAATCATCCTCCAAAATCGAGGCGACCTCGCGATTTAGCAGATTAAATCGACTAACGCGATGTTTTTCGTCCCTTGTTCATCGATGGTTTCCAGGTGCTCCAGCCCTCCACCGGCGAAAACTCAAACACGAAAGTTGTAGCCCTATCATCCCTCTCCATCTTTCATTTTTGCATCATGGCGAAATTCGTAGTATGTTGCTCGCCATCATCTTAGAAGTTGGCCAAATGTGTATCCTGCTAAATTCAGTTTCCCAGGACACTTCCTTGATTCGAAGAAGCGCTGCGGTATTTTCCATAGATCCTGGTTTTCAGATTTGAACCGTCCACCTCCTCGGCCCATCGGCAAAGTTGACCACACCGGTATGATCTGCCCGATCGACGCTGACCCACTGTCATCCTCCTTGGGTAGAATCCTGCGGTAACAAAGTCAAGAACTTTCACGAATTCAAATTCAAATTGATTTATATTCTGTTTAAATTTAAACCAATTCATAACTTTCAAATGGTTTGGAAATTGAATTCAAACCTTATATGAAATGTGTTTTGTTTTTGAATGTTAATTCAAATCTTTAGTCAAATATTTTCAAAACTAATTCAAACTAGTCAAACCTTTGACTTTGACTCAATTTGACTAATTTTGACTTTAAAATAAATTTAACATTCATAATTCCAATTAATGCAAATAATATACGTTTTCAAATCAGAAAAATGTGAGGAATTCAAATCTGCTATCCAAAATATATTTTGAACCCTTTAAATTTCAAGTTGGCTAAAATTACAACAAAGTGCCCTTATCTTAATTAATTAATAACTTTTGATTTATAACTCCAAATTTAACAAATGATATGTCTAAAATAATCAGCTCGACGAGACCTTTCTGTTTATGCATTCCATGTTCTGAATTGCAGCATGCATCATATAAATATAAAGTATACAGCAACTAATATGAGGATAAAATGTGACCAAAATTCAATAAAAAGTTTATTTCTTGTATTCCATACTTCACCCATGCCATGCTACTTTATTGCCATGCAAATTGTGCATCATTCATCATGGCATGATTGTTTGCTTGTCGCATCTTATTCATATGCTTGTGCACTTTATTTATGTTGGCCCTTGTTTGTTTGGTTCTTCGTTGAATAGACGTTGAGCAGGGGATATATCAAGAAACCCAGGAGCACTACCCAGATCCTTCTCTCGCTTCAACTGAGCTGCCAGGCAAGCACTACCACATGCTTGCATACATATAGTACCTATTGCCTCTATCTTATTCTTGCATCATTGAGTCGCGATTGCATTAATCTGAATCCCAAGTATTGCATAGCCTTTACTTTTAAACCCACCGAAGCTTGTTCCTCCATCCCATGAGCCATTACTACGAGGTTGTTTGAGCCATGCGAGTCGTGAAAACATGTGTAGGGTATGTGAGTGTCGATGGATAACGAGGTACCTAAACAACAACTTTGAGTAGTAATGGGATAACTAATGAAAGTGGCACGGTGAGCAATATACGCTATTTGGTTTTCCTGCTCACTTGTGTCCGTGGGACCCAGAGTACTTGATTCTGTTCCTTGAATATTCTCGCTATCCACATCCGGAGGCTTATGGGACCCCCGAGCGAGCTTGATTCATTCTTATTTCTTGGGGCCACAAACTAGTTTGAGGTTTTATTTACTATCCTGTACTTATGCCATGCTTTCTGCTTTATTTAATATTGTGCGAGTTTGCCTTTGTCTTTGTTAGGAAAGCGGAGTGTTTCATGATGTCGACAAGCCCAGTTTGGGTTCCCGTTCTGACCAGGCGCCAAACCTTGAGTCCGTCTGAGTCATTAACCGTTCTTGGTATACTTAATGGGTGGCCCCTGAAATATTCTGAATCTGTGATTGCTTTGTCGTGAAGGCCTCGTTGGGTTTTGATTTGGTTTTCGGTTGATCGAGTGTGTGTTGCTATTTGTGCACCCTGCGGTAAAACTTCTGAAAGCCGTGTCCATGATTATGGGCGACTTAGAGCAGTTTCTCGATCATAGACAAGCATAACTAAAGTATCGCTTTTAATTTGACTAAATGGCCGACTAGTAAATAGTGCAACACTCATGGAATGGATAATAAGCGCCAGCGGATGGGGGTTGTTCATCCTTCCTCGTCGATAGCGAGGAGGAGGATGGATCTGATATTCTTGTTATTGTTGTCATTAATTCACGGACATCCGTCTATCTTTGGTTAGGCGGATGGTTAGCGGTATCTATAGAACTGTTAGGGTTTATCTTTTCTTTGCTGCAATTCGTCACCCAGGTTGTGTCCTTTAGAGGCATAAAGACTTCTTGTACCCTAGGGTCTCACGATAAATTGTTTGATTCAGGATGGGCGGTACACCCACAAGATGGATCTTGGGTGGAGGGCGACGATGTGAGCGATCATTCGGTGTAGAGATTCCGAATGGGGATCCGTGAGATCGTGGGCGGGATGTGTTTATTTATGGGGCATCTTATGCCGATTTGCTTATCCGTACTCGGATCTTGTTTGCTTCACTTTGATACTACGATGTTTGATGTATGAGGAGATATCCTAAACTACTATATCTATCTAGGATATTTGGATCTTGCTGTATGGCGTTGCAATATTTCTATTTCTTTTAGATGGAATGGCTCTGATGTACTGTTGTATGGTGGCTTGCATACATACTCATTTGTGTATGTAGTTGATCCCTTCGCCTGCCGATTACGCCGCCCGTTAAGATGTAATATCAAGATACAAAGGTCATAATATAACTTTATAAACAGGAATAACATAATTTTATTACGTCATACATAGCTCATAGAGCTATTACATTACATTGCAGCGGAATAATAATAATCATGGAGTCCTTCATCTTTAGAATGCCACAGGCAGATGTTGGTTGTAGGCTTTGTAATCCTAATCAAACAATCTCCAATAAAATCAATCAAACCTGCAACATACAAATTCTTACAAGGGTCAATACATTTGAATTGTATTGGCAAGTTTCACTATTATGTGGAATATAAGTGGATCCTAACACTACATGCATATTTGGCTAAGTAGAGTTTAAGGCTTATTTACATAAAACAACATTTATCCTATCTTTTCAAAATGGTTTTGGTCCTTTGTCAAATCTCTTTTCCAAGTTCCTTGAACTCCTTGGTAGAAACTCAAGTATTCAAGTCCTTGTCAAAAATCCCTTGAGCTACTTGGTAACCCCAAGTGCAACAAGTTTTATCAAATCTCATGAGTTCCTTGGTAACCCCAAGTACATCATGCCCTTGAGCACCTTGGTAACCCCAAGTGCATCAAGCTTAACGAAATCTCTTTGAATTCCTTGGTATCCCCAAGTGCATCAAGTTTTTATATTAGAAATTGGAATGTCGAGATCTCCCATGGTTCAAACTTTAGTTGCTCAGTATTGTCCATAACCGGGGACACGGCTAAGTACTTAGATTTTATTAACTTCTGCAGAAGGAGTACACTTTACCCACATGACACAATCCCATCTTGTTGCCACGGTGGCCTCTTGGATTAGTGCTCACCAAGATGGATCTTGGCGGTGAGAATGTGACGAAGTCTTTCAAAAGGTCCTTCCATACATCATTGCTAGCTTGTCTTGATCCCCATGAAGCATTCAGATCCCCATGTCCAGGTAACTAAAGACAATGTATGGGTCTTCCTAATGTAATTGACTAAGCCAGAGCCATAATAGCATGTGTTTGTACACGAAAGCCACAATTGGAGAAACCTATTCAATCTCTAAGTTTCCTAGGTGGTTTTCATTTGGAGCATAACACAAAGTGATTGCCATAGACATGGTTCCTTTTGTTGCCACCTTCTCCAAAACTTCAAGTATTCTCCACCTAGGTGGTTCATTGAGTCCTTGTTTTATTATGTAAAACACAAGTCCTTTTTTCAACCTTTGTAGAATCTCAACATGTATCTCTTTTCAAAACATAGCATGGCTAAGCATGTACAACTTTAATACTTTCACTAAGGAGTGTATAGGGAATCCTATTAGGATTAGCATAGCTTAAGTATAAAAAGTATTTTCATGCATGTTTCAAAATCCACTAAGTATAATGAAAATAGTAGGAATTTTGATGATAGTGTCACTTGCCTTTTTGGTAGGGAATGGTGGTTCACTCCTCGATCTTGCTAGTCTCACACTTTTCTAAATTCACTACAAGTTAATCAAGCAAAACACAAAATCAACTAACATTCCAACCAAAGTCAATCAAACAATTTTTTTACAATCTATGTCATGCATAAGTATGCAAAGGTTGGTTCTATTGCAAGGATGGTCTCTACTAGGTTTATAACTTTGTAAGGTTCCAAATTGGTCATTTACCAAAATGTCAAAGTCATTTGCAAATGGGTTTTATCTCAAGACCATTGTAAAATCCTTTCATCATTTTATGTGGTGAAAAATATTTTTACCAAAGCATAACTTTATGTTTTTCACCAAGTGAGTTGCTCTTGGCAAATCTTGGTGTTTTGGGTCAGTAAGTTTGGTCCAAAACATTTTCCCAAAGTTTTCCTTGCAAAAACATTTCCATAGTAAAATCAATAATTTTATTTGGCTAGAAAATGGCTAAGTTAAATAATTCAACCTAAATTTTACCAAAATCATTTTTAACACCAAGGTTTGGTTCCTAGGGTCAGTATGGTCACTACAAACCATTTTTCAAAAGTTTTAATCCTAAAATCAATTTTAAACAATTTTTCTCCACTAAACAAGTACATAAATGTTTCTGCAAATTCAAACAAGTTAACAGATACTATTTTCGAAACTAAGGACATGGTTGGCTAGGGCTTGTTCTCCTGAATTCATTGATATAAAATTTGTAATTTTTGGACGTGTGGTTTGAAAGTTACAAAGGTTTGAAGTTTGCAAATAAATCTGTTTTCAATTTCTTTTAAACAGATCTAGTGCCACGCGTTGTGTTCCTATTGGTCCATACCGGTTCGGTTGGATCGCGGCTTGTGGGGCATTGGATCTAGTTAGATCGATTGGTCCAGAGGACATAACCCTTCGGTGTTTAAGTAATCTATCTGATTCGTCCGATCCAGATCTAATTTTGCTATTGCTGGTCATAGATGGGCGCTTGGCGGCGGCCAGCGGCGGCGGCGCTCGGCGGTGGAGTTCTAACACAGGAAGCGAGAGAGAGGAGTGCCTCACGGTGATCGCGAGGCACGGGGGGATGCTCAACCTGCTCGCTTGGTCGAAGGCGCACTAGGGTTGCGAGGAATTCCTCGTCGGTTGTGGCTGCGTCGGTGGTCCTGGTTGTGGTCGGCAGCGTCGATCACGAGAAGCCAAACGGAGGGCATGATTAGGTGCGCAAGACCAAGGAGAAGATGCTAGCATAATCGAGAAATAGAGGGGCGGTCGGTTTCTACCTGGGGTCGTCGTCGGAGAAGAAACATCTGGCGTCTTTGTCGAGCTAGTCAAGCGAAGCTCTGGGCGCCCGCGTCGAGTGAAGGACACGGGGAAGCGTCGGGAATGGGGAAACTGTCGATTTCGTCAGGAGGCTCGGGGTGATGTGGTTTGGTCGGAATGCGGAGGCGGTGGTCGGTGGGAGTGTCGAGTCGAATTTGGCAGCCTCGAGGCGAAGAGAGGAATGGCTGCAGAGGAAAGGGAGGGGAAGATGTAGGTGCTTAATATCGTGCAGTCACGGCGAGATTAACGCGCGGCATTACTATGAATTGAACGCGGCATTCAAAGGCAGCAACGGCAGCGAGGTTTGGGGTGACAGGTCGCGGGTGTGGACGATGGATGAGGTGGGGTCCACGGTCGGTCTGAAAAGAAATGAGAGTGAGGTCCTTCGGTCGAGTCTCGTTGGTCAGTGCAGGTGAAACGTTTTCTTGCGGGGTGAGGAAACTGGGCTGGTTCTGGGCCTTAGTGGGCTGCTGGGTTGGGTCTGGTTCAAATCCATTTTTTTTTATTCAGTAACTTTTCTTTTTCTATTTCTGAATTCTGTTTTGAATTTTAAAACAAACAAATATCAACCAAACCAATTCAAATAACCCATACTTCACAACTTGAACTTGGTTCTGTTTGTCAGCATAAACCCAAATTCCAAAATAAAATAATATTTTTTATTGATTCATTCTTTAATTAAATAGAATGGTTCATTAATTATTTAATAAAATAGGGTTTGATTTAATTAATAGAATCTCCTTTTGAATTCCAAATATTTTCAAAACAAAGTCAGTAGGTTTTATTTGGAAATAAATAATAGTTGGAAAACTTGTTTAAAATAAATTAACATCTTTATTTGTGGTCCATTAATCAATTAAATAAGATGGGCCTTAGTTATTAAATCAAATAGAGTTTGATTTTATTAATGAAATCCTTATTTGAAACCCAAATGTTTTCAAAACCAAATCAGTAGGTTTTAATTAAGAAAAATATAATACTTAGAAAACTTATTTAAATAATTTAATAAGTTTTGTTATTTTAATTAAAAATGATAAATCCTTTTATTTAAATAAAGTTGGATATTAAATCCTTATTATTTTATTTAAATAAAACTCTGCAAATTTTATAAAATGTTTTAATTCCAAAGCTTGGTCAAGGTTTAATTTGGTTTTATAAAATAATACTTATTTGTAAACATCTATTTCATTTGAAAACAAATCTTTTCATTTAATTGTTTCAAAATAGTATTTTCAAATGTTTTATTTTTCCTTTTATTAAATGTTTATCTTTTTAAATCCCTTTAGGTTTTATTTAATTCAAATGTGTTTTAAGGTTCCAATTGAATTCAAAAGTCTCTTCTGGCCTTGGAAATCAGAGAAAGTTTTATTTTATTCATTTGTTTTCACATTACAAGATTTGGAAAATCTTGGGATGTGACAGGCTACCATCCTTAAAATAAATCTCGTCCCGAGATTTGGGAAGGCTGGGTTACAAGCAAGTTCAAAACAACTAGGGTACTACCACCCTTAAAAATTTTCAAACAAAAATTACATCTTGTTCTTCTTGGGACCATGAGAAATATTTTCTCTAAGCAAATATTTGCATTGAGTCCTTTGTTCCATACTTGACTCATGGGCCAAGGTTGAGTTTCTCCATAGGCTTGTTCAACTTGTTTTTCATCCTTTACGGGAGTTGCTTGCATAATGTCACGATTCTTCTGATTGAAACAATGAATGTCCTTGAGTTCTTTGCGTTGTTCTTGTGGACAAGTTGCTAAATAATGGCCTGGTTCTTTGCAGTTGTTGCACCACACTTGGTCAATCTCTTTATTCTTCTTGTTCTCTGGGCATCCACTGGAGTAGTGTCCCATTTCCTTACATTTACGACATTGTGCTTGGCTCATGTCTTGCTTTTGTTTCCTAAGCTTCTTTTGTCCTTTGAATTGGGTTGTCTTGTTGGGAGGTATAAGGGGTCCTTTTCCTTTGGTAGACTTGGATCCTTCTTGTTTCCTTTGTTCCACCATGGAGTAGATTGGGCATTGGATAGGGACATGGTCATTTTCTTCACAAAGGTAACAAGTAGCTTGAGAGGTAGGACATTGTCCAACAGAATGTTCTTCTCCACAGTTGGGGCATTGACCTTCATGTTCTTTGGAAGTGTGATCCTTGTCTCCACAAATAGTGCAAGCTGGGGCTCCATCCAGAATAACATTCTTGTCAGCCTTGTTATCATAAACTTCTTTGGGATAGTTTTCTTCCATGCTGATCATTTGATTGGTCACCTTAAGCATCAGTTGAGACTGCTCTTCCAAAAACCTTTGTAGTGCTGGATCCTTATCACAATTGTTGGTTATGAACCGAGCTGTCAGTTGGTTCAGTTGGTGTTGGGTTGCTATGAGCTCCTTCATGCTGTCGGCTTGGTTGGTGTTGATGTCATCAACCTTGGAGTCTTTTGGAGTAGTCATCTGTTTGGGTTGAAGGAGGTTAGAATAGGCAAGTTATTGCTAAGGAATCATTTCTAATCATACACATCACAATTCACACAAGCAATGTTCACGCTATCACAAACCAAACACTTCACTCAATCAAGGTTCAAGCATACACTTAGTCAACAAAATATTTTTGTTACACCACTTAGGTTGGGGTGTTTTACTTAACTAAATTATGGTGGTCCATCTATATGGTTCGCTTGTGATCTTTCCTTCCTTCATGATTCTTCTTGTATGAGATCATGGCTTCCTTGGAAAAACTCTTGGTTATAATACTTCAAAGTTGTTGATGGTTCCTTCTTATTTTGCATTCCCTCAGTCTCTAAATCTTGAGTAAGACTCTCCTTAACTCAATTGTGGTCTTTGGTGACATCCATGTTGGAAGTCCTTGGTGATTATGCTGAAGATGTTGAAGTCATTAGAGTTGAAGATGTTGAAGTCATTAGAGTTGAAAAAGTTGAAGAAGTTCTTTGCACATGGTGTAGTCTTTGGCCATAGGTAGGTTTTTCCATCAAGTTTGAAATAGAAGAGATGTAGGGTTAAAATCAAAGTGGTCGAGGAAAGAATTTACAAGTGTTTTTGTAAATAAGTTTTTGGAACAAGTACAACTCCTATTTTTCTAAGGGTTTTTGTCCAATCCTAGGGTTACAATCTTACAGGCAACACAATGCTCTGATACCATCTGTAGGGGTCTCAACCTATTAAGGTAGATTCCTCCTGTGTTTTACAATGCTAGTCCCTGGATCAATAGCTAGCATCCACAGTTAAGATGTAATATCAAGATACAAAGGTCATAATATAACTTTATAACCAGGAATAACATAATTTTATTACGTCATACATAGCTCATAGAGCTATTACATTACATTGCAGCGGAATAATAATAATCATGGAGTCCTTCATCTTTAGAATGCCACAGGCAGATGTTGGTTGTAGGCTTTGTAATCCTAATCAAACAATCTCCAATAAAATCAATCAAACCTGCAACATACAAGTTACAGCCACAAGGGTCAATACATTTGAATTGTATTGGCAAGTTTCACTATTATGTGGAATATAAGTGGATCCTAACACTACATGCATATTTGACTAAGTAGAGTTTAAGGCTTATTTACATAAAACAACATTTATCCTATCTTTTCAAAATGGTTTTGGTCCTTTGTCAAATCTCTTTTCCAAGTTCCTTGAACTCCTTGGTAGAAACTCAAGTATTCAAGTCCTTGTCAAAAATCCCTTGAGCTACTTGGTAACCCCAAGTGCAACAAGTTTTATCAAATCTCATGAGTTCCTTGGTAACCCCAAGTACATCATGCCCTTGAGCACCTTGGTAACCCCAAGTGCATCAAGCTTAACAAAATCTCTTTGAATTCCTTGGTATCCCCAAGTGCATCAAGTTTTTATATTAGAAATTGGAATGTCGAGATCTCCCATGGTTCAAACTTTAGTTGCTCAGTATTGTCCATAACTGGGGACACGGCTAAGTACTTAGATTTTATTAACTTCTGCAGAAGGAGTACACTTTACCCACATGACACAATCCCATCTTGTTGCCACGGTGGCCTCTTGGATTAGTGCTCACCAAGATGAATCTTGGCAGACTGAGAATGTGACGAAGTCTTTCCAAAAGGTCCTTCCATACATCATTGCTAGCTTGTCTTCAGTCCCCATGAAGCATTCCAGATCCCCATGTCCGGTAACTAAAGACAATGTATGGGTCTTCCTAATGTAATTGACTAAGCCAGAGCCATAATAGCATGTGTTTGTACACGAAAGCCACAATTGGAGAAACCTATTCAATCTCTAAGTTTCCTAGGTGGTTTTCATTTGGAGCATAACACAAAGTGATTGCCATAGACATGGTTCCTTTTGTTGCCACCTTCTCCAAAACTTCAAGTATTCTCCACCTAGGTGGTTCATTGAGTCCTTGTTTTATTATGTAAAACACAAGTCCTTTTTTCAACCTTTGTAGAATCTCAACATGTATCTCTTTTCAAAACATAGCATGGCTAAGCATGTACAACTTTAATACTTTCACTAAGGAGTGTATAGGGAATCCTATTAGGATTAGCATAGCTTAAGTATAAAAAGTATTTTCATGCATGTTTCAAAATCCACTAAGTATAATGAAAATAGTAGGAATTTTGATGATAGTGTCACTTGCCTTTTTGGTAGGGAATGGTGGTTCACTCCTCGATCTTGCTAGTCTCACACTTTTCTAAATTCACTACAAGTTAATCAAGCAAAACACAAAATCAACTAACATTCCAACCAAAGTCAATCAAACAATTTTTTTACAATCTATGTCATGCATAAGTATGCAAAGGTTGGTTCTATTGCAAGGATGGTATCTACTAGGTTTATAACTTTGTAAGGTTCCAAATTGGTCATTTACCAAAATGGCAAAGTCATTTGCAAATGGGTTTTATCTCAAGAACATTGTAAAATCCTTTCATCATTTTATGTGGTGAAAAATATTTTTATCAAAGCATAACTTTATGTTTTTCACCAAGTGAGTTGCTCTTGGCAAAGCTTGGTGTTTTGGGTCAGTAAGTTTGGTCCAAAACATTTTCCCAAAGTTTTCCTTGCAAAAACATTTCCATAGTAAAATCAATAATTTTATTTGGCTAGAAAATGGCTAAGTTAAATAATTCAACCTAAATTTTACCAAAATCATTTTTAACACCAAGTTTTGGTTCCTAGGGTCAGTATGGTCACTACAAACCATTTTGCAAAAGTTTTAATCCTAAAATCAATTTTAAACAATTTTTCTCCACTAAACAAGTACACAAAAGTTTCTGCAAATTCAAACAAGCTAACAGATACTATTTTCGAAACTAAGGCCATGGTTGGCTAGGGATTGTTCTCCTGAATTCATTGATATAAAATTTGTAATTTTTGGACGTGTGGTTTGAAAGTTACAAAGGTTTGAAGTTTGCAAATAAATCTGTTTTCAATTTCTTTTAAACAGATCTAGTGCCACGCGTTGTGTTCCTATTGGTCCATACCGGTTCGGTTGGATCGCGGCTTGTGGGGCGTTGGATCTAGTTAGATCGAGTGGTCCAGAGGACATACCCCTTCGGTGTTTAAGTAATCTATCTGATTCGTCCGATCCAGATCTAAGGGCTGCTATTGCCTGGTCATAGATGGGCGGCGCTGTGCGGCGGCAGACGGCGGCGGCGCTCTGGCGGTGGAGTTCCGGCTAACACAGGAAGCGAGAGAGGGAGGAGTGGCTCACAGTGATCGCCGAGGCACGGGGATGCTCAACCTGCTCGCTTCGGTCGAAGGGGCGCACTAGGGTTGCAGGAATTCCTCGTCGGAGTTGTGAACTGCGTCAGGTGGTCCTGGTTGTGGTCGGAGGCGACGCTGTCGATCACGAGAAGCCAAACGGAGGGCATGATTAGGTGCGCAAGACCAAGGCGAAGATGCTAGCATAATCGAGAAATAGAGGGGCGGTCGGTTTCTACCTGGGGTCGTCGTCGGAGAATAAGCGGTGGCGGTCTTTGTGAGCTAGTCCAAGCCGAAGCTACTGGGCGCCGCGGTGAGTGAAGGACACGTGGAAGCGTGGGAATGGGAAACTGTCGGTGCTCGGAGGCTCGGGGTGATGTGGTTTGGCGGGAATGCGGGCGGTGGTCGGAGCTGGGAGTGTGTCGAGTCGAATTTGGGCAGCCTCGAGGCAGAGAGGGAATGGCGACAGAGGGAAAGGGAGGGGAAGATGTAGGTGCTTAATATCGTGCAGTCACGGCGAGATTAACGCGCGGCATTACTATGAATTGAACGCGGCATTCAAAGGCAGCAACGGCAGCGAGGTTTGGGGTGACAGGTCGCGGTGTGGACGATGGCTGAGGTGGGGTCCACGTCGATGGGAAAAAATGAGTGAGGTCCACCGGTCTCGGCGGGTCGATGCACGGTGTGAAACGTTTTCTTGCGGGGTGAGGAAACTGGGCTGGTTCTGGGCCTTAGTGGGCTGCTAGGTTGGGTCTGGTTCAAATCCATTTTTTTATTCAGTAACTTTTCTTTTCTATTTCTGAATTCTGTTTTGAATTTTCAAACAAACAAATATCAACCAAACCAATTCAAATAACCCATACTTCACAATTTGAACTTGGTTCTGTTTGTCAGCATAAACCCAAATTCCAAAATAAAATAATATTTTTATTGATTCATTCTTTAATTAAATAGAATGGTTCATTAATTATTTAATAAAATAGGGTTTGATTTAATTAATAGAATCTCCTTTTGAATTCCAAATATTTTCAAAACAAAGTCAGTAGGTTTTATTTGGAAATAAATAATAGTTGGAAAACTTGTTTAAAATAAATTAACATCTTTATTTGTGGTCCATTAATCAATTAAATAAGATGGGCCTTAGTTATTAAATCAAATAGAGTTTGATTTTATTAATGAAATCCTTATTTGAAACCCAAATGTTTTCAAAACCAAATCAGTAGGTTTTAATTAAGAAAAATATAATACTTAGAAAACTTATTTAAATAATTTAATAAGTTTTGTTATTTTAATTAAAAATGATAAATCCTTTTATTTAAATAAAGTTGGATATTAAATCCTTATTATTTTATTTAAATAAACCTCATAAATTTTATAAAATGTTTTAATTCCAAAGCTTGGTCAAGGTTTAATTTGGCTTTATAAAATAATACTTATTTGTAAACATCTATTTCATTTGAAAACAAATCTTTTCATTTAATTGTTTCAAAATAGTATTTTCAAATGTTTTATTTTTCCTTTTATTAAATGTTTATCTTTTTAAATCCCTTTAGGTTTTATTTAATTCAAATGTGTTTTAAGGTTCCAATTGAATTCAAAAGTCTCTTCTGGCCTTGGAAATCAGACAAAGTTTTATTTTATTCATTTGTTTTCACATTACAAGATTTGGAAAATCTTGGGATGTGACAGTTCATCACACCATTACACTAATGTTGTGATCCCGTTATTAACAACATCCAATGTCCATGATCAGGAAACCTTGATCATCTTGTTAATCAACGAGCTAGTTTATGAGAGAGGCATAACTAGGAACTTTCTGTTTGTTTATTAAACACACATGTATTAATGTTTCCGTATTAATACAATTATAGCATGCAAAATAAACATCTATCATATACTTGGAATACACATAATAAACACTTTATTATTGCCTCTCGGGGCATATTCCCTTCAAATTTATCTAAATTTATACTCAAAAACTATAAGGATCCAATTTTTATTTTCCATTGAAGTATCCCAAACATGGCATTTCTCCTCCTATTCTGAAAGCGTGTTTTCATATTTAACCCGAACTACAACCCATATAGACATTTAATCAGACATCTTGCAAGCTTTTATGTAGAAGGAGGCAATGATAATTAAATAATCATACCAAAGCATGAACGAGGCATCATGGCCGCTGTCCACCGCCTTGTCGAAGTACTCCTTGATTGGTTGTGATGATGTCCGAGTGGATCTCTGTCCTTGTGACCATGAACGAGGAGTCCCCATACTCTGACGACGCCGTCATGATGTACTCCTATCTAGCAAGGAATAGACAATATTGCAATATATTTTCCACCTCGTCATCCCATCCACCGCAATGCCATCTCCAACAGAGCCGACCTAGGCTAATGTCTGACGGTGGAGTTACATCATGTTGTATCTGGTGGCGATGTAGGCGACATGGGATGTAATGGTTCAAGGCGGTCGTGGAACAAGGTGGTGCAAGGAGGCTACAAAACAAGGTGTTGCGATGCGGCCATGGAAGACGGTGGGGACAAACCAGCACAACAACCGAACCCTAGACGCCCACACTCCCTCGAACGAGGTGAATGATCCTACATGGCTGCATATCATATCTTTGGTGGTGTTGGTGTACGGATTAGGTGTAAGGAAAGGAAAAAAATTTAAGTAACATTTGATTGTATTTATTTTACTAAATAGCCTTCCTTTTCATACAAATTTTTTGCATGATTTTTGTATCGTATCATGATTTATTTGATCAAATTGATATTATGCCTTTTTAACTCTGCAGTCTAGTTTTTTTTTGTTGTATGCAGCTAGATAAGTTTGAAAAGAACAAATAGTTAGCCTATTATTTATGTACGTATAATATTCTATATTTTTTGGTTTGTTCCCTTTTCCAGCTGGTGTCATCTACGAGGGTATAATCTGTTGCTTGTCTTCTCGCATATGATCTTGATTATGTGTTAGAAATGTTTGTTTTTGCGGAGCATGTTTCCCAACAGTGGCTGGGGTGAATCCTAGTGGCCCCAGATTGCCCTCCTTTCCCACCTCTTCCGCACCACCGCCAGAATATGTCATCAGGCTAAGTCCATGTGGCGGCGGAGCAATGATGTCTATGCACTTCTATTCCTGTAGACAGTTGTTGGGCCTCCAAGGACATAGGTTTATAGAACAGCATAAAGTTTCCCTTAAGTGGATTACCCAAGGTTTATCGAACTCAGGGAGAAAGTGGTCAAAGGTATTTCCTCTCAAGCAACCCTGCAATTAAGATACAAGAAGTCTCTTGTGCCCCCAACACACCCAATACACTTGTCAGGTGTATAGGTGCACTAGTTCGGCGAAGAGATAGTGAAATAAAAGTGGTAACGGTGCCAAAAAACTAGTTTGACGGTGAGGTAAAGACTAAAGGCAAAAGGATGGAAGCAAGCAAACATGCAACAAATCTAGATGCAAACGGTATTTCAATGTTTAGAAACAAGGCCTAAGGATCATACTTTCACCAGTGAACACTCTCTCATATAAATATCCTCTCTTCATGATACTACTCTTAACTACTCTCCGGTTGGACACTCTAATCCGCGGTAGGCCTACAAAAGCACATCTCAAACTCCGCATTCTCCATCTAGATAACCTCATACTGCCACCTTGAGCGCTAGATGGTTCCAACAAACACCACAATATCATAGAGACATCCAACTCAAAATATAACTCATAAATATATATATGTAATCTAGCTTAAGTGCCACACACGGCGCGCACGCTGTCACTGTCACACACGTGGGGAAAAGCATAGATCTATTAAAGCACGATGAGTAATTTATGTAACCTCTAGCCTAAGTGCCACCATGGCGTGCACGCTGTCACTTTCACACACATGGGAAGAGCAGAGATATATTGAAGCACTTGAGTAGCAAGATAGATCTACTTGATTACAAAGCTCATGACCACAACAAGATCATGCATAGAGAGAGAGATGAACACATAGCTACCGGTAGAGCCCTTAGCCTCGAGGAAGAACTACTCCCTCCTCATCATGGGAATCAACAATGCTGATGAAGATGGCGATGGAGATCGATGGAGATGGCTCTGGGGGCACTTCCCCGTCCCGGAAGGGTGCCGGAACAAAGACCTTTTGTCCCCCGAATCTCCCTTTCGGTGGCGGTGGCGCTATGGAGGTTTTTCTGAAAGTATGATGGATTATTTAGGGTTTTCTCCCCGGGGGATTCTTATAGGCGAAGGAGGCAAGGTCGGAGGGGGGCCAGGAGACCCACACCCCCTGTGGGCGTGGCTAGTGTGGGCCCCTCTCCCACCTAGGGTGTTGCCACCCAGGTGTTGTAGCATCCCATTTCTCTAACAACTGTAATGCTACTTGGTTTAGTAATAAAAGGGCCACTTCCTACACATAATTGTTGCATCATCTTCATATCATGCTCATGTCATCATGCCACCTTGCATTTGAGCATCATATAAAAACCTTCGTGTTTTGGTTCTTCTCTCATAGGCATGGTAAATTGTATTTGCCTCTTGATATTGTATTTGGTTCTTGATATATTGTTTAATGCCCAATTTGAGTTGAGGGCATCTCTTTTGAATTCCTTCCAGCTACTAACTTGCCATACCACCTCTCCTTTGGTATCATCTCTTTTCCACTCTATACATGTATGTGGCCTTTTGTTTGTTAGTATTTCAAAAACCAAGCCACATATATTTGTATGGATCCAATTCTACCATAGCATTCATATGTGATATTTGCATACATGGATGTAATCTTGCATGCCTCATGCAAAGAAACCCTCCACCTTCCCTTGTTCATATGGTTCTTTTGGAGTGTCAGCAAATTCTTGGGCACTGATCATTTGAATGGTCATTTAAGCTATCCTTTGTGCCTTTGTTGCATGGCCCATGCAAGCTTGCACCATGCAACCATAACCATCCTTTGTCCTCTTTGAGTTTTATTGGAATTCTTGAGTGGACCATCCCCATCTCATCTCTCTCCCTCTGTTTGTTTTCTACAAGCTTTGGATCCATGTGAAGTTTCACTGATTTTACAAATGATTTTATCCAAATTGCACAACCTCAAATCTTCTTATTTCTTGTAAAATGCCCCATTTGACACATACACATTACGTATGTGGGCATCCTCTCTTTCAAATATGCTATGTTACTTTAGTCTATTTTGTTGCATAGACACCTTTGTTCAAAATCCCTGCAAAGATCCAAATAATTTGAATAAGTTGCTTCCTTAAAAATTGGCTAAATATAAACATAAAACAACACATTAGAACTAACAAAAATGAAATAGGAAATAAAATAAAAAGGAGTGGGAGAGAGAGGTTCTTACCTGGCAGCAGCCCACCTTGGGCCCAGCCGCAGCACAGGCCCACTCGGGAACCCTTTTCCCCATCCGGCCCAACTCACCACCCCTTGCCCCAGACCCCGTCCTGTTCTTCCGTCTCGCTTCTCTCGCTCTCTCTGTGCAGGTGACGGAACGCGGCAGGTAGGCGTCGCCTGCCGTGATCCTCGTAAGCCCTCACGCCGCGCTCGTGACCCCCTCCCTTAGCAACCCTGGTTCCCCCCTAGAACCCTAGCTTTCTTCCTCCCTCGCGCCGCAGCTTTCCCTTTCCCCACCTCTCTGTTTTGCTGCCATGGCCTTGCCTTGCATGCCTTGTCGTCACAGAGGTCGTGCTGAGCATCGTGGAGTAGCGGAGAAGTACCGCCATTTTGCCGCTCGAATCGCAGGCGGGAGGAGGAGCCGGGCTGCCTCGCCTCCTCGCCTCAGTTAAATGACGGACGCCTCGCCACCGCCTGCATCCATCTTCCTCTTTCCCCAACCCCAATTCCGGGAATTGGTCGTGAGTGCCACCTTCCTTTCCCCTTCTTTTCCCCCTCCTTCGCGTCTTGCACTGGATTCGCCCGTCGCCGTCGGGAACCACCGCCAGCGTCTTGACACCAATGCAGCGTGCAGAACCTTGGCCCCTCTGTTACTAGTCGTTTTACCGGTGCTACCGTCCACCTATGGCGATACCACCAACATCTAATTTGTAGGCCTTGTGTTCTTCTTCATCTTTCGTCTTTGTGGCATAGCGAAAATCACAGCGGATCGCTCGCCATCGTCTCCAGAAAATCAACTAATCTTCTGAAAAATCTGAATCCTGACGATAGTTTCGTGGCCACGTTTTCTCCTTTGTTCATCGCAAGATCGGTTCAACCACAGACCATCCTAGCGAGTTCCATCGATTCCTGGTTGGGCACGATGTCCCAGACTCTGCGGCCGTCCCACTCCCGATTCCGCTAATAATTAAGTTTAGAATCCTTAACCGAAGTTGCGTCGTTTGCTGTCAAGTTTCGGTTTTTCGCTGCAACAGTTGGACAGTTTGAACCCCCTCTGTTTCTCGGTGATTACCGATCTCTGTAGCCCTCTCGTAAATCTAGCCTAAACAAAATTGTAGGTCTCGGTGTCCTCTACAACTTTGGTTTTTGCGTGACGAAATTCTAACGATTACTCGCTTCTTCATCCAAAAATCGAGTTCACTAGTTTCCGCAAACATCGTTTTCAGTTTATCGATCGACCTCCGGAAGGTTTTATAAAAAGGCCCCTATACTTTTTGTCCACTCAACCCGCAGTCCCTCTCTTCAGGGAATTTTGTAAAAAGGTACCCACTCTATTCCATCCCCAACCCGCGGTCCCTAGCCACATGTCCTATGCCCAGTCAGCGCCTGACCCCACCTGTCAATGAGAGTGGCTAGAATTTCCTGAGTGCAAAAAGTGCTTTTCCTGTATCTGTTTTGAATTCTTTTCTTTTCAAATTAATTCAATTCAAAATTCAAATCTGATTAAATATAAATGAATCCATAACTTACAAATGGTTCAGATTTTGAATTCAAACTTAATATGAAAAATGTTTTATTTTTGAATGTGAATTCAAATCTTTAATCAAATATTTTCAGAATTAATTTAATTAGTCAACCTTTGACTTTGACCCTATTTAATAATTTTGACTATAAAATAAATTTAAATTCATAATTCCAAATAATACAAATAATATATGTTTTCAAATCAGAAAAATGTGAGGATTTCAAATATGCCATTCAAAATATTATTTGCACACTTAAAATTTCAAGTTGAATTAAATTACAATAAAATGCCCTCCCTCTTAATTAATTAATAACTTTTGTTCTATAACTCCAAATTTAACAAATGATATGTCTAAAATGATCAGCTCGACGAGACCTTTCTGTTTATGCTATCCATGACTTCAATTGCAGCATGCATCATATAAATATATAGTATACAGCAACTATTATGACAATAAAATGTGACCAAAACTCAATAAAAATGTTATTTCTTGTATTCTACCCCTCACCCATGCCATGCTACATTATTGCCATGCAACTTGTGCATCATTCATCATGGCATGATTGTTTGCTTGCATTTATTCATATGCTTACACTTTATTTATGTTGGCCCTTGTTTGTTTGGTTCTTCTTGAATAGGCGGCGAGGATATATCAAGAAAACCAGGAGCACTACCAGATCCGTCTCTCGCTTCAAGAGGTGTGTGCAAGCACTACCACATGCTTGTATACATACATTACCTATTGCCTCTATCTTATTCTTGCATCATTGAGTCGCGATTGCATTAAATGAATCCCAAGTATTGCATAGCCTTTACTTTTAAACCCACCAAGCTTGTTCCTCCATCCCATGAGCCATTACTAGGAGTTGTTTGAGCCATGCGAGTCGTAGACAACATGTGTAGGGTATGTGAGTGTCTATTTGGATAACGAGGTACCTAAACAACTTAACACAGTAGTAATGGGATAACTAATGAATGTGGCACCGGTGAGCAATATCTGCTATTTGGTTTTCTGCTCACTTGTGTCCCGTGGGACCCAGTACTTGATTCCTGTTCCTTGTTTATTCGCTATCCACATCCGGGAGGCTTATGGGACCCCCAGGCGAGCTTGATTCCATCTTATTTCTTGGGGCCACAAACTAGTTTGAGGTTTTGTTTACTATCCTGTACTTATGCCATGCTATCGCTATATTTACGATTGT
The DNA here is from genome assembly GCA_030063025.1 of Avena longiglumis. Classification (NCBI taxonomy): domain Eukaryota; kingdom Viridiplantae; phylum Streptophyta; class Magnoliopsida; order Poales; family Poaceae; genus Avena; species Avena longiglumis. The sequence goes on from CP125978.1 coordinate 109,057,505, forward strand.
GCGAGGAGCACCTTGTCTTTATTTAGGTAAGCGGAGTGTTTTGCGGTATCGACAAGCCAGTCACATTTTGGGTTCCTAGTCGTTTCTGACCATTAGCAAACCTTGAGTCCGTCTGAGTCTACTAGCTTCTTGGTCTACTCAATGGGGTGGCCCCTGAAATATTTCGAATCTTGGGATTGCTTTGTGAAGGCCTCGTTGGGTTTTGATTTGGTTTTTCCGAGGTTGATCGAGTGTGTGTTGCTATTTGTGCACCCTGCGGTAAAACTTTCGAAAGCCGTGTCCGCGGTTATGGACGACTTGGAGCACAGTTCTCGATCATAGACAAGCATAACTAAAGTACCGCTTATAATTTGACTAAATGGCGACTAGTAAATAGTGCAACACTCATGGAATGGTTAATAAAATTGCCAACGGATGGGGTTGTTAAATCCGCTTCTCGATGGCGGGGAGGAGGATGGATCAGTGATCTTCTTGCTATAACTGTTGTCATTAATTCACGGACATCCGCTATCATTGGTTAGGGATGGTTAGCGTTGTCTATAGAACTTAGGGTTTATCTTTTGCTGCGCAATTGCGTCACCCTGTGTTGTGTCCCTTTAGAGGCATAAAGTCTTCTGAGTACCCTAGGGTCTCACACGATAAATTATTGGTCCAGATGAATGGTACACTCGGGGCGGATCTTTGGGTGGAAGAGGCTAATGATGTGGGCAACGATCGTTCGGTGTAGAGATTCCGGGAACGGGGATCCGTGAGATCTGTGGGCGGGATGTGCTTATTTCTGGGCATCTTATGCCGATTTGCTTCTTATCCGTACTCGGACCTTGCTTGCCGCTTCCGCCTGATACTCTGATGTGTGATGTATGAGGAAATATCCTAAAATATTATATCTATCTAGGACATTTGAATCTTGCTGTATGGCGTTGCTATATTTCCTTTATTTTTAGATGGTATGGCTCTGATGTACTATAGTATGGTGGCTTGCATACATACTCATTTGTGTATGTAGTTGATCCCTTCGCCTGCCGATTACGCCGCCCGTACTTGTCCCGATGATCGGAAATGGTTGGGACGGAAAGGTCTACCGTGAGTGGCTTTTGGGCCCCGTACTATTTCAACCATTTCCGCTCATCCAGGCTTGTATCTAGGGCGTAATTCACCGAGGTAGTTACAATTGGTATCGAGCCATCCCGACCTTGAGGTCTCAACCAAATGGTCGTTGTCGGTCTAGCAAATATTTTTGGTAGTTATGTATACTAGGGAAAAACAAAAGCGAGTAGGACTTCCACTTTTCTTCTTACCCACCCACCCACCTTTTACGGTAAGGAAGTGTAACGTTTTCAATCCTCTTCTTAAAGTTCAAACTAGGATTCACGTGTTCTGGGTTTCCGTAGTACCATAGGTTGTGTGTGTGTGTGTGTAATTCCTTGTCTATCTGTTGCATCCAAGTTGTTATCTAATCGGCCTTTTGGTTATCAACTGTTGGTACATTCCATACCGACAGGCTTTTGCAAACCGACGCGATCTGTCTTACTCTTTGTTATCCGACGATATCTTGTTTGGGGTGTTCGTTTCCGTAGTTGCTAATCTTTAGGTTCATCGTGAGAAGAAGGGGTTAGGATATGTGTTTTACTTATTCATGTGCGGAGTAATGATTTGAGTGCGGGATGGAGTCGCGACCATACCACTACTCTTATCATTCGCTTTTGTATATTGAATTGGTAGAGTCACTAATCTTGATTCGTTAAGTAATTTTGCGCATCTATTGGTATTTTAATGCCGAAATTTGTGGAAATTTTTTCTTTGATATATCTGTGTACCACACTCCTTTTCAGTCGTGTGCGATATGCTTAATATCTTCTAGGTGCTTTGAACTTTGTTGATATTTTAATATCATCTTAGTAAATTGTATCCTTTAATCTTGGTTAATTCCATCTTGGTACTATTTTGGATTATTATTATTCTCCATTATAAATCGACTTGTTTTATATCAATCTCGGGATGGATCCACCACGCCGTTCAGATGAGGACATACCACCGGAACTTGGGGCCGCGTTGTCAAACATCGCCAATGCCTTGGCAGCAATGCAGCAGAACCAGCAGCGTTTGGAAGAAAGTGTCAGGAGAAATGAGTTTGCTCCACTCCCTCCACCTCCCAAGCGGGGTGACATCAAAAGCTTCTTGAAGTTCAACCCACACCAATTTGATGTTTCGGATCAACCACTTGATGCTGATGATTGGTTGCGTGAGATGTCAAGGCTCGAGGCTCGATGTGCTGAGCAAGAATGGGTAAAATGTGCTACTCACCTTCAAGGGAGATGCGATCTGGTGGGAGAATTATCTGAAGGCAAGCTGCACTGGTTTTCAGCCTACTTGGGAACAGTTCTCTGGAGCTTTCAAAGAGCAATTCCTGTCAGAGATTGTCATGGAAAGGATGAAGGAAGTCTTTCTCAACCTCGAGCAGGGAAATGATAATGTCAATACATCAGAACTTCATGAAACTCTCTCGTTATGGGGGTGATGAGATCTCGATGACAAGAAGAAACAAAAGAGGTTCGCAAGGGCTCAATGCATCGATCAAATATGCAATCACACATGCAAGGCGGCATCTTTCACGGAACTTCACATCTGACTTTTGCAGGAGGAAGCCAGAGGCAAGTGTTTGAGGAGTCAAAGAAACAATCGGGACGCACCAAGCTCTTGACTATGTCGGCTCCTTCTAAGCGGCGTGTCGGGTTCCTAACACCCACCGTCGCTCCGGCTTCACCAAGACCTTCAAACCACGGCAAGGCCACCAAACTTCATCACTTCTGCTCGGGGCTACAACCACCACTACCGGGCGCTGGCGGAGTCCAGCCACATTGCTCCACGTCCACGGTGCTTGTTTCACATGTGGAGACCACAGGCATCTAGCTGGGCTGTCCGTTGAAGAACAAAGCTCTTCCTCCACCCTCCAAGATCTGCGGCAAGCTCTCCTATGGTTCGTGCACCACCACCTCGGGATCTCAACATCAACACCAAGACCGGGTCTCTCTTGTTGCTCGTGCTGTCAACGCCGCTCAAGTGAGCATGCACCGGAGTTGTGATGGGTATGCTTTCCGTTAACTCGGTCCACGCACGAGTTTTGTTTGATTACGGTGCATCGCATTCATTTGTTTCTCACAAGTTTGCAAATGAGAATGAGTTAGCAATGGATCCTCTCCTTAAGCGGTTAATGGTCCTTTCTCCCGAGCAACAATGGCAATTGCTAAAATCAGCCATGGCAATCAAATTGAGATTGGTGGCTCTTCATTCTCGGCTTCCTTAATTGTTCAGGCAATTCGACATTGATGTCATCTTGGGCATGGATTGGTTGACAAATGCAGCTGTGATTGATTGTCTGAACGCCGGTTTCACGAAGATTCACGAAGGCCATATAGTCTTTTCTCCAAGTCGACTCCTATTCAGCTTTCTCTTTGGCGGCTCACGAATGATGATGCTATGGAAGCTATTGAGTGTTCGGTGGTGTGAGTTCCCGGATGTCTTTCACGAAGAGTTGCGGGTATGCCTCGGATCGTGAGGTTGAGTTTGTAATTGAGCTTGAACACGAACGGCTCCTATCTCCAAGCGGCCTTATAAAATGGGTCCTTCCGAGTTGGTGAACTCAAGCGACAGCTTGATGAACAAGAGAAGTTGGGTTTCATTCAACACGATACTTCTTCTTGGGGTAGCCCAACAATCTTTGTGAAGAAGCGTGACAGGTGATAGACTTTGTGTTGACTATCGGGCTCTCAATGCTAAAACCATCAAGAACAAATATCCCTTCCGGATTAATGATCTCTTGATCACTAGCGGGCTGTGGTGTTCTCTAAGCTTGACTTGAGAAGTGGTTATCACCAAATCAAGATTCGCAAGGAAGATGTCCCTAAAACAGCTTTCACCACCCGCTATGGCCTGTATGATTACACGGTCATGTCTTTCGGTCTCACCAACGCACATGCTACCTTCTCGAGGCTTATGAACTCGGTTTTCATGGAGTACCTTGATAAGTTCGTTGTGGTCTATCTGGATAACATCCTAGTCTATTCAAAGTCAAAGGAAGAGCATGAAGAACACCTTCGGTGTGTCCTAAACAAGCTTCGTGAGAACCGCTTCTATGCAAAGTTCTCAAAGTGTGAGTTTTGGCTGCCTCAAGTAACCTATCTTGGTCATGTCATCTCTGCCAAGGGCATTGCAGTCAACCCGAGGCTGAAGACAATTGTTGAATGGCTTCCTCTGTTAATGTCAAAGAAGTGCGGAGTTTCCTCGGTTTGGCTAGTTATTGCCGCCCGTTCAGAACTTTTCGAAGATAGCGAAGCCTCTTACGATCTCCTCAAGAAAGGCAAGAAATACCTTTGGACTCTGCATGCCAAGCAAGCTTTGAGACACTCAAAGAAGCTCACTTCCACACATCTTGGTTCCTCCGGATACATCTAAGCCCTTCGGATATTCTGTGACGCCTCTTTGCAAGGATTGGGTGTGGTCCTTATGCAAGAGAAACAAGTTGTTGCTTATGCCTCTCGGCAGTTGAAGACGCATGAGATCAACTATCCCACACATGACCTCGAGCTCGTGATTGTCTTTGCTTTGAAGCTATGAAGGCACTACTTGCTTGGCAACCGTTGTGAGATCTTTTACGACCACAAAAGTTTGAAGTATATCTTCACTCGCCTGATCTCAACCTTGCAGAGGAGATGGATTGAAGCAATCAATGATTTTGATTTGACCATCAACTACACTCCGGGCAAAGCTAATGTCATGGCCGATGCTCTCGGCAAAGCTTATGTCAACAACCTCATGATGGAAGAACAACAGCCTCTCTTGTGCGAGGAATTCCGTCACTCAACCTGAAATTGTGGAACAAGGGCATCTCACGAACCTCGGCTACTCCTCTCTTGGAAGAAAAGATTCGCTCGTCGACTTGGTGATCCGCACCAAAAGATCATCTCTAAACTTGAGCTTCCAAGTATGAGTCCTTCCACGTCGATGATCAAGGCACGCTTTTCTTTGAACACGGATGTTTGTTCGAACTACCGGGTTTGAGAGAGCAAGTTCTCAAGGAGGCGACGATTCTGTTCTTTCTATCCATCCCGCAGCACAAAGATGTACATGGACTTGAAAACACAATATTGGTGGCACAGGTTGAAACGATATTGTTCCAAGTATGTCTCGGAGTGTGATGTACGCCGCAGAGTGAAAGCTGTCCATCGAAACCTTCGGTCTTCTACAGCCATTGAAACCTCGGAATGGAAATGGGAGAAAGTAGAGATGGACTTCATCACTGGCTTTCCAAGGTCGCATAAGGGCAATGCAATCTTTGTTGTCATCGACGGGCTTTCTAAAGTGGCTCATTTCTTCCCGTCAAGGAAACAATTTACGGAATTCAGTTGGTGAGCTCTATATCAGTAATTGTCTCTGTATGGGGTTCCGCTCGAGATCGATTCGGACCGTGGAGCATCTTCACTTCCAAGTTCGGAAAGTTTTCAAAATGCTCGGGAACAAAGTTGAACTTGACCGCTTACCACCCTCGACCGCAAGGACAAGTTGAAAGGATCAATCAGTTCGGAGGATATGCTTCGTGCTTGCGTCATCTCTTTTGGCATGAAGTGGGAGGAATGTCTTCCTTATGCTGAATTCTCTTACAACATGTGCCTTCGAAAAGTCTCAAGATGGCACCATTTGAGTCTCTCTATGGTCGCAAGTGAACTCCGATTGGGTGGTCGGTGCGGGAGAAAGAATTTGGTTTGGCCACGACATTGTAACTCAAGCGGAGGAGAAGGTGCATATCATTCTTGAGAACGAAGATTGCTCAAAGTCGCCGGAAGAGCAATTATGGCGGGAAGCACGGACATGGTGTATGCCGGGTGATCTCGTCTACCTTCGTGTCACTCCCATGAGAGGCACACACCCGGTATCAAAGGAAAGGCTGGCTCCTAGATACATCGGTCCTTTCAAGATTCGTGGTAGAAGAGGAGAAGTTGCTTATGCCCTTGAGCTCCGGAAAACTCAAAGTCCATGATGTTTTTCACATCTCTTAGCTCAAGAAGTGCTTCAAAGATCCGGCGGGACCGTGGATCATGAGCTAATCGATCTCAAAGAAGACCTGTCTTATCAAGAACACCCCACAAAATCCTTGAGACCATGAAAGAAGGACTGTAACAAGTCCATCAAGTTACGCAAGGTGAAGTGGTCGCACCATTCTGTTGATGAAGCCACTTGGGAACGTGAAGATGAACTCCGTGCCAACTATCGTACCCTCTTTGTGTCTTCTTCTTCCTAGAATCTCGGGGCGAGATTCCTGTTTAGTGGGGGAGAGTTGTAGCATCCCATTTGTCTAACAACTGTAATGCTACTTGGTTTAGTAATAAAAGGGCCACTTCCTACACATAATTGTTGCATCATCTTCATATCATGCTCATGTCATCATGCCACCTTGCATTTGAGCATCATATAAAAACCTTTGTGTTTTGGTTCTTCTCTCATAGGCATGGTAAATTGTATTTTCCTCTTGATATTGTATTTGGTTCTTGATATATTCTTTAATGCCCAATTTGAGTTGAGGGGATCTCTTTTGAATTCCTTCCAGCTACTAACTTGCCATACCACCTCTCCTTTGGTATCATCTCTTTTCCACTCTATACATGTATGTGTCCTTTTGTTTGTTAGTATTTCAAAAACCAAGCCACATATATTTGTATGGATCCAATTCTACCATAGCATTCATATGTGATATTTGCATACATGGATGTAATCTTGCATGCCTCATGCAAAGAAACCCTCCACCTTCCCTTGTTCATATGGTTCTTTTGGAGTGTAAGCAAATTCTTGGGCACTGATCATTTGAATGGTCATTTAAGCTATCCTTTGTGCCCTTGTTGCATGGCCCATGCAAGCTTGCACCATGCAACCATAACCATCCTTTGTCCTCTTTGAGTTTTATTGGAATTCTTGAGTGGACCATCTCCCATCTCATCTCTCTCCCTCTGTTTGTTTTCTACAAGCTTTGGATCCATGTGAAGTTTCACTGATTTTACAAATGATTTTATCCAAATTGCACAACCTCAAATCTTCTTATTTCTTGTAAAATGCCCCATTTGACACATACACATTACGTATGTGGGCATCCTCTCTTTCAAATATGCTATGTTACTTTGTTGCATAGACACCTTTGTTCAAAATCCCTGCAAAGATTCAAATAATTTGAATAAGTTGCTTCCTTAAAAATTGGCTAAATATAAACATAAAACAAAACATTAGAACTAACAAAAATGAAATAGGAAATAAAATAAAAAGGAGTGGGAGAGAGAGGTTCTTACCTGGCAGCAGCCCACCTTGGGCCCAGCCGCAGCACAGGCCCACTCGGGAACCCTTTTCCCCATCCGGCCCAACTTACCACCCGGCCGGTACCCTCGCTCCACGCCTCCCTCTGTTCTTCTTAGTCTCGCCTCTCGCTCTCTCTGAAGGTGGCCAACGCAGGTAGGCGTCGCCTGCCGTGATCCTCGTCAGCCCTCACGCCACGCTCGTGACCCCCTCCCTTATCAACCCTGGTTCCCCCTAGAACCCTAGCTTTCTTCCTCCCTCGCGCCGCAGCTTTCCCTTTCCCCACCTCTCTGTTTTGCTGCCATGGCCGCCGCCTTGCGCATGCCCGCTGTCGCGTAGGTCGTCGCTGAGCACCGTGGAGTAGCGGAGAAGTACCGCCATTTTCGCCGCTTCGGAATCGCAGCACGAGGAGGAGCCGGAGCTGCCGGCGTCTGCCTCCTCGCCTCCGTTCGTACGTGACCAAGCAGGACGCCTCGTCGCCACCGCCCTGTCCATCTTCCTCTTTCCCCAACCCCAATTCCGGCGGGAATTGGTCGAGGTGAGTGCCACCTTCCTTTCCCCCTTCTTTTCCCCCTCCTTCCCGCGTCTTGCCGCCTGGATTCGCCGTCGCCGTCGTCGGGAACCACCGCCGCGTGCGCAGCACCCGCAGCTAGCAGCAGCAGACCTTCGCGGCCCCCTCTGTTACTAGTCGTTTTACCGGTGCTACCGTCCACCTATGGCGATACCACCAACATCTAATTTGTAGGCCTTGTGTTCTTCTTCATCTTTCGTCTTTGTGGCATAGCGAAAATCACAGCGGATCGCTCGCCATCGTCTCCAGAAAATCAACTAATCTTCTGAAAAATCTGAATCCTGACGACAGTTTCGTGGCCACGTTTTCTCCTTTGTTCATCGCAAGATCGGTTCAACCACAGACCATCCTAGCGAGTTCCATCGATTCCTGGTTGGAGCCTGATGTCCCAGCTCTCTGGCGAGCCGTCCCACTCCCGATTCTGCTAAGAATTAATTTCAGAATCCTTAACCGAAGTTGCGTCGTTTGCTGTCAAGTTTCGGTTTTTCGCTGCAACAGTTGGACAGTTTGAACCCCCTCTGTTTCTCGGTGATTACCGATCTCTGTAGCCCTCCTCTGTAAATCTATCCTAAACAAAAATTGTAGGTCTCAGTGTCCTCTACAACTTTGGTTTTTGCGTAGGCACGAAATTCCTAACCGATTACTCGCTAACTTCATCCAAAAATCGAGTTCAGCTAGCAGTTTCCGCAAACATCGTTTTCAGTTTCGTCAGTCAGCCTCCGGAAGGTTTTATAAAAAGGCCCCTATACTTTTTGTCCACTCAACCCGCAGTCCCTCTCTTCAGGGAATTTTGTAAAAAGGTACCCACGCTATTCCATCCCCAACCCGCGGTCCCCAGCCACCTGTCCTATGCCCAGTCAGCGCCTGACCCCACCTGTCAATGAGAGTGGCTAGAATTGCCTGAGTGCAAAAAGTGCTTTTCCTATATCTGTTTTGAATTCTTTTCTTTTCAAATTAATTCAATTCAAAATTCAAATCTGATTAAATATAAATGAATCCATAACTTACAAATGGTTCAGATTTTGAATTCAAACTTAATATGAAAAATGTTTTATTTTTGAATGTGAATTCAAATCTTTAATCAAATATTTTCAGAATTAATTTAATTAGTCAACCTTTGACTTTGACCCTATTTAATAATTTTGACTATAAAATAAATTTAAATTCATAATTCCAAATAATACAAATAATATATGTTTTCAAATCAGAAAAATGTGAGGATTTCAAATATGCCATTCAAAATATTATTTGCACACATAAAATTTCAAGTTGAATTAAATTACAATAAAATGCCCTCCCCCTTAATTAATTAATAACTTTTGTTCTATAACTCCAAATTTAACAAATGATATGTCTAAAATGATCAGCTCGACGAGACCTTTCTGTTTATGCTATCCATGACTTCAATTGCAGCATGCATCATATAAATATATAGTATACAGCAACTATTATGACAATAAAATGTGACCAAAACTCAATAAAAATGTTATTTCTTGTATTCTACCCCTCACCCATGCCATGCTACATTATTGCCATGCAACTTGTGCATCATTCATCATGGCATGATTGTTTGCTTGTCGCATTTTATTCATATGCTTGCGCACTTTATTTATGTTGGCCCTTGTTTGTTTGGTTCTTCTTCGAATAGACGCTGAGCAGGGGATATATCAAGAAAACCAGGAGCACTACCCAGATCCGTCTCGCTTCAATCGAGTGACAGGCAAGCACTACCACATGCTTGTATACATACAGTACCTATTGCCTCTATCTTATTCTTGCATCATTGAGTCGCGATTGCATTAAACTGAATCCCAAGTATTGCATAGCCTTTACTTTTAAACCCAACCAAGCTTGTTCCTCCATCCCATGAGCCATTACTAGGAGTTGTTTGAGCCATGCGAGTCATAGAAACGACATGTGTAGGGTATGTGAGTGTCTGGCTGGATAACGAGGTACCTAAACAACTTAACTTTGTAGTAATGGGATAACTAATGAATGTGGCACCGGTGAGCAATATCTGCTATTTGGTTTTCTGCTCACTTGTGTCGTGGGACCCAGTACTTGATTCCTGTTCCTTGTTTATTCAAGGCTATCCACATCCGGGAGGCTTATGGGACCCCCCTGAGCCAGAGCTTGATTCCGTCTTATTTCTTGGGGCCACAAAATAGTTTGAGGTTTTGTTTACTATCCTGTACTTATGCCATGCTACTGCTATATTTACGATTGTGCGAGGAGCACCTTGTCTGTTAGGTAAGCGGGTGTTTTAGTGTATCGACAAGCCCAGTCACATTTTCGGGTTCCTAGTCGTTTACAGCCATTGACGCAAACCTTGAGTCCGTCTCGGAGTCAGCTAGCTTCGTTGCGGGTCTACTCAATGGGGTGGCCCCCTGAAATATTTCTGAATCTTGGGATTGCTTTGTCGTGAAGGCCTCGTTGGGTTTTGATTTGGTTTTTCCGAGGTTGATCGAGTGTGTGTTGCTATTTGTGCACCCTAGGTAAAACTTTCTGAAAGCCGTGTCATGGTTATGGACTTGGAGCACAGTTTCTCGATCATAGACAAGCATAACTAAAGTACCGCTTATAATTTGACTAAGTAACTGACTAGTAAATAGTGCAACACTCATGGAATGGTTAATAAAATTGCCAACGGATGGGGGTTGTTCGTCCGCTTCCTCGTCGGTAAGCGGGGAGGAGGATGGATCAGGTGATCTTACTGCTATAACTGTTGTCATTAATTCACGGACATCCGTCTATCATTGGTTAGGCGGATGGTTAGCGTTTGTCTATAGAACTGTTAGGGTTTATCTTTTGCTGCAATTGCGTCACCCCAGGTTGTGTCCCCTTTAGAGGCATAAAGTCTTGCTGAGTACCCCTAGGGTCTCACACGATAAATTATTGGTCGGATGAGCGGTACACTCGGGGCGGATCTTTGGGTGGAAGAGGCGATGATGTGGGCAACGATCGTTCGGTGTAGAGATTCCGGGAACGGGGATCCGTGCGATCTGTGGGCGGGATGTGCTTATTTCTGGGCATCTTATGCCGATTTGCTTCTTATCCGTACTCGGACCTTGCTTGCCGCTTCCGCCTGATACTCTGATGTGTGATGTATGAGGAAATATCCTAAAATATTATATCTATCTAGGACATTTGAATCTTGCCGTATGGCGTTGCTATATTTCCTTTCTTTTTAGATGGTATGGCTCTGATGTACTATTGTATGGTGGCTTGCATACATACTCATTTGTGTATGTAGTTGATCCCTTCGCCTGCCGATTCGCCCTTGCTTTTGTCCCGATGACTGGAAATGGTTGGGACGGCCGAAAGGTCTACCCGTGAGTGGCTTTTGGGGCCCCACCATACTATTTCAACCATTTCCGCTCATCCAGGCTTGTATCTAGGAGCGTAATTCACCGAGGTAGTTACAGGTGTCCTCCTCCATATCGTCTTCGATTTTCCGTATCGTTCAGGGAAAATATGAACTTTGGCTTTTGTCCCGTTAAATTCTGAGAATATTCATTTTTTAGTTTTCTGAAACCAAAAACAGCAAAAAACAAGCAACTGGCACTGTGGCATCTTGTCAATAGGTAAGTTCCAGAAAGTGTATAAAAATACCTCAAAGTGTAGACAAAACATAGCAAAGAGGATACTAAACAAGTATGGAGCATCAAAAATTATAGATACGCTTACGACGTATCAAGCAACGTCTTCCTTGTCTACATGTCATCGACCTGCTGCTCATAGTGGGGAAGGCTTGGCCCTCTGCTGTTATTGCTACTTGATGGGTCCTCTGGTGGTTCGATGTCTTCGCGACATGCCATGCAACTTACCGTGCAGTGCTCCCGGTAGATACAGGCGTACGCTCGTCCGGTGTTGCGTCATTAACGAGATTTGTTGGTTTTGGCTCGACCTCTCCTTCTTGTCACTCAGGGTAGGTGGCAGTCCCCCTTCCTGCTGTGTGGATGCTCTCCCTGGTGTTGCGGTGCCCTACCGGTCGTTGGTGTCCTCAACGATGATGTAGAAATGGTGGGGTGCTAGATCTATTTTGCCCTGATTAGTCTCGGTGGCTCTGCTGGCAGCTCGTCGGTTGCTCCTGTGTGGTGGTGGCATCTGATACGTCCAAAACATATCTATAATTTTTTACGTTCCATGCTTGTTTAGTATCTACTTTGCTTTGCTTTGTCTACACTTTGAGGGACTTTTTACATGTTTTCTGGTACTAACCTATTAACAAGTTGCCACAGTGCCAGTTGCCTGTTTTCTGCTGTTTTTGGTTCCAGAAAAGCTAGTAAGGAAATATTCTCGGAATTAGACGGGAAAAAAAGCCAAAGTCATTATTTTATCGAGGAGATCACGGAGTCTAGAGGAGATACAGAGGGGCGCCACAAGGCGGCTGCCCCCCCCCCCCCAGGCGCGGCCCAGGGTGGGCCCGCGCCTGTGCAGGGTGTGGGCCCCCTAGCCGCCTCCCAGCCTCGCCTCTTCGCCTATAAGAAGCCCAGATGCCTAAACCCTAAGGACCCGATCAACATTCCACGAAACCGTCTGTAGCCGCCGCCACCATCGTCCCTAGATCGGGGGATCTAAAGCTCTTCCTGGCACTCTGCCGGAGGGGAGATCATCCCGGAGGCCTTCTTCTTCATCATGCCAGCCTCTGGTATGAAGCGTGAGTAGTTCCACCTTGGACTACGGGTCCATGTAGTAGCTATATGGTTGTATCTCCTCCTTGTGCTTTCATGTCTAGATCTTGTGAGCTCCGTTCATGATCAAGATCTAATCTATTTGTAATCATGCATGTTGTGTTTGTGGGGATCCGATGGATATTGAGATTACTATGTCAGATTGATTAACGGTTTTGTCTATTTGATTCTATCATGTCTATGTTGTTTGTGATCCTGCATGCTCCCCAATGTTAGTAGCTATCTTGGCCAAGTAGTTGCTAGTGACTCCAAGAGGGGGTATTTATGCTCGATAGTGGGTTCATGCCTCTACTTAATTAAGGGAAGTGACAGAAATCTCTACGGTTGTAGATGTGCTGTTGCCACTAGGGAGAAAACAACGGTCTCTTGTTTATGGAACAAGTGGATTGTTTACCTTACACACTTTTCTTAAAGCAGTTGTCTGTTGCTTGCAACTTAATACTGGAGGGGGTTCAGATGATAACCTGAAGACTTCTAGTCATAGATGTAGTTGGATGGCGGTCTATGTATATTGTTGTATTTCCCAATCAAATCTCATAGGATCTTTTTGTCTAGTATTGCATTGTTATGCCTTGCTCAGTCATGTCAATTGCCTTGCTGTAATTTGTTTACCCCGCATGCCATGTTTGATATCTAAGGAGAACACCTCTAGTGAACTATGGACCCCGGTCCAATCTTTACCATTGATACATCTTCCACTGTTACTATTTACTTGCTTCAAACCATCATCACATTCCACACTATACAGTTAATCCTTTGTTACAGCAACCAGTGAGATTGACAACCTCACTGTTAGTTGGGGCAAAGTCTTGAGTTTGTGTTGTGCAGGTTTCCCTGTTGCATGCAACACCTTTGAGATGTTTCCTTCATCCTACTGGTTCGATAACCTCGGTTACTTACTGAGGGAAGACTTGCTGCTGTGTTGCATCACACCTTGCTCTTGGGGTTTCCCGACGAAGCGCTCCCACGTTGACGCATCGCTAACAAGTTTTTCTGGTGACGCTGCCGGGGAGGCTAAGGACGTCTTCACTAGGGGAGTCCTCCTCAACCTTTCTCTTTACTTTGTTTTTAGTTTGCTTAGTTTCTTTTGCTTGGTTCTATTTGCCTCTTTTTATCAAAAACTCCACAAAAAAATAGTTTAGTTTGGTTTGCTTTCTCTTATCAAAAACACAAAAAAATTAGTTCCTACCCTAGTTGCTACCATGTATGGTTTCGGTCCAATCTCGGTGACACCTATGGAAAAGATCTTTACTTTTAAGCAAAAAAGTGAAGAGAGCTTCAAAGAAGCTTGGTCTAGAATCTCTGCTTTACAAAGGGAGACTGAGCCTAAGATGAGTCTTAGCTTGGTTATTAAAGTTTCTACCACGGTATTGCTCTTTGTTATAGATATGCTTTAGGCGCTGTGGCTGAGAAAGATATTTTTCAATGTACTGAGGATGAAGATTTTGATGCCATAACGAAATTGATTATAATTTATAATATGCCTGGCAAGTCTGATTCCTCTTTTATAGATATTTTTGCTAGGTTGAACACTCTTGAGTCCAATATTGCTGCTTTGAATAGTTGCTATCACACACTTAGGGAGTACCATGATTATGTTCCAATAAATTCCGAGCCTTCAAAGTGGTTTCCCACAATCAAAGTCTCTATAAATAGTGCAACTTCTGATGCTCGTTGTGATATCATGTCTGAATTTTGCCTTATGCCTAAAGATATTTATGAGTCTTTGAGTCTTTGGGGACTTTATAAAGGAGGAGAAGAAATATATATTACCAATAATTCCATTTTATTACCCATTGGAATAGCTTAAGGTGTGTTTACAAAAATCTCAGGAAAAATGATGTCTACTGATTATCTTGTTATTGAATGTGTAGGCAAAGGACAGATTATACTTGTAATATCCCTACTGAAACACCTTGGAGCAATAATAGATGTGGGAAAAGGCATTATGAATTTTGCTTCTCCAGTAAGCAATCATATTTTCCCTAAATAGAAGAACAAAGGTAGGAGCAAGAGGGGTAATGCTTCTTCATTTGAAAATACTTGATTTCTTGCTTCTTGTGCCTAACTTAAAGGCGTTAAAGAAAAGTACTTGTTGGGAGATAACCCAAGAGTTTCCTTGAGTCTTGGAAGTTATTAATTCATTAATGACCTCTCCTTATCATTTTTGCTTGCTTTTTGTGCCAAGAATGACCTCTAATGAGAGGGAAGTAAGATTTGGGGAGTTGTTGTCCTGAAACAGATTTTTGTCATCCACCATAAAAATTCGTGAGGAGTCTCTGTAAGTCGGATTGAGCTAAAAATTTACGAATAAATCCCCCAGTATGTTAGATAACTTTAGTTAGCTCAACACGTTTTGATTTGAGCAACAGAAGGTCTTCGAAAAACTCAGTTTCTACCTGCTGGTCTGTTTTGATAGATTTTTTCCATTATTTGCATTTCCTTCTTATTGATTCCTTATTGGGTTCTTTTTGGGAAATTGAGATTTTTGAAGGAGTTGCTATAGTAGCTTGTGTTTTTAGTGAAAACTTTTGATGTTCTAAAGCTAAACCCAAAGGTCTATTATCTTTTGAATACACTAATGTTGCTAATGAAGATTGTGTGAAGTTTTGTATGAAGGGAAAATTTCAGGTGTAGAGAGAGAATGATGTAATAAGATGAAGAATGGACAAAAGCTCAAGCTTGGGTATGCCACCCTGGTGTCACCCCAAGATATATCCAAGAGGTACAAGCGTCCAAGCTTGGGGATGCCCAAGGCAACCCCTTCTTCATCAATAAAAAGCTTAGGTCTTTCTAGACACTTCGTTTTTATTGTCTCATGCACTGTTGTGTTGTTCTTAGAGCGTCTTAGTTTTTGTTTGCTTTGCTTAGTTTGTTTAGTTTTCTTGAATAAAGTAGTTTGGACCCCCATTCTCACTGTGTTGTTTCAAATAAGTTGATTGGTGTTGGAAAGGAGTAGAAAGTTCTTGCTTGAAAGTGCAAGAGGAGCTTGCTTTGACTGTGACTTAGACTTTAGCATGTCATGCTAGGTATTGTTTTGACCTTATGCTTAGTGATTATTGTTGTAGTATGACTTGTTCCAAACAATTGCGATTGCTTAGTGTGCCTTGAAGGAATCATGCGTTGTTTTAGCATACAAAAGCATAGTATTGTGGTATTATTCTTTGATGCTTTGTTTAGGTTGACTTGGCACATGCTCACACCATGTTATGACTATGAACAAGTCATCATAGCCTCTGTGATTATTTAGTCCTTGACTTGTAGTACCACTCTATGCTTTGATTAGTAATGTTTTGTTGCTCTACATGATTATGGCCATTATTGCTCTCTTAGTTGGTTGCTCCCAGTCTTTTGCTAGCCTCCACTTGTATGAGTAAGCTCTACTCATGCTTCCAACTCCCAAGAAACTAATTTATTCCAAAGTGTCCACTATAAATTCCTATGCATGGTGTGTTACACCATTCCAAGTATATTCTTGTTTTCAGCTATCTTCCAATTAAAAAGTACTTTGTTATGTGAAAACTTAGTGATTAAAGCTCTCATGAACTTGATGGCACACTTAATATTTCTTGCCCCTAATAAACTTGAACTATTGTGTCATCTATGTTGTATATGCTTGCACTTATTTGGAATTAGCAGAACCATGTTGTCATGGGAAACGTTTTCAACATTGCGTTTGTACTTTGTACACAGTTGATATCATGCTCTTTTGTCTATGGATGTCGCCGGTGTGAAATAAAAAGGGAGCTTGTAAGTCCATGGAGTTATGTATTTTGTGCTAGAGAAACGCCTGGGCCGCTAGCCTAATCCATGTCTAATCATGGTGGAAACTTGCAGCATCACCATAATGAGCAATCTATGAAGCATCCTCAATAAAATCTATGCAAATAGTAAATAAAAAGATCACTGAGATGCTCATTGTCTGCTTGCCTTGTTATTTTGGTTATGGGATAGCTCCTGTACCATGTGTAAGGGGTATCCCGTTGGCGGTTCTCTATGATATACATGTACTTACTATGACAAGAACTTATAGGTGACTGAAGTTGAGTAGCATGAGGTGCGGCCCTCGTATTCAAGGGACATGAGATTGCCAACTTATACTTTGTCAAGCATATACTCCATAGTTTGTTCACTCTAACCTTAACCACTTCAAGATTCCTATGATAGGGTCAATGAGGGATGAAAGCTAACAAGTACCATAATTTTTGGAAGCTCTTTTTGAAACTTGAAATCCCTGCTTCCCTTTATGAAGGGCCTTTCTTCCACTATTATATTAAGTCTCCACCTTGCACCTTTAGGCACCATTAAGAGAGCATAGTTGTCATTCTTAGTTCTATGTGCATTGTCCCAAAACTTATTGATTGATGCATATTGTTGATATTGCTTGTTCTTGTGCTATTTGTATCTAGTCACTCTTATGAACTTTGAAGGTGTCCTATGCATCTGTTTGCTACTCTATGAGGGACAAGCCGAATGCCACTATGCCATGTTTTCTATATGTGAAACAAACAAACTTTTTTCAATGTATGTTATTCATGATCTTTGTTTGTAGCCTTTCATGTTGCATGCATAGTTACTTTGTCTTACTGTTAGAACTCCATCTTTCATGCACATGTTTAGAGTTCTTTGATCCCAGCTTTCAATGCTTGCAATTGGTTTGATCCTGGTTTTGATGGTGCATGTCACCTCAAAAATTATTCTTTTTATTACTTACCTACTCGAGAACGAGCAGGAGTTAAGCTTGGGGATGCTTGATACGTCGGAAATGTATCTATAATTTTGGATGTTCCATGCTTGTTTAGTATCTACTTTTCTTTGCTTTTTCTACACTTTGAGGTTCTTTTTACATGTTTTCTGGTACTAACCTATTAACAAGTTGCCACAGTGCCAGTTTCCTGTTTTCTACTGTTTTTTGTTCTAGAAAAGCTAGTAAGGAAATATTCTCGATCGGAATTGGACGGGACAAAAGCCAAAGTCAATATTTTACCGAGGAGAACACCGAGTGCAGAGGAGAGACGGAGGGGCGCCACAGGGCGGCTGCACCCCCCAGGCACGGCCTAGGGTGGGCCCGCGCTTGGGCAGGGTTTGGGCCCCATGGCCGCCTCCCAGCCTCACCTCTTCGCCTATAAGAAGCCCCCGATGCCTAAACCCTAGGGACCCGATCAATATTCCACGAAACCGTCTGTAGCCACCGCCACCATTGTTCCTAACGGGGGATCTGAAGCTCTTCCCGGCACCCTTCCAGAGGGGAGATCATCCCGGAGGCCTTCTTCTTCAACATGCCAGCCTCCGGTATGAAGCAAGAGTAGTTCCACCTTGGAATACGGGTCCATGTAGTAGCTAGATTGTTGTATCTCCTCCTTGTGCTTTCATGTATAGATTTTGTGAGCTCCATTCATGATCAAGATCTAATCTATTTGTAATCATGCATGTTGTATTTGCGGGGATCCGATGGATATTGAGATTACTATGCCAGATTGATTAATGGTTTGGTCTATTTGATATTATCATGTTTGTGTTGTTTGTGATCTTGCATGCTCTCTGTTGTTAGTAGCTATCTTGGACAAGTAGTTGCCAGTGACTCCAAGAGGGGGTATTTATGCTCGATAGTGGGTTCATGCCTCTACTTAATAAAGGGAAGTGACAGAAATCTCTACGGTTGTAGATGTGTTGTTGCCACTAGGGAGAAAACAATGGTCTCTTGTTCATGGAACAAGTGGATTGTTTACCTTACACACTTTTCTTAAAGCAGTTGTCTGTTGCTTGCAACTTAATACTGGAGGGATGATACGTCCAAAACGTATCTACTTTCTCGAACACTTTGCTATTGTTTCTCCTCTAAACTTGTGTGATTTGGATACTACTAACATAGACTAACGATGTTTTCAGCAGAATTACCTTGGTGTCTAGTTATTGTGCAGAAAATGAACTATCAGGAAAAATTCCGGAAAACATGCCAAAAATTATATTTCACCAGAAGATCCACGGAGCCAGAAGAAGAGACGGAGAAGGAGACTGGGGGGACCACACCCATGCCAGGCGCGGGTGGGCCCTCCCCACGCCTGGGGAGGTGCAAGAACCCCAGGCACCCCCCTCGGCCTCCCTCTGCGCCTATAAGTTTCCTTTCGACCTAAAAACCGAGGGGGGTTCGATAGTTTTCTAGAAAGAGTTCCGCTCCGCCGCCACCACCACAAACCAAGATTCAGATCCATAAACTCCATTCTGCCACCTTGCCGGGACAGGGAATTTGGAGAGGATCATCACCATCGTCATCACCAACGCATCTCCATCGACCATCAATGTTTCCCTCATCCATGAGTGAGTAATCCCCCGCTGTAGGCTTGGGGATGGTAGGGATTGGATGAGTTCTATCATGTAATCGAATAATATTGTTAGGCCATAGTGCCTAGTATCTCTATTAGGGCTATTTGACTTTGTTGCAACTTGTTGTGCTTAATGCTTGTCACTAGGTCCCGAGTGCCATGATCTCAGATCTAAACTTATTATTGAATCATTATGATAGTATTGTTTGTGATCTTATCTGCAAGTTGTGTACACATATCATTGTTCGGATCCAAAGGCCCCAAAGGGACAATAATTGGGACAACCGGAGGGGATGGCTGTGGTGTGAGGATCACATGTGTTAACGGAGTGTTAATGCTTTGCTCTGGTGCTCTATTAAAAGGAGAACCTTAATTGCCAGTAGTTCCCTACAGGCCCCGCTGCCACGGGCTGGCTGGACAGAAGCTGTTGTGCAAGTTCTCATTGCGAGCATGTATGACTATATTTGGAGCACATGCATAGGATTGTTTAGTACTTGGATGCTTGTTATTATATACCTGCAATGCCCTAGATCTTGAAGTTACATGTTTAGACTTGTCCATGCAACGCTCGTCCATCCATCCCTATGCCTACCGCACTCGAATCCCACCGTTACCATTACTGTTACTATTGCTACTATTTCACTGTTGATGTTGCTTTACTATTGCTACTGCCAAATTGTTGCTACCGATAAACTTCTATGATCAAGAACTATCTCCAGGTGCAGCTGAACTGACAACTCATTTGTTAAGGCTTGCAAGTATTCTTTGGCTGCCCTTGTGTCGAATCAATAAATTGGGTAATACTACCCACGAAGACTGTTGCGATCCCCTATACTTGTGGGTCATCAAGACTATTTTCTGGCGCTGTTGTCGGGGAGCATAGCTTTATTTGTAAGTTCACTTGGATCTATTATTGTTCACTTCTACTCCTTTCATCACGGGGAAGTCCCGTGATGGAAAGTTCCCTATTTTACCATCCACTACAAGAAGAGGTACAGTCCTAAACTCCTCTGCTTCTCTTGATTCACCGTCTGTTATAAGTAAGCTTGTCACACCACCACCACATACACATGCTACACCTCGCTATTCTTTGAGTGCGGCGCTTTTGATACTCATGATGTTACTTCTACTGTGCTTGATGCGAGTGGTTCATTAGGTCCTTTTTTAGATACTACTATGGCTAGTCTAGGAAATACCGAAACTCCTAATGAAGACACTATTACACCTGTTGAAGGGAATATGCCCTGAGAGGCAATAATAAAGTGTTTATTATGTGTATTCCAAGTATATGATAGATGTTTATTTTGCATGCTATAATTGTATTAATACGGAAACATTAATACATGTGTGTTTAATAAACAAACAGAAAGTTCCTAGTTATGCCTCTCTCATAAACTAGCTCGTTGATTAACAAGATGATCAAGGTTTCCTGATCATGGACATTGGATGTTGTTAATAACGGGATCACAACATTAGTGTAATGGTGTGATGAACATTCATCCGAAGTATAGCATTACGATCAAAGTCATTGAGTTTATATTGCTATAACAACTTACGAAGTGATCCTAATCCTTAGACCATGAGATCATGTCAATCACTAACAAAGAAGAGTTTCTTGATAACATCAAGCGTCACCGTAACGGGGTGATTATAAAGATGGATTCAGAACTAATAAAGTGTTATGTTGAGGCTCATGGATCGAGTGGAATTTGTTCATCCCGATGGCGGATAGATATACTCTGGGCCCTCTCGGTGATATCACATTGATTAGCTTGCAAGCAAGTGATTTGATCACTAGAATGTTATATCACGAGCGAAAAAGTGCATGTCGATGTGAGATCAAACTAGGTATGGAGATACCGATGATCGAATCTCGGACATGTAATATATCGTGAAACAAAGGGATTAAGATACTAGCGTAAAAAGGTTCCGACGATCACAAGAAAGTCATCGTTGAATGTGTGGGAGTCAGTATGGGTCTCCAGATCCCGCTTCTGATTATTGATCTGAGATGGGTCTCGATCATGTCCGCATTATTCACGAACCGTAGGGTGACACACTTAAGAGACACCGACATCCAATTGGAGCAAAAGTTTCATGCCGAAAGAATGAACAAGCGCAGGAATTTATTTCACTAGATACCGAAACAGGTTTTCAGGTGAAATTGCATAAAGTGGTTATGCATGTGAAATAGAATTCTAGAAAGGGGTTATTTTTGAATGTTTGTCATTAAAGTAATTGACAAAATTCTGAATAAAATAAAAGAGTTTTATTTAATGAGAGTTTGCATTAAATTTGGTGGAAATTTAATGGGAATTTGAGTGGACTTTTGAGTGGAGGGAATTTAAAGGAGATTTGTGAGTGGAGTGTCCACCCACATGAAGAGGGGAGGGCAAGGGGGCAGCCCCCATAAGCCGCCCACCCCCTTGGGGTTCCCCCCCTCCTCCTATAAAAGGATCCCCCCTCCTCACTTGTCTCTCACACCTCCTCGTGAAGGATCTCTCCCCCCTCTAGAATTTATCCCCCATGGTCTCGGACTAGCGAGATACATGTTCCCGGTGGCTATTCGGTAAGAAAGAGTTGTGCTTCCGCTGCATCGCTGGAGCGAGGAGGCGGAGGTTGCTCGTGCCTCGAACGTGTGTGCGAGCACAGATGCCGCTGATTTGCGGCGCTAGGACTTCCTCTCGATCTTGAGATCGGCAGAGATCGTCTACATCAACCACGAGTTGAACTCGTTAAGCTTTGTCGGTCTTCAAGGTTATGTTCTCTCGGATATACATCCGCCCGTTGTTTGTATCTAGTAGATAGATCTTGGTATATAGTTCACATCGTAGGAAAATTTTTGTTTTCTATCTTGCGAACCCTACAAGTATCGAGCGGATCTGCGTAGATACTTTACAGGTAGTAGACATATGAGTATGTGGGCGATGATGATCATGTTGTTTCTCCTTTGTTGTAATTTTGGATATTGGTGGCATAGTGGGATGAAGCGGCCGGACAAACTTTACATGTCCTCACATGAGACCTGTTCCACGCTTGACATGCAACTAGTTTGCATAAGTGGCTAGCGGGTGTCTGTCTCTCCTACTATAGTCAATATCTATTTTGCAAGCGAGTTGTCAACAATTTGATTATCCTCGTTGTGGTTCATGTTCGTAGGTAAGAACAGTTCTATCTCGAAAGCCCTAAGCCACGTAAAACTTGCAATGGATAAATTAGAGGCGTCTAGTTTAGATTGTTGCTGGGCTAGTGTTATGATATGGTAGTATTGTAAGTAGAAGTATGAGATGATACTCTTACAACACACATAGCGTGTAAAATCCATAGACCTTGGATTTACACATATAGGTACGATAGTGATCATACCACGATGCACATGATAGAGATCATCTGCGGGAACCATATAATTTCACTAATAAACATATGATGTTTGATAGCATCTTATATTGCTTGTTTAGCGGTTTGTTAGCATAATAAGATGATCCCTCATTTAAATATCAAGATAAGAATGTGTTCTTCCTTTAGTATGCACCGATTATGTTTTTCCGCTCCAAGACATCACGTGATGATCGGGTGTTCTTGGATCCACGACCATATTTGGTGTAAAAGCAGTTACACACGCGAATACTAAGGTTCTAACTTGGCGAGCCTAGCATGTCTGGACATGGCCTCGGAACACGGACCGAAAGGTTAAGCATGAGTCATATAGTTGATATGATGCCCATTTGATGCTCGCCTTTGAAGCTATACCGACTCACGTGATGATCGGACTTGGTGTAGTGGATTTGGTTCATGTAATCACCAAAAGGCACGAGGGATGTCGTTTTTGAGTGGGAGTTCATTCGATTAGTTGAACTCAATCTATCATACACTTAGTCTAAACTTTACAAATTACATTGTAGATGGCACCACCGCTTTTAATTTCAATGTGTTCATGGAGAAAGAGAAACTAGCAACGACGGTAGCAACTTTACCGAATGGGCCATGAATTTGAGGATTCTCCTCACGCACAAAAGCAATATGTGCTAGAAGCGCGTTAGGCCCCACCTTTGATGATGCCCACGACAAGGAGAAGAATGTCTATCGACTCGTCGGAGGACCACAACTTAGTTCATTGCGGCATATTGTATGGGCTAGAGCCGAACTTCAAAGCGTTTGAAAGCGGCAATGCATTTGATACAATGGGTGAGTTGAAAATGATTTTCGACACACATGCTGTCAGAGATCTACAACGAGAAAAGTTCTTTAGTTGCATGATGAAGAGCACAACTCCGTTAGTGAGCATGTACTCAAGATGTCGGATTCGCCGATAAGCTTGTGTCCTTGGGAATATCGATTCCCATTGACTTAGGCATCCATCGTGTTTCTGCGGTCACCGCCACCTAGCTATAAGAGCTTCGTGATGAACTATAATTTGCAAGGCATGAAGAAGTCTCTCCCGAGCCATCAATTCTTAAAACTGAGTGGAGATCAAAAGGAACATCAAGTGTTGATGATCAATAGGAACACTGGTTTCAAGAAAGACAAGAAGGGAAAGCAGAAGGGATGTAAGGGCGGCAAGCTTTGTTGCAGCGCTGAAAAGAAACCCGAGTTGGACCTAAGTCGATTCCGAGTGCTACTATTGTAAGGGAGCCATCAGGCATAAGCGCCCCAAGTATCTCGCGGACAAGAAGGCCGGCAAGGCAAACAAAGGTATATATGATATACATGTTATTGATGTGTACTTGACTAGTGCTCGCAGAGCACCGGGTATTTGATACGGGTTGCTAATATTTGTAACTCGAATCGGGGGTTGGAACAAGCGACCGCTAGCAAGGTGAGGTCAAGATGCGTGTCGGCAATGGATCAAGCGTTGATGTGTGATCGCCATCGAACGCCTCTCCACTTACCGTCGTGATTAGTTATAAACTTGAATAAATGTTATCCGGTGCCAGACCGAGCATGAACATTGTATCTGGATCGTGTTTGATGTGAAGTGGTTATTCATTTAAATCCGAGAACAATGGTTGTTCCATTTATATGAATGAAATCTTTTATGGTCATGCACCGATGATGAATGGTTTATTTATATTAGATCTCGATGATAATGTTACACATATTCATAATGTTGATGCTAAAAGGATTAAACTTAATGATGATATATCCGCATATATGTGGCCTTGCCGTCTAGGTCATATTGGCGTTAAGCATGAAGAAGCTCCATTCGGATGGACTTTTGGAATCACTTGAATATGAATCATTTGATACATGTGAGCCATGCCTTATGGGCAAGATGACTAGAACGCCGTTTTCGGTTCAATGGAGCAGGCGATTTATTGGAAATCATACATTCTGATGTATGTGGTCCAATGAGTGTGTCGGCGCGAGGTGAATATCGTTATTTTGTTACTTTCACGGATGATTTGAGTAGATACGGTTATATCTACTTGATGAAACACAAGTCTGAAACTTTTGAAAAGTTCAAGGAATTTCAGAATGAAGTGGAAAATCATCGTAATATAAAGATCAAATTTCTACGGTCCGACCGTGGAGGTGAGTATCTAAGTTACGAGTTTAGCACTCACATGAAAGAGTGTGGAATTGTTTCACAACTCACACCTTCCGGAACACCACAGCGAAATGGTGTGTCGGAACGTCGTAATCGTACTTTATTAGATATGGTTCGATCTATGATGTCTCTGACGGACTTGCCGTTGTCATTTTGGGTTTATGCACTAGAAACTGCTGCATTCACTTTAAATCGAGCACCATCTAAATCCGTTGAAAATACACCGTATGAATTGTGGTTTGGAAACAAACCTAAGCTGTCATTTCTTAAAGTTTGGGGATGCGATGTTTATGTGAAGAAACTTCAACCGGATAAACTCGAACCCAAAGCGGAAAAATGCGTCTTCATAGGATACCCTTAAGAAACTATTGGGTATTCCTTCTATCACAGATCCGAGGGCAAGGTTTTTGTTGCCAAGAATGGATCCTTTCTAGAGAAAGAGTTTCTCGCGAAAGGTGTGAGTAGTCGGAAGGTAGAACTCGAAGAGGTTGTGGAACCTTCTCTTCAAAGTATGGCGAGTAGCGCAGCGCCGAAAGTTGTTCCGGAGTTGGCTCCACCTGTTGAAGAGGGAATTAATGATAACGATCATGAAACTCCAAAAGAGAATACTGCCGAACCTCGCAGGTCAAACAGGACGCGTGAAGCTCCCAAGATGTACGGAAATCCTGTCATGAATTTCATGGTTGATGAAAATGATGACCCTGCGACGTATGAAGAAGCGATGATGAGCCCGGATTCCAACAAATGGTTAGAAGCCATGAAATCCGAGATGGAATCCATGTATGAAAATCAAGTTTGGAACTTGGTGGAATTACCTCACGACCGAAAGGCCGTGGAGAACAAATGGATTTTTAAAAGGAAAACTGATGCGGATGGTAATGTGACCGTCTATAAAGCTCGACTTGTCGCAAAGGGGTTTCGACAAATTCAAGGAGTTGACTACGATGAGACTTTCTCTCCCGTAGCGATGCTAAAGTCAGTTAGGATTATGTTAGCAATTGCTGCATATTTCGATTATGAGATATGGCGATGGATGTCAAAACGCGTTTCTCAATGGTAATATTGAAGAAGTGTTGTATATGATACAACCAAAGGGTTTTGTCGATCCTAAGGATGCTAACAAGGTGTGCAAGCTTCAGCGATCCATCTATGGATTGAAGCAAGCATCACGAAGTTGGAATCTCCGATTTGATGAGGTGATCAAAGAGTTTGGATTTGTCCAAACTTATGGAGAAGCTTGTATGTACAAGAAAGTGAGTGGGAGCAATGTGGCATTTCGATATTATATGTGGATGACATATTATTGATCGGAAATGATATAGATCTTTTAAACAGTGTTAAAAGTTATCTAAACAACAAATTATCAATGAAGGACCTAGGTGAAGCGTCATACATATTAGGCATAAAGATCTATAGAGATAGATCTAGGCGCCTAATAGGCTATCAAAGTACATACCTTGATAAGATTTTAAAGAAGTTTAAAATGGATGAAGTAAGAAGGGGTTCTTACCTATGTTGCAAGGCAAGACATTGAGTAAGACTCAAAGTCCGGCTTCGGCGGAAGAAAGAGAGATAATGGACAAAGTCCCCTGTGCTTCAGCCATAGGCTCTATAATGTACGCCATGCTATGTACAAGACCGGATGTGGCACATGCTATTAGTTTGACTAGTAGGTACCAATCGGATCGTGTTGAACACTGGATAGCGGTCAAGAATATCCTTAAGTACTTACGAAGAACTAAGGATATGTTTCTTGTATACAAAGGTAAAGAAGAGCTCGTCGCTAAGTGTTATGTCGACGCTAGCTTTGACACCGATCCGGATGACTCTAAGTCTCAATCCGGATACGTATTTCTCATGAATGGCGGAGCGGTTAGTTGGAGGAGCTCCAAACAACCTGTGGTAGCGGGATCAACAACGGAGGCCGAATATGTTGCTGCTTCAGAAGCGGCTCAGGAAGCAGTTTGGATGAAGGAGTTCATATCCGAACTAGGAGTGGTGGCAAACGCGTTGGACCCAATGGTGATCTATTGTGACAACAATGGTGCCATTGCCAATGCCAAAGATCCAAGGTCTCACAAGCATTCCAAGCATATTAAGCGCCGGTTTCACTCCATCCGCGAGCATGTCAAGGATGGAGATATAAAGATTTGTAAAGTACATACGGATCTCAATATAGCAGATCCGTTGACTAAAACTCTCCCTAGAGCAAAACATGATCAACACCAGAACTCAATGGGTGTTAGATTTATCACTATGTAACTAGATTATTGTCTCTAGTGCAAGTGGGAGACTGAAGGGAATATGCCCTGAGAGGCAATAATAAAGTGTTTATTATGTGTATTCCAAGTATATGATAGATGTTTATTTTGCATGCTATAATTGTATTAATACGGAAACGTTAATACATGTGTGTTTAAGAAACAAATAGAAAGTTCCTAGTTATGCCTCTCTCATAAACTAGCTCGTTGATTAACAAGATGATCAAGGTTTCGATCATGGACATTGGATGTTGTTAATAACGGGATCACAACATTAGTGTAATGGTGTGATGAACATTCATCCAAGTATAGCATTACGATCAAAGTCATTGAGTTTATATTGCTATAACAACTTACAGTGATCCTAATCCTTAGACCATGAGATCATGTCAATCACTAACACGGAAGAGTTTCTTGATAACATCAAACGTCACCGTAACAGGTGATTATAAAGATGGATTCAGAACTAATAAAGTTTTATGTTGAGGCTCATGGATCGAGTGGAATTTGTTCATCCCGATGACGGATAGATATACTCTGGGCCTCTCGGTGATATCACATTGATTAGCTTGCAAGCAAGTGATTTGATCACTAGAATGTTATATCACAGAACGAAAAAGAGTGCATGTCGGTAACGAGATCAAACTAGGTATGGAGATACCGATGATCGAATCTCGGACATGTAATATATCGTGAAACAAAGGGATTAAGATACTAGCGTAAAAGGTTCGGACGATCACAAGAAAGTCATCGTTGAATGTGTGGGAGTCGGTATGGGTCTCGGATCCGCTTCGATTGATCCGAGAGGGTCTCGATCATGTCCGCATTATACATGAACCGTAGGGTGACACACTTAAGAGACACCGACATCCAATTGGAGCAAATGTTTCATGTCGAAAGAATGAACAAGCGAGAATTTATTTCACTAGATACCGAAACAGGTTTTGGTGAAATTGCATAAAGTGGTTATGCATGTGAAATAGAATTCTAGCAAGGGATTATTTGTGAATGTTTGTCATTAAAGTAATTGACAAAATTCTGAATAAAATAAAAGAGTTTTATTTAATGAGAGTTTGCATTAAATTTGGTGGAAATTTAATGGGAATTTGAGTGGACTTTTGAGTGGAGGAATTTAAAGGAGATTTGTGAGTGGAGTGTCCACCCACATGAAGAGGGAGGGCAGGGGCAGCCCCATGCGCCACCCCTTGGGGTTCCCTCCTCCTATAAAAGGCCCCTCCTCACTTGTCTCTCACACCTCCTCGTGAAGGATCTCTCTCCCTCTAGAATTTATCCCCCATGGTCTCGGACTAGCGAGATACATGTTCCGGTGGCTATTCGGCAAGAAAGAGTTGTGCTCACTGCATCGCTGGGCGAGGCGGAGGTTGCTCGGTGCCTCGAACGTGTGTGCAAACGCGGATGCTGCTAATTTGCGGCGCTAGGACTTCCTCTCGATCTTGAGATCGGCAAGAGATCGTCTACATCAACCACGAGTTGAACTCGTTAAGCTTTGTCGGTCTTCAAGGGTATGTTCTCTACGGATATACATCCGCCCGTTGTTTGTATCTAGTAGATAGATCTTGGTATATAGTTCACATCGTAGGAAAATTTTTGTTTTCTATGCTGCGAACCCTACACTTGTTAGCTCACCTGAATCTATTGAGAGTTATGATATTAATGATGGTTACATTGAGTTCACTGATGATTTTGTTGAAGAGTGCCGAAACACACATGGTACTAGTGCTATTAAGAGTCTCCCTGCTAGACATACTATTATTCCTAAGTTGTCCTCTGATCCTAAGTTTGCCACTTCTCCCATAGATATTAAAGATAAAGATTATGATTTCTCTCTTGATTTATCTTATTTAGATATTGTTGAGAAAGAACCTTTCTGTGGGACTGAAAATGTGAGTGATGTGGCTCATATGAATGAGCTTTCTACTATGAGTGCTTTATTCTCTGATGATTTTAAGATGCGCAAGTACTTTGTTACTAAGATCTTCCCTTTTTCACTAAAAGGAGAAGCTAGGGCTTGGTTTAATAGATTACCCCCTAGTTCCATTGATAGCCCTGGTTCCATTGATAGCCCTGATTGCTTGATTGCATCTTTCTTCTAGAAATATTTTCCTCCCAGTGCTAGACATGCTGCTTTACAGATACTTTTTGATTTTAAACATGGAGAAGAAGAGAAATTGTCTGAGTCATGGACAAGGTTCTGTGCCTTGATTCATGCACGTCCTGGATGTCCATTACCTAAGAATGAGCTTCTTGATATTTATTATAATGGACTAACTGATGATTCTAGGACCTACCTACATAGCTTTGATGATTGTGTTTTCAGGAAAAGGACTCCTACAGATGCTAAAGAATTAATGGCTAAAATAAGCAAGAATTATGATGATTGGACTTCAACTGAGATGAATACACCTGAGCCTATTACTCCTGAACCAGATGTTCTAGAACCAGTTCCAAAACAACACCAAAGAAAACAGGAGTTATTGCATTAAATGATGAAGTGATGAAGGAAGCTAGGAAGTGTCTAAAGGAGAAAGGTATTAGAGCTGAAGATGTGAAGAATCTACCTCCTATAGAAGAATTATGTAAGCCAATTCCCCACTCATCCACTATTGAGGTACACTCTCTCCAACACTTTGATGAAAGTGATATTCCTTATGGTAAGCCTCCTGATCAATGCTTAGAGGAACGTGACTTTTTTATTGTTAAAGAAGGTCATTTTAATAAACAAGTTTAGAATCATTTATTGGAAAACTCTAGATCTATCAATGAGTTGAAAGATATTGTGGAAAGAACTTCTAATGATATTAAAATTATTTTTAAACACTTTCAAATGGTTTAAACCCAACTTGATCAACTTGCTAAGGTACAAAAGGATATGCTAGTTAATGCTTCAGGAGATAAACATGCTTATGGAATTAGAACTAGGAGTGGTATAGCTACTCAAGATCCTTTATATCCTGAAGGACACCCTAAAAGAATTGAGCAGGATTCTCAACAAGGTGAAAGTAGTGGTAGTCCTCGTAAGAGAAAGAAAAAGAAACATAAAATAGTTGAGGAACCACTTGAACCTGCTGTAGATCCTAATAGTATATCTGTCTCTGATGCTGAAACTGAGAGTGGTAATGATAAAACGATGCTCCTGATAAGGAGGAAGTTGAGGAAGAATTTGAGAAGAACACCTAGAACACTAGGTACACTAAGGAAGATTTTATTGCTAAAAAACATGGTAGTGAGAGAGAACTTTGGGTGCGGAAACCTATGCCTTTTCCAAATAAGAAACACAAGTCAAAGGAGGAAGAACATTACAACAAGTTTTGTGAGTGGATGAAACCTTTATTTTTGCAAATTGCTTTGACTGATGCTATTAAGTTGCCTCCTTATTCAAAGTATATGAAGGATATTGTCTCTAATAAAAGGAAGATACCTAATGAGGAAATTTCTACTTTGCTTGCTAATTATTCCTTCAATGGTAAGGTTCCAAAGAAACTTGGTGATCCAGGTATACCAACTATTCCTTGCTCTATTAAGAACAATTATGTTAGAACTACTTTATGTGATTTGGGAGCTGGAGTTAGTGTTATGCCTCTTTCTCTCTACAAGAGACTCCAGCTAGAAAAGTTGATACCAACTGATATATATCATTGCAAATGGCTGATAAGTCAACTACTGTTCCGGTTGGTATATGTGAGGATGTTTCTGTTCAGGTGGCTCATAATTGTTTGGTTTTAACTGATTTTGTTGTTCTTGAAATGCCTGAAGATGATAATATGTCTATTATTCTTGGGAGACATTTTCTTAATACTGCAGGTGTTGTCATTAATTGTAATCAAGGGAAAGTAACATTCAATATTAATGACAAAGAGCACACTGTCTATTTCCCCAAGAAGGTTGCTAAGATCTATTGCTTGAATTCCATTGAAAATATTGAGAGCATCAAGGTTGGAGAAATATATTGTCCCATTCCAGAAGAAAATTTTGAAACTATTATGATTGGGACCATTGCTATCAAGTATGAGGTAACATAATCACCTTATGAATTGCAAAGTTTTGTTTCATATAATATTGTTTTGGTAACAAGACTTGATCAACCTTGTTAACAAAAGGATTTTAATGAACAAAATAATGTTTTCAGGGTGGTTGTTCTTGCTTTGTATTACTTTTCTCCTTCCTAGTCTTTGTTTTAGCTTTAGTTTTGCTAGTTGCTTGTTTGTTTGAGTTTGTTAGAGCTCCTGTAGTTTGGCTTTTGGTTTGCTTTTGCTTCTTCTGAAAAAATTGTTTCTGCGAGAAAATCAAATTTCATACCCTGAAAACTGGCCAAAAATAAAGTTTCCTGAAAAATCCCAAAAAATTCAAAATAATTTTTTACTCGAAACAAGGGGCAGAGAGACACCTGAAGTGACATAGGGGGACACCCCAGGACACCACACCCAGGGTAGGCGCGGCCTGGGTCTGGCCCACCTAGGCCCCTCCAGGCTGCCTCCTCAAAGCCCCCTTCTTTCTCTCTCCCGCAAAACACCGGAAAACTTGCTCAAGCTCGAGTTCTTGTTGTTCTTCCTCGCGATTTTTGATCTCCTTGTTCAACCCATCTCAAGTGCTGATTTTTAGAGGGTTTGCTCCTTGGTATGTGCGTCCTCCACTTGTCCAATTAGATTTGTGATTGGTAGATTGTATCTTGAGTATTTTGATGCTATAGGTGTCAGGTTGTTTGAGCTTGCATGCTTGTTCTATGCTTAGAAACTTTATTTTGATACATGTGTAGCCCTCTAGCAAGTTCCTATAGTAGTTGCTCATCATTTATCGACTTAGAAATCACTTGGTTTGATGTTTGTCTAAAAATTTCAGAATTAAAACAAGGCCATGGACAACCATACATTTGGTGAAATATTTGAGAGTGATGCACTTAGAAGGGCAAGACTTCCAAGGTCATCTACCAATACTAGACCCTCATACAATGAGGATCTCATTACTCGGTGATTTGGTAACGAGGGAGATGAAGGGGATGCGCACCCCTCCACCTTTCCTTGCCAAACTTTCTTGCGGGCTGCTAGGATTCTTAATGATTTTATGACTTTGGTTCGGAAGGCTGGACTAACAATTTGCATGAAGGATGAGAGCATGCAATATGCTTTGCTCACTAAAACATTTGTGGAGAGCTTTTCTTTGACTAACAGCGTGTTCAAGCCAGCTGTGTCTTTCAAAATTTATGGCAGGGCTCATTCTATGACTTTGAAGCAATTTTGCAAGGCCCTAGGACTTGCTATAGCTGGGTCATCAAAGAAGATTCCATCTCTACCCGCTGATTTGTTGGAGATTTACCGAGGAATAACCAATGATGATGACCGCAGAGCCCAGCGAGGGAAGATAAAGAATATTCAACTCCCAGCCATCACGTACTTTGCCTACTATCTTGCCACCAGTGTTCTTGGTAGGGAGAACACTAGTAATATTTCCAACTATCAATTGGCCTTCTTAGCTGCTACACTCAACAATGAAGACAAGTATAATCTTGGTTCTCTTATTGCTTGTCGCCTAGCTGCTAAGGGACCCATTTATGGGGGAATTATTGCTACTCGTATTGCTGCCGCCTTGAACATTGCTGTTGATCCACATGATACAGTTTTGGCTCCTCAGAGGATTGATCTTGCTGCTATGAAGGCGCACCACTTTGTCACCACTGGCTCTACCCTTGAGAACTTGGTTTATAGAATGTTGTTTATTGACAGGGAAGAGAGAGATCCCTCTACCCCAAACCACTTTGTTCAGTATTTCTCAGGGACCTTTGTCATGCTCGAAGGCGGAGATGGATGACAAGATGCGCTCTCTTAAATTCCACGGCACTATTAGGAGGAAGCACCATCATACGACCCCTCTGTGTATTACACGAGGGAGGCTTCGAGCTCATACTAGGACGAGGGGGCTTCCTCGACTTACTAAAAAGGTGCATCCTCTTGGACACCATGGGATTGAGCCCCACTTAGGCCAAAAGCCTAAGCTTGGGGGGAGGTATACCGACATCACACTCATATATATATCATGTTCGGTCGGTTCTTTGTATATCCATTGTTTCGCTTTCTTTTTGGTTCTTGTCGCTTCTTTCTCAAAAACACAAAAATACCAAAAATATTTTCGTTGTTTCTCTTGGTTTGTTTCTTTGTTTTGGTTTGCCTTAAGAGAAAAATCCAAAAAGATTTTGCTTTATTTGCTTTGCTTTGCTTTGTTTGCTTCATGTTTGGTTTGCTTTTGCTTTGTTTGCTTTCTTTAAAAAAATCGAAAACACCAAAAATATTTGTTCTTCTTCTTTGGTTTTGTGAGTTGTTTGCAGGGTTCAGCCGTCCTCAGTGGATTTTGGTTTCATGTTATTATACAAGTCACACAAGTGAAGGGCAATAATGAACATTAAGACAACCCGCAGTGTGGTAAGAGGCTGGTAACGAAATTTATTTGTTTCATTTTTGTACATATACTCATCATTGTGAGCGTGCTTAGCCTGTTTGTGTAAGGTGTATGTCATTATGGATGCTTAGTAGTTCTTGCTTGTCTATGATTAGCTCCAGCTTGCTAATAGTTTGTAGCATGTCATATGAATGTTTGCTTGCATTGTTTTATTCATACTTTGGTATGATATTGTGGTATCCTCCTCTAACTGTTCATGTAAATCGACTTGGCACATGCTCACGCATGCATATGACTAATCAATAGGCAGTGAGCCTCGATGATTTATTTTGGCTCATAGTTCTTGTATCACTTTCATGCCATAATTAGTCATGTTTTGTTCCAAGCATATTTATGACAGTTATTGCTCTCTCGTTTGTCGCTCCCTCTCTATTGGTAGCCTTCACTTGCACTGAGTATGAGCTCTACCTGTGCTTCCAACTCCCCAAAACCAATATTGCTAGCTGTGTGTACCATACCTACCTATTGGCATCATTTGCTATTTCAGTGCATATTCTATATGCCGTGTTTTCTTCCAAAATAAAATGTTTGTCTGTTTTGAGAAATTTAGTTAGTAAAGCTCTGACGAACTTGATGGCACACTTTATTCCTTGCACTTAATAATCCTGAACCATTGTGACCTGTCCATGAAAGTTATATGCTTGCAAATTATATGCTGGAAGTCAGCAGAACCGTGCTATCACGGGGAACACTTTCAACACTTCTTGGATATCTCATCCAGTTGATACCTTGCTCTTTTGTTTGCGGATGTCGACGATGTGAAATGAAAGGGGAGCTTGTGAGTTCATGGAGTCTATACATTGTGTTAGAGAAACGCCTGGGCCGCTAGCCTAAGCCATGCCTAATCATGGTGGAAACTTGTAGAATCACCATAATGAGCATTTATGAAGCATCCTCAATAAAAATCTATACACATAGTAAATAAAAAGATCGCTGAGATGTTCATTGTCTGCTTGCCTTGTTATTTTGATCAAGGGATTGCTCCTGTATCATGTGCAAGGGGTAGCCCGTTGGCGGTTCTCTATGATATGCATGTATTTACAATGACAAGAACTTTCAAGTAACCAAAGTTGAGTAGCATGCGGAGTGGCCCTCGCACTCAAGGGACTTGGGATTTCCAGTCTATGGTCTGTTAAGCATATGATTCAGAGTGGACCTCACTTTCACCTTAACCACATGAAGATGCCTATGATAGGGGCAATGAGATCTCAAAGCTAATGAGTACCTTTCTTTCAGCATTTGGAAGCCTTTAAAACTTTTCAAAACCCTTTCACTCCCATGTTGAGTCACCACTTATTCTATGAGCACCTTCTTGAGAGCATAGTTGTCATTCTTGTGTTTGTTCCAAAACTTGGTTAATTATGTCATGAATTTGATGCTTGTATCTTCGATATATTTATCTCTAGTCTTCACTTGAACTTAAAGGTGCATTGGCATTTATATTGTGCTCTACAAACAAAGGCAAGCGAGATACCACTCTATCATACCTTATTATGAGCATTGCAATGTTGCTTATGTTTATGTTTCATGCTACTTATTATTATTGAGTTGGTTTCTCTTCATAGCCTGCAATGACTATTTGTAACATCCCAAAAATATTGAACTTGAATCATCAAACTCTAAGCATCAAAATTAGGGTTAACAAAAACTTTTCTAATTAAAATTATGAAAGCATGCATATGTGTATGCATTTAATTTGAAATTCTTTTGAACCAACTTGTTTATGTGTTTCTTTGCTTGTAAAATGTTTCTTAGGTGAATTAAGCATCATCTAAAACATTTCCCACACTTTTCCCAAAGACAAATAAAGCAAAACAAATAAAATAAAGGAATGGTCATTTTGACCAATTTAACTCCCATGCCTACTTTGGCTGCCTCAAACTTTCAGAACCTAATAGAAACTTTTCTGGATCTTTGCACCCCTTGAATGTACTCATAACAAGGTATCAAGGCCCACTTTGTGATCATTACAGAAACTTTCAAATGCATAGTTTAAATGACAATTCAAAATTGAATCTTTATCATATGGGAAGATCCCACTTTTTCAAAAACCACTCAAACAAGCTCAACTTTCAAAACCCAAGCATCTGCAGACTCACCAGCACCAATCTAGCAAACCCACCAAAAATCTTTTCAAAATTCAAAACTTGAATTCATGGGGCCATTTCATCAAACAGGTTGCAGACACAAATCATCAAAATCCTAAACACTATAGTGAGCAGTGATTGAAGCCTAACTTGTTCCCTCTTTAGCTCACAACCATCTCAGTAGATCATCTAGTAAGTTAAACCAAGCACTAGCCTCACTGTAAGCTTGGCATTGCCATCAATGGTGAACAGCCGAGCACACCCATGCCACCCCAGTGGAGACAACAAGCTAGGAGGAGAAACAAGCCTAGCCATATGCAGGGCAGCCCATCCACCGCCACTCCACATCCACCGCTCGAACCTTGCCAACCTCGTACCACACGCACGGACGCGCCCAGACCGCCGGCGACCATGCGGCGTGCGCCCAGAGCGCCACCTCGGCCGAAGCCCACAGACCGCTACCGCCCTCGCGTGCATACACGATCGCCACCGACCCAGGAGACCGCCAGACATCCTCGTTCGCCGCCCCGTGACGCACAACCACTCGCCGTCGAAGACGCCGCCTCTGTCGCGCAGAGCGTCGCATGTTCCAGACCAAGCCGCACCGCCCCACGCCTCGAAACCATGTCGTTGAGCATCACCAGGGAACACCGCACCGTCCCCTACCTACGCCCATGCCAATAGCCGCCTGTACCATCGCCCTCGACGAGCTCACCATGCGCCCCGTCGGTCCCCTCCCTCGACTATAAATAGAGGCCACCCCCGCTCGAATTCTTCACACCATTCTACTCCCCTCTCCTCACTGATCGTGCCACACCATTCCCGGAGCAAGGCGAGCAGCACATCGCCGGAATTTCACCGGAGCCCGCCGCCTCTAGAGAAGAAGGGCGCCATCGATTTCGTCCACCCCAGGAGCTGCCGCGACCACCCCTGAGTTTGCCGTCATCGACTTTGTCGTTCGCCCGCCTCGCCGACCCTCGCCAGCACACCGGTGAGCCCCCAGCAACCCCCACTGGCCGCGCTAGGTTTCTTTCTCGCCGGCGTTGCTCAACGTCGACGATGACTCTCAGATGTTGGATTAGAATCAGATTGAATGCACCACGTTGCCCCGTACCGCTTCGCACCCCTTTCTCACTGACGAGTGGGGACACCCACTTAAGCAGCCTGCGGGAGCACTATGCTTAGCAAGCCGGCCTAGTATCGTTTCCCGCGCAACCCAGTTATTTGAATTAAACCTTTTCTGTTTTGTTTCAAACTCACTTCTGTACCCAACTTCAAAAATCAACCCAGATCGATTCAGTGTATCAAATTGAATGAAACTAATTTTGTTAGAAAGGTCTGGGAATGCTGAATCGAAGCCCGTTGGATTCAAGTCATTTGGATCTACAGATCACCCATGGTAAAAATAACAAGGCAGAAGCTTTTCTATATTCAAACATTTTTCAAATTTAAACCATAAGAGCTTTTAAGTTGATTCCAACTCTAAAAAATCACATTTAACCATACCTTTCAGAATATATAAAATATATAGGTTTACTTGCAGAAATAATGTTCAAGTAATAAAAGAATGCTACATAGGCATTTCTAGCCACTTTAATTAATTAAAATAAAAGGGTAAAACCTTATTAAATTGTGACACCACTTTAAATAATATTTCCATGGACTAAAATATGTGGTGATGACATGTGTCAACATGATCCCATGTTTGGTTTGGAGAATATTAAATCTTAAGTAGTTTTTCAATGAGTAGAAATTACTTTTCTAAAAATAAAAGGAATTAAACCAAGCCTTAATCTTGTAATGTTAGAGATGATGTTAGATCATCTATAGGACCATTGTGTGTGATGATTGCAAGTAGTTAAGTATTGTTTGGTGATTGTGTACCTCGTATTTATTCATAGACGATAGTACCGACCAAGGATACGAGGAGGAAGGAGGATTCTACGAAGAAGAAGCCGAGGAGAACTTCAACCACTGCTCTGCTCAAGGCAAGCTATTAACCTTGCAAGCTAACACTTGCA
This sequence comes from Avena longiglumis, assembly GCA_030063025.1. NCBI lineage: Eukaryota > Viridiplantae > Streptophyta > Magnoliopsida > Poales > Poaceae > Avena > Avena longiglumis. Next base: position 109,094,813 of record CP125978.1, read on the forward strand.
ATTTGGCAAGCTTATATTGGCACTAATGCAAGCCTGATCGTACTAGTGAATGTGCAAGCTAACCCTTGCAAGATACCCTATTGATACCACCAACCACTACTTGTTACTATGACCACTATATGCCTTAAGTATATGTGATCATATCCACTTGATAAACCAATCCTAGTTTTTACTTACAAGCTTTATACTTCATTTCATTATCAAAGCTCTTACTTAGAGTTTACTGGAATAAATGGTAGATACTAGAAGGATATGTGAAGGTTGCATAAAGAGCATAAAATTTGGCCTAAGCTAGATAATCTTGATGTCATCTTAAGAAATGAGATTAAACTTAGCTGAAACTCCACTAGTTTACCACCCCTAATTAGTGCTTACCCCCACTTGTAGATGGTAGTGCTAAGCATAAAACTTGATCAACATTAGATGGGAATACTTGGTGAAAATGGTTATGAAAACCTTGGAATGATGGATCATTCTATTGAAATGTTTTGGACATGTGTTTCCGAACACCTGATGATTTTGGTGATGAAAATGTTGAGGCATGAGCCTTAGCCCTTCATAAAACTGATGGTTGTCTGGATGCGATACCATTCCAATTTTATCGTACAACCACAATACCCGAAGATTGGGTAGGGCTTGACTGGAAACTTATATACCTTAGTATTAGCTCCCTCACGGCCAAGGTCTGAGCTGAGGCTACCTTGTGAAGATTATCCACATGCGGTGCACTCCAAGATGACTTGGTCATGGTTGGGAGGCCAAACTCACAGGAGAGGTGCTTATACTAGGCGTGTAATCAAAAGGTTAGGATTGATTATCCGACATCGAGTATGGTGAATTCAGGATTTGTTCTGACGGATGTATCGAATGTTGTGGTGAAAGTGTACAATCTCGCAGTGTCAAACTATTTGAATAGCCGTCATGATTATGGAATGATTAGTGGCCATCTGTTCCGTCGGACTTTTCAAAATGACTTGTGAAATGGATTGAGACTTTGACTTGACCACAACAGGGTTGTGATATGAAATACAAGTTCCCACTTAGGTGTTATAAAACTTCAACTAGCATTCTTTGCTTCTGAACTTAGTAGAGGTAAATCTGGCTTTTGCAAAACAACCCTAGAGCCTAGTGTCCTATTATCCAAAAACCCCTTTACTTGTTAGTATTAGTTTGTGAGTACTTAAAGAGTACTCATGGCTTTGTCCCTGGCTATTCCCATGGCCAGACTATGAAGAGGAGTACCTGGAGGATGGACCCCAGGAAGGTTACGACAACTAGGATCATCTCCCATCGTTAGTATTGCATGTGACCCCGAAGATGGAGCTTCGCCTACGCTACCGTTATTATTACGTATTCCGGTGCTTGATGTTGTATTAAGAACTGGATCATGAGATCCCTATTTGTGTAAGAACTTATGTATCGTTTGTAATGGATGATGTACTATGGTATCCAATTCTATTATGTCTCGCCAAAATGGTAATCCTGGGATTGCGATGTATGGCATAACAGGCATCTGGGATTAAAAATCCGGGTGTTTACACTATTGAGGAGACTTAGTTGCATACTCTTTATTATGGATTGTCTAAGCATCTACTCCTGTGCTGAGAATATTTACATCATATGAAGCAAATGTGTTCGTGAAAGTTTTTTATCGCACTCAGTTTTCAACTAAATTGCTTGAGGACAAGCAATAAGCTAAGCTTGGGGGAGTTGATATGTCCAAAATGTATCTACTTTCTCGAACACTTTGCTATTGTTTCTCCTCTAAACTTGTGTGATTTGGATGCTACTAACACAGACTGACGCTATTTTCAGCAGAATTACCTTGGTGTCTAGTTTTTGTGCAGAAAAAGAACTATCAGGAAAAATCCCGGAAAATATGCCAAAAATTATATTTCACCAGAAGATCCACAGAGCCAGAAGAAGATACGGAGAAGGAGCCTGGGGGCCGACACCCATGCCAGGCGCGGGTGGGGCCTGCCCATGCCTGGGGGGGTGCAAGCACCCTAGGCACCCCCTCGGCCATCCTCTGCACCTATAAGTTGTCGTTCGACCTAAAAACCAAGGGGGGTTCAATAGTTTTCCAGAAAGAGTTCCGCTCCGCCGCCGCCACCAGAAACCAAGATTCGGAACCAGAAATTCCGTTCCGGCACCCTGCCGGGAAGGGGAATTTGGAGAGGATCATCGCCATCATCATCACCAACGCATCTCCATCGACCATCAATGTTTCCCTCATCCATGAGTGAGTAATCCCCCGATGTAGTCTTGGAGATGGTAGGGATTGGATGAGTTCTATCATGTAATCGAATAAGTTTGTTAGGGCACAGTGCCTAGTATCTCTATTAGTGCTATTTTACTTTGTTGCAACTTGTTATGCTTAATGCTTGTCACTAGGGCCCGAGTACCATGATCTCAGATCTGAACTTATTATTGAATCATTATGATAGTATTGTTTGTGATCTTATCTGCAAGTTGTGTACACATATCATTGTCCGGATCCGAAGGCCCCAAAGTGACAATAATTGGGGCAACCAGAGGGGATGGCTGTGGTGCGAGGATCACATGTGTTCATGGAGTGTTAATGCTTTGCCCTGGTGCTCTATTAAAAGGAGCACCTTAATTTCCAGTAGTTCCCTAGAGGCCCCGCTGCCACGGGCTGGCTGGACAGAAGCTGTTGTGCAAGTTCTCATTGCGAGCACGTATGACTATATTTGGAGAACATGCCTAGGATTGTTTAGTACTTGGATGCTTGTTATTATTTACCTGCAATGCCCTAGATCTTGAAGTTACATGTTTAGACTCGTCCATGCAACGCCCGTCCATCCATCCCTATGCCTACCGCACTTGAATCCCACTACTACCGTTACTATTACTATTGCTACCGTTTCATTGTTGTTGTTGATTTACTGTTGCTACTACCAAACTGTTGCTACTGATAAACTTCTGTGAGAAAGAACTATCTCCAGGTGCAGCTGAACTGACAACTCAGTTGTTAAGGCTTGCAAGTATTATTTGGCTCCCCTTGTGTCGAATCAATAAATTGGGTAATACTACCCGTGAACTGTTGCGATCCCCTATACTTGTGGTTCATCAAGGGGTTCAGATGATAACCTGAATGTGGACTTCTAGTCATAGATGCGGTTGGATGACGGTCTATGTATATTGTTGTATTGCCCAATCGAATTTCATAAGATCTTTTTGTCTAGTATTGCATTGTTATGCCTTGCTCAGTCATGTCAATTGCCCTGCTGTAATTTGTTTATCCTGCATGTCATGTTTGTTATCTAATAAGAACACCTCTAAAAAACTATGGATCCCGGTCCAATCTTTACCATTGATACATCTTTCACTATTACTGTTTACTTGCTGCAAACCATCATCACCTTCCACACCATACAGTTATTCCTTTGTTACAGCAACCGGTGAGATTGACAACCTCACTGTTAGTTGGGGGAAAAGTCTTGAGTTTGTGTTGTGTAGGTTTCCACGTTGCTTGCAACACCTTTGAGACGTTTCCTTTCTCCTACTAGTTTGATAACCTCGGTTTCTTACTGAGTGAAGACTTATTTCTGTGCTGCATCACACCTTGCTCTTGGGGTTTCCCGATGAAGCGCTCCCACGTTGACGCAGCGCTAACAGCATCGACATAGCGTTGGAGGTGTGTGGGCTAGTGGTTTGCGTGCTGGTAGGGGTGCGGGTCTTCCCCGCCTCTGTTTGGCTACGTGGGGGTGCAGAGGCTAGTGTACTGTGGGAAAAAGCCTGACAACGCCGCGTCTATGGACGTCGCCTTCCCTCCTAGGGTTCGTCTCTAATCCTGATGCACTTCTTTGGGTGAAAGCGAGGTCCTGTTGTGCAAGGACGGATGATGGTATTGATCCTTTATCGCTCCTCCTCTTGAGGGTGTCGTCTTGGAGATTGTGTTCCCCTATCCTCTTTCCTAGGGTTAGACATACGTGACATTGTGGCCGGCAGTTGGTCCGCTGGCGATGTGGGTGTTCGGTGTGGCGGCTAGCGTGGCAACGACGATGTTGATAAGCGATGGTTTGGTCACTTTGTTAGTAGGCTCTTTCCGGCGTATTCAAGTCTCTTCGTGTTGGTCTTCCCATGCTTTGATGTCGGAGTTGCTATTAAAAGAGTCATCTATTTTACATAGGCCGACTTGGGCTTCACCATGCCGGCAGTGTCGCCTTGGTGGTCATTCTACGATGAAGTCAGATTCAGTGCAAAGTGATGACGATGATACTAATTTTGTGACATAAATATTTTTATAGACATGATCAAATTTAAATAAGTTGGACTTCCTAAAACACGCTATTTTGTGGACTAAGGGTGTAGGTTGAGTCATTTGTTTAGCTTTGCCGTGGGAAAATGATACTATTTCCCCGGGGGATCCCGTGACTTCGATCCCCTGGGTCAACGCGTCACGCGCGGCGTGGTTATGGCTTCCTTCAAACAACATGGGTGGGATCCACTTCTTCTTTTTCTTGCCTTATCTCTTTCTTCTACACCTCGCGTTTCTGTTCCCAGCAGCGGTGTGTGCCGCCGCAACCGCGCGTATGCTGCTTGCCTACATCACCACGTGTCGCCGGAGCTCGCTGTGCACCGCCACGCCGCCTACTCACGCCGTCCCGCCTCTGGGTTGCTGCCTCGCTGTCGTGCACAGCCGACAGACTGTTGCCGCACTGCGCCACCGTGCTTGGCTCGCCGGAGAGCCACCTGCTCCCTGCTCGTGTCGCCGAGCCTCCGGGCTACTGCCTCGCCGCCGCTGTCTCCCTTATCCCTACTCTCCTTCCGCCGGCGCACCGCCCAAGCCCTAGTCCTTCGCCGACGCACGTCGCCCAAGCACTCCTGCCGGACATGGCGACCTCGCCGGAGATGGAGACCCCGCCCCGCTCTGCCGCTTCTTTCCACGTCGTATTTGTGTTCGCGTTCTCCCCCAGCGCGCGAGAGCTCCTGTCGGAGCAAGCACTTTCCATTGCAGCCGAATCAGGCGGATTTTTGCTACTCGGAGGGTGCTACACAGACGAGACGACGATGCTACTGGAAGTGGTTGTCGTTGCAACATATGAAGGGTCACGATGCTACCCGACCAACGAATGTGTTTTGAGATTTTGCTACAGGGCGATGCTATAATAATAGTAATGTTTTGTTATTTCTGTTCTATGTTTTTGCGACAATAGCATAAAGTATTTGCTACGATAATTCCGACTAAAGTCCTCAGCAAAGTCGGTTTTGCTACGGCAGCCACCGGCGATATCTCCGGCGAGGTCGTTCTTTTTGCTACATTAACACGTGTTTCTTGCTACCACCGTTTTGCGGTTTTGCTACAATAGCATAACGTTTTCGCTACATGGTCTACGGTGAGGTCTACCGGCGAAAGCCTCCAGCGAGGTCGGATATGCTACGTTAGCATATTTTTTTTGCTACACGATCGCCGGCAAGGTCTCCGGCGAAATCTCCGGCGAGATTCAATCTGTTTTTCTTTTTTCTAGATCGAAACGTTTTCTGCTACATGTAACAAAAGCGAGACTATTTATAGCAAATATAGATCGGTTATAGCAAAAACGGAAATCTGGAAAAAAAAAGATTCGTGTCACGCATGAGACTCGGGGGATCGGGGGAGTTATCTCCGGAAACGCGTAGCGCTCTCCTGCGTCCAGCGGTATGTAGAGTCCGAGTAGGACATGGGAATCGATCGTGTCAAAGCATAATTTAGTACCTGTCTTAGTATCTATGCTAGACCCGTGTTATCTTAAAGAGTCCGTGTACGACCTGTCTCATCTATGGAGATTCTGTCGTAGCCCATAGCTTGTCTCTGGTTTTGCGAACCTTCACGACAACAGACTCGACCCTCGGCTGATCGGACTAATCTCAAGCTTGCAAACCTCACTGATCGATCCAACCAAACCCGAGAAGCCTCGAACCCAAGAACCATGAAGACCAGCCTCCTCCTCCTGCTGCTTGACATCGGCGTCGTCGCTGAGGCCGTCGCCATGCCTCCTCGCCGCCCGTGGCTGGACGCGAACGGCCGATATAGCCCGATCGATAACATCAACCACAACTACCCGCCCGAGATCCACATGGTTTTCGGCGGATATAGCCCGATCGGTAACATCGACGACCTGGAGATCCAGAAGCTCGGCAGTTGGGCGGTGCTGGAGCACGTCAAGCGTGCGAACGGCCGGAGGCTCCAGTTCGTCAAGGTGGTAAGCGGCAAGGAACAGGTCGTGGAAGGAAATAACTACAGTTTGGTCATCCAGGCGATCAACGACTATGGCCAGATCCGCACGTACAGGGCGGTGGTGTACGAGCGGCTGTGGACCAACACGCGGACGCTCTCCTCCTTCGGCCCGGTTGAGGAGAACTAATTTTCATGTTTTCTTTTTTCTTTTGAAAAAACCTGTTTTTTTTTTTTGCGGGGTTGTTTCATGTATTCGCAAACTCTGAAGATTGTAAGGAGATTCTTAATCAAGTTTTTTTTTTTTGCAAAACATGTTTTCATGTATTGTAGTATTTGTAAAGTAGGAAGATCGTCGGGAAAATTTGAATCAGGCTTAACTGTTTTTTTTGCTCCACGTTAGTATTAATTAAGACGCTGAATGCAGGGGAAAAAAACTAAAGTTAGCGATTAATTAGGCCTCGTTCGTTTAATCCAAGGAAGGCAGGGATTGGCATGGATCGCTGACCGATCCTGGTTTTCTAGCTCTTCTTGGTAAATTATCCGAACGGGCTAGGCTACTAGACGAGGAAGACCACGACAGGTGCGTCCTCCGAAGAATGCCCACCACGCTCCTAGCCCCAACTGGTCAAGCACCAAGCAGCACCCTCAAGAGGGAACGCGACCGCTGCTGCCCGGACCAGAGACTGGTCCTAGAGTTTCCCCCGACACACTGGGGGAATGGATGAAGGGAAGCCACGACGCCCTCCAGGAAGGAAGATGCCACCCGCGGGCGGCATCGCGTCGGTGTCGGTCAAGACGACAAGGATTTCTCCCGCGGACCCTATCTACTACCCCCGGACGAGCCGTCGCACAGGAGCTCCGTGAGGGCGAGGCCTCACCACCACCATAGCTTGCCGCCCACGAGCATGCGCCACTCCGGTCCCGACTTCGTCATCGCCGTCTCACCGAGCAAGCCGTCGCAAGGTCTACAACATCACGACACAGGTAGAAGTGAGACAGGTCCCACGGAACCGCGACCGCGCGAGAGGGAACATCCTCCACCACCAGAGGGCGCTAGTCGACCGGACGCGGTCACAGACACACCAATCCTCCAAAGGTACGGTCGGGTCCAACGGACCCGTAAAGCCTCCACGGAGGCACACCAGTCCCATGGCGGTTCGGCCGGGCCCGACAGACCCGTAAAGTCCACGAACACGCTGCAACAGGCCGGTCACGGTCGCCGCAGGTCCCATCCAACCTACCTGTCGTGCTTTTGCAGAACAGACAGAGAAAAGCAGCCAGCCCGCAGTACCCAGATCTGGGCCCAAACGGGCCTGATCTGGGTCGTGGCATGAAGCTTCGTTCGCCGCAGCGAGCAGCCTTGCGCCCGCGCTGCACCTTCGCCGCCACGCCCGGCGAGGCTGATCTCCGCCGCCCAGAGCTCCGCCACCGAGAAGAAGGTCCCGACCCGCGCCCGACTGGGAAAAGCCGCCGCGCGGCGCCCGTCGCCCTCGGGGAGAGAGGAGCGTACCGTTTCGCGTAACACAAAGTTTTGCTTCTCCTGGAACCTCCTCGCCGTCGCTGTTTGCTCTAGCCGCTGGGGGCGGTGGAAGAGCTCTTACAACCACGGACGTCGTCAACACACTGGAAGATTCTATACACCCATAAAACCAATACCACAACCGCGGACGTCGTCAACACACTAGAAGATTCTATACACCCATAAAATCAATACCGAACCGAGAGTCGCTCAATGATTAGAAGACTCGTAATATGTCTTCTTCTAGTTTTTATTTTTATTTTTAGTTATATTTTTTAGGTCTGCTAAATAAAGAGGAGTTTAATAGGCTTTCTTCTCTAATAAAATTCAAATCAGCACCTCTTAACCTAGAAGTGGTTGTAGTGTAATGCAACGAGTTTTATGTGTTAGTAAAATATATTTTTATATCTTAACGAAATATTAAGTGAAATCTGACCGTAATCAAGAATCTAATTTATTACACTAATTATCATTAATTGAATTAATTGATGTGCCCATGAAAGGTGTATTAAACACGGTAAAATATGGCGCCGTGCCATATTACATGATACTAAAATACTGATATCTTTTTTATTCTGCTGATGAGGTGCATCCCGTCTAGAGCCGCGGAACAAGTCGCAAGGCGGATGACCATGTGTCAAGCCAAAAAAGCGTCGCATATGCACTTCCACTGATGCAGTTATCCCTTATGGGTTTTTACCCGCCATAACACGAGCTCAACAATTAGGCTTGGGTCTACACGTGCCGTTGTAGTGGAGGACTTGTCTCACATATAGTGGATGGGAGAGTGCCCATCCTTCAATATGCCGATAATATAATTCTTTTTCTAAAATATGACTTTGAAATGGCTGTTAGCATGACACTAATCTTATGTATCTTCAGGCAACTCTCGAACCTTTAGATCAACTTCCACAAAAGTGAAATTTTATATTTCGGAAAGGCAAAAGAAATGGAGGATCAATATAAGTAAATCTTTTGCTGTGAAGCTGGTTCTCTATCTTTTCGATACTTGGATATCCCAATCCATTTTCAAAAATATTAAACAAAAAATGGAATCCACTAGAGAACTGGTTTGAAAAAAGTTCGGTTGCAAGCAAAGCAAAATATTGTCATACCGGGATATACTTGTTCTTATAAATTCCGTTCTTACAATTTCTAATGTTCATGTTATCCCTTTTAGAAATATCTGAAGAGGTATAAAAAATATTAGATGTCATCGATCTTGCTTTTTTTGCTAACATGAATACATGATCAGTTGAAAAGAAAATACAGGCTAACGTTGGAACATCATTTGCAGACCCCAAAACCCGTTAAAAATATAAGCAATAATCCATATGATTTAATACGAATAATAAACCGATAAAGCATGGTCATACAAATGGTACTAAAACCAATCATGCAGATTAACAAAGTAGATGAACAGATTACATCTATAAAAGATAAACCTATCACATCTACGCCAGACGCTAGACCTAGAAACTCTAGCAAAATCTGGAAGAGAGAGATTAAGATTACATACGATGCAGTTGCGGCAGTAGCCGCGGCAGAGCTGTCGCTCATGTTGAGGTTGCCGAAGAGGTCACTGACATCCGGGAAGAAGTCGTCGTTCGGGAACTCGTCATTGGACGACGTCGTGGTTGTCAATAGTCGCGCTTGAGCGTTCCCCAAAAACCTGATCGCCCATCACCCGTACAGGTTCACGAGAGGCGGGGTTTCGGAGGCCTACTGTCCCGATATGCGGTGCATGTCGCAAGCCAGGATGGGGAAGACGAAGACGGCGAAGCAAGGTTCTGGAGGTAGGCGCGTGTGTGGATCGATCACCGATTAGGTTTAGCGTAGACGCTTATATAGTATAGGTCAGGGAGATCATGGGACACAGCTCACGTCCATAAAAACTGGAAACGGCTGTAATTAAGGCGTTCGTTAATGACTTATAATTAATTCAATCCATGATTAATTTTCCCAAACCGCAAAATAAAGCTCGGATCAACGAGATTCCCGCAACCCGCAGCACGCGCGCGTCGTGACGAGGCGAGGCATGGCGAGGAGAGGCGGGCGGCGTCGGAGGAGGTGCGTGAGGGCTTCTCTCCTAAAAGCCTCATGATCTTCACCTTCCTTCATATAGAAGCCTTCGGCTTCATTGCTTAGTGCATCATACCGGTTCCTCCTCATGCTCTCATTCCCTACAAACAACACTGTGAGAGCATCCCAAGCTTCCTTGGGGGTGTTGAGGTGCTCAATGTGTGGATAATCCTTTGTACCCAATCCTTGTTGAATCATGTGCAAAGCAGTGGCATTGAGTTGACTATTGACAACTTCTCTTCTTGTCAAGTTGTTTGGATCCCCAATATAGAGTCCTTGTTCAATGATGTTCCATAGTTCAATGCAAGAGTTGCGCATTAGAGATTTCCATTGAGCAAAACTAGATGCTTCTAACTTTGGTGGGTCTCCTCTATTGTTTATATGAGGGTGAGGAATTGGAGGGTCGGGAGAGTACCATCCATGAGAGTCATGGTGCTCTCCCTTGCCACCATTCCCTTTTGTGAATGAATTGGTGTTGTCTTGATTATCCCCCACCACCTTATCCGTGGGAGATTCCGGGGCATTCTCTTTTGATAATGGTGGTAGTTCCTCTTGAGGAGAAGGGGATGATGAGCCAACTTTATCTTTAACAAGTTGCTCAAGTAACTTGTGCAATTGTTTGATCTCGTTGGCCATGGTGGAGCTCAATATTGTTTCCAAGTTATTGAGATCATCCATGGTCACCGTGGTAGGCTCACCACCACCTTCCCTATCGTTGCTCCCCATATACTCTTAGGCGGTAAAGCCCGAATAAAAAGTCGAGGCTCTGATACCAATTGAAAGGATCGTATGGGAACCTAGAGGAGGGGTGAATAGGTGATACTTCAAATTTTCTTCTTTTTCAATTTAGGGTTTGACAAGAAAGGTAATTTCTCTAGATTATGCAACTACGGTGAATTTACCTAAATGTCAAACCAGCAACAACTAGCACAACACTAAGCAAGAACAAGTAAGTAAAGTGCGGTAAAGGATAGAAGTAACCAAAGTGGTGGACGCGGAGACACAAGGATTTGTTTCCCGTAGTTCCTTCCTTTTGAGGGGAAGTACGTCTACGTTTGAAGAGGGGGTGGTTTCAAACCACCAATGCCACAAGAGGCCTCCCTTGTTCTCCGATGAACCTCACTCCAACGGGATCGATTCACCTTCCACTATATCGGCAACCTTCGAGGTGGAAGCCGACACCTTTACACAAGTTCGGGGCACACATCCACGACTTAATTGGAGGCTCCCAAATACAAGCAAGTTGTCAAAACAATCAAAGACAAGCTTGTAAGAACCAAATCAAAGCTAGGGTTTCCAAAGAAACACTAGAGCATGGGGGCCCTCAAGTGAATGAGGGGGAAATGAAGATCTCTCTTGGTGAAGTTGTAGATCAAGGACTCCTCCTTCGATTCTCCAAAGATCAATGACTTTGGGTGGTTGGATGAAGAGATCTTGTTGATTTGGTGGCTCTAATGAAGTTTGTGTTCTTGAGCAGGTCGAGCAGCTGGAGGAAGGGAATAAGGGTCCCTATTTATAAGCAGCCCCCCTCCACGAACCGTTTTCTGACCGTTGGAGAAAAGTCAGACCGGAGACTTCGGCCTGTACACCAGAGATTTCGGCTCATCTCCGGACCAGCCTCCGGGCCAGCCTTTTGATTGACCAGGCCCTGTCACGAGCCAAGTGGGACGGAGACTCCAGTCTAGCAGAACCTAAGACTCCGGTCTAAGGCCACACCGGAGACTTCGGACCTTTCTCCGCACCCCCATATAGAATGTCTCAGCTAGGTTCCTGATGCCTCCACCGGGGACTCCTGCGAAAACTCTGGTCCACACCGGAGACTCCGGTCCAGCCAGACCGGAGACTCCGGTCTGGAATTTCCAGAACTGTGTCAATCTTGCAGGAATCTTTTCATAGTGTGAGAGTACTTTTCACTTATCATTATAACAAATTGTGGACAGTAACAAACTGTAAAATGATCTACTTGTTGTTAACGAACACCAAAAGTGATTATGACAATAAATGTCCTTTCAATCTCCCCCTTTTTGGTGTTTGTTGACAACAAGTGAATTTGCATGGAATAATTTGTATGAAGCTCCCCCTGACTACGTGCAGTAAGGTAAACAAGTGAATTATGCAAGATAGATGGTCACCAGCTAAGGCCCCTAAATGACCGCTTAGTGATAAAGGAGGTGGGGGTGCAAAGACAACCAGGAGGTTTGCCTAGAAGCAACCACCCTTTAAAGAGTGCGTAATAGCTCACTGATCGAGCGCTGTTGCGCTGAAGATGAACGGGTATGTGCAATAAGGTAAACAAGCGAATTATGCAAGATATATGGTATCATAGATAAAGCACATAATTCTCACATGAGTTATAATAATAGATGCACAAGCACATAGTCACACACATATGTGGCAAATAACCCATAGAAGTTCAAATATAGCAAATAAAGCCAAATAACAGCGAATCCAAAGCCCAAGCCCATGCAAATCGATGACAATGTCTTCTCCCCCTTTGGCATCGAAATGCCGAAAAGGGAAAAGACCTAAGCTAGCGCCCCAACAACTTAGTAGTCCTCGTCATCCTCGTCATCATCCTCACCATCCTCATCAAAGTCATCATCATTAGGGACTACATGCCCTTTGCCGTGAGGGCGAGAAGAGGAGGTACCCTGGTACCCGTATCCAGAGGTGACATCAGAAAACGTCTTACAGTCAACTAGGCTATCCTGCTGGGCATTCCATGCCCCAAAGGAAAGAGTGTGATATGACTAAGTGGACGGCCGAGTACCATGCTCATCATTGTACTCGCCCTCTCCTTCATCATCATCCTATTCGCCCTGAGCCTTGATTTCCTTGAGGAGCTTCTCAATACGCCAGTTGCTTTGGTAGGAGGCATGATGTTGCTTGCGGATGTCAACATTCATGCAACATAAGGTCCTCTCCCAGAAAGTGGCCTTCTTGACCCTCTCATGTACATAGTCCCGGGTCATGGAAGGCATAGGTGCATTGGAGGAATTCTTCCTTCAAGCTCTAGGGGGATAAGGAGCCCTCTCAGTCTCATCCCTCTCCTCATCATCATTGCCATAGCGACGCCTAGGGGGAGGCCCCATGTGCCCCTTCTGCTGCAGAGATACCAGAGTGTGCTCAATGAGATTTGGTACCACGCCAAGTGGGGAATCATGATCCTTGGAGTTGATGAGCCTCATAACCAGTGGTGCATATGGAGGAGACTTCTTGAAGAGAATTGCATGGAACATCTCCTCAAAAATGTAATCCATCACATCAATAGGATTAGCATCTGCCTATGGGACAACATTGTAGATCCGGTGGGTATGATAGAGTAGGTTGACAAGCCCACACCTAATAACATCGTCATTCTCAGCACTCGGTGAGATGGTATGACGGAATATCCTCAACATCAAGTTGTAGAGAGGCTTGAGTCCCTTGGACCCCCCATACAACATCCTCGCTCCCATACAAAGGTGCAAGCTTCATCTTGTTCTCACCAAGTGATGCTGAGTGCATGCACACCCCAACAGGAGTGGATACACCATGGAAGGTCTCGAAAATGACATTGGCAAAGTCATAGAAAGTATCTTTTCAGCGAGTGGTGCCTGTCATCCAAGTCATGGTCCTGTCTTGGTTAGATCCAAACACTACAGTGGCGTAGAACTGCTACACAAGGTTGATATTGTAGTCTTCACGGAGCTCCATCAAGTTAAACAGACCCAACTTCTCATAGATCCATAGTGCATCATGGAAATAGGGGTTGAGCCTCATTTGCTCAACAATCATGAACTTCTGAGGACACACAGGTGATTTTGTGAGCACACCATACACATCCTTCATGAACACAGCCTGCTCTTCCTCCAGTAACGAGGATCCTCGCTGGTACATGGCAGATCATAGAAGTCAGTCTTCCTCATCTCACGGAACTCCTCCTTTGACATTTAGGCCAAAGACTGAAGATTGTCATATTTTGCCTTCTTCGTGCGGTTCTCTTGTTTAGTACTTTCCTGATCCCTCCTCAAATAAGCCGCATCCCGTGCCTGCTGTCTCCGGTTGGAAGGGGCACGATAAACTGAAACTGGGATTCATCATAGCGAGGAGTGCCCCTTTTTGACTTGGCCTTGGTGCGAGGAGGACGACGAGAACCATCACTTGTGAACAACAGTGAGGGAGATAGCATGGAGATGATTATATATGTCCCAAAGATGCAGTACAAGAGCTTTGATGCATTTCTGGCCCGTTTTGAGTCACCCCACACCGGAATCTCCGCAAATCAGACCAGAGTCTCCGGTCCTGTGGACCGGAATCTCCGTCCCAAGGGCCGGAATCTCCGGTCGAGAGGCTCGGGAATGAGCTGGGAGGGTGCTGGTGGGGGTGAAACTCATAGATCGGGCAATGCAACGAAGCTAAAGTACTAGAGTGCACGCATACAAGTGATTCCAATGGACAAATCAGCACCAATCCTCAAAAACACATCTAGATATGAACCCTAGGAGAAAAAGAGGAGGAGAGGTACCAGATCTGTCCATGGGATCGATTCCTCCGGTGGTAATTACCCAATGGAGGAGAGGAGAAGATTGGTCGGTGGCACGACGGATCCCAGGGGCTTCTTGACCTCCGGGGAGGAGTTTTGGAGGAGGGGGTGACGGGTTGGAAGGAGGGGAATGGGGGTGGAAGAATGAAACTGCTGTTTCATTTCACCCCGTCCCCTCCCTTTAAGTGTCAGAAACTGTCTGGACATGAGACTCCGGTCTACAACGAAGACTTCGGCCTACACCGGAGACTCCGGTCCTCCTCGACCAAAAACTCCAGGTTTAGGTGTTTGGGGACATATATGAGATATAGAGAGTTTTAAGATAGGGTATAGGCTTGGGTTAAGATATCAATCTGTGAAGAACCAACAAGAGCCATAGAAATTCAAAAAAATGTTCATGAAAGCTCCAAAAAGACACGGACCAACAATGAAAAACACGAGTAAGCACCAACCTCTCGAATGTGAGAGGGAGGTGGCCTAGGCCACCATATTTGAGTATACTCGGCTTGGCACCACGAAGATATATCTTGGGTCCATTACCGAAACTCATCATTTAAGCTCACATATCACAAAATGATATTAAGAGGAATGATTTTGATTGCTTTGGGCATAATGGGGGGAGGGATAGTCCAATCCATTAGAACCGCACTCCCCCTATATCCATGCCGACACCTAAACCAAATAAGTATTAAGACATAGGTGAGTATGCAAGGTGATCAAGTCAAGCTCCTTGAATCTATGATATTTAGTTCATTCCTCAAATAGCAAAACCTTGCTTCATCAAGTGGCTTCATGAAGATGTCGGCAAGTTGGTCTTTGGTTGACACATAAGATAAATCAATATCACCTTGTAACATCCTCAAAATCATGTTTCAAACTTATACATATCATCCATGCATCCATGCGCATATGAGTTTCATTTCAAACAAATTAATTCAAAACAGAAACATTTGTGCCTATTATTTTATGTGAACTTGCTCTAAGCCTCAGTGCTATCTTCCAATGAGAAGAATACTTGTCTTGATTCAGTAAAGTTTGTGTATTCAAACTTAGGCACCACCAAAAGTTTGAACAAGTTTCAAAACAAAATGAATAATAAAAAACCCAATACTATGCCTATTGAATATATATCATAAAGGCTTGGTTTTATTTTTATTTTCACTTGATCAAAGTGTTTGGGTTGGACAGTAGTGTTTAAACACACATTGGAATGCAAGGTTGCAGTATAAAAACCTAGAGAAGTTTTGAATTCAAACTCAATTGTTTTGGATTTGAAAATCATTCCAGAAAATCAAAATAGAAAAAGAAAAGGAGAAAAGAAATAGAAAAAGGCCAGCGCCAGCAATTGAGCCCAACTACTAATCCAGCCCACTAAGCCCACCCAAGGTCCTTATCTCTCTCGCTCACCCACAAACACACCCCCAGAGTCACTGATCGCACGACCCCACCCCCTCGCTGTTTAAACCCGCTGACGAGTGGACCCTGCGACCACGTCGCCTTCGTCGTCAATCACGCGCGCCAGCGCCGCTCGCTCCGCCGTTACCTCGCCGCTGTTACTGCGCGCTTAATTGCCATTGATACGCCGCGCGATCCTCGCCCCTGCTCTGCCTACTTAACCTCTACCTCTCTGCGACCATTTCCCCTCACTCAGCGCTTCCACATCGCCACCAGGCTGCCCACAATCGCACTTGCGCCGCCGCAGACAGACGCGCTCCGGCGACGAATCTCGGTAAGCACGGACCGCCCCTTTACCTCTCGTTAAAACCACTACTACCAGCATGATCTTGCGCATCTACTAATGCCCTCCGTTTGCTTTTCCATGATCCAGAGCGACGTCCTCGTTCTCACCCGCAAGCACCTGCGCCGCCGCTCGACTCCGACGTGCAATTCAGATAAAGCCAGTGCGCCCCTTGCCTTCCCTTTAGTACTGACTTGATCGCCAGATCTTTGAGCATCTCCTGAACCATCTGGTTTGTGTTGGGTCGACGCAGAGCCTCGGCAACGACCTTGACAGCGTGAGCGCCGCCGCAACTCCGACGAGCTCCGGCTGCGTCCTGCGCCTTGCCGTCGCCAAAGTTGAGCTTCAAGATGCCGTCACATTTACGGTAAGCCCTCCGACCCTAGGACCATCTCAGAGGCGTAAGGCCAGAGCTCGCCGCCGTAGCCACCGCCAGCCGCCCAACTTTGGTTGTTTGATCCAGCCGTCGGATCTGGATCCAAAGGTGATTAGATCACTTAACGAATCGTTACGAGTAGATCTGAGCCGTGCGGTTTAAGTAGATCTAACGGCTCAGAAGCGTGATCCTACGCGAAGCGGTACGGTCCAATTAGAACAAGACGCGTGGCAGCAGTTAGATTTAAAAGATAGAATTTGAATCTATTAGAAGTTTGATTTTGTTTTGGCTATAACTTTTGATCCCCACGTTAGAATTTAACAAATTTTAATACCGTTGGAATCAGGAGAGCAAGCTCTTTCTATATATGCAATGTGTTTAATGTTTTGCTTCTATTAAAATGGCTTTATTGACAGAAACTTGTGTAGGGCTAATTTGAGTATATGAAATGTTTAGAAAATGATTTAGGGTTTAAATAAATGTTGTTTGGCAAGTTTTTAACTTGTTAATGAACTAGTACTGTTTACTTGCTTTGTTGAGTTTTAAAAATCATCACATACCATCTTGCATGCATGCATATATTTTTGGTTGTATATGTTTTGTATGTAATTTGTTGCTATAATTCTTTGTGTAGATTTTGGTGCTAGTGATTGTGATTGTGAAGAGTGTAACTACTCTCCAAATTACCAAGGCAAGTGGTACTTCATGAATATGTTTATCCCTATGTTTTTACTAAGCATTGGAATTTTTTTGTTAGACTTGCATGTTATATTTTGCTTATATGCCATGTTGGGAAATCCTAGTAGATGTAGAACTGCTAGAAACTTTCTAAGTTAAGATACTATCTATGCCATGCTTAGCCTAGCTAGTAGCAACCAAGGGTTGGTGAAATATATACATGCTATGATGAAAATATTTCTAAGTCTTTGGACTTGTGTTTTGCTTAATAAAACAACTAAGTAAATGGAACACCTGGGTGGAATGGAAGGAATGGTTTGTGTTGAGTGGTTGCACAAGGCCAGGGGACTGGTGAACCTTGTGTATCTCACTTGTGGAAAGCCACCCAGAACAAAGAGATTTTAGAGGCCAAGTGTTGAGAAGCTTCTAGTGCGACCACTTGGCAATATGGGCTGCACTGGATCACATAGGTTGCTAGAACTTAGCCATTTGGACAGTTGGTGGTAGTGGGAATGATAGGTTGGAGCGCATCCATTTGGTCTAAGGGAAGGCTTCTGAAAGGTCCTGTCTTGGTGAAAATCAAGTCTGGTGGGGAAAGTGCACAACCTCTGCAGATGGAAAAATCTAAGTACTTAGCCATGTCCCTGGAAAAGGACAACTTGAGCATCAAGACATGGAAGCTATCAAGAATCTCCTCATCCCAATTTTCTAAGTAAAACTTGTGGGTGAACAAGGGTGAAGGACCTCAATGTCTATTGGTGGTTCCTTGGGAAAAGTTTGGCAAAGAAAACTTAGTGATTTCAACTAATAGGCAAAATCTATTTTGAGCAAAGCAAGCCAAGCTACACTTAGCCAAATTGCATATAGTAATATAGTCCACCTAAATTATACTAAGGTATCACTTTCCAATACTATTCCAATGTATTGACCCACTGTGGCTGTAACTTGTGATGTTGCTGGTTACTCTGATGAGGATTAGGAGTCATGAGTCTACACTCAACATGTTTGCCTGTGGCACATGAAGATGAAGACTTTTATTTATTTACTTATTCAAACTCTTGTATTAGGCCTGTGGTCTTGGAGTTGTAAAGACTATGTTTGTCTCTGGAATGCCTGTAATAATGACCTTTGTATCTGTGTACTTCATCTTAAACTGTGGATGCTAGCAATGATCCAGGGACTAGCATTGCAATCACAGGGATCCTTTTCCTTTACAAAGGAGGGATCTTATAGATGGTATCAGAGCACTGTGTTGCCTGTAGGATTATGACCATAGGATTGGAAACCACTAAGGAAAATTTTTCAGCAACTTCTACACTTGTCTATTCTTCTCATAAACTTTTCTAATCTTATTCTCATTTCTATTTGTAGATGAACTCCATCAACGAAGCCGTAAGGAAAGGACCACTCATGACAATGACCTTGGAGTGTGAGACAGAATTCCCCAAGGCTCTCAAGGACGTCATGGTTGCATTAGAGATACAAGGTGCAGCTGTGTACAAAGGTTTTCCTGTGATGGATGAAGGAGTTGAATACTGGTGGGTGCAACTTCACTTGTATAAAAACAAGGAAGACAACCACCAGGAAAAAGGATTCTGCATGTTCACCAATTCAGTGGTGCACACTACATTCTTTGAATCAGCAAGGGATGTAGCTTGGAAGACCATCAAAGAACTTGGTGATAGAGTCAAGTGCAGAATGCTCAACCTCCAAAATGATCTAAAGGAAGAGAAGAAACACACCCAAGAGTTGGAAGCTACCAACCAAACCTTAAGAGGAGACATTATAGACTTAGTGATGGAGTCATGTGAGCAGGATAGCCTGATTGCTTCTAGAAACATTGTGTTAGCCAACAGATCCAGTGAGATAGGATTGTAAACGTACTACGTTAGTTGGACCACCACTTATCACCTTATTTTCCAAATGTTGCTTTAAAAATAAGTTGAACCTTGGTTGTTGTAATGGAACCATGTGTGCCATGACTTGTGTGTTTTGATTTCCAAGGATATGTAAGTGATGTTTTGCCTTGTGATTTATCTTGAATTGTGTTGTTCTAACTTTTTCTATCTTATAAATAGATGCCTACTTTTACCATCAGCACTGTTGAGGAGTTCCAGGGAACTCGCTTTGGTCCTCGTATTGTTGAGCTTACTACGTTGCTCAATCTCCCTCTTCCTACCATCATGGTGCTTCCCCTCACCAAGTTTGAGAGGAAAGACCTCTGGGGCTTCAAGGTCAACCAGCCCAGACGCCAGACTGAGCCTACCACGGAGGCCATTGTCTTCAAGCTCATGCACGATGACAAGGAGAGAGGCCTTGAGGTAGTCATGCAGGATCTGATAGGACGTCTGTTGGGGATACACTCCCGACAGGTTAGAGGTACTCACTTCCACGTCTTCGGTAGACGATATGAGGATGGAGAGTCCATCGACTTCGAGGACGATTCGAGGGACACAACGGAGCCGATTCGTCTATACCTCCAGGACTTAGAGGCTCTCATTAGGCACGTGGACTCTGATAGGACCAACGTCATGCTCAGCAATGACGAACTCTAGGTGCAGCTTCGCGAGAAGGACAAGCTCTTCGCGGAGCAAGATGATATAGTTAAGGAGATGGAGGCGAAGTTCGAGAGCCAGGACAGAAAGTTCAAGAGTCAGGAGAAGCGAGTCCAGGATAGCAACAAGAAGATCCGGACATGGTCAAGAACTAGCAGCCAAGGACTTCGAGCTCGAGCATCAGAAGACGGTGATTGAGAGGCTTCGTTCCCAGAAGAGGGCTCTCAAAGCCAAGATAGAGACCTTGACCACTAGCGTCGAGGAATACAAGACCGCGATGGAGAACGCAGGTCTTACCTTTGCCGAGGAGGAGGTTGATGCCGAGGAGTAGATTTGACTACTCATTTATCATTTATTATCATAATTGTCATTGAGAACTTGTTATTGACCATCCAACATGTGGATGGCTTGTTATTTGTGTGTGTTTTACTTTGCGAACTTGTTATCTGGTTGTGAATCTTTATCTTTATGTTGCATGCTTTGTGATTGTTTATGTGATGTATTGTGCATGAAAGCATCTATGGGTATCTCATTCTTATCTCTGTTGAACAAACCACAGATGCCTCCCCGTCGTGCAAAACCCAACCCCAACAACAACAACATCACTCCAGAAATGCAGCAAATGATGACCGCTCAAACTCAGTTGATGCAAATGATGACAATGCTCATCCAGAACCAAAACAACAACAACAACAACAATAATAATAACAACAACAACAACAACAACCCACCGGGTTTTGACATGCTTACCAGGTTCTTGAAATTGAGGCCAGCAAAGTTCTCAGGAACAACTGATCCCATGGTGGCCAATGATTGGTTACGCTCCGTGAACAAGGACTTGGTAGCGTAAATTATCTTGATGCGAAAAAGTCGATTTGCAGACATTTCTTTGGAAGGACCAGCCGCCACTTGGTGGGATAACTTCCAGATCACCACTCCCATAGAAGATGTGACATGGGATATCTTTGAGGATGGCTTTCGCACTGCTCATATCTCATCTGGAGTGATGAGTCTAAAAAAGAAAGAGTTCCATAATCTGAAGCAGCGCCACCGCAGTGTGGCTGAATATATTGAGGAGTTCAACAATCTGGCGCGTTATGCACCGGATGAAGTTGACACCGATGCTAAGAGAAAGGAAAAAATTTCTTGAAGGCTTGAATGATGAGCTGAACCTGCAGTTGGCTGTGTCATATGTTCCCATATACCAGTCTCTTTGTGATAAGGCTGCTATTTTGGAGAACAAAATGAAGCAAGTTGAGAGCAGGAAGAGAAAGCACTCGGACAAGCACAGCTCGGGATCGTCTCACAAACGTTCCCATTATGATGACAGTGGAAGCTCAGGATCCCACAAGCATGGGAAATTCAACAAACACCACAACCACAACCGTCATGACAACAAGCATCACCGTAGTCATGACAATGACAAGTACAAGAACCACAAGGGTGGATATAAGAGCCACCACAGTGGTAATGGAAGTGGAAGTGGAAGCCAACCTGTCAAGAAAGACATTAGTTAGGTTGAATGCTTCAAATGCAAGAAGATGGGGCATTATGCAAATGAATGCCCAGAAAACAAAGTTGAAGGACCCAACAAGCCCAACCCTTTTCAGAAGGGACAAGTGAACCACATCAATGTGGAGGAAATTTATGAGGAGCCTGATGCTATTGCTGGTAAGTTCAGACTCAATTCCATTCCAGCATTTGTTCTTTTTGATACTGGAGCATCGCATTCATTCATATCAAAAGCATTTGTTGATAGAAATGGGTTTCCAACTGAAAACATTGGGTGTCCAATAAAGGTTAGTTCTCCAGGTGGAGATATGATAGTAAGTCTTGGATGCCGGGATCTAGTAATAGAGTTTGGAAAGCATAAGTTTCCAGTGAGTCTGATAATTCTAGATTCCCAAGGACTGGACGTAATATTGGGAATGGATTGGATGGCTAAGTATGAAGGAATACTAGATTGTGCTAATCGTACTGTCGCACTCACAACCCCGGAAAGAAAACGGATTAAATTGAAGTCTAACTTTGAATCAAAAGGGAGTAAGCTAAATTCTCTTAAGGGGGTTAGCATAGACAGTGTGCCAGTTGTGAGTGAATATCCGGATGTATTTCCGGAAGAATTACCGGGAATGCCACCATATAGAGATGTGGAGTTCCTTATTGATTTGCTACCAGGATCTGTACCAATAGCAAAGAGATCGTACAAGATGTCAGTTGATGAACTGAAAGAACTCAAGAAACAACTTGGAGAACAGCTACAGAAAGGATTTATTCAACCAAGTTCTTCATCTTGGAGAGCCCCAGTTTTGTTCGTGGAGTAGAAAGATAGAAGTCAAAGGTTGTGCATAGATTACCGTTCACTCAATGAGGTGACTATCAAGAACAAATACCCTTTGCCTAGAATCAATGACTTGTTTGATCAGCTAGAAGGAGCTTGTGTGTTCTCAAATATTGATCTCCGGTCAGGCTATTTTCAACTCAAGATAAGAGAACAAGACATACCTAAGACAGCTTTCACCACAAGGTATGGATTGTATGAGTATACCATGATGCCATTTGGTTTAACCAATGCTCCAGCATACTTTATGAATATGATGAACAAGGTATTCATGGAATTCCTTGATAAATTTGTTGTCGTTTTCATCGATGACATTTTAATCTACTCCAAGAGCAAAGAAGAACATGAAGGACATTTGCGATTGATACTTGAGAAGCTTAGAGAGCATAAATTGTATGCCAAATTCAGCAAGTGCGAATTCTGGCTAAATGAAGTTGGATTTCTTGGTCATGTTATGACTAAAGATGGTGTAGCAGTTGATCCTGCTAAAGTTTCAGCTGTAACTGAATGGGAATCTCCCAAGTCAGTGAAAGAAGTTTGTAGTTTCCTTGTCTTAGCAGGTTACTACAGAAGGTTCATGGAGAATTTCTCCAAGGTAGCTAAGCCTATGACAGAATTGCTAAAGAAAGACAAGAAATTTGCTTGGTCTGAAGGTTGTGAACTCAGCTTTCAGGAATTGAAGAAGAGACTTGTGTGACACCAAGATTGTGTTTGCGGACTTGGAAAAAGATTTCCAAGTATATTGTGATGCATCTCATCATGGTTTGGGTGCAGTACTCATGCAAGAAGGAAAAGTTGTGGATTATGCCTCGAGACAACTCAAAACTCATGAAGTGAACTATCCTACTCATGATTTAGAGTTAGCCATTGTTGTCCATGCACTCAAAACATGGAGACACTATCTTTTGGGAAAGCGTTGTGAAGTGTTCACAGATCACAAGAGTTTGAAGTATATCTTCACCCAGAAAGAAATTAACATGAGACAAATAAGATGGCTAGAACTCATCAAGGACTATGACTTAAGTTTGCAATACCATCCCGGTAAAGCAAATGTTGTAGCGGATGCCTTAAGTCGTAAGGTTTTTGTGAATGGCCTTACAAAAGGAGAATTGCCAGATGATTTGTGTGCCCAATTTAGAGATCTCAGATTGGAGATTGTGCCCGAAGGACATCTCATGTCTTTGGATGTTCAACCCACTTTGTTGGACAAGATCAAAGAATCCCAGAAGATTGATAAAGAAATCGAAGAGATTAAAGAAAAGATTGGCAAAGGAAAAGCCAAAGGGTTCCGTGAAGACGAACAGGGTACTTTATGGCATGGGAAACATATCATGTTCCACAGATCCGAGCTTGACTGATTTTGCAAGAAGCACACAACTCACCGTATTCCATTCATCCGGTAACACCAAAATGTACATGGACATGAAGGAAAGATTTTGGTGGAATAACCTCAAGAAGGACATCATGAACATATTGCTTTGTGTGATGTGTGTAGTGAAAGCGGAACACGTAAACCAAAGAGGTTTGCTTCAACCACTACCTATTCCTGATTGGAAGTGGGACAAGATTGGTATGGACTTCATTACCGGATTACCAAGGACCAGATCAGGATATGATTCTATTTGGATAGTAGTGGATCGCCTAACTAAAGTGGCTCATTTCATACCCGTGAAGTCAACCTATACAAGTGCTAAGTTGGCCAAAATCTACATGAGTAGAATTGTATGTCTACATGGAGTGCCCAAGAGTATTGTGTCTGACAGGGGAACCCAATTCACATCCCATTTTTGGAGACAGCAACATGAGTCATTGGGAACGAGATTGGAATTCAGCACTGCTTTTCATCCTCAAACTGATGGACAGACAGAAAGAACTAATCAGATTCTTGAAGACATGTTGAGGGCATGTGCCCTAGACTATGGAGCCAGTTGGGATGAAAGTCTGCCTTACGCAGAATTTTCTTATAACAACAGCTATCAAGCCAGCATTGAGATGGCACCATTTGAGTTTCTCTACGGAAGAAAGTGTACCACCTCATTGTTATGGAATGGTGTGGGAGAAAGAAGTTTGTTCGGACCAGAACTTATCAAAGAAGCCGAAGAGAAACTCAAGTTGGTTAAAGACAGATTGAAGATAGCACAGTCCTGACAGAAAAGCTACGCGGATCCTAAGCGTAGAGAAGTCACCTACGAAGTTGGTGATAGAGATTATCTTAGAGTGTCACCACTTCGTGGAGTGAAGAGGTTCGGAGTCAAAGGAAAGTTGGCCCCAAGATATGTTGGACCATTCAAGATTCTGAGTCGCAAAGGAGAAGTTGCTTATGAAATTGAATTGCCGGAGTCTTTGTCAGCTGTTCATAATGTATTTCATGTGATTCAGCTTAAGAAATGTCATCCAGAAATGGAAGAAAATTCTTTGAAGGATACTATACCTTTGGAGGAGGTTCAATTGGAAAGTGACCTCACTTGTGAGGAGAATCCTATCAAGATTCTTGAGACTGCAGAAAGAGTCACAAGGACTAAGACTATCAAGTTTTGCAAGGTTCAGTGGAACCATCATTCCGAAGAGGAAGCCACATGGGAAAGAGAAGATGATCTTCGGAAAGACCACCCTCACCTATTTTCTAGCCAATCTGAATCTCGAGGGCGCGATTCACCTTAAGGGGGTTAGATTTGTAACATCCTCAAAATCATGTTTCAAACTTATACATATCATCCATGCATCCATGAGCATATGAGTTTCATTTCAAACAAATCAATTCAAAACAGAAACATTTGTGCCTATTATTTTATGTGAACTTGATCTAAGCCTCAGTGCTATCTTCCAATGATAAGAATACTTGTTTTGATTCAGTAAAGTTTGTGTATTCAAACTTAGGCACCACCAAAATTTTGAACAAGTTTCAAAACAAAATGAATAATAAAAAAACCAATACTATGCCTATTGAATATATATCATAAAGGATTGGTTTTATTTTTATTTTCACTTGATCAAAGTGTTTGGGTTGGACAATAGTGTTTAAACACACATTGGAATGCAAGGTTGCAGTATAAAAACCTAGAGAAGTTTTGAATTCAAACTCAATTGTTTTGGATTTGAAAATCGTTCTAGAAAATCAAAACAGAAAAATAAAAGGAGAAAAGAAATAGAAAAAGGCTAGCGCCAGCAATTGAGCCCAACTACTAATCCAGCCCACTAAGCCCACCCAGGGTCCTTCTCTCTCTCGCTCACCCACAGACACACCCCCAGAGTCACTGACCGCACGACCCCACCCCCTCGCTGTTTAAACCCGCTGACGAGTGGACCCTGTGACCACGTCGCCTTCGTCGTCAATCACGCGCACCAGCGCCGCTCGCTCCGCCGTTACCTCGCCGTTGTTACTGCGCGCTTAATTTCCATTGATACGCCGCGCGATCGTCGCCCCTGCTCCGCCTACTTAACCCCTACCTCTCTGCGACCATTTCCCCTCACTCAGCGCTTCCACATCGCCACCAGGCTGCCCACAATCGCACTTGCGCCGCCGCAGACAGACGCGCTCCGGCGACGAATCTCGGTAAGCACGGACCGCCCCTTTGCCTCTTGTTCAAACCACTGCGACCAGCATGATCTTGCGCATTTGCTAATGCCCTCCGTTTGCTTTTCCATGACCCAGAGCGACGTCCTCGTTCTCACCCGCAAGCACATGCACCGCCGCTCGACTCCGATGTGCGATTCAGGTAAAGCCAGTGCGCCCCTTGCCTTCCCTTTAGTACTGACTTGATCGCTAGATCTTTGCGCATCTCCTGAACCATCTGGTTTGTGTTGGGTCGACGTATAGCCTCGGCAACGACCTTGACAGCAAGCAGCAGACACCGCCCGCAACTCCGACAAGCTCCAGCGACTGCGTCCGTGCGCCCCTTGCCAAGCCGTCGCCAGGTTGAGCTTCAGCACGCCGTCACGTTTCTGGTAAGCCCCTCCGACGACCCTAGGACCATCTGTAGCGCCGCGCCGCCGTAGGCAGAGCTCGCCGCCGCCAGTAGCCACCGCCAGCGCCGCCCAACTTTGGTTGTTTGATCCAGAGCCGTCAGATCTGGATCCAGCGTGCAGGATTAGATCACTTAACGAATCGTTACGAGTAGATCTGAGCCGTGCGGTTTAAGTAGATCTAACGGCTCAGAAGCGTGATCCTACGCAAAGCGGTACGGGCCAATTAGAACAAGACGCGTGGCAGCAGTTAGACTTAAAAGACAGAATTTGAATCTATTAGAAGTTTGATTTTGTTTTGGCTATAACTTTTGATCCCCACGTTAGAATTTAACAAATTTTTATACCGTTGGAATCAGGAGAGCAAGCTCTTTCTATATATGCAATGTGTTTAATGTTTTGCTTCTGTTAAAATGGCTTTATTGACAGAAACTTGCGTAGGGCTAATTTGAATATATGAAATGTTTAGAAAATGATTTAGGGTTTAAATAAATGTTGTTTGGCAATTTTTTAACTTGTTAATGAACTAGTACTGTTTACTTGCTTGGTTGAGTTTTAAAAATCATCACATACCATCTTGCATGCATGCATATATTTTTGGTTGTATATGTTTTGTATGTAATTTGTTGCTATAATTCTTTGTGTAGATTTTGGTGCTAGTGATTGTGATTGTGAAGAGTGTAACTACTCTCCAAATTACCAAGGCAAGTGGTACTTCATGAATATGTTTATCCCTATGTTTTTACTAAGCATTAGAATTTTTTTTGTTAGACTTGCATGTTATATTTTGCTTATATGCCATGTTGGGAAATCCTAGTAGATGTAGAACTGCTAGAAAATTTCTAAGTTAAGATACTATCTATGCCATGCTTAGCCTAGCTAGTAGCAACCAAGGGTTGGTGAAATATATACATGCTATGATGAAAATATTTCTAAGTCTTTGGACTTGTGTTTTGCTTAATAAAACAACTAAGTAAATGAAACACCTGGGTGGAATGGAAGGAATGGTTTGTGTTGAGTGGTTACACAAGGCCAGGGGACTGGTGAACCTTGTGTATCTCACTTGTGGAAAGCCACCCAGGAACAAAGAGATTTTAGAGGCCAAGTGTTGAGAAGCTTCTAGTGCAGCCACTTGGCAATATGGGCTCCGCCTGGATCACATAGGTTGCTAGAACTTAGCCATTTGGACAGTTGGTGGTAGTGGGAATGATAGGTTGGATCGCGTCCATTTGGTCTAAGGGAAGGCTTCTGAAAGGTCCTGTCTTGGTGAAAATCAAGTCTGGTGGGGAAAGTGCACAACCTCTGCAGATGGAAAAATCTAAGTACTTAGCCATGTCCCTGGAAAAGGAAAACTTGAGCATCAAGACATGGAAGCTATCAAGAATCTCCTCATCCCAATTTTCTAAGTAAAACTTGTGGGTGAACAAGGGTGAAGGACCTCAATGTCTATTGGTGGTTCCTTGGGAAAAGTTTTGACAAAGAAAATTTAGTGATTTCAACTAATAGGAAAAATCTATTTTGAGCAAAGAAAGCCAAGCTACACTTAGCCAAATTGCATATAGTAATATAGTCCACCTAAATTATACTAAGGTATCACTTTCCAATACTATTCCAATGTATTGACCCACTGTGGCTGTAACTTGTGATGTTGCAGGTTACTCTAATGAGGATTAGGAGTCATGAGTCTACACTCAACATGTTTTCCTGTGGCACATGAAGATGAAGACTTTTATTTATTTACTTATTCAAACTCTTGTATTAGGCCTGTGGTCTTGGAGTTGTAAAGACTATGTTTGTCTCTGGAATGCCTGTAATAATGACCTTTGTATCTGTGTACTTCATCTTAAACTGTGGATGCTAGCAATGATCCAGGGACTAGCATTGCAATCACAGGGATCCTTTTCCTTTACAAAGGAGGGATCTTACACACCTCAAGCAACATGATCTCTAATGAAGTGATGACGAATCTCAATATGCTTCGTCCTTGTGTGATCCACCGGGTTGTAGGCAATATTGATAGCACTTTCATTGTCACATAGAAGAGGCACTTTGGCACGATGGACACCGTATTCCTTTAAAGTTTGCCTCATCCATAGCAATTAAGTGCAAGCACTAGCAACTGCCACATACTCGGCTTCGGCGGTGGAGAGAGATATACGATTTTTCTTCTTAGAAGACCAACATACCAAAGACCTAACAAGGAATTGGCAAGCCCTGGATGTTGATTTTTTATCATCCTTATCACCAGCCCAATCCGAATCCGTGTATCCACAAAGATCAAATGTCGTGGTGGTGGCACGACAGATGCCATGGGTAGGCTTAAGTTGGGGGCCGAATGGGTGCTTGTGGTCATCAGGGATGGAGTGCATGGTCGAGCCATGCACGAAGAACAAGAAGAACTCTTCAGACTTAGCAATTTTATTGATACCCAAAGATTACAAGTGCTCCTTGAGCTGTATAAGCTAGGCTTCAGTGCACTAGTTCACTACTTGGTCTAACCTCCTTCTACTATAGCTATGCCCTCCCTTATATAGGAAGTGCTAGCTAGCTAATACCCTTTTGGGTTCTAGGGTTTACTGTTTGGATCTTGGTCCCTACGATGTGGGCCGGGTCATGGGCTTGCCCTAATCCCAATGGCCCAGTCCATAAATCTTGACAGCTAATGGTATTCTGATACGCTGCTTCATGTTCCTTTTGGCGTCATGTTGTTACTTTGTACGTCAGTGTATGCTTTGGGCGTCACCCGGCTCCTTTTGTGTCATCCAGCGTCGCCCTTATCTTTTGACCATGCTTTACCATGGTCCCTCCTGAACCTTACTCGGAAAGGTGCCACGCGTCCTACTTGACTCGGCCCTTCCTAGGTAGACTCGGCTCGTTGGTTCCTGCAAGAATTGCAACTTTGTCTTATGCGGGCCAACATAGTTTATATGTCGGCCGCTCATGCTTCTCTTACCCGGCCGTTCTTACCCGGCCTGGTTATTTCTTTACTCGGATCTAGCCAATCTGCGCTATGTTTCACCTCTCGTGACCCTACCGGGGGTTATCCCCCCAACATCAAATGTTGACCCTCGAGGATACCAAAGACCATAATGTGGGGTATGAACCAAATATCGAAAGATTCTCTTGACCTCCATCAAATGGCTCTCTTTAGGAGCCGCTTGATATCTTGCACACACAGCTACACTCAACGCAATATCAGGTCTAGATGCACAAAGGTAAAGCAAAGAACCAATCATAGACTGGTATAACTTTTGATCCACATCTTTACCATTTGAATTTTGTTCAAGATGAGTCTTTGTAGCCATGGGAGTAGGATCTTCATTTAAATCTTGCATATTGAATCTCTTGAGCATATATTGAGTACACTTGGCTTGGTTGAAGAATGTCCCTCCTCTAACTTGCTTGATTTCAAAGCCAAGGAATACCCTTAACTCCACCATCATAGACATCCGGAACCTACTAGTCATAAGCTTTGAGAATTCATCATTAAAAGCTTTGTTAGATGAGCCAAAGATAATATCATCAACATATATTTGGCATACAAAAAGCTCCCCATTGACCTTCTTAGTAAAAAGAGTGGGATCGATTTTCTCAACCTCAAACCCACGGTCAAGCAACAACTCTCTAAGGTTCGCATACCACGTGCGTGGGGATTCTTTGAGCCCATAGAGCGCCTTATCAAGTTTGTAGACATGGTTTGGAAAGTTGGGATCCTCAAATCCCGGGGGTTGATTTACATATACCAACTCATTTAATGGACCATTAAGAAATGCACTTTCTACATCCATTTTTTGCAACTTAAAGTTATGATTTGCCGCATAAGCAAGAAGGATACAGATGGACTCAAGGCGAGCCACGGGTGCATAAGTCTCTCCATAATCAATGCCTTCAATTTGAGAGAACCCTTGTGCAACCAATCTTGCCTTGTTCCTTACTATAATTCCATGCTCATCTTGCTTGTTCTTGAATATCCACTTGGTTCCTATAACATTGCGGCAATCCTTTGGATTCTTAACTAACTTCCATACTTTGTTTCTCTCAAAGTTGTTGAGCTCTTTGTGCATTTCTTCCAACCAATCCGAATCTTCAAGAGCTTCCCACACTTTCTTTGGTTCAATCATGGAGATGTGTGCTTTGTGTTCACTAAACCTCTTCAATTGTGCTCTTGTGGAAATGCCTCTCCTTAGGTCACCAACCACATTTTCTAGAGAGTGGTCTCTTAATTCCAACATCCTATCCGTTCTAGCTTCACGACGAGAGTGGATCTCCTCGTTGTTTCTTGGAGGACCCTCTTCATCATTTTGGTCCTCATCTTGACCATCATATTGACCTTGATCAACACAGCAATCATTCTCTTCATTAAGAGGCAAATATTGACCTTGGTCTTGATCTGGCACATTTCTAGCATTGAGTTGAGCTTGTCTTAAGGCACTTTGTATGGATCTCCCTTGTGTAATTGACTTGGAACCACTTGACATTCTGGAGATTGGAGACACAAGCTCTTCCTCACTAGAGTTGTCACCATGATCAACATGTTGAGGGTCCACAGCTTGTCTTTGGCTTGGGTCATTGTCCTCCTCGGTGGATGGAGCTTGTTGATGTTGTGAATATGAGGGATCCACTTGAGTAGAGCATAGTTCTTCTCGATCCGCTATAAGGGGTTCCTCAACGGGACGGATATATCCCACACCCATTCTTCCTATGGCATCCTGAGGAATTTCATAGGATGCATCACAAGCATCAACACGCCCCCCTTGGAGACCATCATATGCTTTGAAGGTCACACTACAAGATTCTATGATGGCTCTGGAGAGCTTATCATAGATTATATAAGTGTGAGATTCGAGACCATAGCCAACAAAAATAACCTCTAAATATTTAGACTCAAATTTGGACAAACGAATACCTTTTATGAGATAGAAACACTTACAACCGAACACCCGAAAGTTAGATATGTTGGGCTTGTTACCGGTAAGTATTTCATATGGAGTCTTGTTGATTTATTTGCGGAGGTAGAGCCGGTTTAATGCATGGCAAGCGGTGGAGATGGCTTCGGCCCAAAAGTTGTATGGAGATTTAAACTCCGCCAACATGGTCCTATCCATCTCAATAAGAGTCTGGTTCTTCCTCTCGGCAACACGATTTTGTTGAGGCGTATATGCAGCGGAATATTGATGTTTTATCCCCTCATCACCAAGGAAATCATTCAAGGTGTAGTTCTTGAACTTGGTGCCATTGTCGCTTCTTATTATCAACACGGGGACATTGTATTGACGTTGAATCAAGTTGATGAAGTCGATGAAGGTCTTTTGGGTATCATTTTTCAACTTGAAGAAATATACCCATGAGTATCTTGAAAAGTCATCAACAATCACCAAACAATATTTCTTCCCGCCAAGACTTGCATGAGATGGAGGACCAAAGAGATCCACATGAAGGAGCTCCAAGATCCTCGTTGACTTGACGCGGTTGTTTGGCTTGTGGGGAGCATCATGCATCTTTCCTAGAACATAAGCCCTGCAAACACGATCTTTGGCAAAGGAAACATTTTTTTAGTCCAACAATATTGCCCTCCTTGTGGAGACTGCAAAGTTCTCATATTGACATGGGCTAGTCGGCGATGCCATAACCAACCCACATCGGCCTTTCTGAATAAGAACATCGCACTTGTAGTGGTTTGCCCCGAAAAGTCTACCACATACAAGTCATGTTCGACGTACCCAACGAAAGCGAACTTGAGAGACTTGCTCCACATGAGGACCACAATATCATCATCAATAAATACGACAAGCCCATCTTTCCAAGAGCACGGACTGAAAGTAGATTGTAACCAAGGGTCTCAACAAGCATGACGTCCACGAGTGTAATATTGTGGGCAACCACTACCTTGTCGAAACCCATTACCTTAGACTTTGACTTGTCGACATATGTCATGGTTATTTGATCATCATTTGGCCTTAAATCCTTGACAATAGACGATCTTCTGGTCATATGACTTGTGCAACCACTATCAAGCACCCATTTTGACCCTCCGGAAGCATATGTCTACAAAAGATCAAGCTAATTTTTAGGTACCCATTTTCAATGGGTCCTCTTGTGTTAGCAACAAGGATCTTGGGGGGCCAAATAGACCAAGCAATATAACCATCATATGGGCCAATATATTGTGCATACACATCACCATAATAATCACGCATTAAAACATAGTGAGGGTTAGCACATCCCGCAAAATCATCATGAGACATAGTTTTACCACTTGTGGCCTTACTATCCACAATGGTCTTGTTTTACTCTTATGCGGGCTTGGCCTTCTTCTTCTTGTTCTTCTTCTTCTTGCTTTGGAGATAAAACCAATGCCCCATTTCTCTCCATTAGGCCTTTTCTTACTCAAAATATCATCAATGGACTTGTTACCTTGTGGAAATGTGGACTTGGCTAGATCTCCCTTCAACCTAGCATTTTCTTCAAGAATAGTTGTACTACTAGAAGGAATGAAATTACTAGGTGAAGGAATATTGGTCAATTGAGTTTGAAGCGTTTCATGGGACTTTGTGAGTAACAAGAGTTCACTTTCCAAAGCCTTGTGAGCATTGTTAAGCAAACTAAAGTCCTCGGAAAGTTTTCCATGAACCACACCAAACTCAATCTTGTCCTTTTTAGCCCTTTTGTATTTAGCAATAGCATGATCACGTTCTTTGATGGGTCTATTAACAGTTATGTCATTGGCCTCATCAAGCCCTTCAAGTTTTAGTTCAAGAGACATCCTAGTCTCTTGCTCTTCTTCTAGAGCATTATTTAGGGCTTCTATCTCAATCCTGTGTTCACTCCCAAGTTTACATCTTACATCAAGAAGCTCTTGTGTGTGGGAAAGTTGATCTAAGATGTTCCCAAAATGTATCTTGGCCTCCCCTTGTAAGTTAGTCACAAACTCATCAAAAGCAATTAATTTTCTTTTTACTTCAAGAGACATCTCATCATCAAATTCATCATTGGCTAAGGGAGTGGAGTGAGATGATGAGGATACCTCCGTTCCTCTTGCCATAAGGCAAGTGACGTTCTTGTTGGGAGTATTCTCATTTGGGTAATCAAAGAGTGAGAATGTCGGAGTAGATGTAGTGGCTAGAGAAGCCACACCACTTGATGTTTCCTCTTCCTCATCTTCATTGTCGGAGGAGAATTCTTCATGAGTGATCAATACAATTTTGCCCCTCTTCTTATTGATTGGATTCTTCTTGATGAAGGGTTTCTTGTAGGGAGATTTGGAAGTTGTCTTTGGCACAATTCTACCCCCATGATCTTCTCTCTTCTCATAGGGACAACCCGCCACAAAGTGATAGTGGTCACCACAATTGAATCAAGTTCTCAATTTAGTGACATTTTCTCTTCTTCCATTTGGGTTGCTTCTTCATTGCATTTCCATCTTTGCCTTGGCGGGGTTCTTCCAAAAGTTCTTTGCATAGAAAGCCATATATTGACCATGAGCAATCTTGAAATCATCGGGGTGGCTCATGGAGAGGCCTTCATCACTATCATCTTCATCCCCATGTTCCACAAGTTTGGCCTTCAAAGCAAGGTTGATAACATTGCTCATACCTAGGGCTCGAGCACGGGCATCTTTGGAATTCTTGGCGCCAACCTTGAAAGAGGTCATTTCTTGCATAACTTCATTGGAGGTCATGAGATGGTAGTTGTGTCTTACTTGTAAGCTTTTCAAGTCGATGGGCTCAAAGGGCATGATTGCACTCACATATTTCCTTTTTATCCAAGCATCATCCACATGTGAGGCACCCACATTCCTAAAAGCGGTGGCGGTGGTCATGAGCCTACGGTACATGTCCTCATGATCTTCACCTTCCTTCATATATAAGCCTTCGGCTTCATTGCTTAGTGCATCATACCAGTTCCTCCTCATGCTCTCATTCCCAACAAACAACACTGTGAGAGCATCCCAAGCTTCCTTGGCGGTGTTAAGGTGCTCAATGTGTGGGTAATCCTTTGTACACAATCCTTGTTGAATCATGTGCAAAGCGGTGGAATTGAGTTGACTATTGACAACTTCTCTTCTTGTCAAGCTGTTTGGATCCCCAATATAGAGTCCTTGTTCAATGATGTTCCATAGTTCAATGCAAGAGCTGCGAACATGAGTTTTCATTAGAGATTTCCATTGAGCAAAAGTAGATGCTTCTAACTTTGGTGGGTCTACTCTATTGTTTATATGAGGGTGAGGAATTGTAGGGTCGGGAGAGTACCATCCATGAGAGTCATGGTGCTCTCCCTTGCCACCATTCCCTTTTGTGAATGAATTAGTGTTGTCTTGATTATCCCCCACCACCTTATCCGTGGGAGATGTCGGGGCATTCTCTTTGGATAATGGTGGTATTTCCTCTTGAGGAGAAGGGGATGATGAGCCAACTTTATCTTTAACAAGTTGCTCAAGTAACTTGTGCAATTTTTTGATCTCGTTGGCCATGGTGGAGCTCAATCTTGTTTCCAAGTTATTGAGATCATCCATGGTCACCGTGGTAGGCTCACAACCACCTCCCCCATCGTTGCTACCCATATACTCTTAGGCGGTAAAGCCCGAATAAAGAGCCGAGGATCTGATACCAATTGAAAGGCTCGTATGGGCACCTAGAGGGGGGGGTGAATAGGTGCTACTTCAAATTTTCTTGTTTTTCAATTTAGGATTTAACAAGAAAGGTAAATTCTCTAGATTATGCAACTACGGTGAATTTACCTAAATGTCAAACAAGCAACAACTAGCACAACACTCAGCAAGAACAAGTAATTAAAGTGCGATAAAGGATATAAGTAACCAAAGTGGTGGACGCGGAGACACAAGGATTTGTTTCCCGTAGTTCCTTCCTTTTGAGGGGAAGTACGTCTACGTTTGGACAGGGGGTGGTTTCAAACCACCAATGCCACGAGAGTCCTCCCTTGTTCTCCGATGAACCTCACCCCAACGGGACCGATTCACCTTCCACTATATTGGCAACCTTCTAGGTGGAAGCCGGCACCTTTACACAAGTTCGGGGCACACATCCACAACTTAATTGGAGGCTCCCAAATACAAGCAAGCTATCAAAACAATCAAAGACAAGCTTGTAAGAACCAAATCAAAGCTAGGGTTTCCAAAGAAACACTAGAGCATGGGGGCCCTCAAGTGAATGAGGGGGGAATGAAGATCTCTCTTGGTGAAGCTGTAGATCAAGGCCTCCTCCTTCGATTCTCCAAAGATCAATGACTTTGGGTGGTTGGATGAAGATATCTTGTTGATTTGGTGGCTCTAATGGAGTTTGTGTTCTTGAGCAGGTCGAGCAGCTGGAGGAAGGGGATAAGGGTCCCTATTTATAAGCAGCCCCCTCCACGAACTGTTTTCTGACCGTTGGAGAAAATTCAGACCGGAGACTCCGGCCTATACACCGGAGACTCCAGTCTACACCAGAGATTCTGGCCCATCTCCATACCAGCCTTCTGATTGACCAGGCCCTGTCATGAGCCAAGTGGGCCAGAGACCGGAGACTCCGGTCCAGCCATACCGGAGACTCCGGTCTAGAATTTCCAGAGCTGTGTCAATCTTGCAGGAATATTTTCATAGTGTGAGAGTACTTTTCACTTATCATTATAACAACCTGTGGACAGTAACAAACTGTAAAATGATCTACTTGTTGTTAACTAACACCAAAGTTATTATGACAATAAATGTCCTTTTAGTGGCTTTAGAAGAATCAATGATGCATAGGTGATGTGTTTTTCTTTTCAGTTGGTTCGTCTTTATATGCACCTTGTGTGATCATGAGATGTAAAACTTTGACCTTGAAAATTATGTAATAAGTCGGCTGTGTACATCACTTGATGCATATACCAAGGCTATGCTCACCATTTTAAAAATGTGAGAATTAGCTCTGAGCGAAAAAGACCCCTCTCCCCTCCCGACTGCTCCCTCTCCCATCTCGCACCCCTCCTGCGCCTCCCTTGCCCTCTCCCTCGCTAGGTCACCTCCGGGCTCGCCCCAGGCGGCCGACAGCGGCGGTGAGGGGCCCCTCCTCGCGTGTGCGGTCAGATAGAGGTCGTGTTGTCCCAGCTCGCAGGCGCTCTCGTGGCGGAGTGGATCCCTTCCGGCGGCGCTCGCGGATCTGACGAGAGGAGCCCTGGTCGGGCGACGTGGTGGACCTTGATACGTCCAAATCGTATCTACTTTTCCGAACACTTTTTCTATTGTTTCTCCTCTAAACTTGTTTGATTTGGATACAACTAACATGGACTGACGTTGTTTTCAGCAGAATTACCTAGGTGTCTAGTTTTTGTGCAAAAAATCAACTATCAAGAAAAATCCCGGAAAATATGCCAAAAATCCTATTTCACCAGAAGACTCACGGAGCCAGAGTACGAGACGGAGGGGAGGCCTAAGGGGCCCACACCCCCTACCGTGCGGGTGGGCCCAGCCCGAGCCTGGAGGGGTGTGGATGCCCCAGGCACCCCCTCGGCCTCCCTCTTCACCTAAAAGATGCCTCTTGACCTAAAAACCGAGGGGGGTTCGACGTTTTTCCAGAAAGAGTTCCGTTGCGCCGCCACCACCAAAAACCGTGATTCGGAACCAGAAACTCCGTTCTGGCACCCTGCCGGGACGGGGAATTTGGAAAGAATCATCTCCATCATCATCACCAACGCCTCTCCATCAACCATCCAAGTTTCTCTCATCCATGAGTGAGTAATCCCCCGCTGTAGGCTATGGGTATGGTAGGGATTGGATGAGTTCTATCATGTAATCGAATAAGATTGTTAGGGCATGGTACCTAGTATCTCTATTAGTGTTATTTGACTTCGTTGCAACCTATTGTGCTTAATGCTTGTCACTAGGTCCCGAGTGCCATGATCTCAGATCTGAACTTATTATTGAATCATTATGATAGTATTTTTTGTGATCTTATCTTCAAGTTGTGTACATATATCATTGTTCGGATCCAAAGGCCCCGAAGTGACAGAAATGGGGACAACCGAAGGGGATGGCTGTGATGTGAGGATCACATGTGTTCACAGAGTGTTAATGCTTTGCTCCGATGATCTATTAAAAGGAGCACCTTAATTGCCAGTAGTTCCCTTGAGGCCCTGCTACAACGGGCTGGAAGGACAAAAGATATGCAAGTTCTCATTACGAGCACGCATGACTATATATGGAGCACATGCCAATGATTGTTTAGTACTTGGATGCTTATTCTTATTTATCTGCAATTGCCCTAGATCTTGAAGTTACATGTTTAGACTCGTCCATGCAATGCCCGTCCATCCATCCCTATGCCTACCGCACTCATATCCTATTGTTTACTGCTATTGTTACTATTGCTCTTGTTTTACTGTTGTTGTTGCTTTGTTGTTGCTACTACAAACTATTGCTACTGATAAACTTCTATGAGAAAGAACTACTTCTAGGTGCAGCTGAATTGACAACTCAGTTGTTAAGGCTTGCAAGTATTCTTTGGCTCCCCTTGTGTCGAATCAATAAATTGGGTAATACTACCCTCGAAGACTGTTGTGATCCCCTATATTTGTGGGTCATCAAGGCTATTTTCTAGCGCTGTTACCGGGGAGCATAGCTTTATTTGTAAGTTCACTTGGATCTACTATTGTTCACTGCTACTCCGTTCATCATGGGTAAGTCTGGTGATGGAAAGTTCCCTATTTTACCAGCCACTACAAGAAGAGGTACAGTCCTAAACACCTCTGCTGCTCTTGATTCATCGTCTGTTATAAGTAAGCTTGTTACATCACCACCACATACTCATGCTACACACATTGCTACTACTACTGAATCTGAAATTTCTTCTGATACTCATGATGTTACTTCCACTGTGCTTGATGCGAGTGGTTCATTAGGTCCTTTCCTAGATGCTACTATGGCTAGTCTAGGAAATACTGAAACTCCTAGTGAAGACACTGTTACACCTGTTAGCTCACCTGAGTCTATAGAGAGATATGATATTAATGATGGTTACACTGAGTTTACTGATGAGTTTATTGAGTACCGAAACACACATGGTGCTAGTGCTATCAAGAGTCTCCTTGAGAGACGTACCATTATTCCTAAACTGTCCTATGATCCTAAGTTTTCCACCTCTCCCATAGATATTAAAGATAAAGACTATGATTTCTCTCTTGATTTATCCTATTTAGACATTGTTGAGAAAGAACCTTTTTGTGTGACTGAAAATGAGACTGATGTGGCACATATGAATGAGCTTTCCACTATGAGTGCTTTATTCTCTGATGATTTCAAGATGCGCAAGTACTTTGTTACTAAGATCTTCCTTTTTTCACTAAAAGGAGAAGCTAAGGCTTGGTTAATAGATTACCTCCTGGTTCCATTAAGTCATGGACAAGGTTCTGTGCCTTGGTTCATGCACATCCTGGATGTCCATTACCTAAAAATGAGCTTCTTGATATTTATTATAATGGACTAACTGATGATTCTAGGACATACCTAGATAGCTTTGCTGATTGTGTTTTCAGGAAAATAACTCCTATAGATGCTGAAGAATTAATGGCTAAAATAAGCAAGAATTATGATAATTGGACTTCAACTGAGCTAAATACACCTGAGCCTTTTACTCCTGAACCAATTGTGCCTGAACCAGTTCCAACACCAACACCAAAGAAGAGGGGAATGATTGCATTAAATGACGAAGCGATGAAAGAAGCTAAGAAATGTCTTAAGAAGAAAGGTATTAGAGTTGAAGATGTCAAGAATCTACCTCCTATAGAAGAATTATGTAAGCCAATTCCCCACACATCTACTATTGAGGTACACTCTCTCCACTTTGATGAAGGTGATATTCCCTATGGTAAGCCTCCTGACCAATGCTTAGAGGAACTTGACACATTTATTGTTAAACAAGGTAATTTTAATAAACAAATTCAGGATCATTTATTGGAAAACTCTAGAGCTATTAATGAGTTGAAAGATATTGTGGAAAGAACTGCTAATGATATTAAAATGCTTTGTAAACACTTTCAAATGGTTCAAACTCAAATTGATCAACTTGCTAAGGTACAAAAGGATATGCTAGTTAATGCCTTAGGAGATAAACATGCTTATGGAATTAGAACTAGGAGTGGTATAGCTACTCAAGATCCTTTATATCCTGAAGGACACCCTAAAAGAATTGAGCAGGATTCTCAACAAGGTGAAAGTAGTGGTAGTCCTCGTAAGAGAAAGAAAAAGAAACATAAAATAGTTGAGGAACCACTTGAACCTGCTGTAGATCCTAATAGTATATCTGTCTCTGATGCTGAAACTGAGAGTGGTAATGATAAAACGATGCTCCTGATAAGGAGGAAGTTGAGGAAGAATTTGAGAAGAACACCTAGAACACTAGGTACACTAAGGAAGATTTTATTGCTAAAAAACATGGTAGTGAGAGAGAACTTTGGGTGCGGAAACCTATGCCTTTTCCAAATAAGAAACACAAGTCAAAGGAGGAAGAACATTACAACAAGTTTTGTGAGTGGATGAAACCTTTATTTTTGCAAATTGCTTTGACTGATGCTATTAAGTTGCCTCCTTATTCAAAGTATATGAAGGATATTGTCTCTAATAAAAGGAAGATACCTAATGAGGAAATTTCTACTTTGCTTGCTAATTATTCCTTCAATGGTAAGGTTCCAAAGAAACTTGGTGATCCAGGTATACCAACTATTCCTTGCTCTATTAAGAACAATTATGTTAGAACTACTTTATGTGATTTGGGAGCTGGAGTTAGTGTTATGCCTCTTTCTCTCTACAAGAGACTCCAGCTAGAAAAGTTGATACCAACTGATATATATCATTGCAAATGGCTGATAAGTCAACTACTATTCCGGTTGGTATATGTGAGGATGTTTCTGTTCAGGTGGCTCATAATTGTTTGGTTTTAACTGATTTTGTTGTTCTTGAAATGCGTGAAGATGATAATATGTCTATTATTCTTGGGTGACATTTTCTTAATACTACAGGTGTTGTCATCAATTGTAATCAAGGAAAAGTAACTTATAATAATAATGACAAAGAGCATACTCTCTATTTTCCCAAGAAGGTTGCTAAGAGCTATTGCCTGAATTCCATTGAAAATATTGAGAGCGTCAAGGTTGGAAAAATATATTGTCCCATTCCACAAGAAAGTTTTGAAACTATTATGATTGGGATCATTGCTATCAAGTTTGAGGTAACATAATCACTTTGTGGAATGCAAAGTTTTGTTTCATATAAGATTGTTTTGGTAATAAGGCTTGATCAACCTTGTTAACAAAAGGATTTTAATGAACAAAACAATGTTTTCATACTGGTTATTCTTGCTCACTTTTACTTTTATCCTTCCTAGTCTCTTGTTAGCTTTGGTTTTGCTAGTTGTTTGCTTGTTAGAGTGTCTTAGAACTTCTGTAGTTTTGGTTCTTGTTTGCTTTTGCTTCTTCTAAAACAATCTTTTTTGCGAGAAAATCAATTTCCATACCCTGAAAATTGGTCAAAAAAAAGTTTCCCAAAAAATCCCAGAAAATTCATATTA
Organism: Avena longiglumis; assembly: GCA_030063025.1. Taxonomy (NCBI): domain Eukaryota; kingdom Viridiplantae; phylum Streptophyta; class Magnoliopsida; order Poales; family Poaceae; genus Avena; species Avena longiglumis. Next base: position 109,135,308 of record CP125978.1, read on the forward strand.
ATTTTTTCCTCGAAAAAAGGGGCAGAGGGACACCTGGAGTGGCCCAGGGGGACCCACCAGGCCAGCATACCTCCTGGTGGCGCGACCAGTCCCAGGTGGCGCTTGGCCTGGGTGTGGCCCACCTGTGGCCCTCCAAGATGCCACCTTCTTTCTCTCTCCCGAAAAACACCGGAAAAATTTCTCAAGCTTGAGTTCTTGCTCCCGATTTTCGATCTCCTTGCTCAGCCAATCTTTGCTGCTGATTTTTGGAGGGATTACTCCTTGGTATGTGCCTCCTCCGCTTGTCCAATTAGATTTGTGATTGGTAGATTGTATCTTGAGTATTTTGCTGCTATAGGTGTCAGGTTCTGTGAGCTTGCATGCTTGTTATATGCTTAGAGATTTCATTTGATGCATGTGTAGCCCTCTAGCAAGTTCCTATAGTAGTTTCTCATCATTTATCAACTTGGAAATCACTTGGTTTGATGTTTGTCTAAACATTTTAGAAAAGAGGGGTCATGGACAACCACACCCATGGTGAAATATTTGAGAGTGATGCACCTAGAAGGACAAGGCCTTCAAGATCATCCTCCCGAGCTAGACCCTCATATAATGAGGATCTCATTACACCGTGATTTGGCGACGAGGGAGATGAGGGGGATGCGCACCCTTCCACCTTTCCTTGTCCTACCTTTTTGCGGGCTGCTGGGATTCTCAATGATTTCCTAACCTTAGTTCGGAGGGTTGGACTAACGATTTATATGCAGGATGAGAGTGTACAATATGCTACGCTCACTAAAACCTTTGTGGAGAGTTTTTCTTTTTCTAACAGCCCGTTCAAACCAGATGTGTCTTTCAAAATTTATAACAGGCCTTACTCCATGACATTGAAGAAATTTTGTGAGATCCTGGGTATTGGTACGGTTGGGACGATGAAGAAGATTCCACCTCAACCCACTGATTTATTGGAGCTCTACCGCAGAATAACCAATGATGATGACCGTAGGGCCCAGCGGGGAAAGATAAGAAATATTCAACTCCCGGCTATCAGGTACTTTGCTTATTATCTTGCCACTAGTGTTCTTGGTAGGGAGAACACTAGAAATATTTCCAACTATCATTTGGCCTTCCTAGCTGCTGCACTCAACAATGAAACCAGATACAATCTTGGTTTTCTCATTGCTCGTCGCTTAGCTGCTAAGAGACCCATTTATGGGGGAATTATTGTTGCACATGTTGTTGCTGCTTTAGACCTTGTTGTTGATCCAAATGATACAGTTTTGGCTCCTCAGAGGCTTGATATTGCTGTCATGAAAGCGCATCACTTTGTCACTGTTGGCTCTACCCTTGAGAGCCTGGTTTATAGAATTTTGTTTACTGACGAGGAAGAGAGAGATATTCCTCTGCCCCAAACCACTTTGTTCAGTATTTCCCAGGGACCTTTGTCATGCTCCAAGGAGGAGATGGACGAGAAGCTGCACATTCTTGGATTCCATGGACACTATCAGGGGGACGCGCCCTCATACGACCCCTCTGTGCACTACACAGGGGAGTCCTCGAGCTCGTACCAGGACGAAGGAGCCTCCTCGTCGTATTACAGAGGTGCACCTTCTTGGTCACCATGGAGTTGAGCCCCACTTAGGCCAAAATCCTAAGCTTGGGGGGAGGTATACCGACATCACACTCATCTATATATCATGTTTCGTCGGTTCTTTGTATATTCATTGTTTCGCTTTCCTTTTGGTTTTTGTTTCTGTTTTCTCAAAACACAAAAATGCCAAAAATATTTTCGTTGTTTCTCTTGTTTTGTTTCTTTGATTTTTAGCTTTGGTTTTCCTTAAAGAAAAATCCAAAAAGATTTTGCTTTGTTTGTTTTTGCTTGGTTTGATTGCTTTAAAAAATCGAAAACACCAAAAATATTTGTTGTTCTTCTTGGTTTTGTGAGTTCTTTGCAGGGTTCATCCGTCCTCGGTGGAGTTTGGTTTCATTTTATTCAAGCCACACAAGTGAAGGGCAATAATGAAGATTAAGACAACTTGAGGTGTGGTAAGAGGCTGGTAACAAACTCTATTTATTTTCATTTTTGTACATATACTCACCATGGTGAGCATGCTTAGTCTGTTTATGTAAGGTGTATGTTATTTATGGATGCTTAGTAGTTCTTGTTTTCTTGTGATTAGCTCCAGCTTGCTAATAGTTTGTAGCATGTCATATGAATGTTTGTTTGCATTGTTTTATTCATAACTTGGTATGATATTGTGGTATCCTCCTCTGAATGTTTCATATGAATCGACTTGGCACATGCTCACGCATGCATATGACTAAACAATAGTTAGTAAGCCTCGATGATTTATTTTGCCTCAGATTTCTTGTATCACTTTCATGCCATAATTAGTCCTGGTTTGCTGCAAGCATGTTTATGACAGTTATTGCTCTCTCGTTTGTCGCTCCCTCTCTATTGCTATCCTTCACTTGCACTAAGTATGAGCTCCACTTGTGTATCCAACTCCCCAAAACCAATATTGCCAACAGTGTCCACCATACCTACCTACTAGCATCATTTGCTATTTAGTGTGTATTCATTATGCCTTGTTTTCTTCCAAATAAAGTGTTTGACTGTTTTGAGAAAGTTAGTTAGTAAAGCTCTCATAAACTTGATGGCACACTTTATTCCTTGTACTTAATAAACCTGAACCATTGTGACTGTCCATGAAAGTTATATGCTTGCAAATTATAGGCTGGGAGTTAGCAGAACCGTGTTGTCACGGGGAAGGCTTTCAACACTTATGGATACATATCCAGTTGACATCATGCTCTTTTGTTTGCGGATGTCATCGGTGTGAAATAAAAGGGGAGCTTGTGAGTTCATGGAGTTATATATATATGTGTTAGAGAAACGCCTAGGCCACTAGCCTAAGCCATGCCTAATCATGGTGGAAACTTGCAGCATAACCATAATGAGCAATCCGTGAAGCATCCTCAATAAAAACCTATGCAAATAGAAAATAAAAAGACCGCTGAGATGCTCATTGGCTGCTTGCCTTGTCGTTTTGATTATGTGATAGCTCCTGTATCATGTGCAAGGGGTACCCTATTGGCGGTTCTCTATGATACGCATATATTTACAATGACAAGAACTTACAAGTAACTAAAGTTGAGTAGCATGAGGAGCGACCTTCATACTCAAGGGACATGGGATTTCTAGTTTATGGTATGTCAAGCATATAAATCATATTGGACCTCACTTTTACCTTAATCATATAAAGATGCCTATGATAGGGGCAATGGGAGATCAAAGCTAATGATTACCTTACTTTCAGCATTTGGAAGCCTTTCAAACCTTTCAAAACCTTTTCACCTCCTTGTTGAGTCACCACTTATTCTATGAGCACCTTCTTGAGAGCATAGTTGCCATTCTTGTGTTTGTCTCAAAACATGGTTAATTATGCCATGACTTTGATACTTGTACCTCTGATATCTTTACTTCTAGTCTTCACTTGAACTTTAGAGGTGCCTTGGCATTTATATTGTGCTCTACAAACAAAGTCAAGCGAGATACCACTCTATCATACCTTCTTATGAGCATTGCAATGTTGCTTATGCTTATGTTTCTTGCTACTTATTATTATTGAGTTGGTTTCTCTTCATAGCTTGCAATGACTATTGAGTAGACTTAGTTGCATACTTCTTGTTATGAATGGTTTAAGTATCTACTCCTGTGCTGAGAATATATACATCATATAAAGCAAATGTGTTCATGAAAGTTCTTTTATCGCACTCAGTTTTCAACTGAATTGCTTGAGGACAAGCAATAAGCTAAGCTTGGGGGGAGTTGATACGTCCAAAACGTATCTACTTTCCCGAACACTTTTGCTATTGTTTCTCCTCTAAACTTGTGTGATTTGGATACAACTAACTGACCGACGCTGTTTTCAATTTGAATTACCTTGGTGTCTAGTTTTGTGAAAAAATCAACTATCGGTAAAATCCTGAAAATATGCCAAAATCCTATTTCACCAGAAGACTCATGGAGCAGTGCGAGGCGGAGGGAGGCGAGGCACACACCCCCGCCAGGTGGGCCCAGCCCGTGCCTGGAGGGGGTGTGGTTGCCCCAGGCACCCCCTCGACCTCCCTCTTCGCCTATAATATGCCTCTTGACCTAAAAACCGAGGGGGGTTCGACGTTTTTCCAGAAAGATTTCCGCTGCGCCGCCACCACCAGCAACCATGATTCGGACCCAGAAACACCGTTCTAGCACCCTGGCGGGACGGGGAATTTGGAGAGGATCATCGCCATCGTCATCACCAACGCCTCTCCATCAACCATCCATGTTTCCCTCATCCATGAGTGAGTAATTCCCCGCTATAGGCTATGGGGATGGTAGGGATTGGATGAGTTCTATCATGTAATCGAATAAGATTGTTAGGGCATGGTGCCTAGTATCTCTATTAGTGCTATTTGACTTTGTTGCAACTTGTTGTGCTTAATTCTTGTCACTAGGGCCCGAGTTCCATGATCTCAGATCTGAACTTATTATTGAATCATTATGATAATATTGTTTGTGATCTTATCTGCAAGTTGTGTACACATATCATTGTCCGGATCCAAAGGCCCCGAAGTGACAGAAATTGGGACAACCGGAGGGGATGACTGTGATGTGAGGATCACATGTGTTCACAGAGTGTTAATGCTTTGCCCCGGTGCTCTATTAAAAGGAGCACCTTAATTCCAGTAGTTCCCTTGAGGCCCCGCTGCAACGGGCTGGCGGACAAAAGATGTTATGCAAGTTCTCATTGCGAGCACGCATGACTATATATGGAGCACATGCCTATGATTGTTTAGAACTTGGATGCTTATTCTTATTTATCTGTAATTGCCCTCTTGAAGTTACATGTTTAGACTCGTCCATGCAATGCCCTTCCATCCATCCCTATGCCTACCGCACTCATATCCTACTGTTTGCTGCTACTGTTACTATTACTCTTGTTTTACTGCTGATGTTGCTTTGTTGTTTCTACTACAAACTGTTGCTACTGATAAACTTCTGTGAGCAAGAACTATTTCCAGGTGCAGCTGAATTGACAACTCAGTTGTTAAAGCTTGCAAGTATTCTTTGGCTCTCCTTGTGTCGAATCAATAAATTGGGTAATACTACCCTCGAAGACTGTTGCGATCCCCTATACTTGTGGGTCATCAGTCCTGGCCGGCGTGCGGGATGGGAAGGGGTGGGCAAGGGCCCTGCCCTGTGAGTCCCCCCATCCATCCTATTCTGCCCCAGATCTTGGGTTCCTCAACTGGTGGGTGGGGGGCCCAAATCTCGCAGGGGCGAGTTTTGGGTGAGATTTGTGCCGTCATTTTGGCTTCCCTCTGGCTTTGATTGCCTCCTGTGGAGGTGGTGTGGCTAGGTGCCTCAGTTGCAGCTATGGCGACACGGGGAATTAGGACTCTAGGGCGGCGGCCCTGGATCTTGGTGGGAACCAGCGGGTCGGCGGGCGTGCCCCTGGTTCTGGTGCTGGCTGGTGGCCACGGCTGTGTGGACGGTGTGGTCCCGGTGAGCTTTTTGGTCGAGTCGGCGGTGTGGGCGCGGCTTCGGCGTTGGTCTACCCGTCGTGTAGAAGGTGGAGTATGCCGAGTTGTAACCCCTGCCCGTGGGGCAGCGACAACGACGTCCGAGGACGTCGTCCCCTTCTTGGAGGTATTGTGGTGGCTTCTCCTGCTCCTTCTACTTGCGCCGGGTGAAAACCCAAGATCCTCGGATTGGGCGTCGACGACACTTCGGTGTCGCTTTCTTCTTGAAGACGCAGCCTTGGTGCTCTCGGCTTGTGGCTCTCCGTCAGGGGTGTGGCGGAGCTGCGGTGCTTCGGCGTCGGATCTGCGGTGTGCCCCCTTCGGCGAGGTTTGCATCGAGCTCTGCACCCTTGGTTCCTTGTTGAGGCTCCCTTGGTGCTCCGTGTTGGTGTGTGCGCAGCGTTGGTCGGTTCCTAGCGGTGGCCGGCCTCTGGTGGCATCTCTTGCGTGTGTGGAGCGGGCTCGTCAGCATGCGTATTCGTTAGCTCGCTCTTGAGCGAGTCCCGGCCCGACACTGTTGTCGTGTAGCTTGGCGCTCTATTTGGCGTAGGTTTTGTAATGACCGCGCCTGCTGTTCGTGCTCCAAGTTGTAGCTCCCTTGGTAGGATTTGTGTAAGGACATGTTTAATGCAGGACGTTTGTATAGATGCTTGAGCTGTAGAATATCGGTCAATAAATCCCGGCGTCCTGGAAAGAGCCCATCTCTCCAGCGCTTCTCCTCTATGGCAGCGCTTATTTCTCTAACTAACTAACATGTCGCAAGGCAAAATCTATTGAAGCGCCTGGCGTAAATTTTTGCGTCGACGTGCTTAGTATTGTACATGCCCTAAGTGTGCAGTGTTCACTTTATAAATCAGGTTCAACACCTTGTATCTTGTCGTGGTGTTGGCGTTATTAATTTAACCCCGGTCCTTTGGCCTGTTTTTCTTAAAAGAATTAGCTCTGAGCTTGGAGCTTGGTCAACGCTTGGTCAAGTCTTTAGCCACTGGATTGCCGTTACGATCCGTGTTGGACAGGGTGTAAATAAGATTTTTTTGAAAGAAAAACTATGCAATATTCTGAATGGCGGCCGAGTGTCCCCGATTATGCTCGGCGCAATAGTGAGGCGTCCGTGGACCGTGGCATCCGGTCCATGTTGGCTACGCGGAGCCGAGTCGGAGGCTCTTTTCCCGCACCAAATGAAGAATGTTTGAATTTCAGACGAACCGAAAACTTTCAAACAATTTGCTACAGATAGTCCAACCATGCCGGCCACAGTTCTTCAAACTGGTCGAGGACACAATGCTGCTCCCAAAAGGCGCCTTCTCGTACTTGCCCATTAAAGAATGCAACACACTGACACATATGCAAGCTGGCATTTGGGGGTAAAAGGTCTGAGCTTTATTAAACACGAAGCGTCAACGTTACGGTCCCGCCGTTCATTTGTCCTGCTGTTATCCCCACACTTCATTCATTTCTCACTGATCGCTTCCAGTTTCCTGGTACAATAACTGCATGCGACGCAGGCAAACAGCAAGCAGAGCAGGATGTCATTTACTCTAGGAGTAGGAGTATCATGGGATGAACGAAAGTGTTGAGCAAAAACTAATTTCAAAACTGTGTTCTAACATTTTTGTGTTCTCCAACACATTCTTAGAGCATCTCTAGCCGCGCTCCTAAGCAGGGTCCCGCAGCAGTGGCGCGGGCATGAGCGTCGGCCTTTGGGGCGCGTCTCTCCCCGGTCTCGTTCCCTAAAGATGGCTCCCTATACGGTTTACAAACAGTATTTTAGCAATTTTGAATGGTTCATATCTCAAACACAATACATAGGAGAGCGGATTTACCACACCTAGGAGGGGCCCCCGGCATCATCTATACCGCAAGTTACTTGGAGATTCGTGCAAAAGTCTTTCAGTCAAAGCCTCAAAGTATTTTGCAAGTTAACCCTTCCTCGATATTGAAATCAACCCACTCAGTCCCACCCACCCCGCCCCACCTGCCCCGAGGCCCTGACCTCGTCTACCTCGTCTCCCCCTACCTCTCCACCTCGTCCCACATGCCGCCTCCCCCACCCCTCCGCCACCTCGTCTCCCCCCACCTCTCCACCCCATCCCCCACCTCCGGCGACGCCACAGATCCCATGGCCACCCCGAGCTCGACCTCCTCCTCTAGATCCGGCTTCCATGGGCCTAGATCTCTTGGTCCTTTTTTTGGATTGGATCTACACATCTTGATGCAGATCGGGATCCAGCGCTGACAACCATGAAAGATACAGATCGATGCAATCCCGAGCTTGCACCCCTCCAGATGCGCCTCCTCCTACACCTCCATGGCTCCACCGCGAGTCCTCCTCATCGCGACCTCCTTCACCGCGTGGCCACGGATCTCCAATCGGGCCTGGAGTGCCCCGATCTCTCTTCCCCTCTCTGTTCTTCATTTGTTCTTTTTGTTTCTATTTTTTACATACTACCCGATTTGGATTTTGACAGATGTGTGTATCAATCTTGTATGACGTGAATGTGAATGTAGATCCGTGTGTGAATTTTTTCTTGTTTTTTTATCTATGGGCTACACCAATGTAGATCCGTGTATGGATTTTTCTTGCTGTTTGTAGCATGGTATGAATCTTCCATGGATCTTTCTGTGATTTAGGTTGATTTTTTTTTGTATGTATCATGGTATGAATCTTCTCTGACATGGATCTTAGCTACGAATCATGTATAACACCACTGTGATTCTTCTATGTATTATCAAGTTTTTGATGAATCTTGTATAGATTTGTTGTAGAACTTACAAGATTTGATAATCTTTGAAAAAACTATGTGAATCATGTATGATTCTTTGCAGAAAAATATATAGGCATTATAACAATATTCTGTGAATGAAAAATATGAATATCTCTTGAAAAAATTATATAAATATCTTATGAATCTTGTGAATCTGTTGTGAATCTTGTGTCCTCCCACAAGAATCTTGTGTGAATCTTGTGTTGAAAAAATTATATGAAAAACTTGTCTGAAAAATTATTACATAGAAAAACTGTGAAAAACATTCTATGAAAAAAATAATATGTAAGAAATATTCCATGAATTTTTTTGTGTAACTTTGTAAACAAGAACGTGAATATGTAATAAAACAAAATTGTTGTGAATCTTGTGTGAATCTGTTGTGAATCTTGTGTTGAAAAAATTATATGAAAATCTTGTGTGAAAAATTATTACATAGAAAAACTATGGAAAACATTCTGTGAAAAATAATATGTAAGAAATATTCCATGATTTTTTTTTGTGAAACTATGTTGTAACGTGAATATGTAATAAAACAAAATTGCTCTGAATCTTGTGTGAATCTGTTGTGAATCTTGTGTTGAAAAAATTATATGAAAATCTTGTGTGAACAATTATTACATAAAAAAACTGTGAAAAACATTCTGTGAAAAAATAATATGTAAGAAAAATTCCATGATTTTTTTATATGTAAGAAATTGTTGATTAAATTATATGATTATCTCTTGGCAGAAACAAGTTTGTAAAACGTGTGAATCTTGTATGAAACTTCTGAATCTAGGACAAAACAAATAAAGAGTGTCTAAATATTGTTAAATAAAAAGTACAAAAATTAATATTATCAAATGAGATTGTTGAAAAAACAAATTATGGATATTTCATTTTCAGAATAAAAATGTACATAAAAGGTGTTGAATATTCCTGAAATTTGACAAGAAAAATTGAGGTGAAAAAGAAACAGACATTATGCAAGATTATTTGAACAAAGATGTATCTGCGAATCACGTTCTTTCCTTGCAGACAGTGACGAAAATGTATAAAACATGAAAAAACTGGAGGCTAATAAGCAAAACAGCAATAAACTTGAGAAGTAAGGTGGGAGGGTTGTTCTGTAAAAATTGTAGCACGAATCTTCAAAAAATAAAGGGCAAAGATGGTGCTGGAGGCCCCTCCTACGAGGGGAATTGCATTGCCCCAATACATAGTTGTGTATACGTACACAGACATTCGTCACCTCGCACATCTGATTTGGAGACCAAGTACTCCCTTGGTTTTGGGTTATAGATCATGTGTGTATTACTAGGTTATCAATTTGATCAACATAATATAAGATGTATATTACAAACGATATATTATTAGAAACTATAGAGTTTCTATAGATTGTGTGTTTTCTAATGGCACATTTTTTATTTTATGAAATTTATATTTATTGGTTAGATTAATGATATAGGGACCTATAAACCTAAACTGAGGGAGTAAGAGCAGGTACCTGACAATACCAAATTGAGATTGGAGCACACCAAACGAATCCTTCTTGCAAGACTCGTGTCACAAAGCATGTGAGACTTTGTCGGACCTACAACGACGAGAGAGGTCAATGGGGGTCTGGTTGGTTGGGCACGCCAGACAGCGTATTGGGCCTCCTAGGACTGAAAGCGTGCTTGAGAGACGCGGCTGGCTTGAATTCGTGTCTGACGTGCCCAATAGCCGCTTAGAGCGCCCTTTAGGGAGCGCGTGTGGAAATACTCTAAGACATCACACATCTCTGAAGAGATCTTGAGTTTTCAAATAATACTACCTCCGTTTCAGGGCTTAAGGCGCACACGCTTTCCAAAGCAAAGTTTGACCGAAAGAATTGAACAACAAAATCTTGATTATATTGTACATAATTAGTACCGTTCAATTCGTATAGAAAAATACTTTCCAGTGGTACTAGTTTTATACCAACACTCTTTACGTATTTAGAGTAATTCTTGGTCAAAGAAAAAACACGCAAAACGAGGACGCCTTAAGCCCTGAAACGGAGGGAGTAAAACATATATGTCCAATCAAATTCTTGTGAAATTCCATTCAAAATAGCACATTGCTCTTCACACAAAAAAAAGGACAGCTCGGCCAGACTGGAGTAACATTCAACGCAAGTGGTGAAGTCCAAAAGCAAAATCCAAGAAATTCCCAAAGCAAATTGGTCCACTAAAAAAGTCCAGTTCCCAAGACGGCGACCGTTAGCACTCACCACTCACACTCAGGCATTTCAAATTTAAATCCTCCCTCCAAATCACCTTCCGCACCACCACAGTCCACAGCCTTGCACTAACAAGGACACACGCGCTCGCAGATTACAAATCCCGTCCACCTCGCCAGTGACACAGAGAGTCAGAGAGAAGAGACCCAGAGCTCCATCCAAGCTCTAGCTATGGCAGCCACGCCGCCCAAGAGGGAGCCCCTGCGGCCCCTCAGCAGCAACGCCGGCGCCGTCGCACGGCCCCGTGCGTTGACGGTCTCTGCCGAGAAGGAGAACCGAGTTGCCCCCAATCTCGGTCCCGAGAAGCAAGAGAAGAAGGAGGCGACACCTGCTGCGAAGGTGGCGCCTCCGCTGAAGCCGTCCTCCCTGCAGGCCCGCATGGAGGGCGAAGAGGCGCCGCTGGCGCCGGCGCCGGCACCGGTGGCAGGGGTGCCCGTGTTCATGGGGCCGAGGGGAAGGGAGCTGCTGCCACCTCCGCCGCCGCCGGCGTCGTCTTCCTACGAGGCCTGGGACCTCTCCGACAACGAGGCGGCGCCGGCCGCGTCCTGGGCCACTCTCCCCAACAGGGCGCTGCTGTGCCGCCCGCTTCCGCTGGACGTCGGGAGGTGCACCTGCGTCGTCGTCAGGGAGAAGGCCAGCGGAGCCAGAGGCGTGGCGCTCTACTCACTCTACACCAACGTGAGCCAATCCCGCCCCCATCTTTTGCTTTGCGTTTCCAAATTTCAAATCCAGCGGAGTGTGATTAGTGCTCTGGGGTGGCAGGAGGGGCAGGGGCGGCAGGACCGGAAGCTGGCGGTGGCGCGGCACCGGAGGAGGAGGGGGAGGTCGGAGTTCCTCCTGGCGCAGAACCAGGACGGCGTCTTCTGCAGCTCCGACAAGAACTTCCTGGGGACTCTGGGTGCCAATCTCGTTGGATCCAAGTACCAAATCTGGGGCCAGGTTACTTGAATTTCCCCTCGATTGTTCTTGACCAGCATCATGGCGGACGTGAACCGCTGACGGTTTTTCATGGCTGTCGGTGCAGGGAAACCGGATCGATGAGCACAAGAGCCAGTCAAAGCGGCTTCTCGGCGTTATCTCGTAAGATTCAATCTCCGTAAGTTGAGCTGTTTAGGAATTGTACGATTTTCTTGACCAATTTTTGGTTTCTGCAGCTTTGCGCCCACCATCACTACGCTTACTGGTAGCTTCAGAAGCATGAGGGCATGGATTCCCAAGAACCAGTCAATGCAATTGAGGACCAGCAATTCTGCTCAGGTAAACCGACTGGATTCAGTTGGAACATTGAAAGATTCAGCGGAACATTGAGAGTTCCTAACTGTGTACACACTATTGCTGTAGATTCAACACATTGGTGGGCTTCCGAAGGATTGGGAGGAGAAGACGAGCAGAGCCGACAAGCTCTGCTCAAGATCCCCTTTCTACAACAATGTAAGCAAAGAAACCTCGTGGAGCTTCTCATCCATGCATGTATGTGTCTACAATCACGAGCGAAGCTTTATGTTTTCCCCTCTGTATTCACAACAGATGACAAAGCGCTACGAACTGGACTTCAGAGAGAGGGTAGGGAGGATGGGGTACAAGGTGCAGACGTCAGTGAAGAACTTCCAGATGACATTGGAGGTAAAGCTCACCTCGTTATCATCAGAAGGTCATACTGTATAGAGCTTTTGTGCTCGTGCTAGTTCAAATCATGGAAACAAAAAATTGTGAATGACAGGAGAACGGGAGGCAGACGATCTTGCAGCTCGGCAGGGTCGGCAAGTCTAAATACATAATGGACTTCAGGTAAGCCATCAATCGACCATCCTTATGGTTTTTCACCCGGTTTTATGTGTTAAGTACTGTACATTTTTCTGATGAAGGTATACTATTTTGTATAGATACCCTTTGACTGGCTACCAAGCGTTCTGCATCTGCTTGGCGTCGATGGATTCGAAGCTGTGTTGCACGCTGTGAGATGCAGATGCATGAGACGGAGTTTTGCTTCCCATGAGTTCTGTTTTTTTGCACTCTGTTTTGTAGTCTGTTTCAGTCCATTATTATTCTGTAAATGCAGTCCGTTTCTCGCCTTGAGAATGGGCTGGTGATAATAATAATTACAGAGCAAGATTATTCATCTGCTTACTCGCGCTACCTGAGGCGACTCTTGTTCATCTGAATAAACGGATCCGCTATGTTCAACACGACTAGTAACTGATTTTCAAGGATGGATGAACTGTGGAAGTTGTGACTATGCTGCTCGGGTCTCACCGCAGTACTATGAATGACCACTCTGAGCATGGAAACGGAGTTTAGGTGCAACATATTGTTCAGTTTGCATTACATTTTCGGGTGACAAAAATAGATGTCCGTGCTTTCAAAAAGATTAATGACCATATCGAACTTGTGATATAGACTGCATGGTTATCAAGGATCAACATGGTTTGGTTATGTCGATGTTGGCTGGGATCACCGCTTCACTTCTATCATGATATATAACCCAAACTCCTTTTTTTTTGGAGCAGTCAGGTGTTTCACTAATCGAAAAATAAGGTTCATGAACAACACGTGAAAATTAAAAGACATACTGAAATAAAATAATTATCCTGATAACTTTGCAGATAGAATCGTAAGAGATCAAGATATCCGTGCTTTCAAAGGGAACAAAAGATTAATGCCCATATCGAACTCGTGATATAGACTACACGGTTAACAAGGATCAACATGGTTTGGTTATGTCGATGTTGGCTGGGATCACCACATCACTTCTATCACGATATATAACCCAAACTCCTTTTTTTAGCAGTCAGGTGTCACTAATCGAAAAATAAGGTTCACGAACAACACGTGAAAATTAAAAGACATACCAGAATAAAATAATTATCCTGATAACTTTGCAGATAGAATCGTAAGAGATCAAGATATACAAAATGATTCTAGGGTTTCCCACACCCACCGAAGTGGACGGACGGCCACTACCTAACTCCAACCGCCAATGTACACACTGAAAGAGACGTCAAACCTCTACAATTGTCAGCTCCAAAGAAGCACCATCGATGAACATGCTAGTACAAGCAGTGGGGCGCTGACGAGGTTTAATCTCGTCAATGCACATTGTTATGGACTTGGGTTTTGGAGAAGATGGGGACGCTGGAGATCGTGGCACGGTTAACAGATAAGCAACCAGGGGACACGAGATTTACACAGGTTCAAGCCTTGAGGGAAAAACCCTACTCACGCTTGCGCTCTTGATTCTGCAGAACCGAAGGTTCTGAGGTCAGATTCGATCTGGCGTGGAGGTGTGTCGAAAGTATGAGTCGAGAGATCTAGGGCGTGCCCTCGGCCTTTATATAGACTTAGGCGGTCCGGACATAGTCCTAGTCGATTCTGAGTTCTAGGGTTTTACCCCTTTGAATCTCCTATCTATGCTAGTCTTGTTCTCCAAGGATCCGAAGGCGTCATGGGCCTCGGCCACCCGAAAATCTTCATGGGCCAGCGTATATCTGCCGTGGGCCTTCCTTGGGCTGAACCAGGTATCAAGTCATGTACCGTGGTATAACCATGTCGATAGCCCTCGGTGATCGGTCGAATCGTAGATTGGTGAGACTCTTCCATCTTCGGGTGCAACTATGTATTAATAGTATATGTGTGTAGGGATTGTTGGCGTGTGCACGACTCACCCGACGGATCGGGTCGATTAAGCATCTTAGGACGAAACAACACGATCTTCTTTAAGTTGGAGTCCCTCAACTCGGACTGGAACATATCTTTGGCGTAATTCGACTCGGTAGCGGAGGACTTACATGAGTGGAATTCGGTGATTTTAATTAATGTACCCAACGCGTCCCGGGATTTTTCATCACGCTGACATGGATTTGTACTAGCGAGCCTTGATCATGTCGTTGCAGCCGTCGATGATATCTGCAGGTCTTATCTTTGCGTCGCGGACGCAGCATCCGAACATTTGTCACCACAGAGGTGTTTCGGGTGGCCAAGGAGAGTGTCGCTCACTCAGCGCTTGTTGGGGCAGATGCCAAAAGTTTTTGCGTACGATCCGAAGATCGCAGTCGAAGAATTTATAGGGTGCGCGACCAGCGCTCCCTATGGGAGTAGCCCCCGAGTGTATGTTCGAGTCGTAGACTCGAGCAAAGACTTCTGTTCAATCATTGTTCAGTTGTTAAGTCCGTAATGTTGGAGATATGCCCTAGAGGCAATAATAAATATAGTTATTATTATATCTTTGTGTTTATGATAAATGTTTTACATTCATGCTATAATAGTATTAACAAGGAAACATTGATACTTGTGTGATTTGTAAACTTAATTTGAAGTCCCTAGTAAAGCCTCTATATAATACTAGCTTGTTGGTTAATAGATGATTGTGGTTTCCCTATCATGAACATTGAGATGTTATTAACAACAAGATCATATCGTTAGGAGAATGATATGGTGGACATACTCCTATAGATAAGCGTAGCATAAAGATCAAGTCATTTCAATAGTTCAATTGCTATATGCTTTCTGATACATAGTAACCTAATTCCTTCGACCATGAGATCATGCATATCACCTTTATCGGATGGATGCTTTGATGACATCAAACACCACACCGTGAATCGGGTGGCTATAAAGGTGGCATTGAGTGTTCGGAAAGTATTGGTTGAGACACATGGATCAAGAGTGGGATTTGTCCATCCATATGACGGATAGATATACTCTGGGCCCTCTCGGTGGAATGTCATCCAATTAGCTTGCAAGCATGTGACTGGTTCACAAGGGATCACATATCACGGGAACGAGAAAAGAGTACTTATCAGTAACGAGGTTGAACTAGGTATGCAGAGATACCGACGATCATAACCTCGGATAAGTAAACTATTGTGAGACAAAGGGAAATTGGTATCGTATGTAAGTGGTTCATTCGATCGTAAAGTAATCGTAGAAATATGTGGGAGCCATATGAATTTCCAGATTCTTCTGTTGGTTATTGTTCGGAGAAGTGTCTCGATCATGTCCGCATAATTCACGAACCGTAGGGAGACACACTTAAGGATTCGACGTTGTTTGAGTAGTTATGGTAGTATGAGAAAGAGACCGAATGTTGTTCGGAGTCTCGGATGGGATCCGGGATATCACGAGGTGATCCGGAATGGTCCGGAGAATAAGATTCATATAAGGAAAGTCCCGTTTCGGAGTTCGGGAATGATTCCGGTGTTTTCATCGGGAATGTTCTAGAAGGTTCCGGAATGTCCGGCACTCCGGAGGGGAAGGGGTACATGAGTGTGTCATTACAAGTTGGAATGATTGCATCATGTACTAAGTGTATTCGCTGTCCAAAATAAAGGGTTTATTCAAATCCTAAATTGAAAAGTCAAACGGCTAGTTTGAAAGTCAAACGGCAAGTTTTGGAAAGTGGAAAAGAGGAGGGTGAAACCCGAGTTGGGAGGAGTCCTCCTCCCAAGCGGCGCACCCAAGCCGAGTTGGGGAGGACTCCTCCTCCCTGGCCGGCCACTCCACCTATATAAGGAGGCGGGCTCTCCTCTATACACACAAGTCCCTCACCTCAAACCCTAGAAGCCGCAACCCTCCATAGCGCCGCCACCACCTAGGGTTTGCCCTAGCCGGACTTGGGGTCCCGGAACCCTAGCCACGGCTCTAGCCCCTCCTCCTTGGTGTGTATAAACCCTAGATCGCCAAGGAGCTCTCTCATACTCCACCATACTCGCTCCGGCTTAAGGCGAAGCCCTGCTAGATTTCCCCTCTACTTCCGGTACCACTCCGTTGTGCTGCCGGAATCTCGAGAGTGCTACAACCTCCGCTGCTTTGGAACAAGGGAGAGGAAGGTCTTCGTCAGTACCAGAGCGATGTGACCCATTGCCGCCGAACGCAATGCCCGGAAGGATCGTCACGCGATCTTGAGATCGGGAAGAGTACGACTACATCACCCACGAGAATCCGCTCTCGTTAAACACTTTGGAATCTTCAAGGGTAAGTTATTCCATCGACTCGTTGCTACAATCTAGTAGATAGATCTTGGCTTGTTTGTTTGTATGCGATAGAAATTTTTTGTTTTCCATGCTACGAAACCCTACAAAGGGTATCGAGCCAGGTTTATATGTAGATCACAGACGAGTAGAACACAATGGTCATTGTGGGCGTTGATGCTTTTATTGTCGATTGCTTCTTGTGTACTTTGCATCTTGCGGTATGTTGGGATGAAGCGGCCCGGGCTAACCTTACATGACATCGTTCATGAGACTTGCTCCACGCTTGACATGCAACTTGTATTGCATAAGTGGATTTGCTTGTGCCTGTTTCTCCTAGCATAGTTAAGATCCAATTTACAACGGGTGATTAACAATACTAGTATCAATGTTGTGGTTCATGTTCGTAAGTTAGAGCGACACTTATTGAAAGCCCCAAACCACGTAAAACATGCAAAGAAAGTAGAGGCGTCTAACTTTGTTTTGCATGGGTGTGCAGTGATGTGATATGGCCATGATTGTGATTATATTTGATGTATGCAATGTTCCTTATTGTAAGTTGGCAACCGACAGGAGCCATATGGTTGTCTTTAATTTATGTTAAGACCCGCGTGTCTATTCAAAGTAGTTGTAATAGTTGAAGCCGGTGGACAACAACCATGGAGAAGCGTCATTGACCTTGATGCAATGCCGGTGATGATGGAGATCATGTTCGTGCTTGAAGATGGAGATCGGAAGCACAAAGAAGAAAGGCCATATCATATCACATATATATTGAATTGCATGTGATGTTAATCCTTTATGCATCTTGTATTGCTTAGTAAACGACGGTAGCATTATAAGATGATCCCTCATGCACATGAATTTCAAGTCATAAAGTGTTCACCCTTAGTTAGCACCGTTGCTAAAGCTTGTTGTTTCGAAGCACCACGTGATGATCGAGTGTGTTAGATTCTGCAAGTGTATACAACGTGAGCAAGCCAGATTTGCTCATGCGGAAACTAAGGTTTGATCTTGACGAGCCTAGCATGTACAGACATGGTCTCGGAACACGGATCACCGAAAGGTAAAGCATGAATCATATAGTAGATATGATGAACATGACGATTGTTCGCCATTGAAACTATATCAACTCTCGTGATGATCGGTGTTGATGTGGTGGATTTGGTTCGTGTGATCACTAAAACAATGTGAGGGATATTGTTTTGAGTGGGAGTTCACCTAGATTAACTTTATTAATTAATTTGAACTAAATTTGTCATAAACTTAGTCTAAACTATTGCAAATATGTTGTAGATCAATGGCAGCCCTACCATCAATTTTAATGCCTAGAGAAAGAAAAGTTGAAAAACAATGGAAGCAACCGTGGATTGGTTCCGCAATTTGAGGATTGTCCTCACAGTGTAATTTGACCTATGTCTTTGGATGCACATTGGTGACCCACTGCGGTGATGCTTCCGATGAAGTAAAGAATGTTTACCTCGCTCGGAAGAATCAGTACTCCATAGTTCAGTGTGCTATCTTGTATGGTTTGGAATCTGAGCTTCAGAAAAGGTTTGAAGATTCAGACCCATATGATATTGTCGAGGATCTCAAATTGATTTTTGAGACTCATGCGGCAATTGAAAGCTATGAGGCTTCTGAAAAGTTCTTTAACTGCAAGATGGAAGAGGGCAGCTCAAAGTGAGCATGTGCTTAAGATGTCTGGGCACGCAAACAAACTTCAAAGCTTGGGTATAGTGATTCCTAATGCTTTGGGGATTTACCGTGTCCTCCAATCACTACCACCAAGTTACAAGAACTTTGTGATGAACTACAACATGCAGAACATGAACAAGACATTGCCAGAACTCTTTGCCATGTTGAAATCTGCAGAAGTGGAGATCAAGAAAGAGCACCAAGTGTTGTTGGTCAATAAGACCACCAAATTCAATAAAGGCAAGTCTAAGCAGAAGGGACACTTCAAGAAGGGTGGTAAGAAAGTTACCACGCCGACGAAGAAGACCAAGGCTGAACCTAAGCCTGATACTGAGTGCTTTTACTGCAAGGGAGAAGGTCACTGGAAGCGGAATTGCCCAAAATACTTGGCGGATTTGAAGAACGGCAACATCAAGAAGAAAGGTATATCTGATATACATGTTATTGATGTGTATCTCACTAGTACTCGTAGTAGTGCCTGGGTATTTGATACTGGTTCGGTTGCTCATATTTGTAACTCAAAGCAGGTCTTTGCGAATAAACGGAAGCTAGCGAAGAACGAGGTGACGATGCGCGTGGGAAATGGATCAAAGGTTGATGTGATCGCGGTCGGCACGCTACCCCTTCATCTACCATCGGGATTAGTTTTATACTTAAATAATTGTTATTTGGTGCCTGCGTTAAGCATAAACATTATATCAGGATCTTGTTTATTGCGAGACGGTTACTTGTTTAAGTCCGAGAATAATGGTTGTTCGATTTATATGAGTAATATGTTTTATGCACATGCACCTTTGATAGATGGTCTATTCTTATTGAATCTCGATAGTGGAAATACACATATCAACAACATTGAGGCTAAACCTATATGTGGCACTGTCGTCTTGGTCACATTGGAGTGAAACGTACGAAGAAACTCCATTCCGATGGACTTCTTGAATCACTTGATTTTGAATCACTTGAAAGATGCGAAGCATGTCTGATGGGAAAAATGACTAAGACTCCATTTTCTGGTATGATGGAGCGAGCTACAGACTTATTGGAAATCATACATACCGATGTATGTGGTCCAATGAGTGTAGCATCGCGCGGTGGTTATCGTTATGTTCTTACCTTCACGGATGACTTGAGTAGATATGGGTATATCTATTTCATGAAACATAAGTCCGAAACTTTCGAGAAGTTTAAGGAGTTTCAAAGTGAGGTAGAGAATCAACGTAACAAGAAGATTAAATTTCTACGTTCTGATCGTGGAGGTGAATATCTAAGTTACGAGTTTAGCGAGCATTTGAAGAAATGCGGAATACTTTCACAACTTACACCGCCGGGAACACCACAGCGTAATGGTGTATCCGAACGTCGTAATCGAACTCTCTTAGATATGGTTCGTTCTATGATGTCACTTACAGATTTACCGCTATCATTTTGGGGTTATGCATTAGAAACAGCCGCATTCACTATAAATAGGGCACCGTCTAAATCCGTTCAAACGACACCGTATGAATTATGGTTTGGGAAGAAACCTAGATTGTCGTTCCTGAAAGTTTGGGGTTGCGAAGTGTAGCATCACATTTGTCTAACAACTGTAATGCTACTTGTTCTAGTAATAAAAGGGCCACTTCCTACATATAATTGTTGCATCATCATCATATCATGCTCATGTCATCATGCCACCTTGCATTTGAGCATCATACAAAAACCCTTTTGCTTTGGTTCTTATCTCATATGCATTAATACCTGTATTTGCCTCTTGATATTGTATTTGGTTCTTGATATATTGTTAAATGCCCAAGTTGAGTTGGGGGCATATCTCTTATTGACTCCACCAACTTTATTTCACCACCTTCTAACTCCACCACCCAACTAAATATGAGCTTGGCATTTTATTTGAGTTTTACCTCTAGCTCATGTGGGTTGGGAGGGATCAAATTCTAGCTCCCATATGTGTTGTTTTTGGGGTTATCATCATGTTGGGATATTTTGTGGGCTTAATAAATATCTAGTGGCATATACACACTAGCAAGTCCCATTGTATCTCAGATATGGTCATCTCCATCTATTCCACATGGGGCATCCTTTTAAATTCTTTTGCTTGGCCTTATTCCAATTTTGGGAATGCAAAATAATAATGCCATGTAATAACATTGTGTTCACAAGACCATCAGGGCAATAAATATTTCTGCATGGGCCATGCAAGTACCATCTGGTGCGTGCCATTGGTTTTTATTTGCTTTTTGAGTTGATCATCTCCATCTCTATCCTCTCTTTTGGCTTGAACTTGTTGGATCTCGCTATAAACCCTATCACCACATAATCCCCTCTTTACTTCTACCTCTAACCCTACACCCTACCTCTCCTTTTCTATCCATCCCATCCTTGCATGAACATGTGATCAGGTGGTGCCTTTGACATGTGCTTAACATGGGTATCTCCCCTTTCCTCTTACCTAATCTCTCTTTTAAACCCTAAACCCGAGCCTCTCTAACCCAAACCCTGCAGTATGTAGCTTGTTCTCTTTCTTTCTCTCCGCTTGGCCCAAACCCTCTATTCAAAATTCCCTGTGAAAAGTTCAAAGAATTTGAAAAATTAAAAGCTGATTTAAAGTTGCATTGGAATAAAACTAGCAAAACAAGTAAAAATAAAAGAGGAAGAAAAAATAGAGGAGAGAAACAAACCTGGGCCTCACCCAGCCGCAGTAGCCCAGGAAACCTCCTCTCCTCCGGCCCAACTCGCCTTCCCCGCCCAAGACTTCTCTCCGCTCTGTTCTTCTTCTCTGGCGCTGGCGGATTCTCTCTCTCTCTCTCGAGGAGGCAGGCAGACGGAGAAGGTCTCCGTCCGTCCGCCGTTGTCCTCGTCACACTCCACCACCTGCCCCTCTTCTTATCCCCAAGCCGTGGATGCCTCCTCGAACCCTAGCCCCTCCTCCCTCTCCCGCCATGCCGATGGCAGCTCGCCACTTTGAAACGTGTTGCAGCGTATCGTCCTCGCTCCGACCTGTACCGAGCGACCCTCCCCGTTTGCGTTTGGCCCTATTCTTCTCTCCCTGTCTCTAGAATCGACGCTGACCGACGTTGCCTGCAGGGTCTCACGTAGGCGAACCTCCCCGGTGTTCTTCCGGCGACCTCGCGACCCCGTGTCGCCGGGAATTGGTCCCTGAAGGTCCCCGCTAGCTCCGCCTCCTCGTTCCCCCTCGCATACCCCGGTGAGCTCCCTTCCCAGGCCGCCGGCCAGCCTCGCCATGTGCTGCTTCGAGGGAAGTTCATTTAGGTTGATACCCCGGCTCCCGACACATTCGTCGGTGAACCGGTGAGCCTAGGCACCCTCCGACGCGTTCGTCTGAACCAAAGTTGTAGCTCCATGCCCTCTAACTTTTCATTTTGCGGCATCATCAATTTCGAGCGTCTGCGTCGTCATCCTCGTCGAAGATAGAACCAAACCCGACCTTGCAGTTTCAGGTCACTGTTCCCTCACATTTCGCTGTTTGCCGTCACTGTAGACCTCCTCGGGGAAAACCTTGAATACAAGAGTTATAGGTCTAAGTGTGTTCCACACTTTTCGTTTTTGCATCGTCCCTATATACTGCCTAGTTTGATCGCCATCGTCCTCCGAAGTTCAGCTCAGCTCGCAGGTTCGAGTGTTAAAAAAATTCAGTTTCGTCAGTCACCTCCGGAAGGTTTTATAAATAGGACCCTGGACTTCTCGAACTCTCCACCCGCAGCCCTCCCAGCCGGCATTTTTGTAAGAAGGCCCCCACGCTAGTCCACCCTCAACCAGTACACCCCACTGTGTCCCACGTGGCAGCCAGTCAAGACCCTCGGGTCCCACAGCCGGTGTCTAGGGCTAGGTTAGCTTTGAGTATTAAAATGTTTTCTGTTTTCAGAATTCAAATTCAAATTCAAATTTTCAGAATCTGTCCAAACTAAATAAATTCATAACTTATTAATGGTTTGGAATTTGAATTCAAACCTTATATGAAAAATGTTTAGTTTTTGAATTACAATTCAAATCCTTATTCAAATATTTTCAGAATTAATTTATTTAGTCAACCTTTGACTTTGACCCTAATTATTAATTTTGACTTAAAATAAATTTAAATTCATAATTTCGAATAATACAAATAATATATGTTTTTGAATCAGAAAAATGTGAGGATTTCAAATATGTTATTCAAAATATTATTTGAATAGTTTAAAATTCAAGTTGAGTTAAATTACAACAAATGCCACTATAACTTAATAAATTAATAACTTTTGATTTATAACTCCGAATTTAACAAATGATATGTCTAAAATGATCAGCTCGACGAGACCTTTCTGTTTAAGCTATCCATGACTTCAATTGCAGCATGCATCATATAAATATAAAGTATACAGCAACTATTATGACAATAAAATGTGGCCAAACCTTAATAAAATGACTTATTCTTGTATACCACACCTCACCCATGCCATGCTACTTTATTCATCATGGCATGATTGTTTGCTTGACGCATTTATTCCTATGCTTGTGCACTTTATTTATGTTGTCCCTTGTTTGTTTGGTTCTTCTTCAGATAGACTCTGAGCAGGGGATATATCAAGAGGACCAGGGGCACTACCCAGATCCGTCTCTCGCTTCAACTGAGTTGCCAGAGAAGCACTACCACATGCTTGCATACATATAGTACCTATTGCCTCTATCTTATTCTTGCATCATTGAGTCGCGATTGCATTAAATTGAATCCCAAGTATTGCATAGCCTTTACTTTTAAACCCCACCAAGCCTGTTTCCTCCATCCCATGAGCCATTACCACAGGAGTTGTTTGAGCCATGCGAGTCGTAGGACAGCATGTGTAGGGTTTGTGAGAGTCTGATGGATAACGAGGTACCTAAACAACTTAACCTGAGTAGTAATGGGATAACTAATGAAAGTGGCATCGGTGAGCAATATCTGCTATTTGGTTTTGCCTGCTCACTTGTGTCCCGTAAGACCCCGAGTACTTGATTCCTGTTCCAAGATTATTCGCGCTATCCACATCCGAGAGGTATATGGGACCCCCCCTGAGCCAGAGCTTGATTCCGACTTATTTCTTGGGGCCACAACTAGTTTGAGGTTTTATTTACTATCCTGTACCTATGCCATGCTTTACTGCTTTATTTAAATTGTGCGACAGATAGCACCTGTACTGTTTAGGAAGCGGAGTGTTTTCGCGGTATCGACAGTCCCCATTTGGGGATTTGCTGTCGCTTACAGCCATTGTCGCAAACCTTGAGTCCGTATCGGAGCTTGCTTACTTCGTTGCGGGTGTACTCCAAGGGGTGGCCCCCTGAAATATTTCTGAATCATGTGATTGCTTTGTCGTGAAGGCCTCGTTGGGTTTTGATTTGGTTTTTCCGAGGTTGATCGAGTGTGTGTTGCTATTTGTGCACCCCTGCAGGGTAAAACTTTCTGAAAGCCGTGTTCGCGGTTATGGACGACTTGGAGCACAGTTTCTCGATCATAGACAAGCATAACTAAAGTATCGCTTTAATATGACTAAGTAATTTGACTAGTAAATAGTGCAACACTCATGGAATGATTAATAAAATTGCCAACGGATGGGGGGGTTGTTCGTCCGCTTCCTCGTTGGTAAGCGAGGAGGAGGATGGATCTGTGGAAATTACTGTTATAACTGTTGTCATTAATTCACGGACATCCGTCTATCATTGGTTAGGCGGATGGTTAGCGTTATCTCAGAGAAGCGCTAGGGTTTATCTTTCACGCAATTCGTCACCCCAGTTGTGTCCCCTTTAGAGGCATTAAGACTTCTTGAAAATTCTTAGGGTCTCACACGATAAATTATTGGTTCAGATGAGCAGTACCCTCGCAGGATGACATCTTTGGGTGGAAGAGGCGATGATGTGGGCAACGACCGCTCGTGTAGAGATTCCGGAACGGGATCCGTGAGATCTGTGGTTGGGATGTGCTTATTTCTATGGCATCTTATGCCGATTTGCTTCTTATCCGTACTCGGACTTTGTTTGCCGCCCGCATGATACTCTTATGTGTCTTTGTATGAGGAAGTATCCTAAAATATTAGATCTATCTAGGTCATTTGAATCTTGCCGTATGTTGCTATATTTCCTTTCTTTCTAGATGGTATGGCTCGATGTACTCTTGTATGGTGGCTTGCATACATACCCACTTGTGTATGTAGTTGATCCCTTCGCACGGACACGCCGTCTGAGGTCCCGATGAGATGGAAGTGGTTGGGACGGCCGAAAGGTCTACCCGTGAGTGGCTTTTAGGGCCCCATCGTACTATTTCAACCACTACCGCTCATCCAGGCTTGTAACTAGGAGCGTAATTCACCGAGGTAGTTAGAATTGGTATCAGAGCCATCCCGACCTTCAGGGTCTCAGCCAAACGGTCGTTGTCAGTCTAGCAAATATTTTTGGTAGTTATGTATACTAGGGAAAAACAAAACGCGAGAGTAGGACTGCTTCCACTTTTCTTCTTAGCCACCCACCCACCCTTTTCTGGTAAGGAAGTGTAACGTTTTCAATCCTCTTCTTAAAAGTTCAAACTAGGATTCACGTGTTCTGGGTTTCCGTAGTACCATAGGTTGTGTATGCGTGTGTGTAATCCTTGTCTATCTGTTGCATCCAAGTTGTTATCTAATCAGCCTTTGGTTATCAACTGTTGGTACATTCCATACCGACAGGCTTTTGCAAACCGACGCAATCTGTCTTACTCTTTGTATCCGACGCTATCTTGTTTGGGGTGTTCGTTTCCGTAGTTACCAATCTTTAGGTTTCGTTGTGAGAAGAAGGGGTTAGGATATGTGTTCCACTTGTTCATGTGCGGAGTAATGATTTGAGTGCGGGATGGAGTCGCGACCATACCACTACTCTTATCATTCGCTTTTGTATATTGAATCGGTAGAGTCACTAATCTTGATTCGTTAAGCAATTTTGCGCATCTATTGGTGTTTTTAATGCCGAAATTTGTGGAAAATTTTTCTTTGATATATTTGTGTACCACACTCCTTTTCAGTCGTGTCCGATATGCTTAATATCTTCTAGGTGCTTTGAACTTTGTTGATATTTTAATATCATCTTAGTAATTGTATCCTTTAATCTTGGTTAATTCCATCTTGGTACTATGTTGGATTATTATCATTCTCCATTATAGTACTGACTTGTGTTTTATATCAATCTCAGGATGGCTCCACCACGCCGTTCAGATGAGGATATACCACCAGAACTTGGGGCCGCATTGTCAAACATAGCCAATGCCTTGGCAGCAATGCAGCAGAACCAGCAGCGCTTGGAAGAAAGCGTCAGAAGGAATGAGTTTGCTCCACTCCCTCCACCTCCCAAGCGAGGAGACATCAAGAGCTTCCTGAAATTCAACCCTCGTCAGTTTGATGTTTCCGATCGCCCACTGGACGCGGATGATTGGCTGCGTGAGATGTCAAGGTTGCTCGAGACTGCTGATGTTCCGGAGCAGGAGTGGGTCAAGTGTGCTACTCACCTTCTGAAGGGAGATGCAGCTCTTTGGTGGGAAAATTACTTGAAGGCAAGCTGCACTGGTTTCCAGCCAACTTGGGAAAGGTTCACTGCAGCTTTCAAAGAGCAGTTTCTCTCCGAGATTGTAATGGAAAGGATGAAGGAGGCTTTTCTCAACCTGAAGTAAGGAAATGATAACGTCAACACCTACATCAGGAACTTCATGAATCTCTCTCGTTATGGTGGTGATGAGGTATCTGATGACAAGAAGAAGCAGAAGAGGTTCAGGCAAGGGCTCAATGCATCGATCAAGTATGCGATTACTCATGCAAGGCCGGCATCTTTCCTGGAACTACAGCACACAGCTTTGCAAGAGGAGGCAAGTCGGCAAGTGTTTGAGGAGTCCAAGAAACATAACAGGGATGCATCAAGCTCTTCGGTTATGGCAGCTCCTTCTAAGCGGCGTGTCTGGGTTCCTAACACCCCACCGTCGCTCCCGGCTTCACCAAGACCTTCAAGCTACACGTCAAGGCCACTAAACTCCATCACTGCGGCTCCCAGGGGCTACAACAACCACCACCCTGGAGCGCCTGGCGGAGTCCCTGGCTACGCTGCTCCATGTCCACCTGGTGCCTGCTTCACGTGTGGAGATCCTGGACATCCCCACTGGAACTGTCCGATGAAAAACAAAGCTCTTCCTCCACCCCCGCCAAGATCTGCAGCAAGCTCTCCTATGGTTCGTGCACCACCACCTCGGGCTCTCAACATCAACACCAAGCCCGGGTCTACGGTTGTTCGGGCCAACTGTGTCAACGCCGCTCAAGCTGAGCAAGCACCGGGAGTCGTGATGGGTATGCTTTCCGTGAACTCAGTCCCTGCACGAGTTTTGTTCGATTCTGGTGCATCGCATTCTTTTGTTTCTATCAAGTTTGCAAGTGAGAATGGGTTAGCGGCGGATTCTCTTCTCAAGAAGTTAATGGTTCTTTCTCCTGGAGCAACAATGGCAGCTTCTAAAATCAGCCATGGCAATCAAATTGAGATTGGTGGCTCTTCGTTCTCGGCGTCCTTAATTGTTCTGGGCAATTCTGACATTGATGTCATCTTGGGCATGGATTGGTTAACAGCAAATGCAGCTGTGATTGATTGTGCTGAACGTTCGGTTTCTCTGAAGATTCCTGAAGGCCATATAGTCTTTTCTCCAAGTCTGACTCCTGCTGTCCAGCTCTTCTCCTTGGCAGCTCTGAATGATGATGCTATGGAAGATATTCAGAGTGTACCGGTGGTCTGTGAGTTCCCAGATGTCTTTCCTGAAGAGTTGCCGGGTATGCCTCCGGATCGCGAGGTTGAGTTTGTGATTGAACTTGAACCTGGAACGGCTCCTATCTCCAAGCGGCCTTATAAAATGGGTCCTTCTGAGTTGGCTGAACTCAAACGACAACTTGATGAACAAGAGAAGTTGGGTTTCATTCAACATAGTACTTCTTCTTGGGGTAGCCCAACAATCTTTGTGAAGAAGCGTGACAGGACTGATAGACTTTGTGTTGACTATCGGGCTCTCAATGCTAAAACCATCAAGAACAAATATCCCCTCCCGCGGATTAATGATCTCTTCGATCAGCTAGCTGGAGCTGTGGTATTCTCTAAGCTGGATTTGAGGAGTGGTTATCACCAAATCAAGATTCGCAAGGAAGATGTGCCCAAAACAGCTTTCACCACCCGCTATGGCCTGTATGAGTACACGGTCATGTCTTTCGGTCTCACCAACGCACCTGCTACCTTCTCGAGGCTTATGAACTCGGTTTTCATGGAGTACCTTGATAAGTTCGTTGTGGTCTATCTGGATGACATCCTGGTCTATTCTAAGTCTAAGGAAGAGCATGAAGAACACCTGCGTTGTGTCCTAAACAAGCTTCGTGAGAACCGCTTGTATGCAAAGTTCTCAAAGTGTGAGTTTTGGTACTCAAGTAACCTATCTTGGTCATGTCATCTCTGCCAAGGGCATTGCAGTCAACCCGGAAATTGTGAAGACAATTGTTGAATGGCTTCCTCCTGTTAATGTCAAAGAAGTGCGGAGTTTTCTTGGTTTGGCTAGTTATTTCCGTCGCTTCGTTCAGAACTTCTCGAAGATAGCGAAGCCTCTTACCGATCTCCTAAAGAAAGTCAAGAAATACCTTTGGACTCCTGCGTGTCAAGCAAGTTTTGATACACTCAAAGAGAAGCTCACTTCCACGACAGTCTTGGTTCCTCCGGATACATCTAAGCCTTTCCAGATATTCTGCGACGCCTCTTTGCAAGGATTGGGTGCGGTCCTTATGCAAGAGAAACAAGTGGTTGCTTATGCCTCTCGACAGTTGAAGACGCATGAGATCAACTATCCCACACATGACCTCGAGCTAGCAGCAGTTGTCTTTGCTTTGAAGCTGTGGAGGCACTACTTGCTTGGCAACCGATGTGAGATCTTTTCTGACCACAAGAGTTTGAAGTATATCTTCACTCAGCCGGATCTCAACCTTCGACAGAGGAGATGGATCGAAGCAATCAATGACTTTGATGTGACCATCAACTACACCCCGGGCAAAGCTAATGTCATGGCCGATGCTCTCAGCCGCAAAGCTTATGTCAACAACCTCATGATGGAAGAGCAGCAACCGCTCTTGTGCGAGGAATTCCGTCAGCTCAACCTGGAAGTTGTGGAACAAGGGCATCTCCTGAACCTTCTGGCTACTCCTCTCTTGGAAGAAAAGATTCGCTCTCGTCAGCTGGGTGATCCGCACACCAGAAACATCATCTCTAAACTTGAGCTTCCGAAGTATGAGTCCTTCCACGTAGATGATCAAGGCACGCTTTTCTTCGACCACCGGATGTTTGTTCCGAACTACCCGGGTTTGAGAGAGCAAGTTCTCAAGGAGGCACATGATTCGGTTCTTTCTATCCACCCTGGCAGCACAAAGATGTACATGGACTTGAAAACACAGTATTGGTGGCCTGGTTTGAAACGATATTGTGCCAAGTATGTCTCGGAGTGTGATGTTTGCCGCAGAGTGAAAGCTGTCCATCAGAAACCTTTCGGTCTTCTACAGCCATTGAAACCTCCGGAATGGAAATGGGAGAAAGTAGAGATGGACTTCATCACTGGCTTTCCAAGGTCGCAGAAGGGCAACAATGCAATCTTTGTTGTCATCGACAGCTTTCTAAAGTGGCTCATTTCTTCCCGTCAAGGAAACAATTTCGAATTGATATCGAGCTCTATATCAACAGGATTGTCTCTGTATGGGGTTCCGCTTGAGATCGATTCGCACTGGGAGCATCTTCACTTCAAAGTTCGGGAGAGTTACCAAAATGCTTTGGGAACAAAGTTGAACTTCAAAGACGCTTACCACCCTCACCGCAAGGACAAGTGGAAAGGATCAATCGATTCTAGAGGATATGCTTCGCATGCGTCATCTCTTTGGCATGAAGTGGGAGGAATGTCGCCATATGCTGAATTCTCGTACAACGGCTTCGTAAGAGTCTCAAGATGGCACCATTTGAGGCTCTCTATGGTCGCAAGTGCAGAACTCCGATTGGTTGGCCAGGTGCAGGAGAAAGAATCTGGTTTGGCCCTGACATTGTAACTCAAGCGGAGGAGAAGGTGCATATCATTCTTGAGAACCTGAAGATTGCTCAAAGTCGTCAGAAGAGCAATTATGACAGGAAGCACACGGACATGGTGTATGCCCCTGGTGATCTCGTGTACCTTCGTGTCACTCCCATGAAAGGCACACACCGCTTTGGTATCAAAGGAAAGCTGGCTCCTAGATACATTGGTCCATTCAAGATTCGTGGTAGAAGAGGAGAAGTTGCTTATGCCCTTGAGCTTCCGGAAAAACTCAAAGTCCATGATGTTTTCCACATCTCTCAACTCAAGAAGTGCTTCAAGGATCCCGGCAGGACCGTGGATCATGAGCTAATCAATATCCAAGAAGACCTGTCTTATCAAGAACACCCCACCAAAATCCTTGAGACCGCAGAAAGAAGGACTCGCAACAAGTCCATCAAGTTCTGTAAGGTGCAGTGGTCACACCATTCCGTTGATGAAGCCACTTGGGAACGCGAAGATGAACTCCGTGCCAACTATCCTACCCTCTTTGTGTCTTCTTCTTCTTCCTAGAATCTCGGGGCGAGATTCCTATTTAGTGGGGGAGAGTTGTAGCATCCCATTTGTCTAACAACTGTAATGCTACTTGTTCTAGTAATAAAAGGGCCACTTCCTACATATAATTGTTGCATCATCATCATATCATGCTCATGTCATCATGCCACCTTGCATTTGAGCATCATACAAAAACCCTTTTGCTTTGGTTCTTATCTCATATGCATTAATATCTGTATTTGCCTCTTGATATTGTATTTGGTTCTTGATATATTGTTAAATGCCCAAGTTGAGTTGGGGGCATATCTCTTATTGACTCCACCAACTTTCTTTCACCACCTTCTAACTCCACCACCCAACTAAATATGAGCTTGGCATTTTATTTGAGTTTTACCTCTAGCTCATGTGGGTTGGGAGGGATCAAATTCTAGCTCCCATATGTGTTGTTTTTGGGGTTATCATCATGTTGGGATATTTTGTGGGCTTAATAAATATCTAGTGGCATATACACACTAGCAAGTCCCATTGTATCTCAGATATGGTCATCTCCATCTATTCCACATGGGGCATCCTTTTAAATTCTTTTGCTTGGCCTTATTCCAATTTTGGGAATGCAAAATAATAATGCCATGTAATAACATTGTGTTCACAAGACCATCAGGGCAATAAATATTTCTGCATGGGCCATGCAAGTACCATCTGGTGCGTGCCATTGGTTTTTATTTGCTTTTTGAGTTGATCATCTCCATCTCTATCCTCTCTTTTGGCTTGAACTTGTTGGATCTCGCTATAAACCCTATCACCACATAATCCCCTCTTTACTTCTACCTCTAACCCTACACCCTACCTCTCCTTTTCTATCCATCCCATCCTTGCATGAACATGTGATCAGGTGGTGCCTTTGACATGTGCTTAACATGGGTATCTCCCCTTTCCTCTTACCTAATCTCTCTTTTAAACCCTAAACCCGAGCCTCTCTAACCCAAACCCCAAAGATGTAGCTTGTTCTCTTTCTTTCTCTCCGCTTGGCCCAAACCCTCTATTCAAAATTCCCTGTGAAAAGTTCAAAGAATTTGAAAAATTAAAAGCTGATTTAAAGTTGCATTGGAATAAAACTAGCAAAACAAGTAAAAATAAAAGAGGAAGAAAAATAGAGGAGAGAAACAAACACAGGCCTCACCCGCATGATAGCCAGAAACCTCCTCTCCTCCGTCCCAACTCGCCTTCCTGGCCCAAGACCTTCTCTGCGCAGGCCCTGTTCTTCTTCTGGCGCTGGCGACGCTCGACCTCTCTCTCTCTCGCGGCAGGAGACGGAAGCAGACGGAGAAGGTCTCTGTCCGTCCGCCGTTGTCCTCGTCACACTCCACCACCTGCCCCTCTTCTTATCCCCAAGCCGTGGATGCCTCCTCGAACCCTAGCTGCTCCCTCTCCCCCTTCCCTCCGCCGCCATGTCTGAACCGATGGCAGCTCCGGCGGCCGCCTGAAACGTGTTGCGCGTAGCCATCGTCCTCGCTCCCGCACTCCAGGTACCGAGCGACCCTCCCCGTTTGCGTTTGGCCCTATTCTTCTCTCCCTGTCTCTAGAATCGACGCTGACCGACGTTGCCTGCAGGGTCTCACGTAGGCGAACCTCCCCGGTGTTCTTCCGGCGACCTCGCGACCCCGTGTCGCCGGGAATTGGTCCCTGAAGGTCCCCGCTAGCTCCGCCTCCTCGTTCCCCCTCGCATACCCCGGTGAGCTCCCTTCCCAGGCCGCCGGCCAGCCTCGCCATGTGCTCTGTTTCAGAGGGGAAGTTCTGTCTTTAGGTTCAGTACCAACCCCAGCTCCCCGACCTGTTCGTCGGTGAACCGCGGTGAGCCTAGGCACCCTCCGACGTTTCGTCCTGAACCAAAGTTGTAGCTCCAGATGCCCTCTAACTTTTCTGTTTTTGCGGCATCATCAATTTCGGAGCGTACGCGTCGTCATCCTCGTTCGAAGATAGAACCAAAACCCGACCTTGCAGTTTCGTGTCAGCCGTTCCCCTCTGTTCTTCGCTGTTTGCCGGCCGCTGTAGACCTCTTCGGGGAAAACCTTGTATACAAGAGTTATAGGTCTAAGTGTGTTCCACACTTTTCGTTTTTGCATCGTCCCTAAATACTGCCTAGTTTGATCGCCATCGTCCTCCGAAGTTCAGCTCAGCTCGCAGGTTCGAGTGTTAAAAAAAGTTCAGTTTCGTCAGTCACCTCCGGAAGGTTTTATAAATAGGACCCTGGACTTCTCGAACTCTCCACCCGTAGCCCTCCCAGCCGGTTTTTTTTTGTAAGAAGGCCCCCACGCTAGTCCACCCTCAACCCGCGGTACACCCCCACCTGTGTCCCACGTGGCAGCCCAGTCAGCACCCTCGGGTCCCACCTGTCGGTGTCTAGGGCTAGGTTAGCCTGAGTATTAAAATGTTTTCTGTTTTCAGAATTCAAATTCAAATTCAAATTTTCAGAATCTGTCCAAACTAAATAAATTCTTAACTTATTAATGGTTTGGAATTTGAATTCAAACCTTATATGAAAAATGTTTAGTTTTTGAATTACAATTCAAATCCTTATTCAAATATTTTCAGAATTAATTTATTTAGTCAACCTTTGACTTTGACCCTAATTATTAATTTTGACTTAAAATAAATTTAAATTCATAATTTCGAATAATACAAATAATATATGTTTTTGAATCAGAAAAATGTGAGGATTTCAAATATGTTATTCAAAATATTATTTGAATAGTTTAAAATTCAAGTTGAGTTAAATTACAACAAATGCCACTATAACTTAATAAATTAATAACTTTTGATTTATAACTCCGAATTTAACAAATGATATGTCTAAAATGATCAGCTCGACGAGACCTTTCTGTTTAAGCTATCCATGACTTCAATTGCAGCATGCATCATATAAATATAAAGTATACAGCAACTATTATGACAATAAAATGTGGCCAAACCTTAATAAAATGACTTATTCTTGTATACCACACCTCACCCATGCCATGCTACTTTATTGCCATGCAACTTGTGCATCATTCATCATGGCATGATTGTTTGCTTGACGCATTTATTCCTATGCTTGTGCACTTTATTTATGTTGGCCCTTGTTTGTTTGGTTCTTCTTCGGATAGACTCTGAGCAGGGGATATATCAAGAGGACCAGGGGCACTACCCAGATCCGTCTCTCGCTTCAACTGAGTTGCCAGGCAAGCACTACCACATGCTTGCATACATATAGTACCTATTGCCTCTATCTTATTCTTGCATCATTGAGTCGCGATTGCATTAAATTGAATCCCAAGTATTGCATAGCCTTTACTTTTAAACCCCACCAAGCCTGTTTCCTCCATCCCATGAGCCATTACCACAGGAGTTGTTTGAGCCATGCGAGTCGTAGGACAGCATGTGTAGGGTTTGTGAGAGTCTGATGGATAACGAGGTACCTAAACAACTTAACCTGAGTAGTAATGGGATAACTAATGAAAGTGGCATCGGTGAGCAATATCTGCTATTTGGTTTTGCCTGCTCACTTGTGTCCCGTAAGACCCCGAGTACTTGATTCCTGTTCCAAGATTATTCGCGCTATCCACATCCGGGAGGTATATGGGACCCCGAGCCGAGCTTGATTCACTTATTTCTTGGGGCCACAACTAGTTTGAGGTTTTATTTACTATCCTGTACCTATGCCATGCTTTCGCTTTATTTAAATTGTGCGAGATGCTTTTGCACTGTTTAGGAAGCGGAGTGTTTTCATATCGACAGTCCCCATTTGGGATTCTTGTCGCTTACCATTGTCAAACCTTGAGTCCGTGTGAGACTTGCTTACTTCGCGGGTGTACTCAAGGTGGCCTCAAATATTTCGAATCATGTGATTGCTTTGTCGTGAAGGCCTCGTTGGGTTTTGATTTGGTTTTTCCGAGGTTGATCGAGTGTGTTGTTATTTGTGCACCCCGCAGGTAAAACTTTCCAAAGCCGTGTTCGGTTATGGACGACTTGGAGCATGTTTCGATCATAGACAAGCATAACTAAAGTATCGCTTTAATATGACTAAGTAATTTGACTAGTAAATAGTGCAACACTCATGGAATGATTAATAAAATTGCCAACGGATGGGGGGGTTGTTCGTCCGCTTCCTCGTTGGTAAGCGAGGAGGAGGATGGATCTGTGGAAATTACTGTTATAACTGTTGTCATTAATTCACGGACATCCGCTCATCATTGGTTAGGCGGATGGTTAGCGTATCCGTAGAACTGCTAGGGTTTATCTTTCGCTGCAATTCGTCACCCTGTGTTGTGTCCCTTTAGAGGCATTAAGACTTGATGAGTACCCTTAGGGTCTCACACGATAAATTATTGGTTCGATGAGCAGTACCCTCGCAGGACCGGATCTTTGGGTGGAAGAGGTGATGATGTGGGCAACGACTGCTCGTGTAGAGATTCCGGAACATGGATCCGTGAGATCGTGGTTGGGATGTGCTTATTTCTATGGCATCTTATGCCGATTTGCTTCTTATCCGTTTCGGACTTTGTTTGCCGCTTCCGCATGATACTCGATGTGTTTGTATGAGGAAGTATCCTAAAATATTAGATCTATCTAGGTCATTTGAATCTTGCCGTATGTGCTATATATTTCCTTTCTTTCTAGATGGTATGGCTCTGATGTACTCTTGTATGGTGGCTTGCATACATACCCACTTGTGTATGTAGTTGATCCCTTCGCCTGCCGATTACGCCGCCCGTACAGGTCCCGATGAGATGGAAGTGGTTGGGACGGCCGAAAGGTCAACCCGTGAGTGGCTTTTAGGGCCCCACCGTACTATTTCAACCATTACCGCTCGTCCAGGCTTGTAACTAGGAGCGTAATTCACCGAGGTAGTTACACGAAGCCTATGTAAAGAAGTTACAGCCAGACAAGCTTGAACCCAAAGCGGAAAAATGCGTCTTCATAGGATACCCGAAGGAAACTATTGGGTATACCTTCTATCATAGATCCGAAGGCAAAATCTTTGTTGCCAAGAATGGATCCTTTCTAGAGAAGGAATTTCTCTCGAAAGAAGTGACTGGAAGGAAAGTAGAACTCGACGAGGTTGTCGAACCTTCTCTCGAAATTGCGAGTAGCGTAGCACCGGAAGAAGTTCCTGTGGTGACTGCACCAATAAGAGAGGAAGCTAATGATGATGATCATGAAACTTCGGTGGAAGTTGCTACAGAGCCTCGCAGGTCAACAAGAACTCGTACCACTCCAGATTGGTATGATTCCGTTATGAGTGTCATGTTGGTGGACAACACCGATGACCCCGAGACATATGAGGAAGCAATGATGAGCCCAGATTCCAATAAATGGCAAGAAGCCATGAAATCCGAGATTGGATCCATGTACGAAAACCAAGTGTGGACTTTGGTGGACTTACCGGATGGCCGGAAGGCTGTCGAGAACAAATGGATCTTCAAGAAGAAGCAGATCTTGATGGTAATGTTATCGTCTATAAAGCTCGACTTGTCGCAAAAGGGTTTCAAATTCAAGGAGTTGACTACGATGAGACTTTCTCACCAAAGAAGCTAAAGTATATGAGGATTATGTTAGCAATCGCTGCATATTATGATTATGAGATATGGCGATGGATGTCAAAACAACATTCCTCAATGGAGACATTGATGAAGAGTTGTATATGATGCAACCCAAAGGTTTTGTCGATCCTAAAGATGCTAACAAGGTATGTAAACTTCAACGGTCCATCTATGGATTGAAGCAAGCATCCGAAGTTGGAATCAACGTTTGATAAGGTAATCAAAAGTTTTGATTTTATACAAACTTATGGAGAAGCTTGTATTTACAAGAAAGTGAGTGGGAGCTCAGAGCATTCTTAATACTATATGTGGATGACATATTGTTGATTGGGAATGATGTAGACCTTCTTAATAGTGTCAAGGAATATTTGAATAATAGTTTTTCAATGAAGGATCTTGGCGAAGTAGCTTACATATTAGGCATAAAGATTTATAGAGATTGAAACGCCAAATATCATTGTCACAGAGTACATATTTGGACAAAGTTCTAAAGAGGTTTGAATGGAAGAAAGCAAGAAAGGGTTCTGCCCATGTTGCTCAATACGACCTTGAGTAAAACTCAAAGTCCGACATCGATGTAAGATAGAGAAAGGATGAGTAAGACTCCTATGCCTCACCATAGGATCTCTAATGTATGCCATGCTATGTACTAGACCCGACATTGCATATGCTGTTAGTTTAACTAGCAGATATCAAAGTGATCCAGGAGTGGATCATTGGACAGCGGTCAAAAACATCCTTAAGTACTTAAGAAGAACTAAGGATATGGTCCTTTCTTATGGAGGTGATGAACAACTCGTTGTTAATGGTTACACCGATGCTAGTTGGAACACCGATCCGGATGATTCTAAATCACAATCCGGATACGTATTTATTTTGAATGGTGCAGCAGTTAGCTGGAGGAGTGCAAAGCAAAGCGTTGTGGCGAGATCTTCAACTGAATCGGAATACATGGCTGCTTCGGAGGCTTCACAAGAAGCGATATGGATGAAAGAGTTCATTACAGAGCTGGGTGTGGTTCCTAGTGCGCTGGACCCAATGTCTATCTACTGTGATAACATGGGCTCCATAGCCAATGCGCAAGAACCAAGGTCACACAAGAAGCTGAAGCACATCAAGCTACGTTTTCACGCTATTCGAGAACATATCCAAGATGGGGATATAAAGATTTGCAAAGTACACACAGATCTGAATGTGGCGGATCTGTTGACTAAACCTCTCCCGAGGGCAAAACATGACCAGCACCAAACTGCCATGGGTGTTCGGTATATTACCATGTAATCTAGATTAGATGACTCTAGTGCAAGTGGGAGACTGTTGGAGATATGCCCTAGCGGCAATAATAAATATAGTTATTATTATATCTTTGTGTTTATGATAAATGTTTTACATTCATGCTATAATAGTATTAACAAGGAAACATTGATACTTGTGTGATTTGTAAACTTAATTTGAAGTCCCTAGTAAAGCCTCTATATAATACTAGCTTGTTGGTTAATAGATGATTGTGGTTTCCCTATCATGAACATTGAGATGTTATTAACAACAAGATCATATCGTTAGGAGAATGATATGGTGGACATACTCCTATAGATAAGCGTAGCATAAATATCAAGTCATTTCAATAGTTCAATTGCTATATGCTTTCTGATACATAGTAACCTAATTCCTTCGACCATGAGATTATGCATATCACCTTTACCGGATGGATGATTTGATAACATCAAACACCACACCGTAACTGGGTGGCTATAAAGGTGGCATTGAGTGTTCGGAAAGTATTGGTTGAGACACATGGATCAAGAGTGGGATTTGTCCATCCATATGAGATAGATATACTCAGGCCCTCTCGGTGGAATGTCATCCAATTAGCTTGCAAGCATGTGACTGGTTCACAAGGGATCACATATCACGGAACGAGAAAAGAGTACTTATCGGTAACGAGGTTGAACTAGGTATGCAGAGATAACGACGATTATAACCTCGGATAAGTAAACTATCGTGAGACAAAGGGAAATTGGTATCGTATGTAAGTGGTTCATTCGATCGTAAAGTAATCATAGAAATATGTGGGAGCCATATGAATTTCCATTCCTCTGTTGGTTATTGTTCGAGAAGTGTCTCGATCATGTCCTCATAATTCACGAACCGTAGGGAGACACACTTAAGGATTGACGTTGTTTGAGTAGTTTTGGTAGTATGAGAAAGAGACCGAATGTTGTTCGAGTCTGATGGGATCCGGTATATCACGAGGTGATCCGAATGGTCCGGAGAATAAGATTCATATAAGGAAAGTCCCGTCGAGTTCGGGAATGATTCCTGTTTTCATCGAATGTTCTAGAAGGTTAGGAATGTCCTAAGCACTCGAGGAAGGGGTACATGAGTGTGTCATTACAAGTTGGAATGATTGCATCATGTACTAAGTGTATTCGCTGTCCAAAATAAAGGGTTTATTCAAATCCTAAATTGAAAAGTCAAACGCTAGTTTGAAAGTCAAACGCAAGTTTTGGAAAGTGGAAAGAGGAGGAGTGTGAAACCGAGTTGGGAGGGAGTCCTCCCAAGCCGCGACCACCCAAGCCGAGTTGGGAGGGACTCCTCCCTCCTTGGCCACTCCACCTATATAAGGAGGGCAGGGCTCCTCCTCTATACACACAAGTCCTCACCTCAAACCCTAGAAGCGCAGCCTCCATAGCCGCGCCACCACCTAGGGTTTTGCCCTAGCCGACTTGGGGTCCCGGAACCCTAGCCACGGCTCTAGCCCCTCATCCTTGGTGTGTCTAAACCCTAGATCGCCGAGGAGCTCTCTCATACTCCACCATACTGCCTCCGGCTTGGCGAAGCCTGCGAGATCTCCCTCTACTTCGGTACCACGCCGTTGTCTTGGGAATCTCGAGGAGAGTGCTACAACCTCCGCTGTTGGAACAAGGGAGAGGAAGGTCTTCACGAGTACCGAACGTGTGACCCGATTGCGGAGCGCTGCCGGAACGCCTTGGGAAGGATCGTCTACGATCTTGAGATCGGAAGTACGACTACATCACCCACGAGAATCCGCTCTCGTTAAACACTTTGGAATCTTCGAGGGTAAGTTATTCCATCGACTCGTTGCTACAATCTAGTAGATAGATCTTGGCTTGTTTGTTTGTATGCGATAGAAATTTTTTGTTTTCCATGCTACGAAACCCTACACGTAAGACTCAAAAAATTTCGGACGCTTAAATCCACCCTCCCCATGGGAGTAGCCCCCGAGTCCATAGTGGAGTCGTAGACTCGACGTAGGACTCGAAGAAAATACTTTGTCGTTATTCATCCTCCGGGTGCGCGGCTAGCGCTCCTGATAGGAGTAGCCCCCGAGTATTTAGTCGAATCGAAGATTCGAGTGAGTACTCTTAGTTGTGGAGCCGAAGAATTGTAGTTGGTGCTAGTATAGCTTTTGATGACATCAGTGCTGACGATCGATGACCTCAAGCGTCTGCTACGCCAGAGATGACTTGACTGGACGAATGTGGGTCCCACTTGCTGACTTTGAATTGACCGGTCACGCGCGGCGTGGAGATAATTAGGGCGTCTCCTCGATTTCCGCGCATGGTGGACGGCGTGGTAACGACGGTTCGTTGTGATGCTGACACATGTACGGTCAGATCTGCCGTTGGCGTTAGGTCTTCTGGATGGATGGCTGTCGTTCGTCGTCTTCGCTGTTATAATCATTGGGGGAAACCGTGGTTTGTTTTCACCGCACCAGTTCTTGTGTTCACTGCCTCCTTGCGCTCGAGCGATTCTTGCTTCGCGCTGGGATTTCCTTCCACATTTCCGTCATTCTTTCTACGTTTTCACCACCGGCACCGTCGTAGCGCAATGGGGAAATCAAAGAAATCTTCATCTGCGGTTGGAACCAGAGCCGCCGTAGGAAAAAAGGGCACCGCCGCTACTCGCGTCACCGATGGTGGCTGGCGGCGATCAGAGACGTGGGAGAGCGATCTCCGCAAGTTTCGCGAGCGGGGCCTGATCCCGCAAGATAGGGAGGCCGTCAAACTCCCCGGCAATGAGGTAATCCCCTGTGCCCCATCTGGGTATCGGGTTATGTTTCTCGCCTTCATTTTGCGTGGGTTTTGTCGTGGGAATGACCACGGCAGATGCTGCAATCGGCAGCGAGTAGTAGAACGAAGGGCAAGGGCGGCCAGCCATCTGCGGTGCGAGATGAGGGCGGAGACTCAGGGTTTTACCCAGGTTCGGCCCCCCGGAGGGTAAAGACCTACTCCTGCTAGATTGTATTATGGAGGTGTTTACAATGGGTGAACTCGGCGGCTAGGCGGCGAGTTGCTTGGGTGTATGAGGAGCGTGCCTCTACTCACCCCTTAGGGAGGTTTATATAGGCACCTCCCTAGGGGTTACATATCTCAACCGATTCGGTTACAACTTTGTCAATCGTTTAACTCAGGCCGACTGGGCCTATCTACTCGCCTGGGCCTTCGACCTCCAGTCGCCTGGTACCCTGATGGGCTTTGATCCACTCGCCGTTCTGCAGGCCCACTCGCCAACCTTTGGGCCGGAAGCGTCCACCGAGATACCCCGAGGCATATCCCCATCGCAGTCCCCGAGGCCGCTGATTAGGCGCGTGGCCGCCGCAATGGAGTATACGACTTCAAGTTGGCATCGGTCGAATCGTCGGCGGCTCCTCGCGAAGGAAAAAATCCGGCCAACCGTCGCGTTTTGGGTGAACCGAACCAACGGGCGCGCCTCGGCGAGTAAGTTTAGCGAGCCGGTGGCTGGAGGCGGACCGTCGTGGTCAAACTAGCCGTTAAGGTAACTTAACGGTAACTTTCGGCGTAATCATCGGCGTAACGGCCCCTAATTTGGCGGGCAGCTCTATATAAGAGGAATGGTTGGCCATTGGAAAGCCAACCGCCCACCATTTCTTCCGAGTGCGCACATCTTTCGCCCGTTGATCTCGCGATCCGACCAATCCGCAATCCTCCGACCTCCAAGCAAATCCTCACCATGGCCCTCCACAACCTTGGGTAGATCCAAGTGCACTAGGCGAGCTGGCCTCCTTCGAGGAGGCCGGAATCTGCGAGACGGCTTGGGCGAATCCCTTGGCAGCCGAGAAACGACCCGAACCCGCGAGAGAGTTCATCTGTTTCACTAGTCACCTCGGCGGGTTTAGGGTTTCCCACTTCTCTTCTTCCGCCTGCGCCTACTTACCACGGATCCAGCCCTCGGATCTGGGTCCCCATAGTATCGGCAGCTCGCCATCTTTGTGGCTCATGAGTGCTACTTGGCCGCCCTATTTTCCTTGTGGCAAGATCTGTTCCATGGACGGATCAGCCGCAAGGAGGCGGGCTGCCCAATGCTAGCAGCAGGCTTAACTCGGCTGAAATCCAAAGCCTCCTTCTTCGACTTGATCTTTGCGAAAGCAATGGCGGCGGAAAAAGTCTTGGTTTTATGTGGGCGACCCGGAGGAGGCGGCGATCCCACGGTACTCGGCCCGGCCGCTCCGAGCGCAATCTCAGTCGCCAAGCTTCCGACGATCGGCGGATGGTCGTCGACGAGATGCTCCAGACCATTGCGGCTGAAGAAGAAGGGCTCAGACGGTGAACGTACAACCTGGCTGTTGGCTTGGCGGCTCGTCCGCTTCGCCCGAGCTACATGTACCGATTACAGGCGAAGACTCGGCTGCCTCGCCGAGTGGAAGCGGAGGACTACCTCCTGGCGAAGAGGATCACCAGGCGGCATATCACGGATCTTGGGCGGGCTCCCTCCATACACCAGCGTCCGGCTCCAACGGTAATAACCTGATCTTGTTCGCGATCAGCATATGCGGTCGCGGTAATTCTAACTTTGTTCCATGTTTAACAGCTATTCCAAGTGGTGGAAGGTGGCTCCACCCGATGTGAGAGCTCGGGCCATCCGCCCGGACACAAGCGAGTCGCCTCCGCCAAGGGCAACGAGGGCGAGGCGAATCCGAAGAGGAGATCGCCCCATCCCGAAGAAGCTGGCGTCGGCGAGCTCGAGGCGGCAGAGCCTCGGCGTCATGGCGATGACGAACTCCCGGAGACCACCTCGCTCGTCAGGCCACTCCGCGAAGAAGAAGAAGGAGAAAGGCGAGGCCCCCTAAGGAGGAGGAAGCCACGAAGATGGCCTCCGCGCTCGGTGGCGCAGCTCCGATGCCAACTCGGCTGGTGACCGGCCCGGCAACAACCGCTAGATGCACCATCCATGGAGGCACCTGGCCTCGATGCCCCCGCCCGATATCCGGGCTAGGGAAGGCTCGGTGGCGACCGCCTCGAAAAGGGTCCCGGCGTGGCGGTCTCGCCTAAAGGAGGCTCCGTCGCGGCAGCTCTAAAGAAACCTCCAAGGCGCCCAGGCGCCAACCGCTACCTCAACATCAAAGAAACCGTCCGTATCTGGGCCCTGGCGCCTGAACGGGGCTCGATCGCCGGCTTGGCCCCGATGGAAAACCGGCGGCCTTCGCACAGGCTGCGTTTCATTCCGTCGCCAAGTGAGTGTACTCGGCTTCGCCTTTCTCTCTTAGTACTTTGAATGTTCCTTTTTCGACTTGTCTCGTCGTGGGACGGAGTGAAGAAGATGAGCCACCCGCGGTGGCCAAGGTGCCCTCGCCACTAGGAGGACCCTTCCGTAGAGGAAGGTGGATGAGGTCGCCCGCTTCCACGGAAGGCAGCAAAAAGGCCAAGGCGATGACATCGTTGTCTCGGCAATCTGAGTCGCGCCGGTTGGGCAGCCGTGGAAGCTACGCGTCCACGAAGGGAGGCATTCGTTGCCTAGACTGGAAGAAGCGAGCTCCTTTGGGCGGTGCTACCTTCCCCGTTTCATAGCGGCCCCGCGGCGAGTGAAATGCGACTCGAACCCGCTCGAGACGCCCGGCTGAGATTGACCAACGTCGCGGGCACACGGCGCTGCTTGCGTCCGTGGGCCTAGCTACTGCAACATGCTTGGCGGCCATCCGGTACCTCCGGTCCCGAGATCGGTCGGTGTTTTGCGGCGGCTGATTCTTCTCATTACTGTTTTGTCGCGTTGAGTCCGGTCCCAGTGCGTACTTGTTAAATTGTGGTGGGCACTTAGTAATTTTAGCCGCGGTCCCGATGCGCACCGCTAAATTGTAGCGGGTGGGGCGAAAATTTCGAGCCCGGTCCCGAGTGCGCACCGCTAAATTGTAGCGGGTGAGCCTGAGTAATTCGAGCCGCCCGGTCCCAGTGCGCACCCGCTAAATTAGCGGGTGGGCACTGAGTTGTTCGTGTGAACTGACTTTGAAACTTTGCGGGGTTTACAAGCGGAGTCGGCGGAAGCGATTGGCTGCGAAGCAGCGTCTTTGAAAGAGTTGGCGCTCTCCAAGAAGTAAACAAGGAGCTTGGGCAATTGCTGCTGTGACGGTGGCTCGCCGAGCTTGTCCTATTTGGCGGTAATGGCGAATCTGCGTTAACCTTCTTGAGCAAAGGATCGCCGACCTCGGCCTTGACTGCGGAGGCGAAGAAGAAGCGAGCTCGGCGAGCAGGCGAGCTAAGGCCGCCGTTGCTGCGGAGGAAGACCGGAAGGTGTCGGAAGCCCTAATCGTTGGGCTTGGGCGACAAGACATCGCTTCAAAGCTTCATTCTTGGGCTCGCCCGTTGATCGGTGAGTCGTCTTCCAGATCTTGTGGTTATATTGTTTGTGGTTTCCGTGGTGCTCTGGCTGTTTCCATCTAGCAGGCCGTATGATTGGTAGCCATGAAGAAGCGAGTTCTCTTGATGCGAGTGCGTGAGCATGCTTGTCGACTTCGGCGCATTGCCGGCGACTTGCATCGCGCCTACCTTCAAGAGATGTCGCCCGGAGGTTATTCCCAATGACCTCATTGAGGTGTGGGAGTACTTGGAGAAGGCGCCCGCTGTCGTGGAGTTCATGGCGGTCGGCTTTTCGGCGTGGGCGTCGGCGGCTCGAGCACAGGGCTCGCCCACTTCCCGAAGATTTCGACCTCGGCGGCGTGACAGTGGTTATCCTTCATCGTCTGGCGCGGTG
The DNA here is from genome assembly GCA_030063025.1 of Avena longiglumis. Classification (NCBI taxonomy): domain Eukaryota; kingdom Viridiplantae; phylum Streptophyta; class Magnoliopsida; order Poales; family Poaceae; genus Avena; species Avena longiglumis. The sequence goes on from CP125978.1 coordinate 109,178,717, forward strand.
GATCTGTCTGAAGTTCTTAAGCTGCAGGAGCGTGCCGCCGCGTATTCGGAGCGTGTTTGGGCGATGGGCGACCTTCTTCCGTACCAGGAAACGGTCGTCGCGCCGAACGACGCCGAGCCGCCGCATCGCGACTTCAAGGTCGAGCAGCCCTTCCGCGCGGCGATGGCGGGCCAGCTGACGACTTATCCATCGAACCCGTACATTGTATTCATCCGGAAGCGCCGGGACGCTGGTGCATCATCGTCGAAGCCTGCGGAATAGTGTTAGTAACAATTCTGCCGAGTAGGCATAATTTGTAATGTACGACAATGCGATATGCGATTGAATGGAACGTTGTGTTCATTTTGCTATTTATTTGCGTGTTTTGGATTGATTTTGGGTGAGTCCCCGAGCGCGTCCGCCCTTTTGCGGGTTTCACCTTAAATATGATGTTTTGTTGTTTATCATGTGTGTTATTGGTTGAGTCGACTCGCTTGGAGCTCGGAGAGCGGTCGCAGCGACTCCCTCGAGTGCTCTGTGCTTTACCGTTTTCCGTCTGTGACGGTGCGGGTGGCCGAGTCCCCGGCGTGGTACTTGTATTTCAAAGCGCGACTCGAGGTGGTTGAGGGGTAGCGTTTGTGTAGCGCGTCGCTCTGCTGGCCGGTGGGTCGATCGCGTGGCGAGTCTGGGCACGCTCTCTTGGCGTTTTCCTGTCCGTCGAGATGAACTGGTATCTGATCCTCGGCGTGGTATAACCCGTTCGAGTTGCTCTGCCAAGGATGCGGAGGACCGGTCGGGTATGGGAAGCGAGGACAGATGTCTTGGTTCAGAAACCAGTCGAGCTAAGCGACTCGATGGGAGCTCCGGATTGGCGTTTTTCGTGGGCGATGTAAGACCTGAAGTGACTCGGTGCTCTTACATCGACTACTTACTGCCGTGCCGTTGTACCAAGGGTTGACTTCTGTATTTTAGCATGACGCTGTTAATTCACAGTGTGAGTGGCACAAGGTATGGAGAGTAGGCAATTTTGCAACCGTTTCTTTTATTCATAGCGTTGGAGAGTACATATGGGGTTCTAGGTATAGAACTTCCGGAGGAGATTTACATTCCACGGCCGCTTGACGTCGAGTTCGCCGTCCCGCGGACGTCGGCGAGGTAGTAAGCGTCGTTGCGGTAGCACGCCCGATAGCGAACGGGCCTTCCCATGGAGGGGAGAGCTTGTGCATGCCCTTCTTGTCCTGGGTGAGGCGTAGCACCAAGTCGCCTTCCTGGAAGGTGCGGGTTTTCACCCGTCGGCTGTGGTAGCGACGGAGCCCTTGCTGATAGATAGCGGTGCGCGATCGGGCGAGGTCGCGCGCTTCGTCGAGTTGGTCGAGCCCATCTTGGCGGGCCAGTTCGTTTGCGGCCTCCGTATAGTGGACGATCCGCGGCGAGTCGTGTTCGAGGTCGGTTGGCATGACGGCTTCCGCGCCGTAGACCATGAAGAAGGGGGTGAATCCCGTCGACCTGTTGACCGAGGTGCGGATTCCCCAGATGACGGAAGGAAGCTCTTCGACCCAGCACCCAGCGGTGCGCTCGAGTGGTACTTGGAGTCGCGGCTTCAGGCCGTGGAGGATGCTTTGGTTGGCTCGTTCCGCCTGGCCGTTGGATTCCGGGTGTGCGACTGACGCGAGGTCGAGCCGGATGTGGTGCTCTTCGGAACTCGCCATTGCTCCCTTGGAGAAGTTTGTGCCGTTGTCCGTGATGATGTTGGGGAAACCGTAGCGGTATATGAGCTCGTAGGAACTTAGTGGCGATCTTCCGTCGCATTTCGGACTGGCTTGGCTTCTATCCACTTTGTGAATTTGTCGTGGCGACCAGCAGGTGGGTGTAGCCAGAGGGGCCTTTTTGAAGGGCCGACCATGTCCATGCCCCACACGGCGAATGGCGGTGATGGGGATTGTTTTGGCGCCGAACTTGGACGCGCGTGCGGTTGGCGTGCCGCACCCGCGCATCGCTGGGCGATATCGGCGTCGGCGTGTCTGATGGGCCAAGAGAAGCCGTGTCGCATGGCTTTGGCGACCAGGAGCGCGTGGTGGCCGCAATGATCGCTGAGTGGATGTCGTAAGATTTTGCGTCCTTGGTGGTTGGACGCAGCGTTGAACACGCCGGTGACGCTGCGCTTGTGTAGCTTCGCCGTCGATGATGGTGTAGGACTTGCATCGGCGAACAATCATTCGGCGCTTGTCTCGTCTGCGGGCAGGTTGCCCGTCTCTGTAAGCGATGTAGGGCTTGGTCGGTCGTGCAGTTCGTGACGAAGCGACCAAGGTTGCCTCTGGTTGGGCGGGACTCAATGTCGATCTCCTTCGGAGAGAGACGGCGTGAAGATGGTGTCGAGAACACGCGGCGGGTGGTGCGGATCGTGCGACGGCGCGAGAGAAGGCGTCGGCCTCCTTTTCCTCCTGCCGATCCACTCGACCGAGTAGCGGTGAAGTGGCCACCTTGTCCACTTCTTGGCGGTATGCCGCCATGGTAGGGAGGCAGCGTCGCGGTGCGGCGACTTGACCCGCAACGAGGTCGGAGTCTCCGTAGCATCGAAGGCGATTGGCGCTCATCTCGCTGCGGCTCGCATGCCGTGGAGTAGGGCCTCGATTCGCCATGTTGTTGGTGCAGGGCATGAATTGAGAGTATGTAGCGGAGCTTGTCGCCTTTGGTGAGTCGACTATCCCGCTCTGCGCCCGTCCGCGTTCTTGGACCCGTCAAGTCTGAGCTCGAATGGAGGTCTGGCGGCTTCTCTGCTGGGCCTCCTCCCGGCGAGGAAATCGCCGGTGCGTGACTTAATCGCCTCGTGTCGTACTTAATGTTGTGGACGCCGATCTCGACGGCCCACTTGGCGACTCCGCCCGGTCGCCTCGCGATTCTGGATGATGTCTTGTAGTGGAGGCGAGGAGGCGACCGTGATGGGGTGCTCACGGAAGTAGCGGCAGCGCCCGAGCTCAAGACCGCGTATACCAGCTTTTGGTACTGTGGGTATTGGCGCGACTCGGTTAGGACCTCGATGTAGTATACCGCCGCTGGACTGGGCGCTTTTCCTTCCTCCGGTCGTTCGGCGACCATCACCGACGACGCCTCGGGACGCCCATGACGTAAACCAGCATGGGCCTTGTCGACGGTGCGGCGAGTAGTGGTCGCGAGTAGCACCTTTTTGAGGTCGCGAGCGCCGTCCGCCTCCTTGTCCCCTTTGGAAGGTGGGATTCTGCGCATCAGGTATAGGGGCATCGCTTTACCAGGCGGGGATGAAGCGGCCGAGAGCCGCTACCCGCCGGCCAGGCTTCGACGCCGCGCAGCACTGGGTTTGCCGAGGCGATCGTGTCGATCTTCGTTGGGTTTGCCTCGATCCCTCGTTTGGAGACGGCGTACCTAATTGCCCGTGGTACACCGAAGGTGCACTTGCTGGGTTGAGCTTTATCTTGTACCTCCGCAGGTTGGCGAAGGTCTCGCGAGGTCGGCGGTAGGTCGCCTTGGCGGCGGATTTTACGACCACGCCGTCGGCGATGACGTGGATGTTGCGGCCAATTTGGCTCGCGAGGCATTCTTGCATGCACCGTTGGTACGTTGCTCCGGCGTTCTTGAGGCCGAAGGTCATGGCGGTGTGGCAGGAGGCTCCGAATGGCGTGATGAACGCCGTCTTCTCCTCGTCCTCGACGGCCATTTTGATCTGGTTATACCCAGTGTAGGCGTCGAGGAAACACAGCGACTCCGAGCCCGCGGTGGAGGCGATGATCTGATCGATCCGCGGGAGGACGAATCGCCTTTGGGCAGGCGCTGTTCAGGTTTGTGTAGTCGATACACATTCTCCGTGTCCCGTTTTTTCGACAGACCGGGTTTGCCAGCCACTTGAGTATTTGATTGGCGAATGAAGCCGGCGGTAGACGCTGCACTTCGGCGATTGCCCGACAGCGTTCTTCGTTGAATGGCGTGGCGGCTGCTTGATGGTCGCACTTTGGGGTCGGCGTTTAATTTGTGCTCAGAGCTCCCTAGGGACACCGGGCATGTCGGAGGGTTTCCATGCGAAGATGTCCCTGTTCTCACGGAGGAACTCGATGAGCGCCTTCCTATGCTGGGCTCATGCCTGTCCCGATCGTCACCGTCTGGGGAGTGCGCTGGGACCAGCTCGACGGTCTTGGTGTCTTGTCGTGTGGCCTCAAAGGTTGAGGTGTTTGTGCCCTACGAGTTGGGCTTCTTGAGTATTGTGGGGTCGTCGTTGTTGACCCCGCCGCGTGTTGGCGAGCTCATCGGCGTGACTAGCTTCCGCGCGATCACGGCGTCGAAGTTCGGCTCCTTTGGCCTCGCATTCGCGGCCATGTCGAGTCGCCGTTGATGGTGATGACGCCGCACGCCCGGAGCTTCATCGCGTTATGCAGCGTAGTGGGGTGCCGCCATGAATTTGGCGAACGCTGGCGCCCGAGACACAATGGTAAGGCCGAAGGGCACCAGCTCGAAGGCGATCCGCTCGGTGCGGAAGTTCGCGGAGTGCGAAGGTGACGGGTAGCGTGACCTTGCCGATCGGGTACGCCTTCCGACCGGGACGATGCCGTGGAGCGTGGTGTGGGTTGTCTCGATCATCATTGCGGGAGCCGATCGCTGAAGGTGTCGAGGTAGAGGATGTTGATGGAGCTGCCGCCCATCGTAGTCTTGGGGAGCGAGTCGCCGACCTTGGGCTTGACCACCAGGCGACTCGCCCCGGTACTCGATGCGTGGCGAGTGGTCTTGCGGCCGGTGATAGGCTGCTCCACCAGTTCAGAGGCGGGGGCGTCTGTCTGGCCACGTTGACGGCAGCTGGGCGATGACCTTCTTCTCGCCGTGTTGAAGCGGTGAAGGTGTGGAGCGAGCCACTTTGCGAATTTTCCGCCATTTTGCGGTCGTTGTCGGTGTCCTCCCGCGTCCGTGCCTTCTCGATCTCCCCGAGGGTGGCGGTCGGCGGTGGTGTGCGTGGCGGGCTTTCCTTCCCGCCGTGAAACGCATGGTTGGTTAAGGAGGGCCGGATCAAACCTTGGCTTGTTCTTGTAATTCCCGCCGTCAGCGTCGTTGCCCTCCGTCGTGGCGGTAGCTCTGGGGTCGCGTTATGCGTGCCCAGCATTGGCGGCAAGTCGACTCGCCCATCGTTCTGCGCGCTTGCACGTGAGGCGTGCCAAAAGCGTAAATGCTGTTCGGCGCGCCGTCGTTGCCGCCCGCGTCGTTGTCCGCGGACTCGTCGTCGACGTCTTGATTGGGATCTTCCTCGGCGTATCGTTTGGCGATCTCGAGGAGGTCGGGATGTTGTCGAAGTGGGGCGTGTCGCTTGAGCTTGGCGACTAGAGGCTCGTAGCGGCACGAGGTCTTGAAGCAATGGATAGCGGTGTCCGGGTGGATGCCGACCGCGTTGTACCAGAGCTCTTGCCACCGTTGGACCCAGCTGCGGGTCGACTCGCGGGGTCCCTGGACGCATCGTTCCAGGTCCTCGATGGTGGTGGCGCGGGTGTAGGAGCACTCGAAGTGCCTGACGAAGGCGTCTCGCATTTCCTCCCAGGAGTCGATACTATCCTGGGGGAGCGTGTTGATCCATTGCCTGCACGTCCCCTCCATCATCAGTGGGAGGTAACGGGCGGCGAGTAGGTCGGTGTGACCCGCGATCCCCATTGCCATGAGGTATGTGTCAAGCCGCATGGGGTCACGAGGAGTCGTATTTTCGATCTCCTTGGCCTTGAAGTTGGTGGGTACTTTTCGCCTCGGATCATTGGTCCGAAGCACTTGGGCCCTAGTCATCGAACCCCATAGGCTCGCCATCGCGCAGTAGTTAGGTGTGCCGCAGTCGTCGGCCGGGCGGCGCGCGCCGATTTGGTTGTTGATGATGTGAGCGGCGTCGATCGGCTCTCCATTGGCGGCGAGGTTGGTCGCCTGGGATCGCAGGAGAGGTCGCATTCGCGGTCGTCGTTGGAGCTGCAGTGGCTCGGGCGGGCAATTGAGGTGTTTGCCACCGGACGGCCGCTTGAGGCCGCCTCGCTCGAGGAGCGCGAGTACACTCCCTGCGAAGTCGGCGCCGCTTGTTCCACGGCCTTCGCGAGTAGGGCCTCGACATCTTGGATCTGTAGGCGGCCGCCGTCGCCCGTGATCTTTGTCGCGCGCTCGGCTCGCCACGAGGTTGTCCATCGGGTGGAGAAACGGTGGAAGGCCGTTAGCATCTCGCTCCCTTGAGGAGACGACTATCCGCGCTGGTCCACAGGAGGGTGCGGTTGGGTGGTGGTGGGGCACCCATCGTCGTTGATCTGGCGGAGGCGGTTGCTTCCTCCCGGTGGCGCTGCTTCGCAGATCGCGCGCTTCGGCTATCTGAGCCGGTCGTTCTCGCCGCGGTTCAGGGCGCGCCCGAACGGTGGGGGTTCAGCGTGACCTGATCCGCCGCTGGTGGTAGCGTGACAGTTCTGCTTGTCACACCGCCGAGGCGAAATTTTTCGCCGCCCGCTTTGCGTCGCCTCGCCCGCCAGCGGAGTTCCTCACCTCCGCCGTGGCGTTAGGAGGATCGAGTGGAGAAAGGGTCCTCCGGCGGATCGGTGCAGTGGCCATGTAGGTCGCGCGTGGCGACCGCACCGTCGTGGAGGTCGTGAGTTTTCCGACCCGGAGTCGAAGTCGAAGATCCCGAGGATGGAGGGGTCCTCGAAATCTCCCGCGTTGGAGACCTGAGTGATGGAGCCCGCGGTGATGGATCCGGCGAGTGACGCCGGGGTCGCCGAGTCGGCGTCGTCGGTGAGGGTCACGTCTTCGCGTCGCTGAATTCTCGCCGCCACGTGGGCGAGCCGCATTTCGAGGCGAGGCGGTGGATCGTGCGGATCCGCTCGGAGAGCCGATCGGCGTGGTGGCGACTCGCAGATGCGAGCCTAGTCCTCCGAGGTGATGGCGTCGGTGAAGCCGAAAGAGGCTGATCGTGCCGATGGCGCAGATCACGCGGCGTGACGGGTCGCGCCGCCGGGAGTAGCTGCTCGGCAAGATCTGGAGCATCTCGCCGATCGCTAGCATGCGGCCGGTGGCGACTGACTCATTGATGGGAAGATTGGATCTCGCCGCAGAACACCGGCCAGACCGTCCAGGCCCCACAGTGGGCGCCACTGTCGTGGGAATGACCACGACAGACGCTGCAATCGGCAGCGAGTAGTAGAACGAAGGGCAAGGGCGGCCAGCCATCTGCGGTGCGAGATGACGGCGGAGACACAGAGTTTTACCTGTTCGGCCTGAGGGTAAAGACCTACTCCTGCTAGATTGTATTATGGAGGTGTTTACAATGGGTGAACTTCGTGGCTAGGCGGCGAGTTGCTTGGGTGTATGAGGAACGTGTGCCTCTACTCACCCCTTAGGGAGGTTTATATAGGCTTACCTCCCCTAGGGTTTACATATCTCAACCGATTCGGTTACAACTTTGTCAATCGTTTAACTCAGGCCGACTGGGCCTATCTACTCGCCTGGGCCTTCGACCTCCTGTCGCCTGGTACCCTGATGGGCTTTGATCCACTCGCCGTTCTGCAGGCCCACTCGCCAACCTTTGGGCCAGTCGGAAACGTCCCGCTGAGGATACCCCAGTAGGCATATCCCCATCAGGTTTTCTTTTCCGGTCCATGACTTCCTCCGTGGACTACTCTTCTTCTATGGGATTCAACTTCATCATCTGTCTCCCAATTATCTTCTCCACATTGTGTGTTTTATCAATTTTTGCGAGTGCTGGCTTGGCATTGAGCGGCACTTTGGCCTCTTCCGGAAGCTCTATTCCGGGAAGAGGCAATCTGGTTCGGATGGTGTGTATCCCATTGGGGGTTTCATCATCTCCCTTAGTCCCAATCTGCTCTTCTTTTCCTTTTCCATGTCTGGATCCGTCGATCTTGGCGGAAGCGATGGTTTTATATCCGCGACTCCGTAGTGCGGCAAGATTTTGGTCTTGTTCTGTTTGACCCTCCCAAATGATTGAGCGAAAAGGTCTTGGAAAACCAAATCTTGACGGTGAGGTGGCGGAGATAGAGGCCCTTTACCGCCGGGTGGAGGATCTCCAGCTGATTCCGGAGAAGGAGGTGAACGGCGTGGACATCATCCGGACTTTTCTTGAGCGTCGGGTGGAGCCTCTCCAAGCGAGGGCGCACCCGATGTTTCTATATTCTGGGCACCGTGATCCGACGAGGGTTTCGGCTGAGAAAATGTCCGAGGGGGATCTTGACAACCAGCTGTTGAAGTTCAAAGCCGGAGAAGAAATCCCGGGGAAGTCACTAACTCTTCCATTTTCTTCGACGTTGGTCGTACCGCAGGTGTAGATTTGTGCACGTAGTGCTTTTGGTCGGCTGTGTTTTTATTTCCTTTGTTTGCTAACAAAGTTCCTTCTGATCTTGCAGAGCTTCAAAGTGCCGGGCATGGTACGCCGTTGCCGAAAGGTATCTGAATGCCCCTATAATGAAGTGGTTGATTCCAGTCCGAGCTACCGTGGCGCGATCTCCGGGCGGAGGATGCCGACGAGTCGAGTGAGGACCATACGTAAACGGTCACGGAGCTCATAGTCTTGGATGCCTCGACCTCCGACTCCCGAAACCCTCCGGGCCTTGAGCGTCATAGTGGCGGTCATGGAGGTTCTACTTCTCCCATTCCCGCCATTCCTGTGGGCTGTAGCGCACACCCGCCATAAGCGGAAGAAGGAAGAGAAAAAGGAGGAGAAGAAGGAAGAAAAGAAGGAGGAGAAGAGATCCAGAAGGACTCCTCCTGTCTTTGACCTGAGCTCACTGGGCTCGTAAGTTTCTTGTTGTACTATTGTCCTTTTTCCTTCATGATTATTGTGCTTGTGCTGATTGGTTCGTGTGCAGGCATTCCTCCCATGATTCCTCCAGTGGCGGTGCGCGGGAGATGATGGGGGAGTCGAGAATTGCGTCTCCTCCTCCTCAGACGGTGGCGACTTCGGGTGGCGCAGCTCCGAATCCTCCGTTGCAGGAGGTGCAGGTGGTTGCGCCTCAGAATTTCGCAGGCGGTTCTTCGGAGTCACCATCAGAGCATGTACGTTTTCTGCTTCATGTCACGGGGGGAGCCCCCGAGTGTCTTCGTGTGCGAATTTTGTTTTTGCTTCTTTGTGTTGGGCGTAGCCCCAAGCCCCTTTCTTACTGCTATTTATTTTTCTGCAGCCTTTTGTGCAGGAGGCCAAGCGGCTGGTGCAAGAGCGCCTGGCGCTGGAGGCGAACCTTCGGCAGCTTCAAGGTATCCATCTGTCTTTGAATGCCTCTATTATTTATCCTGGTCCTGTTCTTTGACACTTGCTTGTCTTAAATGCAGAGGAGCATAAAGATTCCCTCCGTGAGGTTGACGCTCTCAAAAAGAGCCTTGGTCAATCGGAGCAGAAGGCCGAAGCCGCCATTGGCGCGAAAGAACGCCTCGAGCTAGAGCTGACTAAGGCAGCCGAAGCGAATGAGCGTCTACAGCAGGAGGCCGCAGATCGTGAGGAGCAGCTGGCCACCGTTGCGGCTGCTCGTGAAAGGGAGGTGGCGACTAAGCTCATGGCTGCTGCCAAGGCTATTTCGGGTGAGTGCTAGTTTTGTACTTGTTTATTTTTCTTCGGGTCTTCTTCTATGCTGCTTTTCTTCATGTTTCTCTTCTTATTTTTTGTCTCAGATGCCGCAGGCATCGAGTTATGAAGGTGCTCGGAGCACGGTAGTGCTCTAGATGATGCCACTTGGGCGGTCGAAGATCGCCAGACTGCCGTCAACCTCCTTGCCAAGGCAAAGAGGTCCTTGGTCACTTCTACAAGGAGCTTGTCCCAAGGCGCAGCCCTTGATGATGTGGATGCTCGGGAGGCTCACCAAGAGCGTCTGCGGCGATAAGCGCAAGCGTAAGGGCATCGGCGCGTCCGGCTGGCGATGGCCTTGGCGGCCGAGCGATGGATCTGCCCGCATCACCTCTCATATGCCGACGGATACGATGGATCCAAGGTAGCCTTTGCTGCCTATTCTGCTCGCTGCAAGCGATATGGGCCCAAGCTCATTGATTTGTTGTCTGAGTATGCACTAGCAGGGCGGGGCCAAAGCTAGGCAGTCTGGCTCCGAGGCGACTCAGGGTCCCGCATCTTAGGCGTAGTAGACGTAGGGTAGTTTGTAGTCTACTTTTGTTGTAAATATCTTGAAGAACATCCTTGTGCCACGTAGTAGCCTTATATATTTAATGAATTTTGAGTTGTGGCTTATCATTGGTGAATATACGTCTGTTCCTTTCTTTTGCGCTGCTCTAGGTTCCTTGGTCTTGATCTTGACGCCCCATCCGCAATGCCGTTCGCGACCATCCTGGATGATTCCTCGGAGCTCACTTTCCTTCGGATCGTAAAGTAGTCCGGAGAAGGAGTTGCTCGATACGCGGTCATGCCGACGCTTTGGAAGTCCAAAGCGGACCGTGGTGCAGCGGAGAGGAGTACTTGATGGCGGAGTTGGTTCGTTGTCCGAGCAACTGCAATGTTGTTCTTTGGTTGAGCTGTAGCTCGGTTCTTCGGATGAGCCTGCTGGCTTTACTCTTATTTTGTGCGATTGTTGCGGTGCGAATCTTGCCCGAGGGAGAAAAAGGGCGTGTCGCTGTTCGGGTCAATTGCTTGACTCAACAGGACATGAAGGCCGCGGCTTCTTACGGATGGATCGTGATCGCGCCATAGCTCGCGACGGTGCAGGATCGGGTTCATCAAGTTTCGCTGTTCGCTAAGTGCGCATACATCGCTGCCTCGGTCTTGCACGTCATGTTCCTTTGGATGCCGCACGACAAGCCTTGCGGGTCTTCCGTCAAGTTTCGAGCGTAAGCAATGTCAAGGAGTTGCGGCAGCAGCTTGTCGCAGGAGTGAAGGCTGCTTTGTCTCTTGTGAGGCTGCACCGCCTGGCGTGGATTTGTTGTCATTTGGGCCACCTCTTCGCCCTGATGGTGGCGAGTGGGACACGCGTCCGCATTACGTGGCTGTAAGGCAGTATGCCGAACAGATTGTAGATTTGTTTGAGCAGCGTGCCCATATTATTCTTCAACATAGGTAGTACCTGTAAAAAGAGAGAGATGTAAAATTTGTATATTTCGGCTGCGCGTGTTGTGTCCTTTGTTGTAAAGGTTTGTTTGTTTGTGAGCACGCAGTGCTTTGATTGAGTACGTGTCCTTTTCGCTTTGCGACGCTGTCGCCTACTGTGTACACGTTTGGTCCTCATCGATGAAATCGTGAGGTGGGGAGCCCGAGTGCTTTGTAGCATGTAGTACAGTTGTAGAAAATAGTGAACCAAGTTTTGGGGCGAGACACTTAGATTTATTTATATCGTAATGGAGGAGGTACATTGTTCTTGAATAGCCTTGGTGGAAGCCTTATTGAAAGTAAAGGGGTAGGTTGCTATGGATAGAATCGCCGCAGGTGAGATATTCCATGGGTTGGAGTATCGACTCCAGACTCCACGTGCTTGAGGCGATAGCGCCACCGGATGACTTCGGTGATGACGAGGGTCCTTCTCATGGTGACTCGAATTTATTCGGTCGCTTTTGCTTGAGTCGCAAGACGAGGTCTCCTTCGACGAAGGATCTTGGGCGCAGCCGGCGGCTGTGGTAGTTGCGGAGACTCTGCTGGTACACCGCTGATCCATCTGCTACTATATCCCGTGCTTCGTCGAGTGTGTCGACAGCATCTTCAAGTGCAATCGTGGATTCGGCTTTCAGCTTGGCGACCACGCTGGGCCTGGTGATTGCCGGTAGCACGGCCTCGACTCGCGGTACCATGAAGAACAGGTGTAGCGTGGAGCTGTTTGGCGTGTCCGTAAGCTCCACATGACGGGTAGCTCTTCGCCCGTTTCGACTTTTGTTCGAGTGAGCTCATGAGGCGCTTCTTGAAGCCGGCGCCGATTAGGCCGTTGCCTTTTCCACTTGCCCGTTCGTTTGCGGGTGTGCCACTGAGGCATACGTGATGTTGATCCCAAGGCCTTCGCAGAAGTCCTGGAATTCTTCGGAGATGAAGTTCGATCCGTTGTCGGTGATGATGCTGTGTGGTACGCCGAACCTGTAGACAATGGACTCGAAGAACTTGACGGTTTTGCCTTTACGGTTGGTGACGGCATGGCCTCGATCCACTTGGTTAATTTGTCGATCAACCAGGAGGAAGACGTCCCCTTTCAAGATTTTGGCGTTTGCCGATCATGTCGAGGCCCCATTGAGCGAAAAAGCTATAGGTATGGGTCTGAGCTCGACCAAAAGCGCGTGCGGTTTGTCGGCGAACCGCTGGCATCCGTTGCATCTTCGGACGATGTCCTTATGCGTCGCTCATGGTCGTTGGCGGTAGAATCCTGCTCAGAGCTTTAGCGACAAGGGAGCGGCCCGCGGTGGCCGCAGATGCCTTCATGGATGTCTTGGAGTATGGCCTTGCCGTGCCGATGGTGACGCACCGTTGAAGTATACCCGTGATGTTGCGCTTGTACGGCTCGCTGATGATGGTGAAGGCTTTGACCGGCGAGATGCGTCGGGCGTCTGCTGGCTATCGGCAATTCTCCGGTTATCAAGAACTGGAGGTATGGTCGCCCAAGCTTCTTCGACGCCATGACCTGCATTAGGTTGACCATGGCTACCTCTGTATCCAGTTGGGTCCTTCGTGTCCTTCGCAGTAGCTCCCGAGTGTTCTTCTTCTTCGGGTGATCCCTTGGGGAACTTTCGCTTGATGGATGGTACGCAGATCTGTTCGAGGAACACTCCTGGTGGCACTTTTGCGCAGGTGGAGCCGATGTTGGCGAGTCTATCGGCTTCCTCGTTGCTTTCTCTTCCAACGTGCCGAAGTTCGCAGCCGTCGACCCTTCGAAAAGTGCGTTGTAGAGCGCGGTATGCGATCATGTTTTCGGCGCGTGCGTCACTCATTCATCGCCCTGGCGACGAGGTTGGAGTCACCAGATGACCAGGCGCTGCGCCCAGATATCTTGCCATCCTCATGCCATGGATGAGGGCTTCGATTCGGCCTCGTTGTTGGAGGCTCAATTTCATCCGAAGAACGATTTCATCTTGTCGCTTGCGGGAGGTCGATGACCCTGCCCGCCCGGCTTCGCGCTTGATTTCCGCATGGTGGACGGGCGTGGTAACGAGTTCGTTGTGATGCTTGACATGTATGCCAGATCTGCCCGTTGGCGTTAGTCTTCCGGATGGATGGTCGTTGCTGCGTCTTCGCTGTTATAATCATTGGGGAAACCGTGGTTTGTTTTCACCGCACCAGTTCTTGTGTTCATCGCCTCCTTGCGCTCGGCGATTCTTGCTTCGCGCTGGATTTCCTTCCACATTTGTCATTCTTTCTACGTTTCACCGCCGCACCGTCAGAGCGCAATGGGGAAATCAAAGAAATCTTCATCTGGTTGGAACCAGCCTTGCCAGAGGAAAAAGGCACTGCCACGGCGTCACCGATGGTGGCTGGCGGCGATCAGAGACGCGGGAGAGCGATCTCCGCAAGTTTCGCGAGCGGGGCCTGATCCCGCAAGATAGGGAGGCCGTCAAACTCCCCGGCAATGAGGTAATCCCCTGTGCCCCATCTGGGTATCGGGTTATGTTTCTCGCCTTCATTTTGTGTGGGTTTTCTTTTCCGGTCCATGACTTCCTCCGTGGACTACTCTTCTTCTATGGGATTCAACTTCATCATCTGTCTCCCAATTCTCTTCTCCACATTGTGTGTTTTATCACTTTTTGCGAGTGCTGGCTTGGCATTGAGCGGCACTTTGGCCTCTTCCGGAAGCTCTATTCCGGGAAGAGGCAATCTGGTTCGGATGGTGTGTATCCCATTGGGGGTTTCATCATCTCCCTTAGTCCCAATCTGCTCTTCTTTTCCTTTTCCATGTCTGGATCTGTCGATCAAGTGAGGCGATGGTTTTATATCCGCTGACCAGTAGTGCCCGGCAAGATTTTGGTCTTGTTCCGTTTGACCCCTCCCAAATGATTGAGCCGAAAAAAGGTCTTGGAAAAACCAAATCTTGGACGGTGAGGTATGAGATAGAGGCCCTTTACCGGCGGTGGAGGATCTCACTGATTTGAGAAGGAGGTGAACGGCGTGGACATCATCCGGACTTTTCTTGAGCGTCGGGTGCAGCCTCTCCAAGCAAGGGCGCACCCGATGTTTCTATATTCTAGGCGCCGTGATCCGACGATGGTTTCGGCTGAGAAAATGTCCGAGGGGGATCTTGACAGGGCCCTTCGTGCGCTGCTAAAGTTCAAAGCCGGAGAAGAAATCCCGGGGAAGTCACTAACTCTTCCATTTTCTTCGATGTTGGTCGTACCGCAGATGTAGATTTGTGCACGTAGTGCTTTTGGTCGGCTGTGTTTTTGTTTCCTTTGTTTGCTAACAAAGTTCCTTCTGATCTTGCAGAGCTTCAAAGTGCCGGGCATGGTACCGCCGTTGCCCGAAAGGTATACGAATGCCCCAGATAATGAAGTGGTTGATTCCGTGTCCGAGCTACCGTCGGCGCGATCTCCGGCGGAGGATGCCGACGAGTCGAGTGAGGACCATACGCGAAAACGGTCACGGAGCTCCAGCGAGTCTTCGGATGCCTCGACTCCTCCGACTCCCAGAAACCCTCTGGGCCTTGAGCGTCATAGTGGCGGTCATGGAGGTTCTACTTCTCCCATTCCTGCCATTCCTGTGCGGGCTGTAGCGCCGCACCCGCCAAATGACGGAAGAAGGAAGAGAAAAAGGAGGAGAAGAAGGAAGAAAAGAAGGAGGAGAAGAGGCCAAGGACTCCTCCTGTCTTTGACTGAGCTCACCGGCTTGTAAGTTTTGCTGTACTATTGTCCTTTTTCCTTCATGATTGTTGTGCTTGTGCTGATTGGTTCGTGTGCAGGCATTCCTCCCATGATTCCTCCAGTGGCGGTGCGCAGGAGATGATGGGGGAGTCGAGAATTGCGTCTCCTCCTCCTCAGACGGTGGCGACTTCGGGTGGCGCAGCTCCGAATCCTCCGTTGCAGGAGGTGCAGGTGGTTGCGCCTTAGAATTTCGCAGGCGGTTCTTCGGAGTCACCATCAGAGCATGTACGTTTTCTGCTTCATGTCACGGGGGGAGCCCCCGAGTGTCTTCGTGTGCGAATTTTATTTTTGCTTCTTTGTGTTGGGCGTAGCCCCAAGCCCCTTTCATCGCTATTTATTTTACGCAGCCTTTTGTGCAGGAGGCCAAGCGGTGGTGCAAGAGCGCTCAAGGCCGAGGCGAACCGGCAGCTTCAAGGTATCCATCTGCCTTTGAATGCCTCTATTATTTATCCTGGTCTGTTCTTTGACACTTGCTTGTCTTAAATGCGAGGAGCATAACGATTCCCTCCAGAGGTCGACGCTCTCAAAAGAGCCTTGGTCAATCGGAGCGAAGGTCAAGCCGCCATTGGCGTGAAAGAACGCCGAGCTAGAGCTGACTAAGGCAGTAAAGGCGAATGAGCGTCTCACAGGAGGCAGATCGTGAGGAGCAGCTGGCCACCGCTATGCTGCTCGTGAAAGGGAGGTGGCGACTAAGCTCATGGCTGCTGCCAAGGCTATTTCGGGTGAGTGCTAGTTTTGTACTTGTTTATTTTTCTTCGGGTCTTCTTCTATGCTGCTTTTCTTCATGTTTCTCTTCTTATTTTTTGTCTCAGATGCCGCAGGCATCGAGTTCGACCGCGGTGCTCTGGAGCACGGTAGTGCTCTAGATGATGCCACTGTGGCGGTCGAAGACCGCTGCAGCACCGTCGTCAACTCCCTTGCCAAGGCAAAAGAGGTCCTTGGTCACTTCTACAAGGAGCTTGTCCCGAAGGGCGCAGCCCTTGATGATGTGGATGCTTCCGCGAGGCTCTGTCACCAAGAGTCCGCGGCGTGCAGCATAGCGTATGGGCATCGGCGCGTCCGTCGGGCTGGCGATGGCCTTGGCGGCTGGAGCGGAGATGGATCTGCCCCAGATCACCTCTCATATGCCGACGGATACGGATGGATCCAAGGTAGCCTTTGCTGCCTATTCTGCTCGTTGCAAGCGATATGGGCCCAAGCTC
Source organism: Avena longiglumis (assembly GCA_030063025.1). NCBI lineage: Eukaryota > Viridiplantae > Streptophyta > Magnoliopsida > Poales > Poaceae > Avena > Avena longiglumis. The sequence continues at coordinate 109,194,694 of CP125978.1, forward strand.
ATTGATTTGCTGTCTGAGTATGCATTGCGGCAGCAGGGCGGGGCCAAAGCTAGGCAGTCTGGCTCCGAGGCGACTCAGGGTCCCGCATCTTAGGCGTAGTAGACGTAGGGTAGTTTGTAGTCTACTTTTGTTGTAAATATCTTGAAGAACAGCATCCTTGTGCCACGTAGTAGCCTTATATATTTAATGAATTCCTTTGAGTTGTGGCTTATCATTGGCTGAATGTCTGTGTTCCTTTCTTTTGCTGCTGCTCTAGGTTCCTTCGGGTGCTGATCCTGTTGACGCCCCATCCGCAATGCCGTTGCGACCATCCTTGGATGATTCCTCGCAGCTCACTTTCCTTCGGGATCGTGTGCGTAGTCTGGAGAGGGAGTTGCTCGGGTTACGCGGTCATGCCGACGTTTGGAAGTCCAAAGCGGACCGTGGTGCAGCCAGAGAGGAGTACTTGATGGCGGAGTTGGTTCGGCTGTCCGAGCAGCTGCAATGTAAGTTGTTCTTTGGTTCGAGTTGTAGCTCGGTTCTTCGGATGAGCCTGCTGGCTTTACTCTTATTTTGTGCGATTTTTGTAGGTGCGAATCTTGCTTCGAGGGAGGAAAAGGAGCGTGTCGCTGTTCGGGTCAATTGCTTGACTCAACAGGACATGGAGGCCGGCGGCTTCTTCTGGATGGATCGTGATCGCGCCATAGCTCTGGCGACGGTGCAGGATCGGGTTCATCAAGTTTCGCGGGTGCTCTGCCAAGTGCAGACATCGCTTGCCTCGGTGTTGCACGTCATGTTCCCTTTGTATGCCGTACCGACAAGCCTTGCGGGTCTTCTGTCGAAGTTTCGGAGCGTAAGCAATGTCAAGGAGTTGGTGCGGCAGCAGCTTGTCGCAGGAGTGAAGGCTGCTTTGTCTCTTGTGAGGCTGCACCTGGCGTGGTTGGGTCACTGTGGGTTGGGCCACCTCTTCGCCCTGATGGTGGCGAGTGGGACACGTGTCCGCATTACGTGGTTGTAAGGCAGTATGCCGAACAGATTGTAGATTTGTTTGAGCAGCGTGCCCAGATTATTCTTCAACATAGGTAGTACCTGTAAAAAGAGAGAGATGTAAAATTTGTATATTTCGGCTGGGCGTGTTGTGCCCTTTGTTGTAAAGGTTTGTTTGTTTGTGAGCACGCAGTGCTTTGATTGAGTACGTGTCCTTTTCGTTTGCCTGACGTTGTCAGCTACTCAGGTGTACACGTTTGGTCCTCAGTCGATGAAATCGTGAGGTGGGGGGAGCCCCCGAGTGCGTTTGTAGCATGTAGTACAGTTGCAGAAAATAGTGAACCGAAGTTTTGGGGCGAGACACTTAGCTTTATTTATATCGTAATGGAGGAGGTACATTGTTCGGCTGAATAGCCTTGGCTGGAAGCCTTATTGAAAGTAAAAGGGGGTAGGTTGCTACGGATAGAATCGTCGCAGGTGCGAGATATTCCATGGGTTGGAGTATGCGACTCCAGACTCCACGTGCTTGAGGCGATAGGCGCCACCTGGGATGACTTCGGTGATGACGTAGGGTCCTTCCCATGGTGACTCGAATTTATTCGGTCGCTTTTGCTTGAGTCGCAAGACGAGGTCTCCTTCGACGAAGGATCTTGGGCGCAGCCGGCGGCTGTGGTAGTTGCGGAGACTCTGCTGGTACACCGCTGATCCATCTGCTACTATATCCCGTGCTTCGTCGAGTGTGTCGACAGCATCTTCAAGTGCAATCGTGGATTCGGCTTTGCTGTAAGCGACGACCCGCGGGCACGGTGGCGTGATTGAATTTGGTAGCACGGCCTCGACTCGTGTACCATGAAGAACGGTGTGGTGGTGGAGCTGTTTGGCGTAGTCCGAAGCTCCACATGACGGATGGTAGCTCTTTCGTCCAGTTTCCAGCTTTTTGTTCGAGTGAGCTCATGAGGCGCTTCTTGATGCCGGCGCCGATTAGGCCGTTGGCCTTTTCCACTTGCCCGTTCGTTTGCGGGTGTGCCACTGAGGCATACGTGATGTTGATCCCAAGGCCTTCGCAGAAGTCCTGGAATTCTTCGGAGATGAAGTTCGATCCGTTGTCGGTGATGATGCTGTGTGGTACGCCGAACCTGTAGACAATGGAATCGAAGAACTTGATGATGTTTTGCTCGTTGGTGACCGGCATGGCCTCGATCCACTTGGTGAATTTGTCGATCGCAACCGGAGGAAGACGTGTCCCCTTCGAAGATTTTGGCAGTTGCCGATCATGTCGAGGCCCCATTGAGCGAAAGGCTGCTTATAGGTATGGGTCGAGCTCGGACCTGTGCGTCGCGGTTTGTCGGCGAACCGTTGGCATCCGTTGCATCTGACGATGTCCTTTAGTCGCTCATGCCGTTGGCGAAGAGAATCCTGCTCGTAGAGCTTTAGCGACAAGGGAGCGGCTGCCTGCGTGGTGGCCGCAGATGCCTTCATGGATGTCTTGGAGTATGGCCTTGCCGTCGTCGATGGTGACGCACCGTTGAAGTATACCCGTGATGTTGCGCTTGTACAGCTCGTCGTTGATGATGGTGAAGGCTTTTGACCGGCGAGATATGCGTCGGGCGTCTGTTGGGCTATCAGGCAATTCTCCGGTTATCAAGAACTGGAGGTATGGTCGCGTCCAAGCTTCTTCGACTGCCATGACCTGCATTAGGTTGACCATGGCTACCTCTGTATCTAGTTTTTCGGGTCCTTCGTGTCCTTCGGGTAGCGTAGCTCCTGAGTGTTCTGCTTCTTCGGGTGATCCCTTGGGGAACTTTCCCTTGATGGATGGTACGCAGATCTGTTCGAGGAACACTCCTGGTGGCACTTTTGCGCAAGTGGAGCCGATGTTGGTGAGTCTATCGGCTTCCTCGTTGCTCTCCCTTCCAACGTGCCGGGTTCGCGGTATTCGCCTTGATGCGTTGTAGAAGCGCGGTATGCGATCATGTTTTTCGGCGTGTCGCGTCGCACTCATTCATCGTCTGCTGGACAGCGAGGTTGGAGTCACCGTAGATGACCAGCGTTGCGCCACATATCTTGCCATCCTCATGCCATGGATGAGGGCTTCGATTCGGCCTCGTTGTTGAGGCTCAATTTCATCCGAAGAACGATTTCATCTTGTCGCCTTGCGAGGTCGATGACCCTGCCCCTGCCGCTTCGCGCTTGGATTTCCGCGATGGTGGACAGCGTGGTAACGACGTTCGCCAGATGTCGACACATGTACGGTCGACCGTCTGCGTTAGGTCTTCTGGATGGATGGCTGCTGTTTCGTCGTCTTCGCTGTTATAATCATTGGGGGAAAACGTGGTTTGTTTTCACCGCACCAGTTCTTGTGTTCACTGCCTCCTTGCACTCGAGCGATTCTTGCTTCGCGCTGGGATTTCCTTCCACATTTCCGTCATTCTTTCTGCGTTTTCACCGTCGGCGCCGCCGTAGCGCAATGGGGAAACCAAAGAAATCTTCATCTGCGGTTGGAACCAGCGCCGCCGTAGGAAAAAAGGGCACCGCCGCTACTCGCGTCACCGATGGTGGCTGGCGGCGATCAGAGACGCGGGAGAGCGATCTCCGCAAGTTTCGCGAGCGGGGCCTGATCCCGCAAGATAGGGAGGCCGTCAAACTCCCCGACAATGAGGTAATCCCCTGTGCCCCATCTGGGTATCGGGTTATGTTTCTCGCCTTCATTTTGTGTGGGTTTTCTTTTCCGGTCCATGACTTCCTCCGTGGACTACTCTTCTTCTATGGGATTCAACTTCATCATATGTCTCCCAATTCTCTTCTCCACATTGTGTGTTTTATCACTTTTTGCGAGTGCTGGCTTGGCATTGAGCGGCACTTTGGCCTCTTCCGGAAGCTCTATTCCGGGAAGAGGCAATCTGGTTCGGATGGTGTGTATCCCATTGGGGGTTTCATCATCTCCCTTAGTCCCAATCTGCTCTTCTTTTCCTTTTCCATGTCTGGATCTGTCCAGTACTGGCGGAGGCGATGGTTTTATATCCGCGACTCCGTAGTGCCCGGGCAAGATTTTGGTCTTGTTCCGTTTGACCCCTCCCAAATGATTGAGCGAAAAAGGTCTTGGAAAAACCAAATCTTGGACGGTGAGGTGGCGGAGATAGAGGCCCTTTACCGCCGGGTGGAGGATCTCCAGCTGATTCCGGAGAAGGAGGTGAACGGCGTGGACATCATCCGGACTTTTCTTGAGCGTCGGGTGCAGCCTCTCCAAGCAAGGGCGCACCCGATGTTTCTATATTCTAGGCGCCGTGATCCGACGAGGGTTTCGGCTGAGAAAATGTCCGAGGGGGATCTTGACAGGGCCCTTCGCGCGCTGCTGAAGTTCAAAGCCGGAGAAGAAATCCCAGGGAAGTCACTAACTCTTCCATTTTCTTTGACGTTGGTCGTACCGCAGATGTAGATTTGTGCACGTAGTGCTTTTGGTCGGCTGTGTTTTTGTTTCCTTTGTTTGCTAACAAAGTTCCTTCTGATCTTGCAGAGCTTCAAAGTGTCGGGCATGGTACCGCCGTTTCCCGAAAGGTATACGAATGCCCCAGATAATGAAGTGGTTGATTCCGTGTCCGAGCTACCGTCGGCGCGATCTCCGGCGGAGGATGCCGACGAGTCGAGTGAGGACCATATGCGAAAGCGGTCACGGAGCTCCAGCGAGTCTTCAGATGCCTCGACTCCTCCGACTCCCAGAAACCCTCTGGGCCTTGAGCGTCATAGTGGCGGTCATGGAGGTTCTACTTCTCCCATTCCTGCCATTCCTGTGTGGGCTGTAGCGCCGCACCCGCCAGCGAAGCGGAAGAAGGAAGAGAAAAAGGAGGAGAAGAAGGAAGAAAAGAAGGAGGAGAAGAGAGCCCGAAGGACTCCTCCTGTCTTTGACCTGAGCTCACTGGGCTCGTAAGTTTCTTGTTGTACTATTGTCCTTTTTCCTTCATGATTGTTGTGCTTGTGCTGATTGGTTCGTGTGCAGGCATTCCTCCCATGATTCCTCCAGTGGCGGTGCGCAGGAGATGATGGGGGAGTCGAGAATTGCGTCTCCTCCTCCTCAGACGGTGGCGACTTCGGGTGGCGCAGCTCCGAATCCTCCGTTGCAGGAGGTGCAGGTGGTTGCGCCTTAGAATTTCGCAGGCGGTTCTTGAGTCACCATCGAGCATGTACGTTCGCTTCATGTCAGGGAGCCCCGAGTGTCTTCGCAGCGAATTTTGTTTTGCTTTTGTGTTGGGCGAGCCAAGCCCTTTCTTCTGCTATTTATTTTCGCAGCCTTTTGTGCAGGAGGCCAGCGGCTGGTGCAAGAGCTTTGGCTGGAGGCGAACCTTCGGCAGCTTCAAGGTATCCATCTGTCTTTGAATGCCTCTATTATTTATCCTGGTCCTGTTCTTTGACACTTGCTTGTCTTAAATGCAGAGGAGCATAACGATTCCCTCCGTGAGGTCGACGCTCTCAAAAAGAGCCTTGGTCAATCGGAGCAGAAGGCCGAAGCCGCCATTGGCACGAAAGAACGCCTCGAGCTAGAGCTGACTAAGGCAGCCGAAGCGAATGAGCGTCAACAGCAGGAGGCCGCAGATCGTGAGGAGCAGCTGGCCACCGTTGCGGCTGCTCGTGAAAGGGAGGTGGCGACTAAGCTCATGGCTGCTGCCAAGGCTATTTCGGGTGAGTGCTAGTTTTGTACTTGTTTATTTTTCTTCGGGTCTTCTTCTATGCTGCTTTTCTTCATGTTTTTCTTCTTATTTTTTGTCTCAGATGCCGCAGGCATCAAGTTCGACCGCGGTGCTCTGGAGCACGGTAGTGCTCTAGATGATGCCACTATGTCGGTCGAAGACCGCTGCAGCACCGTCGTCAACTCCCTTGCCAAGGCGAAAGAGGTCCTTGGTCGCTTAAACAAGGAGCTTGTCCCGAAGGGCGCAGCCCTTGATGATGTGGATGCTCTGGCGGAGGCTCTGTTAGCCGAAGCGCCTGCGGCGTACAAGCGCAAGCAGAAGGGCATCGGCGCGTCCGTCGGGCTGACGATGGCCTTGGCGGCTGGAGCGGACATGGATCTGCCCCAGATCACCTCTTAGATGCCGACGGCTGCGGATGGATCCGAGGTAGCCTTTGCTGCCTATTCTGCTCGTTGCAAGCGATATGGGCCCAAGCTCATTGATTTGCTATCTGAGTATGCATTGCGGCAGCAGGGCGGGGCCAAAGCTAGGCAGTCTGGCTCCGAGGCGACTCAGGGTCCCGCATCTTAGGCGTAGTAGACGTAGGGTAGTTTGTAGTCTACTTTTGTTGTAAATATCTTGAAGAACAGCATCCTTGTGCCACGTAGTGGCCTTATATATTTAATGAATTCCTCTGAGTTGTGGCTTATCATTGGTGAATATACGTGTTCCTTTTTCTTTGCTGCTCTAGGTTCCTTCGGGTGCTGATCCTGTTGACGCCCCATCCGCAATGCCGTTGCGACCATCCTTGGATGATTCCTCGCAGCTCACTTTCCTTCGAGATCGTGTGCGTAGTCTGGAGAGGGAGTTGCTCGGGTTACGCGGTCATGCCGACATTTGGAAGTCCAAAGCGGACCGTGGTGCAGCCAGAGAGGAGTACTTGATGGCGGAGTTGGTTCGGCTGTCCGAGCAGCTGCAATGTAAGTTGTTCTTTGGTTCGAGCTGTAGCTCGGTTCTTCGGATGAGCCTGCTGGCTTTACTCTTATTTTGTGCGATTGTTGCAGGTGCGAATCTTGCTCCGAGGGAGGAAAAGGAGCGTGTCGCTATTCGGGTCAATTGCTTGACTCAACAGGACATGGAGGCCGGCGGCTTCTTCTGGATGGATCGTGATCGCGCCATAGCTCTGGCGACGATGCAGGATCGGGTTCATCAAGTTTCGCGGGTGCTCCGCCAAGTGCAGACATCGCTTGCCTCGGTGCTGCATGTCATGTTCCCTTTGGATGCCGTACCGACAAGCCTTGCGGGTCTTCTGTCGAAGTTTCGGAGCGTAAGCAATGTCAAGGAGTTGGTGCGGCAGCAGCTTGTCGTAGGAGTGAAGGCTGCTTTGTCTCTTGTGAGGCTGCACCGGCCTGACGTGGATTTGGCTGTTGTGGCCGCTGGGCCACCTCTTCGCCCTGATGGTGGCGAGTGGGACACGCGTCCGCATTACGTGGCTGTAAGGCAGTATGCCGAACAGATTGTAGATTTGTTTGAGCAGTGTGCCCATATTATTCTTCAACATAGGTAGTACCTGTAAAAAGAGAGAGATGTAAAATTTGTATATTTCGGCTGGGCGTGTTGTGTCCTTTGTTGTAAAGGTTTGTTTGTTTGTGAGCACGCAGTGCTTTGATTGAGTACGTGTCCTTTTCGTTTGCGACGTTGTCGCCTACTCGTGTACACGTTTGGTCCTCGATCGATGAAATCGTGAGGTGGGGAGCCCGAGTGCGTTTGTAGCATGTAGTACAGTTCGAGAAAATAGTGAACGAAGTTTTGGGGCGAGACACTTAGCTTTATTTATATCGTAATGGAGGAGGTACATTGTTAATTTGAATAGCCTTGGTGGAAGCCTTATTGAAAGTAAAGGGGTAGGTTGCTATGGATAGAATCGTGAAAAGTAGATATTCCATGGGTTGGAGTATGCGACTCCAGACTCCACGTGCTTGAGGCGATAGGCGCCACCTGGGATGACTTCGGTGATGACGTAGGGTCCTTCTCATGGTGACTCGAATTTATTCGGTCGCTTTTGCTTGAGTTGCAAGACGAGGTCTCCTTCGACGAAGGATCTTGGGCGCAGCCGGCGGCTGTGGTAGTTGCGGAGACTCTGCTGGTACACCGCTGATCGATCTGCTACTATATCCCATGCTTCGTCGAGTCTGTCGACAGCGTCTTCAAGTGCAATCGTGGATTCGCTTTCTTTACGGCGACCAGCTGGGCCTGGTGGCGTGCCGGTAGCACGGCCTCGACTCCGTGTACCATGAAGAACGGTGTGTAGCCGGTGGAGCTGTTTGGCGTAGTCCGTAAGCTCCACATGACGGATGGTAGCTCTTTCGTCCAGTTTCCAGCTTTTTGTTCGAGTGAGCTCATGAGGCGCTTCTTGATGCCGCCGATTAGGCCGTTGGCCTTTTCCACTGCCCGTTCGTTGCGGGTGTGCCCCGAGGCATACGTGATGTTGATCCCAAGGCCTTCGCGAAGTCCTGGAATTCTTGGAGATGAAGTTCGATCCGTTGTCGGTGATGATCTTTGTGGTACGCGAACACATGTAGACAATGGACTCGAAGAACTTGACGGCAGTTTTTCTCGGTTGGTGACGGCATGGCCTCGATCCACTTGGTGAATTTGTCGATCGCAACCAGGAGGAAGGCGCCCCCTTTCGAAGATTTTGGCGGTTGCCCGATCATGTCGAGGCCCCATTGAGCGAAAGGCCAAGCTATAGGTATGGGTGCGAGCTCGGACCCAAAAGCGTGCGGTTTGTCGGCGAACCGTTGGCATCCGTTGCATCTTCGGACGATGTCCTTTGCGTCGCTCATGGCCGTTGGCCAGTAGAATCCTGCTCGTAGAGCTTTAGCGACAAGGGAGCGGCTGCCTGCGTGGTGGCCGCAGATGCCTTCATGGATGTCTTGGAGTATGGCCTTGCCGTCGTCGATGGTGACGCACCGTTGAAGTATACCCGTGATGCTGCGCTTGTACAGCTCGCCGTTGATGATGGTGAAGGCTTTTGACCGGCGAGATATGCGTCGGGCGTCTGTTGGGCTGTCAGGCAATTCTCCGGTTATCAAGAACTGGAGGTATGGTCGCGTCCAAGCTTCTTCGACTGCCATGACCTGCATTAGGTTGACCATGGCTACCTCTGTGTCCAGCTTTTCGGGTCCTTCGTGTCCTTCGGGTAGCGTAGCTCCCGAGTGTTCTGCTTCTTCGGGTGATCCCTTGGGGAACTTTCGCTTGATGGATGGTACGCAGATCTGTTCGAGGAACACTCCTGGTGGCACTTTTGCGCAAGTGGAGCCGATGTTGGCGAGTCTATCGGCTTCCTCGTTGCTCTCCCTTCCAACGTGCCGAAGTTCGCAGCCGTCGAATTCGCCTTCGAGTGCGTTGTAGAGCGCGCGGTATGCGATCATGTTTTCGGCGTGTGCGTCGCACTCATTCATCGTCTGCTGGACGACGAGGTTGGAGTCACCGTAGATGACCAGGCGCGTTGCGCCGCATATCTTTGCCATCCTCATGCCATGGATGAGGGCTTCGTATTCGGCCTCGTTGTTGGAGGCTCTGAATTTCATCCGAAGAACGTACTTCATCTTGTCGCCTTGCGGGGAGGTCAAGATGACCCGCCTCGCTCCGGCCGCTTGGAGCCGAAGTGCATTGTCCATGACTACGACATGTCGGGGGTGTCTGGCAGCTGCAGCTCCATCCAATGTACCAGGAAGTCCGGAAGGACTTGAGATTTAATTGCGTGTCGCTTCTCGTAGACGATGTCCAAGGGTGACAGTTCGATGCCCCATAGGGCCACCCGTCCTGTGGCCTCTAGATTATTCAGGATGCTTTTCAGGGGTGCCTCGTTGACCACCATCACTTGGTGCTCCTGGAAGTAATGGCTCAGCCGTCGAGCCATCATGAACACGTCGTAGGCTAGCTTTTGGTAGTGAGGGTACCTCTGCTTTGTTGGTGTTAGTACCTCGCTGAGGTAGTAAATTGGGCGCAGGACCCCGTGGGTCCTGCCTTCTTCGGGTCGTTCGACCACGAGTGCAGTCTTGACCACCGGTGTGGCTGTTATGCGCGAGGGCTCGCGCTCCTTTGGCGTGACCAAAGCGGGCGAGGTGGAGAGCCGCTTGAGGCTTTCGAATGCGTCGTTGGCTTCGTGTCCATCGAACTTATGCGCCTTGCGCAAAGTTGGTAGAATGGTAGGCCTTCTCGCCCATGTGGTGATGAACACGCTTAGTGCCGCTACTCGTCCCGAAATGTTGGACGCCTTGAGGTTTTTCGCTTCTCCATCGTCATGATGGCTCGATTTTCGGGTTCGCCTCGATCCTCGTTGAGAGATGAAGTACCCGAGCACACTGATGGGACAGAAAGGCGCACTTTTCGGGATTGAGCTTGATCCTGTAGCGATCAAGGTTTTCGAACGTCTCACGGAGATCGTCGATAAGTGTCCTTGCCTCCTTAGCTTTTATTACTATGTCGTCGACATAGACTTGGACATTGCGACCGATCTGGTCCTTGAGGCAGGCCTGCATGCATCGCTGGTACGTGGCACCTGCGTTCTTTAGCCCGAAGGGCATTGTGTTGTAACAGAATACTCCGAACGGTGTGATAAACGCCGTTTTCTCCTGATCTGCGACCTTGAGCCGAATCTGGTTATAGCCTGAGTAGGCGTCGAGGAAGGAGAGTTTTTCGCAACCTGTAGTCGAATCGATGATCTGGTCGATCCGAGGAGGAGGGAAGTGGTCCTTTGGGCAATGCTTATTTAGTGACGTGAAGTCCACGCACATCCGCAGGATGTCCGTGTCCTTCTTCGGGACCATCACCGTGTTTGCAAGCCACTCGCTTTCTTTGATTTCCCTGATGAAGTCTGCAGCGAGTAGTCTATTGATTTCCTTGCCGATAGCTTCGGCTCGTGGCTCCGACAGTCTTCGGATGGACTGCTTGGTGGCTTGGTGTGCGAAATACATTGAGTGCGTGCTCGGCGAATTCGGGAACTCTGGCATGTCCGATGAAGGGTTTCGACATAGTAAATCAAAAATTTCTACGGATGCGACGGAGGGAAAGCCAAGATCTAATCTAGGAGATGCAATCAACGAGAGATTGGATTAGATCTTCATACCCTTGAAGATTAGAAGCGTGAACGCTCGTCGGAACGTGGGTGATGTAGTCATTTCGCTTCTCCTCCTCGCGATCCGATCCGATCTAGCACCACAAGTGGCGGTGCCTCTGTGAGATGCACACGTGCAGCACCTCGACGTCTCCTCCTTCCTCGGACCAGCAAGTATGGTGGAGAGATGGATTGGATCTACAACACGACGACGTGGTGTATATGGTGGAGAATTTCTGCAGCAGGGCTTCGCCTACAAGCAGTCGGGAGGGAGAGAGGAAGGGCAGCAGGGCGGCTAGGGTTGGAGGGGAAGGTGTGGGGGGTTGGTGCGCCCCACCCCTCTTTATATAGAGGGGGGCTCGCAGCCCTAGACCCTCCCCCAAGCCCAAAGTATAAGGAGTGGGGGGCATGGACTCTCCCCTCTTCTAGAAACCCTATCTCTAGTTTAAACGATTTAAACTCTCTAGGATCGGCTGGGCCCTATGGGGCCTTGTTCCCCTGGCCCAATGCGGCCAGGACACTCACTCATAGGCCCATGCTCCCTCCCGGAAGGTGGGGCCACGTTGGTCCCCTTCCGGAAGGTTCTAGAAGCTTCCGGTACAATACCGATTAACCGGAACAATTCAACTCCAAAACTGCACCGCCTTATATGAATCTTATTCTCAGGACCATTCCAACCTCTCGTGATGTCCCGGATCCCATCCGAGACTCCAAACAAAAATTCATAAACCAATTATCCAATCTATCCTAGCGTCAAGACACGTTATGTGTGACCCTGCGGTTCGAGAATATGCGGACATGATCTTCTATCAATAATCAACAGCCGGGTGCAGGCACCCATATTGACTCCACACATTCATCGATAATCATATCGGATGAACCACGATGCCAGGATTCAATCAATCCCATATATATATTCTCTTCGTCTCGCGATATTTTACTTGCGAGATTCGATCGATCGGTACCGTCATACCTAGTTCAATCCGTTCACGGCAAGTACTTTACTGTTGCCGTAATCCGATATCACTTTGTGATTAACTCCTTAACCACATGCTTGCAAGCGGTGTTGATATCGATTACCGAGTGGGCCCGAAGTATATCTCTCCGACTTGGGAGGGACAAATCCCATCTCGATACATACAACCCAACAGATACTTTCCGATCACCTGAGAGACACCTTTATGATCACCCTCTCATAGGATGACGTTTGATGACCTCAAAGCTTTCTTCCGATACCAGGGAGTTGTATTATCTCATGGTCTAAGGAATACAATATTTGACATAGGAAAAGCTTCACAAAGACGAGCACGATGACACGATCTAATTGCTTTGCTTAGTTTGGGTCTGTCCATCATATCATTCTCCAATGATATGATCTCATTATCAATTGACAACTCATGTCTATGGTTAGGAAACCTTAACCATCATCGATCAATGAGCTAGTCCATAGAGGCGTACTAGGGACACGGTGTTGTTCACAAACCACACAAGTATTAAAGTTTCCGCTTAATACAATTCTAGCATGGAATATAAACTTTATCATGAACAAGAATTATAATAATAACATCTTTATTATTGCCTCTAGGGCATAATTCTAACAGTCTCCCACTTGCACTAGAGTCAATAATCTAGTTTACATTTGGCAACAATCTCACACCCATGGCAATCGAGGTCTTGATCATGTTTTACGTGGAAGAGGTTTAGTCAATGGATCTGCGACATTCGATCTGTATGTACTTTGCTAATCTTCAGATCTCCATCCGCAATATAATCTCGGATTATATGAAACTTGCAGTTGATATGCTTGGTCTTTGGATGATATCTTGGTTCCTTAGCGAGTGCTATGGCGCCGGTGTTGTCACAATATCTCCAGTGGGTCCAATGCACTTGGAACCACGCCAAGCTCAGTGATGAAGTTTTGATCCAAACTCCTTCACTTGACGCTTCTGCAGCAGCCATGTATTCCGCTTCCACTGTAGATCCCGCGATCACGCTTTGCTTGCAGCTTCTCCAGCTCACGCTCCTCCATTCAAAATATAAACGTATCACGTCGAGATTTGGAATCATCCTTGTCAAACTAGCATCGGCGTAACCTTTACGACAAGTCGCTCATCACCCCCATAGACTAAGAACATTTCTTTAGTCCTATTTAGGTACTTTAGGATGTTCTTCACGGCTGTCGATGTTCCACTCTGGATCACTTTGATATCTGCTCGTCAAACTAAGAGCATTGGACACATCCGGTCTAGTACACAAGATGGCATACATGATAGAACCTATGGCGAGGCATAAGGCACTTTGCTCATAGCTTCCTATGATTTACCGTAGCTGGACACTAAGCCTTGCTCAATATCTTACCTGACAACATAGGCACTGAACCTTTCTTTGCCTTATCCATTATGAACCTTTTCAGAACTTTGTCTAGGTATGTACTCTGGCTTAAAGCTATCAGGCGTCTTTGTCTATCTCTATAGATTTTGATGCCCAATATATAAGCAGCTTCACCTAGGTCTTTCATTGAAAAACTCTTGTTCAAATAACTCTTCACATCGTTAAGCATGTTGATGTCATTTCCAATAATCAATATGTCATCCACATATAGTACCGTAAACGTCACCGAGCTCCCACTCACTTTCTTGTAGATACAAGCTCAGAGAAATTTGGAACAAATCCAAAGCTCTTAATCACTTGATCAAAACGAAGGTTCCAACTCCGAGATGCTTGCTTCAGTCCATAAATGGAACGCTGAAGTTTGCATACTTTACTAGCATCCTTAGGATCGACAAAACCTTCGTTGCATCATATACAACTCTTCATCAATGTTGCCATTGAGGAAAGGTCTTGACATCCATACGCCATATTTCATAATCATGAAACGCAGCAATTGCTAATAAAATCGAATGGACTTAAACATTGCTACGGAGAGAAAGTCTCATCGTAGTCAACACCTTGAACTTGTCGAAAACCTTTCGCGACAAGTCGTGCTTTATAAACGAACATTACCATCCGCGTCCGCTTTCTTCTTGAAGATCCATTTGCACTCAACGGCCTTTGTCGCTAGGAGGGTCCACCAAAGTCCATACTTGGTTTTCGCTCATGGATCCCAATTGGATTTCATGGCTTCTAGCCATTTCTCGAGTCTGGGCTCATCATCGCTTCCTCATAGTTCAGGTTCACCGTCTTCTACTAACAAGACAACAAGACAGGTTGCGACCACTCAGGGGCACGCGACCTTGTCGAATTCGCGACTTTCAAGAGCAAACATCGTCCAAGCTTCATGATCCTTGTCATTCGCCTCTATTGTTGGTGCAAAGACCTTTGGAACAATTCGGTCTTTGCGCTACTCTCAATTCAAGAGAAGGTTCAATAACCTCGTCTAGCTCTACTTTACTCCCACTCACTTCTTTCGAGAGAAACTCCTTCTCAAGAAAGGAACCATTCTTTTGACAAAACACTTTGCCTTCGGTTACGTGATAGAAGGTATACCCAATAGTTTCCTTAGGGTATCCTATGAAGACGCATTTCTCCGCTTTGGGTTCGAGCTTGTCCGGCATCAACTTCTTGATGTAAGCTTCGCATCCCCAAACTTTAAGAAACGACAACTTAGGTTTAGCACCAAACCACAGTTCATACGGTGTCGTCTCAACGGATTTAGATGGAGCCCTATTTAAAGTGAATGCAGCGGTTTCTAATGCATAACCCCAAAATGATAACGGCAAATCAGTAAGAGACATCATTGATCGGACCATATCTAATAGGGTTCGATTCCGGCGTTCAGACACACCATTGCGCTGTGGTGTTCCGGGTGGCGTGAGTTGTGAAACGATTCCACTTGCTTTAAGATGCGTGAGAAAATCATAACTCAAATATTCACCTCCACGATCGGATCGTAGAAACTTAATCTTTATGTTACGATGGTTCTCCACTTCATTCGAAATTCCTTTAACTTTTCAAATTTTTCAGATTTATGTTTCATTAAATAGATATACCCATATCTACTTAAGTCATCGGTAAAATTGAGAAAATAGCGATATCCACCGCCAAAAACACTCATCGGTCCGCATACATCGGTATGTATGATTTCCAACAAGTCCGTTGCTCGCTCCATCATACCGAAGAACGGGGTTTTGATCATCTTGCCCATGAGGCATGGTTCGCATGTGTCAAATGATTCAAAATCAAGAGACTCCAAAAGTCCATCAGAATGGAGTTTCTTCATGCGCTTTACACCAATATGACCCAGACGACAGTGCCATAAATAAGTAGTGTTATCACTATCTACTTTGCATCTCTTAGCCTCAATGTTATGGATGTGTGTTTCATCCCTTTCGAGATTTATTAGAAATAAACCATTTACAAGAGGTGCATGACCATAAAAGATGTTACTCATATAAATAGAACAACCATTATTCTCCGATTTAAATGAATAACCATCTTGCAATAAACACGATCCAGAAATAATGTTCATGCTCAACGCAGGCACATAATAACACTTATTAAGGTTTAAAACTAATCCCGAAGGTAAAACTAAGGAGAGCGTGCCGACGGCCATCACATCAACTCTTGATCCGTTGCCAGCGCCAGATCGTCATCCCTCGCAAGCCGCCGTCTATTCCGTAGCTCTGCTTTGAGTTACAAATATTAGCAATGAACCGGTATCAAATACCAGCACTACAACGAGGGCTAGTAAGGAAAACATCAATAACATGTATATCAAATATACCTTTGATGGTGCCAGCCTTCTTGTCCGCTAAGTACTTCGGACGATTCCCAAAGTGATCCTTGTCCTTGCAATAGAAGCACTCGATGTCCGGCTTAGGCCGGACTTGAGCTTCTTCTCGCCAGCGCTTGCCGCCGCCTTCTTGAAGGTCTTCTTTGCTCCTTACCTTTCTTAAAGGAGGGATTGTTGACCATCAACACATGATTATCCTTCTTGATGCCCACCTCCGCAGCCTTGACTGCGAAGAGCTCGGTGATAAATATCGTGATGGAGCCAATCTGATTATGAGTCACTACAAAACTTTTGTAGCTGGGAGGAGTGATTGCAGAACCTGTCAATCTTGAGCTCCTCGGAATCGTGCATTCCGGTTGCTCAAAGCGTTGAGTGTAGCCCGACATCTTTATGGCGTGCTCACTAACGGAACTCCCTTCCTCCATCTTGCAGTTAAAGAACTTCTCAGAGATCTCATATCTCTCAGAACGGGCTTGAGTCTGAAACATGATTTTCAGCTCCTCGAGAATCTCAAAGGGCCCGGGATAGGTTTCAAAACGATTTTGAAGTTCTGGTTCCATAGCAAACAACATGGTGCTCTTAATCACACCATAATCATCTTTGCGCGACTGATAGACAGCTTTCTCATCAGCCGGTGCAGTTGCAGCAGGGGGGTCACCTAATGCTTTACCAAGGACATAGTCCTTTTGTCCGCCAGATAGAATGATTCTTAGATTGCGAAACCAATTGGTGAAGTTAGACCCATTGTTTCTAAGCTTTTCCTTCTCAGCAAAAACGTTGAAGTTGAAGTTGGATTTGGCCATGTGATCTATAGTATTTGCAAGTACAATTTAGACTATGTTCATGATAAGTAGTTCAACTTAATCAAATTACTAGATGAACTCCCACTAAATTCAACATCCCTCAAGTTGTTTATTGAACACGATCCAAATTCACCACACCTAATCCGATCATCACGAGAAGAGATGTGGTTTCAATGGTGGACAAAAAATGTCAATCATATCATTCATATGACTCATGCTTAACCTTTCGGTTCTTGTGTTCCGAGGCCATGTATGTACATGCTAGGCTCGTCAAGCTAGACCCAAGTATTTCCGCGTGTGCAAAACTGGCTTGCACCCGTTGTATGTGAGCGTAGAGTCTATAGCACCCGATCATCACGTGATGCTTGGACACGTGAACTTTAATAGCGGTGCATACTTGGGGAGAACACGGATTTTATCTTGATCTTTAAGTGAGGAATCATCTTATAATGCTACCGTCGCGATCTAATCATAATAAGATACATAAAGGATAAACATCACATGCATATAACTTTATGTGACATGGTATAGCCAATCTTGGCAAGAATGATCTCCATCTTGTGCGTTCGGCATGATCTCCATCACTCCACCATGATTGCCTCCACCACGAATAACAACTACAACTATTGCTAACTACTTAGCGATAAAGTGAAACTATTACATGGCGTATAAGAAGTTGACACAGGGTCATACACAATTATAAAGACAACCATATGGCTCGCCGGTTGTGTACTCATCGACATGCAAGTCGTGAAACATTACAAAACATGATCATCGCATACAATATACACATCACATCTTGGGCCATACCATATCACAGAACACTCCTGCAAAAACAAGTTAGACGCCTCTACTTTGTTGTTGCATGTTTTACGTGGCTTATGGGAGTAGATGCTAAGAATGATTCTTACCTACGAAAGCCACAACGGTGATATTATGGTTGCCAAAATCCGTGTTAATCCCATGACAACTATAGTGAGAGAACCGGCATCCACCACCCCATGTGTGGAACAAGCCACACGCCAAGTGCGGAGCCGGTCTCGCAACGATGTCGCGTAAGGTTGGCCTGGACCGCTTCAATCTCACTATCCCGCCATAATAAGAACACAAACAAGAGGCTTGCAGCAGAAAACATCAACGCCGCAACAACCATGTTGCGTTCTACTCGTGAAACACAACTACGCAGATCTAGCTCGATACCATCAAGGGTTTCGCGACATAGTAAATCAAAATTTTCTATGGATGCGAACAGAGGGAAAGCCAAGATCTAATCTAGGAGATGCAATCAACGAGAGAGATTGGATTATATCTTCATACCCTTGAAGATTCGCAATGAGCGTTCGGCCGAACGTGGGTGATGTAGTCGTGCGCTTCTCCTCCTCGCGATCCGATCCGATCTAGCACCACAAGTGGCGGTGCCTCCGTGAGATGCACACGTGCAGCACCTCGACATCTCCTCCTTCCTCGGACCAGCAAGTATGGTGGAGAGATGGATTGGATCTACAACACGACGGCGTGGTGTATATGGTGGAGAATTTCTGCAGCAGGGCTTCGCCTACAAGCAGTCGGGAGGGAGAGAGGAAGGGCAGCAGGGCGGCTAGGGTTGGAGGGGAAGGTGTGGGGGTTGGTGCGCCCACCCCTCTTTATATATAGGGTGCATCCTAGCCCTCCCCAAGCCCAAAGGATAAGGAGTGGGGGCATGGACTCTCCCTTCTAGAAACCCTATCTCTAGTTTAAACGATTTAAACTCTCTAGGATCGGCTGGGCCCTATGGGGCCTTGTGCCCTGGCCCAATGCGCCAGGACACTCCCTCATAGGCCCATGCCCTCCCGGAAGGTGGGGCCACGTTGGTCCCTTCCGGAAGGTTCTAAAGCTTCGGTACAATACCGATTAACCCAAACAATTCCGAACTCCAAAACTGCACCGCCTTATATGAATCTTATTCTCCGGACCATTCCGAAC
This sequence comes from Avena longiglumis, assembly GCA_030063025.1. Lineage (NCBI taxonomy): Eukaryota > Viridiplantae > Streptophyta > Magnoliopsida > Poales > Poaceae > Avena > Avena longiglumis. The sequence continues at coordinate 109,212,940 of CP125978.1, forward strand.
CTCTCGTGATGTCCCGGATCCCATCCGAGACTCAAACAAAAATTCATAAACCAATTATCCAATCTATCCTAGCGTCAAGACACGTTAAGTGTGTGACCTGCGTTCGAGAATATGCGAGACATGATCTTCTATCAATAATCAACATGAGTGCAGGCACCCATATTGACTCCCACACATTCATCGATGATCATATCGGATGAACCACGATGCCAGGATTCAATCAATCCCATATATATATTCCCTGTCGCGATATTTTACTTGCCGAGATTCGATCGTTTGCCGTCATACCTAGTTCAATCCCGTTCACAGCAAGTACTTTACTCGTTCCGTAATCCGATATCACTTTGTGATTAACTCCTTAACCACATGATTGCAAGCGGTGTTGATATCGATTACCGAGTGGGCCCAAAGTATATCTCTCCGACTTGGGAGGGACAAATCCCATCTCGATACATACAACCCAACAGATACTTTCCGATCACCTGAGAGACACCTTTATGATCACCCTCTCATAGGATGACGTTTGATGACCTCAAAGCTTTCTTCCGATACCAGGGATTTGTATTATCTCATGGTCTAAGGAATACAATATTTGACATAGGAAAAGCTTCGCAAAGACGAACACGATGACACGATCTAATTGCTTTGCTTAGTTTGGGTCTGTCCATCATATCATTCTCCAATGATATGATCTCATTATCAATTGACAACTCATGTCTATGGTTAGGAAACCTTAACCATCATTGATCAATGAGCTAGTCCATAGAGGCGTACTAGGGACACGGTGTTGTTCACAAACCACACAAGTATTAAAGTTTCCGCTTAATACAATTCTAGCATGGAATATAAACTTTATCATGAACAAGAATTATAATAATAACATCTTTATTATTGCCTCTAGGGCATAATTCCAACACGCAGGACACCAGGCGAAGATTTCCCAGCGCTCACGGAGGAATTCGACGAGCGCGCCTTCCTATGCGGTGCTGAGGTCATTGGCGATCAAGGCCGTCTTGGAGGCATCCGTCGGATGGACCTGTACTTTCTTGGTGTTGACGGTGGAGTCGAAGGACATGTCAGGTGCGTTCTGCCTTGTGACTGGGGGTACCCCATTGTCCGTTACTTCATGGAGCCTTACAAGCTCGTCTTGCATGCCGAAAGACTGAGAGATTTTGTTGAAATCCCTGTCACATTGGTCTGATCGGGTGAAGCTCCCGTGGACTGTGATGACTCCCCTTGGTCCTGGCATCTTGAGTAGTAGGTATGCATAGTGCGGGAAGGCCAGGAACCTTGCGAATGCTACACGCCCCAGGATGGCGTGGTATTGCGACGGCCAATCCACCACTTCGAATTCTAGGCGCTCCTGCCGGAAGTTGTCCGGCTTCCCAGAGATAACGTCGAGACCTATTTTGCCCAGGGGGATCCGCATAGCTGCTAGAGTGCTTGCGAACATTAGATTTATGCCGCTGCCGCCGTCCATGAAGACGCGGCTCATCTCGAAGCCTCCGATCTGCGCCTCCGACGGGCAGCATGGCTGGCGAGGGATCTGGCAAGGGTGATCCGCGCGAGTGAATGTGATGCAGGACTCCGATCCGCTGAGGTACTCAGGGATTGCAGGCGGAGTTGCCATGGCCAAGTTGATTTGTCGGGTGATTTTCTTCTGCACCCTGTTTGTGGGGCGTCCCTTCTGGATCATATTTAGTGCTCCCTTTGGTGGGGGGTATCCGACCCCGGCGTTGTTTTGCACTAGTGCGACTGGTTGGTTTGGGCCTCCAATAGGTGGCGGTGGAGCTCCATGTGCTATTTGTCCTGGCGCGAGTGCGTTTCTGAACGCAGGGGTTGGGGCTTGTTGCCTCATCTGCACCATGCTTTCGCTGAGTTTCTAGAACTCGCGGCAGTCCTTGAGCATGTGACTGGCTTTCTTTTTGCCATCTTGTTTGTCGATGTAGAAGTGGATGGTGCATGGACCCGAAAGTTTGTCGAATGCTGAGGGTCCGTTGTCGCGGCGTTGCCACGATCAGAAATCGTCATTGTCGCGAAATTTCCTCCACGGTATCCTCCATTGCTGCGGTTGTCGCTGGCGCGGTCGGCGAGCCAGCGACCATGTCGGGTCCGTCGCGGTCTTCGTGACGCGATCTCCTCTTCTGCGGGCGTTCCGCCGGCCGTAGTCGTCCTCTTCATCGATTGCGCTATTTGGATGCAATCTTCGCCGTCGCCTAAGCTGGCAATTTCCATGAGGTGATCGAGTGTCTTGGGCTTGACACGCCCAAGTTCCTCCTTGAAATCTTGGCGTTTGACGCCGTCTCTAAAGGCGTCGATGGCCCTCTCCTCGGAGATATGTGCTGCGGAGTTCTTGGTGGTGAACCAACGGTAATATGTACGAGTGAATAGATTCCCCGTTCTCTGAGTGCGGCTCGCAACTCTTGATTGAGGCGGGCCTCTTCTAGTGCCCTTGAAATTTCGGATGAAGCGTAAGCTAGCCTCCCAACCGGATGGATCGATGATAGGCTTGAGCGAGCGCCATACCGTCACCGCAATGGAGGCATTGCATGGCGGTTTCTTTGTTACCGTCATGCAGCTTGACGGATGATGATGATCGCGAGCCAAGATTTTGGATCTTGTGTGCCGTTGAACTTGAGTATCCGAAGGAAACTTGAAATTATGGCATCTGTTCGCCGAAGATCTGCTGAAGCATCGAGCTCCACGAGTTCTCCTTCATCTTCATCCATCTCGGACTCGACGAGCATGCGCGTTGGCTCGTGCTTTGTCGATTTTGCGCCGTAAGCGTCTGGCGTCGTCAGAGTCGCGTTTATGGCGATCTGAGCTCTTCTTCCTTCGAGGAAGGTCGTGCTCCTCCTCTCTTCGGATGAAGGGGTGGCCGCTATCGACCGGAGCTTTCTTCTTCGCTCCGTAGGAGCGTCTTCGCGGAGCGGCTTGACGAGTCCGAGTCCGGTGAGCGGACTTATGCATGGCTCTTTCGGGTCCCTTCCGGAGGTTGGTGGGCGAGATCTGTGATGGCTGCCATGATCGCAGCTGCGGTGTCTTCGGATGATGTTGCCGGCATCCATATCCATGAGCGATGTGTGGAGAGTTCAGGTCACATCACGGCGTTCCTTGGGATCCATGTTCTCCACCATGAGCGGTGCTTGTTTCCACAGTTTCGTGCTAGAGCCGGTGCCATGGCGGAGAGTGCAGCTCGTCGCTTGGACTCGGAGGCTGCTTGCGTTTGTCGGCGTCTCGCATCTTGACTTGCTTCTTGTGCTCCTCGATGAGGAGGTAGTGGTACGCCATCGTGAGGTCACGTGGGAGTCCACGGAAGGATTAGGTTACTGCAGCGGCAGCGTGCTGGACCCATCCTTCTTTGCTAAGTTGGATGACGTGGTCGTTGTTTTCCCCTTCGGGGGGGTGCTTCTACATTCCCGTTTCCGTGCTTCTATCCTGCGGGTTCGGGTTCGTGTTAGGCGGCGTTTGTTGCTCTGGATGACTGCGCGCATTGGTAGCGCTTCGTAGATCGGTTCGCTGCCGCCGCTTTTCAGATCCGAACCGTAGGTCCCTTCATCCGAAGCGGATCGCAGATCGGAGTTGTACCGCTGTTGTAAAACTCATCTCGATGGTGATGTGCGTATGCACGGGTGTGGAGCCCACGAGGCGGCCTGATCGATGGCACGGCACCGCTCGGGAAGGCGGAGTGTGCGGTTTGTCCCTTTGAAGTAGAAGCTCGAACAAAATTTTGAGTCCGCCGCACGGCTCGAAATCCTTCATGGCCGGAGTGGGCGGTGAAGTCGAAAGTCCGAAGAGAGGTGATTCTCCGTCGCTGAGTTGTAGATCGATCGGGTCGGGACCGTCACGATCGCACAATCAAGAGCCCCGATTCCTGAGACGGCGCCAAATTGACGAGGTTTAATCTCGTCAATGCTCATTGTTATGGACTTGGGTTTTGGAGAAGATGGGGATCTTTGGAGATCGTGGCACGGTTAGACAAGCAACCAAGGGACACGAGATTTACCTGTTCAGTTCCCGGAGGGAAAACCCTACTCTGCTTGTCTCTTGATTACGGCGGAACCGAAGGTTCTGAGGTGCGCAGATTCGATCTGCGTGGAGTTGTGTGCGAAAGTATGAGTCGAGATCTAGGGCGTGCCCTCTGGCCTTTATATAGACTTAGGCAGGTCCCGGGCATAGTCCTAGTCGGTTACAAGTTCTAGGGTTTTACCCCTTTGAATCTCCTATCTATGCTAGTCTTGTTCTCCAAGGATCCGAAGGCGTCATGGGCCTCGGCCACCCGAAAATCTTCATGGGCCAGCGTATATCTGCCGTGGGCCTTCCTTGGGCTGAACCAGGTATGCTGAAGTCATGTACCCGTAGGGTATAACCATGCCAGGCGCATTTCCTTGTGACATGTCAACCAGGGGATGTCCATGCGTTATCTTAGACCCAGATCCACCGCATCCAATCGACGAAGCAAGAGAAGAACAATAGAGTAGATCCACCACCTCGTCGAGAAACTAATCTCGCCAAGCCACCTACTCCACAACACCACTGATTGGAGCACCGTCAAGACAGGAGAAATAGTGGCACCATATTCCGACGAGGCACCGCCCCTAGAAAAAACCAAGGCAACCCTTTATCCTTACCAAAATTGAAGCACCAAGTTTCCCGCCCCTGCCACCGCCTAAGGCCTTGTTTGGCAGCCTGGTTTAAAAAGGAATCCACGTGTATTTTACCAGCCCAGGTTTTTACCCAAGAATACACTCAATAGCCCATTTGGCAGCCTGGTTTGCAGTTGTGTAAGCCTGTATAAAAAACTTACAAACACGTCGGATTGACGAGTTTCCAAGACGCGAGGGGGCTGTCGCGTTTTCTACACCCGGGGCACGGCGCGCCAAGTTCTCGCCTTTATTGCTGTTAAATCCCGTAGCAAGACCCTTGTGCCAAAGAGTGTGAGTTTGTTTCAGTGAAAGGAATGTATCGGGTGAGTTGAGTTGTTTCACCGAAACCACAGGGTATAATACACATCGAGACACTAGGAAACACGGCTGCCAAACGAGGCCTAAACGGCGAATCAGTGACCTGCAGCCTGGCCGTCGGAAGAAGGGGCAAAGTAGCCTCCGTCCTAGTCGCTGGAGAAGGGACAGGAGAAAACAGGTACTCCGATCAGTGGTATATATTTGTTGTTTCAATTATGCGGACTGTTGTGCTATATCTATATACAACCAAGCTGGTACTGAACGACATATCGATAGAACTGATGTTCACCACATATATCATCTGTTGATGTTCACCGCCACTGATATCAACCGGAGGACTGACAGGAAACAACATTAAAGTACCACTCCGTCATTCCGATAGGTCCCAATAAAAGTGCTCATTCTACAAGTTTTTAAAATGCCCGAGGCAGGAAGTAAACCTAGGTGTTGTGCAAAGAGATAATCTGTTCAGCTGCGTGTTAGCTTCATCTCAACTTGCGTAGTCACTCGGGATGGTCACGATCAATTTTGGTCAGATATTCAGAACAAGCTGTCATGGTCGCACAAAGAAGAAAAATACATTGTTAGTGTACACGTTTCTCGAGAGCTAAACTAGTTAAGGCACCAGGATGACCACGGAAGAATTCGCACCGAATATCAAAGTAACTCTCTCTAGTCTTCATCACCAGCATGCTCAAGAAGATAGTTCACAGCTAATTGCTCATTCCTGTCACAGGCGAAAAATGCTTCGATGACACGTGCTCTGTCAAACCCCATGGCTTCCAGCTGGAAGTAAAACAAAAAACAAATCCGACCAAGGTGGAAATGTGAGGACAAGCATGGTGTATTTATGCAGCAAAAGGTAATTATGGCATGCATACCCGCCCAATTGCATCTTGCTCTTCTGGTGTCACACTGATAGCATGAGGCATCTCATCCTGGTCAGGCTGGTCTAAGAAGTCCCTGGAAACGTCAGACAAGAATGGCTTAGTAGATACTCCCTCCGTTTAGAAATATAAGATGTTTTAGTTTAGTAAAGCTAATGTATATAGACATCTTTTAGTGTATAGATTTATTTGAACCTATACACTAAAAGGTGTCTAGATACATTAGCTTTACTAAACTAAAACATCTTATATTTCCAAACAGAGGAAGTATATATCATTGTAAACTCAACTAAAATTGAAAGGAATTGTGACAACGAAGCACAATGATTGATTTTCTAAGAAAAAAGAACATGCAGGTAATGAGGAAAGAATGCAGCAGTAGCATATATTTTAAGATAAAACAGCACAGGTTCTTTAAGGCGCTACTGTTTGCTGATAGCATATCATGTTATGTTCAGAAACGTTTTTTTTTCTCCGGCAAGGTGTATACCATTTTTTTTCTGGCAAGGTATATACAGTACCATACTTGAGACACTAAAGAAGAAAGTCCAATGCAAGCCTAAAAACAACATATGACTGCTATGTGATTTGATTAAGTCCAACAAAAAACGTCTGCCAAAAAATCTACGCTAACTGGCAAGTGCGAGTGGAGCAGACAGAACAGATTGATGAAATTTCAGTTTGCATAACAAAGAAATGAAATTAGCACTACTGAATCTTATAGCTTATTTAAATGAAATCAGAATATATAATTCAGTAATTTAAGAAAGCTTACCCATCTCCACCTTCAAGTAACTGAAGGAACTCCTCATTGTTATCCTGAATTAACCTCAGAAGTTGGGGATTCTGCTTGCCCAGTTCCTGGATCATAGGCTGCAGCAAACATATCAGCAAAATGTTTAGACGGAACACGGAAGATGCATAAAACATAGCATAAAATGAAAACGTAGATAGAAAAACCTGCAAAATTTGTGGATTTGTATGGACCATTTCACGAAGAGCTTGAAACTGCAAATATTAATAGCAATACACTATTACTTCAAAAACAGAATAACACATGGTAGGGTACTAAAGGAACTTCATTCCATCAAATTCCATTTATAACTGCATTTTCTTATACTCCAGTTTCTGTGTATGTACATAGAAAATGACCATTTGCTCCGATTGCAAGTGCAATGCAGGATCGCTACATTCCTATCTCAATGTGCTACATAAAATTGTAAATTCACACTTCACATGTAAGTGTCACCCCTGTTACTACTACATCAGATCATCAGATGGTTTGACAAGCATTGATCGTAAACAGAATGGTTGGCATGATCCCATGGGCACCATTGTTTTGCACCTTGTTTTTTCACAGGGAGATCGTAGAAAACAAAATGAGGAAAGTAATTGACAAAACATGAAGATAAGAACCTGTTGATTATTCCTAAGAAAATCAAGTGATCCACCACCAGCAGCACCTCCAGCATTGGAAGCCCCCTGCTACATCATTCAGTTGGTCAAAAGATACTCAAATAGGTAACACCGCAGCAGTATTGCGCAAACAGAGGTATCAAATAAACCTGCGGGAAAAGATCTAATGGTGCTGTATTTGGGAGTCCAGAGAGGCCAGTTTCTCCAGAAGGAGCTGCATCAGTTGGGTTTGCCCCTTCACCAACCACTGGCACAGCAACTTCAGCTGTCACTGGGATACCCTAATGTTTGGGAAAAACAAATATTATTTATTACCGTCAGAAATTCGATCCAAATTCAAAATTTAGAAAGGGGGGGGGGGGGGGATTTACGCACAGAATACAGATAGTCAATGGCGCGTTCTGGATTGTTATAAGCGGCCCGGAGAGCTCTTTGGACTTTATCTCTGTCCCAACTGCCACCCCCCATCTCCATTATCTGGTTAATCAGTGTGTCAAGATTGCTTGCTGACAGTGAATTTGATGCTGCATGATCAACTATGCTTGAAGGGGTCCTAACAAAAAGAAACAAGAGTTATACAAAGCAAAACAGGTAGATCTATTATAAATAAAACTGGTTGAGTTCATATTCACAAGATTGGCAAGATTGCAACATAGATTATAGGATCAAGCAATCTACTATTGTACTGGAGCTTGAAGTGACAGACCGTAGCTGAGTTGTATTTCAGGAACATGACCCAGCTTCAGCTTGTATCATGGGTAAGGTCACACACTCCAATGTGATACATGACTCATGAGACATTCTTTTTTTGTACAGTTTGATACAAGATCCAGGTGAGATACTATTTGTACATGCATACATTTATTAGACATGACAAAAATCTGACAGAATGAGGATCCTATTAAGATTGATCCTGCATAGGATAAATATCCTGATTCTCGGCAACCATGCATACAACCATTTCAGATCTATATCACACACAAGGCCTTACTTTCCATTGCAGTCTTGAATTCACCTAGTGATGTTAAAAGTTTCTAATTTCCTATCTAGTTTTGATGTTCATTGACCGGTGTGTTTAAGACTTTAAGTCACAGATTTTGACCCTATTGACCATCTCCTCGGAAAGTGTAATATATTAGTTGATGTATCTACTTGTGAGCTTGCAGTTGCTTGTCACTCTTCAGAATGGACTTTTGCAGCTAGGAGGTCATTAATGCAAGGTTGCATGATTTGAAGCTGCAACAAACATCAAAAGGGCATGACTCTGAAAAGTTACAGCCACAGGTATTCCCTGGCAGGGTAGATGCGGAAATATGAATTTTAAGTGGTAAAAAGGATCCTAATACAAATATCAGTTGGCAAACATGGAACATACTCTGCAGATGGTCTTTCAGGTTGAGAAGTTGTAGTTGGTGGGACCCTGCAGAAAGATGACACATACATTTAGTTAGAGTAAGACCCAACGTACAGGAGACTCATGCAGTAGAATGCAACAAAGAAAGCTAGCAAGGGACTCACAGGAGTTGAGGAGCTTGAGGTACAGCAACTGGAGGCACTTGCGTGGTTACAGAAGTGCTCGGAGGCTAGTAATGGGTCATGCATTAGTACATATGTATGCTCGCTATTTGTTTTCATTCCCAAAAGAACAAGTTTACCTGGGCTGATGAAGTTCCACTGGAAGCAGAAGCTTTACTCTGCAGAAAATAAGCAAATAGCTATATTTTAAAGAGAAACGGAACAAGGCTGAAGCACAAAGTGAGAAAATGTTATATATGTGAAAAGAATGTTATATATGTCTCAAAAAAAAGTGTCAAGTACTTGCTCTAATGTTAATATAAATGGGCAGTGTACAGTACTGATGCTACATAGGAAGGAATAATACTGATAAAATATGCCAGGAGGTCAGCAAACTATGATGCATCAAATGAGGCCAGAAATTGTTTCTGGCATATTATTCATTAGAGAAGAACTGTTAAGTATCATATCTGAATTTTATGTTTACATGTAAACGCTTATGCTAACTCCATACACCTTACAAATTCATGTTGTTACAATTATTACAGCAAGCATTCAGTCAGTCAAAATAATCCAAAGCATATCACAGAACTGAAACAATTCCTATTATATAGGGCATATAAGCAGCCTACCTTACTAAGCATGACGACCAGAAATTCTTCTTCGCTAATTTGATTCTCATCCAGTGTACTTTCATCCTTCAAAACCTTGCCCCTGTGAATCAGCATTTGTTGACCCCATGGATAGCTATCCTTTCCTTGAACCTCTTCAATCTTCTTCTTGACAGCCATAATCTAATTCAAAGCAAACAGTAAGCAAGATCTGAAATAATTACTCCCACTTGACATTTTTTACTCTTCAAAGTTCAAAAGTCTCCAAGATGCTAGTAATAAATATTTTTACAACTTATGTTAAGATAGGCCAGTATAATACAATAATTACAACATTATGAACAACACATAAACAAAAAATCTCATAATATAACTTTTATACAAACTGTCTAGATAGTTTCAAATCTATTGGCAGTTGCGGCCACAGATCCAAGGGCGTCAAGCTAAGAATAACGTAGATAGTATATCTTGACTGTAAAACATTCGGCCATGATCACAGAACACTTTGGAAACATGTGCGCTCCTCATGCCTAAGGGATACAGGTGGAAAAGAACCGTGTGTAACAAGGCGTTCAAAGGACTCCTGAATCTCCACCTTGCACACCAAATTGAACCCCTAGACCATGAAGATCACTTGCTCTACATCCTCCCAAGGCCACCTCCGGAACAAGTTATCATCTCCATCACACACACAAAAAAAAAGCTTAAACAGACAAAATGCTAACGAGCTAATTCCTTCAATCTACACAAAACCACATGCCCCGAGCCCCGAGGAGCTAGTTCACCACTGCAGTATCTGCATCGATCGAAATGCTAGAAAAAAACCCGAACATAATCACTAGGAAGCGCTGCATCCAGTGCAGAAGAACACGAAGCGCTTTTGAGAATGGGAACGGGAAAAATCGGGGGGAAATTTCGACACTAGATGGAGGAGCGGATGGGGGATCTCACTGTGTCATTGCGCAGCACCCGGATCTCGAAGCGAGTGCCCTTGAGAGTCTTCACCGTCAGATTCATGGTGGCGGCGCGGTGGCCTCGTCAGGGGATCGGAGTTCCTTCCTTCCCTCCCCACCCGCTGCTCGCGCTAAGGTTTTAGGAGGTCGGCCTTCTGCTTGTTGATGCACACCTTCGAGGTTCGCGGCTCGTCAAGTTCGCAGGTCGACAGCGCTGCCCCTCATCCGCTCCGTCACCGGCCCCGCACCGCCGAAGTCGGTCGATGCGCCGCCGCCTGCTTCGCCTTCGCTGCGAGCTGAGTGCCTCGAGTGGCTGGGCCAGGCTGTATGTCGTCGGCAGCTAATTCACCGCAGTCACTATGTATCGCTTATAGCGAGTACTAGCACTCGCCCGCGCGTCTTTTCGCGTGGGCCGGCCCAGGTTGTGCGTTCTCACGGGGCTGATCGAGATGCTTTTCAATCTTGCTATGCTCACGAGATATAGACGTGTAGAATACTTAATGATCCAATGTTGTTGAGCCCAAGAGTTTTGAAAGTTTCTACTAAAAAAATAGAGTTTTGAAAGTTGTATACTTCCCTAGCGATGATCTCTTAGATGCATAACTTTGAAGCTCGCCATCTCAGGTTAGGCGTGCAATTCTTGAAGGAGTAGGGGTACTAAAACAAGGCATTTTAAGAGGATTGGTGATGGCAGAAGTACACAGATCTAGGACCATAATTGGATTCCTTGTGTGGAATTTATGAGTCTAAATTCTCCTAGGGTCAACATCAGCAAACACTGGTTTCTAAATTAGTAAATAGTATTGGAGCTTCTTGGAAGGAGGATGTACTGAATACAATTTTTCTGCCTTTGGATGTATGAGTGATTAAGAGTATCCCGCTGAGTTTGATTAACCAGGGCTACGACTAGGGATGTAAACTTGATGCAATTGAGTTTTTAGCATTTCTTCATCTTATAGAATGTTGATAACAACAAATAAAGTTCGAGAGGGTTGGCTAGACCACACACTGGTGGCCTCTAGCATGGGCAATGAGGATAAGACTTGGGCGAGGTTGTGGAAAACATGTGTTCCCTCAAAGGTATGAGTGTTTGCATGGAGGCTTTCTCATAACATCCCCTCGTCGGCAAAGGTACTACACACTCGAGATATGTTGGTACACTCAAATTGTCAAATTTGTAATGCGGCAGAAGATTCTTGGTGCCATTCGTTAATCGATTGCAATATGGCTCATTTTGTGGGCGCTAGTTGACAAAGAGATTACTGAACATATGCCAATGAACGCCATGTCGGATGCATATTGAAAGTATATGTGTGATCCTATGTGTGATTTTGGTAATTAATGATAATCTCTATGGAATAATGGTTGTATTGAGTTACACTTGTAGGGATTTTCCATATGCATTGCTTGAACCATGTGTTGGCTTCAAGGTTAAAAGAAGAAGAAGAAAGCAAATAATATCAAGTGATGACCAAGGTAAGTCGGGAGAAGATCCAAAGAATGGTCATGTGATAGTTTAGCCTTTTCGAAGTATGTATTAAAGAATAAGATAGTGTGAGCATTTATGCATTACTTTCAAGATGTCATATTGAAAAGAGAAGGATATAGATGGTTAATCAAGACAAAGAGTAGAAAGTGGATTCGAGTAGTTCAACTTTAAGAAGAAATGAAGTGCAAGTTCAAGATGAGATATCTTGAGAAGATCGCATGCTTGAAGGTTTCCATACATATGGCGATCATGGATATGCAAACACATGCCCAAATAAGAGGTTCTCCCATAGGAGTATGGGGATAAATTCTCAAGTCTTTGTCAAGAAAGTGCAAGCAAGCTCAATCAAGAAAGGTGTTCCAACTTGAGGAGATCAATATTCTCCTCTTCAAGATCAACAGTAATGTGCAAGGCAAATGTATGTTCTTGATAGGTTTTCTCTTTGTCAGTGTCATGCTGTTAGTTGGGAGATCATATTATATGATAGATGGACGTACTATCAAGAGGGTATCTTGAGTAACTTGATCGCATCCTCATATAGAGCTCAAATATTTGCATCTTTGGCATCATCTTTATTGGTTGCTTTTTGGATCATATCCATTTGAGGTTTTAGATAATGTGATTATCTTCATAACAAGATCGGGTTTATCAAAAAATGGATATCCAATGAATATCTTATTACGTTTTTATGTTGGAGGTTTTATCCGTTCTTATCTTAGGGAGGTTTCACAACTCTTGCCCCTTGGTATTTTGTCCCTCGGTGATCCTCAATATTATGCCACTTCCTCGGCTGGAGAGGCATTGGGATTGTGTGGAAGGTACTACCGCCCAACAACTAATGGTACCAATGTCGTGGTGGTATCACGGCATATGCATGGGGTAGGCTAAAGTTCGGGTCGATGGACGTGGAGGAATACGGGGAGGGATGATGCAGTGAAGACCACACTCGGATGAACTCATAAGAAAATGATGTTACCCAAGTTCGAGGCTCTCCTAGTGAGATAACACATATACTCCTGCATCTAATCTCATATAATATTGTCATTCACGGTGGCTACAATGGTGCTCCTTGAGTTGTATCCCCTATGCCTCTAGTAGCTTTCTCTATGAAAGTAGAGGAGGAAGAAGGTGAGCTCCTAGTGAGCAGAGAAGTGAGGAGCCCTTTGTGGGTATCCCCTGTATCGATCCCCTTGGTGCTCCTTATAAAGGGGAACCCAGGGGACAAGTCTTGGCCCACAAGCTTGGTCCTAGTAAGACTAGTTTGTATTGTAGTTCTTGTCGCCGGTATCTCTTCAGCTTATTCCTAGAATCTTCCTGAGATGCTCAGCATGTGCCTTAGCATCTCTGGAGATGCCTGGCATATTCCCCAGCATCTTCCTAGGATGCCAAACATATCCCATGAGGCATGTGCCATTCTGAGCCAGGGACGTCCCAAGACTGGCACGAGACTTGGTAGTTTAACCTGTCAGGGCGGTGTGTCGATGTAGAGGTCGGGCATGCTTCTGAGTGGCATTTGGGGCAATGCCGCAATAGAACTTGGCCCACGCACCCCAAGCAGGGAGAAATCTCGGCCTACATTGTAGCTGACTCGTCCTAGGAGAAACTAAGCCTAGTCGAGTCACTAAGTAGTCCAGCCGAATCACCATGTGGCCTAGCCAGGATTTGAGAATAGCCTAGGTGGGGTGATGGGGTGATTCGGCCCAGGCGGCGACCAAAGGGCCCAACCGGGGTCCCGTTGGTCCACCCTGGCGATCATGACACGCGGTGGGACGAGTCGTCTCAATATCGGCCCACTCGGGGAAGTGGCAACGATGAGATACCATCGGGGAAGACAGCGTCGAGGCAGGAAACATCGGGGGCGGCACTGGTTGTCGAGGTAGCACGGCCCTGGGGTAGGCTGGAGTGCTCCTCTCCCAGCCCACCCGGGTGAAGCGGGGTGATGTATGCGGGAGGAGGAACAGTCTCGTGGTGGGCCAAATTACCCGATGTCGGCCCACCCGGGTGGAGACGAGGCGGCGGGTTGTGCACCGAGGAAGGGCGACAAGGTGGTTCGACGGGGGAGCGTCGGAGCGTTGGCGACAAGGTGGAGAGGTGGTTCGGTGGGGTAGCTGGCTGGCGACATGGGATGGCTGGATCGAGTCGGCCCTTGAGGTGTAGAGGCCGGATGAAGACCAATTCGGCCCAGTCTCGCGACTGTTGTGCTGATTCGGCCTGGAGGAGTAATTTCGGTCTAGGAGGAATTCTTACCAAGCCGAGTTTGCTTTGACTCGGCCTAGGTATGTTCTCTTTCCTTTTTTATTTATTACAATTCATTCATATATGTCTATTGAATCATACAACATACTATTGAGTATTGAGTCTCTTTATACCTCAGCTTTAGGGTACCCGGGGTCATATCCCCGACATTAGTCCCCGAGGCTATGTGGGACTCGTAGAGTCACTTATAGGCTTTATATCAAAATATTCCTAGAGTTGTTTACCAACATATAGTCTCTTCGTCATAACTTTCTTTGTCTTATAACCCTTTTGGGTAAGTTTTTACATCTAGCCTTCATGGGCTTTGGTCATGTAACCCATTTTGGGTAAATTTTGACGTCTGGCCTTCATGGGCTCTGGTCATATAACCCCTTTGGGTAAGTTTATGACTTCTAGCCTTCTTGGGCACTAGTCTTATAACCCCTTTGGGTAAGTTATGACTTTTGGCCTGCTTGGGCACTAGTCCTATAACCCCTTTGGGTAAGCCTTGATTCCTGGCCTTCACGGGCTCTGGTCATAACCCTTTTAGGTAAGTTTGTGACTTCTGGCCTTCTTGGGCACTGGTCATATAAATTCCAATCCGAGTTACATAACTCAAATTTGACGCATGCCCCAAATACGAGTTATCTAACTCAAAATCCGAGTTGTATGACTCAAATCTGACATGTGTCCCAAATCTGAGTTATCTGACTCAATTTTCGAGTTATATGACTAAAATCCGAGTTATGCCATCTGAGTTATAATTGCTGAGATATATGACTCCAATCTGACATATGTCTCAGATCCGAGTTATCCCATCCGAGTTATAATTGTTGAGATATATGACTCAAATCTAACATATGTCTCAGATCCGAGTTATCCCATCTGAGTTATAATTGCTGACATAAATGACTCAAATCTGACGTATATCTCAGATCCGAGTTATCCCATCTGAGTTATAATTGCTGAGATATATGACTTGATATGCTGACATCTTGCCATAGATTGTGATTTGAGATATAGATCCGTGATATAATTTCCGAGATACAATATGATTTGAGATTATGCTGGCATATTGCCATAAATTGTGATCCGAGATATAATATCTAAGATATAATATGATATGATGATAGGCTGACATATTGCCATAAATTGTGATCCGAGATATAATTTATGAGGTATAAGATAAACTGGCAAGCTGAATCAAGTGCCAATCCAAGTTAAGGATAATCTGACAAGCTGAGTTAAAATACAAATCCGAGTTAAAGATAACCTGACAAGCTGAATTAAATACCAATCCAAGTTAAGGATAACCTGACAAGCTGAGTTAAAATACAAATCCGAGTTAAGGATAACCTAGCAAGCTGAGTTAAATACTAGTCCGAGTTAAGGATAATATGGCAAGCTGAGTTAAATACTAGTCCGAGTTAAGGATAACCTGACAAGCTGAGTTAAAATACAAATCCAAGTTAAAGATAATCTGGCAAGCTGAGTTAAATACCAGCCCGAGTTAAGGATAACTCGACAAGCTATAACAGAGGAAGTACTATAGTAACATAGCTAAAAGACATATAATAGCTGACATATAAAATGACATAATAGAGGACATATCTTAAGTCTACTCTAAGAAGTAGTTTTATACATGAGGGTGCTGAGTCAAGATATGACCCAAGTTCTCGTGATACTTTTTCCATCTAGAGGTGGTTCCATCGATATGTCGGCTAGTCCACGGGTTGAGTTATCTCCTTCCCGAGGTGAAATACTAAGTGAGAGAGAGAGGGTGATAGCCCTCGAGTGACATTCGGGGTTATCTCATGTGTGTGTTCATGGTAGGGTTAGTTGATACTCACTATACGCTTGGAGAAGAAGTTGAGTCATACTTGATGAGTCATGCTGGCCGAATTAGGCTTGCTGGGCCAGGTTTGCCGAGTCAGGATTGTTGAGTCAGGATTGTTGAGTCAGGCTTGCTGTCACGCTTGCCGAGTCAGGATTGCTGAGTCATGCTTGTCGAGTGAGGCTTGTCGAATCAAGCTGGTTGAATCAAGCTGGCCAAATCAGGCTTGCTGAGTCACGCTGGCCGAGTCAGGCTTGCTGACTCAAGATAGATGAATCAGTCTTGTCGAGTCAGGCCTACCAAATCAGGCTTGCTGAGTCATGCTTACTGAGTTAGGCTTGCTGAATCTAGCTGGCTGAATCAGGCTTGCCAAGTCAGGCTTCCTAAATCAAGATTGCTGAATCAAGCTGGCCGAATCAGGTTTGCCGAGTCAGGCCTGCTGAATCAGGCCTGCTGAATCAGGCTTGCTGAGTCATGCTTATTGAGTCAGGCTTACTGAATCAAGCTAGCCGAATCAGGCTTGCCGAGTCGGGCTTGATGAATCAACCTTGTTGAGTCAGTCTTACAGGCTCCTGTGCCCACCTCTTTGCTCTCTATACGCTGGGGAAGAGGATGAATAAGCTCATGCTTGATGATGAAGCATAGGTTGATGAAGATGTTCCCGTCCGGATGGAAACCCAACCAGTGCCACTAATCCATCCCATGGTGGGCGCCAAATGTCGTGGTGGTATCACGGCATATGCCTAGGGTAGGCTAAAGTTGGGGCTGATGGACGTGGAGGAATCTAGGGAGGGATGATGAAGTGAAGGCCGCACTCGGATGAACACATAAGAACATGATGTACCCAAGTTCGAGACAATCCTAGTGAGATAACACCTCTACTCCTGCATCTAATCTCATATAATCTTGCCATTCACTGTGGCTACAATGGTGCTCCTTGAGATGTATCCCCTATGCCTCTAGTAGCTTTCTCTGTGAGAGTAGAGCAGGAAGAAGGTGAGATCCCAGTGAGTAGAGAAGTGAGGAGCCCTTCGGGGGTCTCCCCTATATCGATCCCCCTGGTGCTGCTTATAAAGGGGAGCCTAGGGGACAAGTCTTGTCCCACAAGCTTGGTCCTAGTCAGACTAGTTTGTCTTGTAGTTCTTGTCATCGGTATATCTTCAGCATATTCCTAGCATCTTTTTGAGATGCTTAGCATATACCTTAGCATCTTTGGAGATGCCTAGACTATTCCCCAGCATCTTCCTAGGATGCCAAGCATATCCCATGGGTCATGTGCTATTCTAAGCCAGGGGCGTCCCAAGACTGGCACGAGATTTGGTAGTTTGCCTATCAGGGCGGTGTGTCGATGTAGAGGTCGGGGTGCTTCTGAGTGGCATATGGGGTGATAGAACTCGGCCCAGGCGCCCCAGGTAGGGATAAATCTCGGCCTACACAGTAGCTGACTCGGCCTGGGAGAAACTGGGCCCAACCAAGTCACTAAGTGGTCCAGCCGAGTCACCATGTGGCCCTGCCAGGATTTGAGAACATCCCAGACAGGATGATGGGGTGATTCGGACCAGGCGACGACCAAAGGGCCCATCTGGGGTCCCAGTTGGTTTGGTCTGGCGAGCATGACACGCGGTGGGCCGAGTCATCTCAATCTCGGCCCACCCGGGGAAGTGGCAGCGATGAGATACCGTCGGGGGAAGCAAACGTCGAGGCGGGAAACATCGGGGGCGACACTGGTCAGCGAGGTAGAGAGGCCCCGCAGTGGGATGGAGTGCTCTTCTCCTGGCCCACCCGGGTGAAGCGGGGTGATGTAGGTGGGAGTAGGAACAGTCCCATGGTGGGCCGACTTACCTGGAGTCGGCCCACCCGGGTGGAGATAAGGCGGCAGGTTGTGCGCCGAGGAAGGGCGACAAGGTTGTTCGACAGGTGAGCATCAGGGCATTGGCGACGAGGTGGAGAGGTGGTTCAGCGGGGTAGATGATGCGCTTAGATCAATGTAGAGCTTTGTTGGGAGACCCCAAGAGGAAGGTATGATGAGCACAGCAGCAAGTCTTCCCTCAGAAAGAAACCAAGGTTATCTAACCAGTAGGAGGAAGGAAATGACCCAAAGGTGTTGCTAGCATCTTGGAACCCTGCACAACACAAACTCAAGACTTTGCCCCAACGAACAGTGAGGTTGTCAATCTCACTGATTTGCTAAAAACAAAGGATTAACTATATGATGTGGAAGGTAATGGTGGTTTGCAGAAAGTAAACACGAACAGTGGAAGATGTATCAATGGTAAATATTGGACCGGGGTCCATAGTTCACTAGAGGTGCTCTCCTTAAGATAAAAACAAACATGTCATGCTAGGTAAACAAATTACAGGGGGAAATTGACAAGACATAGCAAGGCATAACAATGTGATACTAGACATTCATGATCCTATGAGATTTGATTGGGAAATACAACAAGATACATAGACCGCCATCCAACTACATCTATGACTAGTAATCCACCTTCAGGTTATCATCCGAACCCCCTCTAGTATTAAGTTGCAAGCAACGGATAACTGCTTTAAGCAAAGTGTGTAAGATAAACAATCCACTTGTTCCATGAACAAGAGATCGTTGTTTTCTCCTTAGTAGGAACAACACATCTACAACCTTAGAGATTTCTGTCACTTCCCCAGATTAAATAGAGGCATGAACCCACTACCAAGCATAAATACTCCCTCTTGGAGTCACTAGCATCTACTTGGACAAGATAGCTACTAGAAACAGAGAGCATGCAAGATCACAAACAACACACACACATGATAGAATCAATAAGATAGAACCATTAATCAATCTGACATAGTAATCTCAATATCCATCGGATCCTCGCAAACACAACATGCATGATTACAAATAGATGATCTTGATCATGAACGGAGCTCACAAGATCTAAACATGGTAGCACAAAGGAGGAGAGACAACCATCTAGATACTACATGGACCTGTAGTCCAAGGTGGAACTACTCACGCTTCATACCGGAGCCTGGCATGATGAGGAAGAAGGCCTCCGGAAATATCTCCCCTCCGACAAGGTGCCGGGAAGAGCTTCAGATCCCCCTGATCTAGGGACGATGGTGGCGGTGTTCTATGGACTGTTTCGTGGAAGATTGATCAGGTACTTAGGGTTTTGTTACCAGAGGCTTCTTATAGGCGAAGGCGGGGAACCCGGTGGTGCACCTAGGCGCGATCTGCCGAGGGTGTGTCCCCTAGTAGCTCTCGTCTCAGATTCGGCTCGTGTTCCCCACGGTAAAATATTGACTTTGGCTTTTGTCCCGTCCAATTCCGAGAATATTGATTTTCTGCCTTTTCTAGAACAAAAAATAGAAGAAAACAGGCAACTGGCACTGTGGCATCTTTTTAATAGGTTAGTACCAGAAAACATATAAAAATACCTCAAAGTGTAGACAAAGCAAACTAGATACTAAACAAGCATGGGACATCAAAACTTATAGATACATTTACGACGTATCAAGCATCCCCAAGCTTAACTGCTGCTCGTCCTCGATTAGGTAAGTTATAAAAAGAATAATTTTTGAGGTGACATGCACTATCAAAATCAAGATCAAACCAATTGCAAGCATTAAAAGCAGGGATCAAGGAACTCTAAACATGAGCATGAAAGAATAGTTCTAACAATAAGAGAAAGTAATTATGCATGCAACATGAATACAAACAAAGATCATGAATAACAATGCATTGAAAGACGTTTGTTTGTTTCACATATAGAAAACATAGCATAGTGGCATTCAGCCCGTCCCTCATGGAGTAGCAAATAAATGCATATGACACCTTCAAAGTTCATAAGAGTGACTATATACAAATAGTTCATGAGCAAGCAATATCAACAATATGAATCAATCAATAAGTTTTGGGACAATGCACATAGAACTAAGAATGGCAACCATGCTCTCTTAATTGGTGCCTAAGGATAGAAGGTGGAGACTCAATATAATGGTGTAATAAAGGACCTTCACAAAGGGAAGCAGGGATTTCAAGTATCATAAAGAGCTTCCAAAATTTATGGTACTTGTTAGCTTTCACTTCTCATTGCCCCTATCATAAGCATCTTGATGTGATTAAGGTTAAAGTGAACAAGCTATGGAGTATATGCTTGACAAAGTATAATTTGGCAATCTCATGTCCCTTGAATATGAGGACCTATCCTCATGCTACTCAACTTTAGTCACCTGTAAGCTCTTTTCATAGTAAGTACATGTGTATCATAGAGAACCGCCAACGCGGTATCCCTTGTGACATGGTTATACCCCGCGAGTACACAACATTAGCATACCTGGTCCAGACAAAGGAAGGCCCATAAGAATATACGCGGCCCGTTAAGATTTTTGCGTGGCCCAAGCCCATGACATCTTCGGATCCTTGGAGAGCAAGACTAGAACATATAGAATATTCAAAGGGGAAAAAACCCTAAGCTTGTAACCGACTCGATCTGTGCCCGAGACCTGTGTAACTCTATATAAAGGCTAGGAGGGAACGGCGAGGAGAGGCCAATATTTTCCACCGCATACACACGTCCACGCCAGATTGCATCTACGCACCCCTATAACCTTCGGTTCCGCCATAATCAAGAGCAGACAAGCAGGAGTAGGGTTTTCCCTCCGGGGGCCTGAACCTAGGTAAATCTCGTGTCCCGTAGTTGCTAGTCTGTTAAACGTTCCGCAATCTCCAGCACCCGCATCTTCTCCAAAACCCAAGCTCATAACAATGGTCATTGACGATTCAAAACCTCGTCAATTAGCGCCGTCTGTGGGAATCGGGGGCGCTGATTGTGCGATCGTGACGGTCCCGACCAAAGCGATCTACAACTCCTCGGTGATAGAGAGCCATTGTGACACCCCCGGGATCAGGGCTAAACAAATCCCAGACCTCCGTCTGGCATAAGCTTAACCTTGAGCTCGAGAATATCCAGTGAAGAATCGGTAACACAACAGTGATCCTACGACTCAAAATTTATTACAGCAAGCTCATAACTGAGCAGAGAACCAAATTATTACAAGCAGAGGTCACTGACCACAAACATCAAACAACGGAAGACAAATTATGCTATTAAGTATAGCAAACTTAACAAATGGCCTAAGAGGCCTGAAGCATAACGATGACGTCCCAGCCCATAGATTCCAGGCTGCCGGCCGGGAACCCCAAGCTACTCGTCGATGTCGCTGTAGTATGGAACTCGTCTTCAAGGAATACTTACTCTGCCAAAAGTATCAACAGAGCAAGGGTGAGTATAGGGTGTACTCCGCAAGACTTCTGGCTAGTGTAGTTGTTTTGCGAAAAGCCAATCTTTCTTTATAAAACAAGAGAGGGAGAAGAATCTCGTCTAATCAGAGTATTTTAAAAGGGAATAAGAGAGCGACATCTCTGAAATATTGATCATCATCTTTTGTTATCCACCAATTCATCATCATCTACGAACTAGGATCACCCCTCGTACCCATGAGGAAGCATCCTTAACAAACATTAGTTGCCAAGTTTTACGATTAGGTTCATGTTCTCTATGATCTCCCATCCGTTCCCAAGTCGTCCATAACCGTGGACACGGCTTTCCAAAAGATTATTACCCTGCAGGGGTGTACAACTTTACCCACACGTACCAACCGACTCTTAATGCCACTTGACACACTTCCTTGGTGTGCTGACAGAGGGTGTGGTTGGACACGACCTTTACCTTGCTTTCGCCGAGACCATGAGTCACGCAATAAGTATGGTTCCACCGTAACAGGTCAAATCCCGAAGCCGGTACTTAAATATGTGAGGTGAGGTTGGTTTACCAGGGGCGACATCTACCACAAGCAACCTCGGCCACGCTTACCTACCTGTTATGAATGCACCTGCACCCGGCAAATCTTGCAAAAGGTTTTCTATGCATATGTCGAATGGAACGCCCGAACTATGTGACTCATGGAATCTACTAGGAAAGTTAGTCAATCATGGGGTCCCCATTTACCCCGTGTGGTTGTACGCTCGTCTTGGTTCAAGAGGAAGAACCCAGGGTCCTAAGGGTGGCGAGCATGGGACTAGAAAAACCACATCTCACCGTGACCTCCCATATAAGCCTTAACATGTTTAATCTCATCTCACTGATCTCATATTATCACATTCTCCTGTCATACTAGATTCTCTGCGTCTAATACATCATCTGGATGAACCAGACTCAACAGCTAAGCATGGCTAAGCAAGACACAGATAAAAGCTCTAGCATTGCACACAAGCCAAACCTAGTTATGCGAGGAGTAGTGGATCAAGTAATATAAGCTCAAAGGGAGTATGCAATAGATAGGATACTCTATCTATCGATAAAAGACCATAGTAGAATCGTATGCATCATGGCAAGAATTGAAATGCTTTCGAAATCATAGGATTATATCATGGTGGGGCTATGCTTGCCTTTGCCAGTTGATAGCAGATAAATAGATCTTCGGGAGCCTTGAACTTGACTTGGTTACGGTTGGTCAAGTATTGCTCGTCGATCTTCGTTCTTCGACGGTGTTGTCCTCGGGCTTCGATCTCGATCTCGATATCGTATTCTATTGAGGAAGAACCAAACACCGGAAAGAGAGGAAACAATCAACAATGGCATCGATGCAATGCTCAAGCAAGTATGATGATATGACAAGTTAATTTGTATCGAAATGTAACCCTAAAGCATGCTCGGCCATTTAAACGGGGTTCCGAGGGGTGAAAACCCTAACTCGGGGAAATTCCGAAAACACCTATGAGGGGTTGCTATGTTCTTCTAATTAAACTTGTCATTTAAGTTTCTTAACAATGCATGATTATAGCTTAAAGAGGTAGTTCTCATTTTTCTGAACATTTTGATATATTATTTGTATTTTTCTGATTTAAAATGAATTAGTTATGAATTTCTCCATTTTTAATTCATTTTAAATCATTTTTGAAATATTATAAAATAATTTACATTTTGGAATTACTTTAATAATTTTATTAATTATAAAACATTTCTGAAAATGTTTATCTCGCTTACAATAGGGGCCCACATGTCAGGTATATATTAATTACAGAAAACAATTTACAAAACATTTAAATGGATTAAAAAGGGAATACTGCATTAGCATGATGCATTGCTGATGTCACCAGGGGGTTCCAGACTTTTTACATCGCAGCATGGACTAGCCGTAGTGGCTGATAGGTGGGGCCTTGGCCACCTAAGCCTCCACGTGGGCAGGGTGGAACCCACCCCGGGTTTGACTAGGCTGACCACGACGCTGGCGTCACGATGACGTCGGCATGACGTCATCCCGACGGGGAGCTCCCAGATGGTCGATGGGGACGACGCCAGTGCTCATGACAGTGAGTGAGCGTGGGCCTTGAGGAGAGTGCGAGAGTCATTTAGAGCGCCGCTATGAACGGTCGCCCGAGCGGCATGCGGCGGAGCACACAGACTCACGAGATGCAGGGAGTAGAAGGGTGCGTGATCACCAGGATCTCACCGCGGTTGTAACGGGGGTGACGACGAGGCCGGAGGAGATCTTGAACGGCGGCAAGGTTGATAGTGGAGCTCGGACAGAGGTGAGGAAACAACAATGTTGAGGACGATTCGAGGCTTCCAGCACGATTCCGTTGGCACGGAATGAGAGGGAGATGTGGTGGAGCTCTTGGGAGGGGCTTCGGGGTCCGGGGTGGTGCAGAACGACAGTGACCGGCGGAGTCTGTGGCTAGGGTTCCACGGTCAGGGAAGGAACGAGAGAGGGAGCGAGCATGGGGGAAAGTGAGAGGATCAGGAGAAGAGGGGCACGACTCAGCGGGGTCCTTATCCCCTCAAGAGAGCGGCGGCGGGCATCTTGGCACCGGCGCCGAGGCGACGGCATCCGCTGTGACACGCAACTGCTTCACCTTCGGGGGGAAGAGGACGACCGAAGAAAGGCCGAAGCGGTATTAGGCTCTGGATGGGCTGACTTGGGCCAAGGATGGGCCGAATGAAAGTTGCAGGGGAGAGGAAGGAAATGGGCTGCGCGGCCTGGGTGCTGCTGCTCTATTTTTTTATCAATAACATTTTTATTTTCCTATTTTCTATTTCTGTTTGGTATTTTCAATTTGTAAACTATTTTAGAAATACAAGAAGGTTTATAAGATTATTTGAAACACATAGGGGCCCTCTATACTGTTTGGGCTCCACACATGTTGCACTTTTCAAACATTTTCAAATCCATTTGAATTATTTTCAAATAGAGGGAGAGGGTAGGGTTTAGGGTTTTGATTTATGTTTCTTTAATGCACAATTAAAACATGATGCTCATGATGCACAAACAAACCCTAAATAATTTTTATCTAAAACTGGGGTGTTACAGCTCTATCCCCCTTACGAGAATCTCGACCCGAGATTCCAAAGGTAGGAAGAGAGACAGAGAGAGAAAGAAACAGGGTCACTCTAAGGATAAGAGGGAACACACTGAACAACTCATAGAGTATCTCATGGTCAACTCATGGATGGAGTGTTCGGAAACAACTCTGAGATGATGAACATGAAACACGTCAAGGTAACAGAGGAACAAGAGGAGAAGGTTTCAAGTTGTTAGGTAGATGGTCACCTTAAGGATTGAGACCATGGAACCTGTAGGAGGTTTTGAAGCTTCTGAAAAAGAAAGCGTCCAACAGAAAGAACATAACACGAACTTCGATGAGGAACCTCTACTAAATGGCTTAAGTAGAGATATTAGGTTGCAGAGATATGGATCAACAAAACCAAGCTGTTGAACTACTTTTGAAACAAAAGAGTCACTTTTTCATCCAACAGGAGGCCAAGACAGGAAGGTGCTTTGTGGCGAGGACTCATAAGAGTCACACGAAACATGTAAAAAGAGAAACTTCTGATTACTAAAATCATAGTCACTCTTAAAACATGGCTGAGAAAATGAAGGAAGCTCTTTATTCATCCAGGTATACCAAAATCTTTGCCAAATATTAGGGTATCACTTTACACCACTAAGATGAATAGTTAAGATGATTCCTGATGATACGAGAAGAAAGAAACTTCATTCTCAGACTTCAATTACTTGGCACAACAAAATGTTTGCCATCATAAAAGGGTCTGGAGGATCAACCGAGAGACATTTAGCAACACTACTTTAAATGTTCTCCTTAATGTTCGATAGATCAGACATCAAGTAAAGGTCGGACTTCGGATATAAAGAAAACCATAAGAGCAAATCATATGATAAATCATAGAAGATGCCTCATGAAGATTGGTTGATATTGCTGAATCAAGGGAATGTGACGGTAGGTCTTTACGTCTAGTTGTGTCAACCATTGCATCAATCTTGCCAGAATCACCACGAGACCTATGTCAAAACCTTGAGGAACACCAACCATCATTGCTGCTTGAGATTCAGCTTTGGTTAAGTGGAATGATACTTCAGGCTCAGCATGTCTGAATAGAAAGTTTGCAACATTTACCAGGTAAAGTCACTAGATTCTCAAGACACAGACTATAGTGTAAAGCTCCAAAAGACTGAGCTAAATTGCTAGACCCATGTATTTACAACTTGTCGAGAAACAAATGCACACACATAAGGTGCTAACAACAAAACACACATGTGTCCTTAGGGGACGGAGATAACTCTGCTCGAATCCACGTCGACATCTTTCAGTATTTCGCACGTGAACCGGAGAAGGTTACTTCTAACATCCAGAACACATACTTCGAGATGACTCGAAGATGGTTCTCAAAGGTTTCCAACTTTAATGCCAAATGTTCCATATGGATACAATCTAACATGGAGGACATAAGAATGTCATTGATGGTCTCAACAACAAACTTATCAAGACGCTCCAAGAAGGTGGACTCATATGTTGCCTGAACAAGGCAAAAATATTGGTCAGACCAAAAGACATGAAAATGTACTCAAGTGAAACATCACGAGTAGAAACATCATCAAGATAGTCCTTGGAACTGAGTTTGTTTTGACGATAACCCAAATCAAATCAAAGCTAGGGGAAGATAACATATCCACAAAGAGGATACTATCTTTCTTCAGCACAAGCAAAACTAGACATCCCTTTATAAAGGAACAGAGTCGAGTAGAACTTTTGTCTTACAACTCTCCAAGTTGTTGTTTAAGCTTAACCAACTAGTTCTGGGGTATCCAGTGCGGATCCTTGGAGAAAAGAGCAGTTCAGAGAACTTGCTTGCTCAAGAACTTGACAACACGGTCATGTGGCAATATGGTGATACTTCTAGTAGACATCTAGAATATCTCGAACCACCGATATGTCACTTAGTTCAAGAGGAAACTTGCTTTGTAAGGCAAGGATACATAGTCTTAGAGCTTCGGCACGAGCCTAACTCTTGACTGAAGAGAGTTCACCAGAATAGCGGACTTGGTAGCACAATCAAACTTCGCTTAGTGATAGGATTAACCAATCACACTAAGAATGACGAAAATGTCCTTAAATTTCAAACCAATAATAATTGCTAAGAACCGCAGATAGTCACATTATTACGCACACGCATCACTCACGAGTGCGAAAGCTCGAGGAAGGGTGGGTAAAAATGTGTAGAAGCATCACTTCATTAAGGGGTCAGAAAACTCAGCACGACCTCTTAGTATAAAAGAGTGTGACACTTTAAGGTAGAACAGATAGGAACTAATCAATGCCTCTTGATCTGCGGATTACAACACTTTGACCTGGTCCTAGAAATGACGAGGTGTTGGAGTTTCTTTCTACTGGACATCCCGAAATGGTTTGTCTTGACAGACCACAAGAGTATCTTGCATCTAAAGACTTCGATGCACATGTACTACTTGGCTACCAACTGGTAGACAAAGGTCGGAAAACAACAAGGGAAGAAGAACATGCTCTGGACAGAACCCCGAGATGTGGATGCATAGATTATCATCTTCCGAAAACCAATGCATATAAGGGGTAAGGTGTGGCAGAGTCACGAGTATAAATGCGAGACTCTCGAGGAGTACTCTTGTCGTGATCTTTTTGGTTCCATTAAAGAACATCTGCCGTAGCATGTGGTAGGGGAGGTCCTTAGCTATCACAATTCAATCGCGACAAAGACCACAAGCTTGAAGGCTAGAATTGTCGTACTAGCCATCCTGGGGTAATGTGTCAACATTATCAACAGGGGTCAAAGGAAGGACCTTGGGTTAAAGATCAGCTTCATGTACAAGATTCACAACACCAGAATCTAGCACAATCAGGGATCTTAGGTTCAAGTCCAAGGGTTAAAACCCAAAGAGAGGAGTAACCACTACTTGAGTGACACAACATACACTGCAAGATAGTAATCACGAGGTAGCTTCCAAAAGAAGAAACAACTTCTAAGGTACCCAAACAAATAAAAGGGAGGCACACGAGGCGAAAGGAAACCTCGAAGCCTAGAACAGAATATTGCAGATCCAACAATATAATATTGTAGGTCCAAAGGATAGAGAGATCATGATAGAAAGGAATCTCTCATGTGAACAAGAGCAAGGGAAACAAGGAATTCACAACACGCACAACTCTAGAGAACTCAACACTAGGTCAACTGGTTAAGAAACGTCATGCCCAGAAGGCACCTAAGCTTTGAAAGACTAGAAGAGATATCAAAAGTTTTCCAAAATCAACACTAGATAAGATGACCCAGAGTTAGAGCAAAACTGGATAAGAAGAAAAAGAAGCATACTAGAGTTTTCGCAAATACTTTTTAGCTTTCAAAATAGTTTTCACAAGTACTAGACTCAACATCGACCAATAGCAAGGTTTTCCTACGGTCGGTACTGCTCTGATACAAAAACCCATGACACCCCAGGGATCAGGGCTAAACAAATCCCAGACCTCCGTCTGGCATAAGCTTAACCTTGAGCTCGAGAATATCCAGTGAAGAATCCATAACAGTGACCCTATGATTCAAAATTTATTACAGCAACCTCATAACTGAGCAGAGAACCAAATTATTACAAGCAGAGGTCACTGACCACAAACATCAAACAACAGAAGGCAAATTATGCTATTAAGTATAGCAAACTTAACAAATGGCCTAAGAGGCCTGAAGCATAACGATGACGTCCCAGCCCATAGATTCCAGGCTGCCGGCCGGGAACCCCAAGCTACTCGTCAATGTCGTTGTAGTACGGAACTCGTCTTCAAGGAACACTTACTCTGCCAAAAGTATCAACAAAGCAAGGGTGAGTACAGGGTGTACTCCGCAAGACTTCTAGCTAGTGGAGTTGTTTTGCGAAAAGCCAATCTTTCTTTATAAAACAAGAGAGGGAGAAGAATCTCGTCTAATCAGAGTATTTTAAAAGGGGATAAGAGAGCGACATCTCTGAAATATTGATCATCATATTTTGATATCCACCAAGTCATCATCATCTACCAACTAGGATCACCCCCTCGTACCCATGAGGAAGCATCCTTAACAAACATTAGTTGCCAAGTTTTACGATTAGGTTCATGTTCTCTATGATCTCCCATCCATTACCAAGTCATCCATAACCGTGGACACGGCTTTCCAAAAGATTATTACCCTGCAGGGGTGTACAACTTTACCCACACGTACCAACCGACTCTTAATGCCACTTGTGTAACACCCTCAGAATCGGACCTATGCAAGTTTGGGCAAAATTCACCAAAACCCGCATAGAAACGATTCAAAGGTGCCCACCAGGCACTTTCGTGCGGGTGGAGAACGAAGTAATAACATTACACAACAGTCCTCGATGGGACCCACAGAACAGATATATATAACAGCGACTCCATGAGTCAAGAATACAGATATAATATACAAAGATCCAATCACATTTAAAACGATAGGGCGTCCAGCTACGGACAAGATGCAAATGGGGCTAAGAGCCCTGAAGAATAATCAATGGCGTCCATAACCCTGCCTGTGCCAAGCGGAAGGTAACCCGCTAACGTCGATCTCAAAACACCTTAAACAAAGGGTGCCGACAAAGGGCAAAGGAAAAAGAGGCGTCGATCGAGGCCAAGACACGGCGAGGCTAGAATTGGCGGTCCTCGCCTACATAGGTATGGTGGATCAAGCGGCAAGATGCACTAAACAACCTATAGAGACTCGATCCAATGGCGGTTATTAGAGGGGTGAGAATGACCTATCCGGATCCAACACGAAACTAACACCAAACAAACCCTTCCTGGTGTTTCCCCCTCGAGACCAAACGAGGAAGTCAACCGAGGAACTCACACAGTTGGCAGTTTTATTTATTCAGTTATAGTTGCGGCACTCTACTAGTCAGGTGTAGATAATCGTCCTGATAAAGTAAACAGTGGGCACTTTTAGTTAACCATTCCATTATAGTTGCAACACTTACTAGTCAGATACAGTTGGCCTGAGATAACCCATAACCCCAGCAGTTGTTGGTACTTTTATTCAGCCGTTTCGTTGTAGTTGCAATACTTACTAGTCAGATACATTTGTCGCAAGCGACAGCCAAACAAGCAATTGTGGGCAGTATTAATTAGCCATTCCGTTATAGTGGAACTGATTACTAGTCATTATAAGTCAAATTTATAGCAGTAAACTTTAGTTATGCTTGTCTATGATCGAGATACTGTGCTCCAAGTCGTCCATATCCGCGGACACGGCTTTCAGAAAGTTTTACCGGCGGGTGCACCAATAGCAACACACGCCGATCAACCTCGGAAAAACCAAATCAAAACCCAACGAGGCTTTCACGGTGAACAATCACAGAGTTCGAAATATTTCAGGCCACCCTTAAGTAGAATCAACGGAGTAAGCTCGACGGCCTCAAGGTTATGGGGACTACCGTGAACGACTGGAACCCGAAAGTGTGGCTGGGCTTGTCGACATCATGAATCGTGCCATGATCCTAACAAAGATCTGGTGTGCTCCTCGCACAATTTAAATCGTGAAAGTAGCATGGCATAAGTACAGGATCGTAAATAAAACCTCAAACTAGTTTGTGGCCCCAAGAAATAAGATGAATCAAGCTCGCTCGGGGTCCCATATACCTCCCGGATGTGGATAGCGCACAAAAATCAAGGAATGTATCAAGTACTCGGGGTCTTACGGGACACAAGTGGGCGTTCGGAAACCAAATATTTTCTATCACCCACCGATGCCTCTGCTTATTTCAATTTTAGTTGTTAAACAGAAATTAAAGTGACGATAAGTAAAACTAGAATCATCTCCAACATCAACATGCGGCAATACATCAACAACTGTGGCATTTGACAACACGCGACAACACTTGAGCAAGCGACTACGACACGCAAGTCCAACTATCTACCAAACAACAGGTAATAGGATGTGTCCAAGGCAATATACGGCTGCAGGGGATATCAAAGGGTACGAAAACTAGAGCATCGCAACACAGATAGCAAATGATCAACAGGAGGGAATCAAGACTATAAAAGTAAGATAGGTAGAAAGAGGGAGATGCTCGCCTGAAAACATTGCCGAAGGTTCAACCGAAGATCGGGGCGAAGCTCACATCAACTCAATGACCTTATCCGCGAAGAAGCAAAACACTAGAAGAAACACCGGATGCAATATTTAATACGACGGCAGAAGATCGGCATGATGCATGTATGATGGATGACATGGCAAAGGTGCGATGCAATTAGGTCATATTAAGCGGAACCGGGGTCCCGACAATTAATATATGGTTCAAGTTGTTTAAACCCCCGCATATTAAATGTTGTTTTAGCATGGCAAAAGATAGCACCGGGTTCGCTACACAAGTTTAAATGAGGCCAATATAAGGCTAGATTTGCCCGCATATGGGCCCCATATTTAATTATTAGGTGAATCGGCATAAGGCCCCCAAACCACATGAATGTATGCATGCAAGATCATGATTTAATATGCAACAAATTATATAGATGGCATTTATAAAATAGGGTTCTCGGAGAGGGGTTCACACATTAGGGGTCTCGACGAACTTGAGGTTCTGGGGGGTTCGGGTCGGTCTCAGGGTCCAGGGTTCGACGGGTCGGCGAGGTTCGGATCTGGGGTTCGACGGGATCGTTCTCGGCCTCTGGGGTCGTTCTCGGATTACTGAGGTAGGTCTTGTCGCATCCCGGGAGCAGGACTTGGTTCGGCGTTGGGGACGCATCGGATTCCTCCGGGTCGGTGCCGTTCTTGTCGTCGCGCAGATCTTGTCGGATTCGCGGTCCTCGGGTTGGACTTGGCGTCCGGGGAAAAGTACTTGTCGTATCCACGAAGGGGAGCATGCCGCTTGGCCTCCGTGTAGGAGAACTCGAGGTTGATGGCGAACTTGTTCTGATGGGTTCGGGGAAGGAGCACTCGTCGCGTCGGGGTCTCGCCATCGGATCTTTGAAGGAGGTCATGTCCGTGAGGCGATCTGGGCGCCATATGTCGGGGTTGTCGGGTGTCGGACTCGGGGTGACGCCGATGGTCTCACGTGGCCCGATGGTTCCATGTAGGAGATTCCGGGTTCGGGCGGAATTCTCGGTTTTTGACGAAGATCTTGGCGAGGTGCGGGTCGGGCGCCGGATCGGTCTTGGTCCGAAGGAGATCTTGGTTCGAGCTTCGGATCCTCGTGGGCACATAGCCATTCTTAACTTGGTCACACACGCTCGAGCCCATCGAGTACCAATAGCACAACCCATCAAACGAACGTGATTACAGGCGAGGACGAACGGACGGAACGGCGCCGGAGTCGGGGCGGCGAGGCGACGCCGCCCGCAAGGAAGGGGTGACGCCGTGGCCCGACGAAAGGCGTGGAGGCGCGGATGCCGAGGCGGTGGCGGCGAGGGCGACGCGCCGGAGGGCGGGTTCCGGGGGGAGGCGGGAGGCGCGGTGAGGGCAGCGGACGGGTAGGTGGCGGCGGCGACGGCGGCGCGGCCGCCGAGGCGACGGGCGACGACGGGCCGACGACGGAGGCTGGGTCGGCTACCGCGGCGAGGCTCGGGTCGTTGGCGGTGGGTCGGAGGCGCGGGCGCGGGCCAAGGCCGGCGGAGGCTTGAGGAGCCGGAGGAGCCGACGAGGGGCTGCGGTGGAGGTGAGCGCGGCGCCGCGAACGCCGAGCTCGGCGGAAGCGCGGGCGCCAAGGAGAGCCGGCGAGGTCGGACTGGGCCGAGGGGCGGACGGCTGGGCGGGCGGTGACGGGCGCGGCTACTGGGGTCGGCGGAGAGCTTGGCTGCAAGGGTGGAGCTTGAAGGCGGCCCGGCCGGCTGGCGCTGGGCCGGGAGGCGGAGTGGCGGAGGGGCGCGAGGGAGCGAGGGTCGGGGACGGCGGGGTGGAAGGAGCACGGCGCGGGCGCCAGAGGGCGGAAGCAGGGCGCGAGCTGGGGGGGGAGGAGGGCGAGAGGGTTCTGGCCCGAGAGGAGGGAGAAAAGGGATGGGGTGAGGCGCGGGCAGGAGGTTGTCGGGAGGAGACGCGGGAAGATGCACAGGAAAAGGGGCCAAAGGGAGTGGTGGGACCCAAAGTGACGGCAGGGTGGCCGCAAGCTGGGCTGGGGCCACCAAGTGTGGGATCGGGTGAGGTCAAGGCAGTGTGTGGTGTGTTGAGTGGTGGGGTGAGTTTGGTTTGGTGGGGAGAGAGGGAGGTGGTTTAGTCTAGGTGGCAGAGGGTGATTGGAGGGTGGGAGTGGGTCGGCTGAGGTGGCATGATGTGATTGGCCAGAGTGATGTGAGGGATTGGGGTAGAATTCGGTAGGTTTAGGTTTGATGGGGCGATAGGTGGACCGCTTATTATTTCGGGTGGTTGATCGGGTCGCCCGCTCGACGCCCCTATTAAAATAAATATAGATTTTATTTATTTCAACAAAACTTTTGCAATCCGATATCGGCAAACAAAATATTACTACGAATTCGCATGTTGATGTTTGAAACAAGAGGGGGCGTTTAGAAAACAAACCGAGTTGCGAAAATAGTTTTGGCAAACAATGCATGATGATGACGATGCAACGCACAAATTCAACGCGATTTTCTAGTAGTGGTTTTATGGATGCCAATTCGACACCACTAACAATGGATGTCGCCCTCGAGATCCGCCTCATGGTACCGGAAGGAAGGTCGGCGATCTGCGTCTTCTCGCTTCGTGTAGATCCTCGCGACACCACTAACAAGAGTTCATCCTCCATCTTGAAAACGTCGACACCACCAACAAGGGGTTGTTGCTCCTGATCGTCGAGAGAACACTCCGGGGAAACAAAGGACGAAGTAGAAGGTAAGGCCACCTCTAACTTCCATCAGAAGAGGGAAAAATTACATTGATCCACCAGTTCGATGTACAGAGCGAACAGTAAGAGTCGGGTAGGGTGATCAGTCCATCCCGGCCCAAACTATCAACTCTCTACATGGGTAGGGAAATCAGGTAACTCAACTCTCGAGATTTAGACTGAAGATCTTCATAGGTGGTATCCAGAACAAAGGGATGATGCCAGCAAAAATCGTATGAAAGACACAATGATTAGGTTCCGCGATGGTTCCATTGGCATGAACAACACATGCTCAAGGTATACTCCAACTTCACCAAAGCTCGTCCTTCTCATATGTTTTTCAACGACACTGATATCCAGCAAGGAACCAGATGGATAAAGATCTCAAGAACAAAAGATCGGATGAAGGTTCAACAGACAAGTTGCAGATTGATGATCGTAGCACCTCCGTTACAAAAGGAAGAAGGCGAAACCCTGAAGGTACGACGGAAACCCAACCACGAAACTCGGACTCAAGAGAGAGATGAGAGCGGATTCAAAACACGAGAGGTAAGAGGAGAACAGAGGGGTAAGGAGTAAAATTAGAACTATCCAGAACTATCCAATCGATTTTTGCAAAATAGTTTTGGACACTCTACTTCGGCCGTTAGCTAGGTTATCCTACAGGCAGGACTTGTGGGGTATCGCAACTGCTGAGCTCTGATACCACTCAGAACACCTCAGATCGGACCTATGCAAGTTTGGGCAAAATTCACCAAACCCGCATAGAAACGATTCAAAGGTGCCACCAGCACTTTCGCCGGGTGGAGAACGGTAATAACATTACACAACAGTCCTCGATGGGACCCATGTATGATATATATAAATGACTCCATGAGTCAAGAATACAGATATAATATACAAAGATCCAATCACCTTTAAAACGATAGGCCCAACTACGGACAAGATGCAAATGGGGCTAAGAGCCTCAAGAATAACCAATGGCGCCCATAACCCCGCCAGTGCCAAGCCGGAAGGGTAACCACGCTAACGGCGCCGATCTCAAAACCTGCTTAAACAAAAGGTGCCGACAAAGGGCAAAGGAAAAGAGGAGCGTCAAGATCGAGGCCAAGACACGGCGAGGCTAGAATCGTGTCCTCGCCACATAGGTATGGTGGATCAAGCGGCAGGCAAAGATGCACTAAACAACCTATAGAGACTCGATCCAACTGACGGTTATTAGAGAGGGTGAGAATGACCTATCCGATCCAACCTGAAACTAACACCAAACAAACCCATCCCGGTGTTTCCCTCGAGACCATCGAGGAAGTCAACCGAGGAACTCACAGCTTGGCGCTTTTACTTAATTAGTTATAGTTATGCACTCTACTAGTCGTTTAGATAATCGCCCGATAAAGTAAACAAGGCACTTTTAGTTAACCATTCCATTATAGTTGCAACACTTACTAGTCGACAATTGGCATGAGATAACCCAAACCCAAAGTTGTTGGTACTTTTATTCAGCCATTTTGTTGTAGTTGCAATACTTACTAGTCAGTACCATGGTCGCAAGCGACACACAAAACAAGCAATTGTGGGCGATTAATTAGCCATTCCATTATAGTGAAGCTGATTACTAGTCATTATAAGTCAAATTTATAGCAAGAAACTTTAGTTATGCTTGTCTATGATCGAGATATCGTGCTCCAAGTCGCCCATATCCGCGACACGGCTTTCGTAAAGTTTTACCCGCCGGGTGCACCAATAGAAACACACGCCGATCAACCTCGAAAACCAAATCAAAACCCAACGAGGCTTTCACGATGAACAATCACAAGATTCAGAAATATTTCGTGGGGCCACCTTAAGTAGAATCCAACGGAGTAAGCAAGCTCGAGACGGCCTCAAGGTTATGGGGACTACCGTGGAACGATCGGGAACCCGAAAGTGTGGCTGGGCTTGTCGACACATGAATCGTGCCATGATCTTAAATAGACAAAGGTGCTCTCGCACAATTTAAATACAGAAAGTAGCATGGCATAAGTACAGATCGTAAATAAAACCTCAAACTAGTTTGTGGCCCCAAGAAATAAGATGAATCAAGCTCGCCTGTGGGGGGTCCCATATACCTCCGGATGTGGATAGCGACAAAAATCAAGGAATGTATCAAGTACGGGTCTTCACGGACACAAGTGGGCGTCGAAACCAAATATTTTCTATCACCCACCGATGCCTCGCTTATTTCAATTTTAGTTGTTAAACAGAAATTAAAGTGACGATAAGTAAAACTAGAATCATCTCCAACATCAACATGCGGCAATACATCAACAATCGTGGCATTTGACAACACGACAACACTTGAGCAAGCGATCACGACACGCAAGTCCAACTATCTACCAAACAATGTA
The DNA here is from genome assembly GCA_030063025.1 of Avena longiglumis. Lineage (NCBI taxonomy): Eukaryota > Viridiplantae > Streptophyta > Magnoliopsida > Poales > Poaceae > Avena > Avena longiglumis. Next base: position 109,248,400 of record CP125978.1, read on the forward strand.
ATAGGATGTGTCCAAGGCAATATACTACGCAGGGATATCAAAGGGCACGAAAACTAGAGCATCGCAACACGTATAGCAAATGATCAACAGGAGGGAATAAAGACTATAAAAGTAAGATAGGTAGAAAGAGGGAGATGCTCGCTTTGAAAACATTGCCAAGGTTCAACCAAGATCGGGTAAGCTCACATCAACTCAACGACCTTATCCGCGAAGAAGCAAAACACTAGAAGAAACACCGGATGCAATATTTAATACGACGGCGTAAGATCGGCATGATGCATGTATGATGGATGACATGGCAAAGGTGCGATGCAATTAGGTCATATTGCGGAACCGGGTCCGACAATTAATATATGGTTCAAGTTGTTTAAACCCCGCATATTAAATGTTGTTTTAGCATGGCAAAAGATAGCACCGGTTCGCTACACAAGTTTAAATGAGGCCAATATAAGGCTAGATTTGCCCGCATATGGGCCCCATATTTAATTATTAGGTGAATCGCATAAGGCCCCAAACCACATGAATGTATGCATGCAAGATCATGATTTAATATGCAACAAATTATATAGATGGCATTTATAAAATAGGGTTCTCGGAGAGGGGTTCACATTAGGGGTCTCACGAACTTGAGGTTCGGGGGTTCGGGTCTCGTGGGTCCGTGGTTCGACGGTCGGCGAGGTTCGATCCGGGTTCGATGGGATCGTTTCGCCTCCGGGTCGCTTTCGGATCGAGGTAGGTCTTGTCGCATCCGGGAGCAGGACTTGGTTCGGCGCTGGGGACGATCGGATTCCTCCGGTCGGTGCCGTTCTTGTCGCCGCCAGATCTTGTCGGATTCGCGGTCTCGGGTTGGACTTGGCGTCCGGGAAAAGTACTTGTCGATCCACGAAGGGAGCATGCCGCTTGGCCTCCGTGTAGGAGAACTCGAGGTTGATGGCGAACTTGTTCGCACCGGGTTCGTCCGGAAGGAGCACTCGCTGCCGGGTCTCGCCATCGGATCTTTGAAGGAGGTCGCGCCCGTGAGGCGATCCGGGCGCCATATGTCGGGGTTGTCCGTGTCGACCTGGGGTGACGCCGATGGTCTCACGTGGCCCGATGGTTCCATGTAGGAGATTCCGGGTTCGCGGAATTCTCGGTTTTGACGAAGATCTTGGCGAGGTGCGGGTCGAGGCGCCGGATCGGCTTCGTCCGGCGAGATCTTGGTTCGAGCTTCGATCCTCGTGGGCACATAGCCATTCTTAACTTGGTCACACACGCTCGCACGAGCCCATCGTAGTACCAATAGCACAACCCATCAAACGAACGTGATTACAGGGCGAGGACGAACGGACGGGAACGGCGCTCGGAGTCGGGGGCGGGCGAGGCTGACGTCGGCGGCCCGCAAGGAAGGGGGTGACGCTCGCGGGGCCCGACGAGAAGGCGGTGGAGGCGTCGGGCTGCCGAGGCGGTGGCGGCGAGGGCGACCGGCGGCTGGAGGGCGGGTTCATGGGGCGAAGGGAGGCGCGTGCAGGGGCAGCGGACGGGTAGGTGGCGGCGCCGTGACGGCGGCGCGGCCGCCGAGGCGACGACGGGGCCGGGCGACGAGGCTGGGGTCGGCTGCTCGCGGCGAGGCTCCGGGGTCGTATAGGCGGGTGAGGCGCGGGCGGCGCAAGGCCGCGCTTGCGGAGGCTTGACCGAGCCGGGAGGAGCCGACGAGGCTGCGGTGGAGGTGAGCGCGGCGCGGAATGTCGAGCTCGGGCGAAGGGGCGGGCGCATGGGAGAGCGGCGAGGTCGGACCGGGGCTGGCGATGGGGCGGGCGGTGACGCGAGGCGGCTGCTGGGGGGCGGAGAGCTTGGCTGCAAGGGGTGGAGCTGAAGGCGGTTCAGGGCTTGGCCGGCCGGGCCGCTGGCAGGCGCCGGGCGAGGCGGCGGGAGGGGCGAGGAGCGAGGGTCGGGACGGCAGGGCAAGGCCCGAGGCGGCTCAAGGGCGGGAAGGAGCACGGGCGGGCGCCAGAGGGCGGTGGCAGGGCTGGCGAGGCAGGGTGGGAGGAGGGTCACGAGAGGGTTCCTGGCGGCCTGAGAGGAGGGAGAAAAAGGGATGGGGTGAGGCGCGGGCGAGGGAGGTTGTCGGGGAGGGAGACGCGCGGGGAAGATGCACAGGGCGAGTGCGGGGCCAGGCGGGAGTGGTGGGACCCAGGCGGACGGCAGGGGTGGCTGCAAGCGCTGATGGGGCCAGGGTGTGGGAGGTGAGGGTCAGGCGCAGGCAGGTGTGCTGTGGTTGAGTGGTGGGGTGAGTTTGGTTTGGTGGGGAGAGAGGGGAGGTGGTTTAGTCTAGGTGGCGAGGGTGATTGAGGGTGGAGTGGGTCACTGAGGTGGTGGATGTGATTGCGCTGCAGTGATGTGGAGGGATTGGGTAGAATTGCAGGTAGGTTTAGGTTTGATGGGGCGTAGGTGGACCGCTTATTATTTCGGTGGTCGATCGGGTCCGCCCGCTCGACCGCCTTATTAAAATAAATATAGATTTTATTTATTTCCAACAAAACTTTTGCAATCCGATATCGGGCAAACAAAATATTACGGCGACCCGCATGTTGATGTTTGAAACAAGAGGGGGGCGTTTTAGAAAACAAACCGGAGTTGCGAAAATAGTTTTGGCAAACAATGCATGATGATTACGATGCAACGCACAAATTCAACGCGATTTTCTAGTAGTGGTTTTGCGGGATGCCACAACTTGACACACTTCCTTGGTGTGCTGACAGAGGGTGTGGTTGGACACGACATTTACCTTGCTTTCGCCGAGACCATGAGTCACGCAATAAGTATGGTTCCGCCGTAACGGGTCAAATCCCGAAGCCGGTACTTAAAGATGTGAGGCGAGGTTGGTTTACCTTGGGCACCATCTACCCCAAGAAACCTCGGCCATGCTTACCTACCTATTATGAATGCACCTGCACCCGACAAATCTTTCAAAAGGTTTTCTATGCATATGTCGAATGGAACGCCCGAACTATGTGACTCATGGAATCTACTAGGCAAGTTAGTCAATCATGGGGTCCCCATTTACCCTGTGGTGGTCAGACGCCTGCCTTGGTTCAAGAGGCAAGAACCCAGGGTCCTAAGGGTGGCGAGCATGGGACTAGAAAAACCACATCCCACCGTGGCCTCCCATACAAGCCTTAGCATGTTTAATCTCATCTTATCACGTTCTCATGTCATACTAGATTCTCTGCATCTGATACATCATCTGGATGAACCAGACTCAACAACTAAGCATGGCTAAGCAATACATAGATAAAATCTCTAGCATTGCACACAAGCCAAACCTAGTTATGCGAGGAGCAGTGGATCATGTAATATAAGCTCAAAGGGAGTATGCAATAGATAGTATACTCTATTTATCGATAAAAGACCATAGTAAAATCGTATGCATCATGGCAAGAATGGAAATGCTTTCGAAATCATAGGATTATATCATGGTGGGGCTATGCTTGCCTTTGCCAGTTGATAGCAGATAAATAGATCTTCGGGAGCCTTGAACTTGACTTGGTTACGGTTGGTCAAGTATTGCTCGTCGATCTTCGGTCTTCGATGGTGTTGTCCTCGGGCTTCGATCTCGATCTCGATATCGTATTCTATCGAGGAAGAACCAAACACCGGAAAGAGAGGAAACAAACAACAATGACATCGATGCAATGCTCAAGCAAGTATGATGATATTACAAGTTAATTTGTATCGAAATGTAACCCTAAAGCATGCTCGACCATTTAAACGGGGTTCCGAGGGGTGAAAACCCTAACTCGGGGAAATTCCGAAAACACCTATGAGGGGTTGCTATGTTCTTCTAATTAAACTTGTCATTTAAGTTGCTTAACAATGCATGATTATAGCTTAAAGAGGTAGTTCTCATTTTTCTGAACATTTTGATATATTATTTGTATTTTTCTGATTTAAAATGAATTAGTTATGAATTTCTCCATTTTTAATTTATTTTAAATCATCTTTGAAATATTATAAAATAATTTACATTTTGGAATTACTTTAATAATTTTATTAATTAGAAAACATTTCTGAAAATGTTTATCTCACTTACAATAGGGGCCCACATGTCAGGTATATATTAATTACAGAAAACAATTTACAAAACATATAAATGGATTAAAAAGGGAATACTACATCAGTATGATGCATTGCTGATGTCACCAGGGGGTTCCAGACTTTTTACACTGCAGCATGGATTAGCCGTAGTGGCTGATAGGTGGGGCCTTGGCCACCTAAGCCTCCACGTGGTGGTGGAACCCACCTGGTTTGACTAGGTCGACCACGCGGCCGGGCCACGATGACGTCGGCATGACGTCATCCCGACGGGGAGCTCCCAGATGGTCGACGGGGACGGCGCCAGGGTGCTCGCGGGACAGAGTGAGTGGGCGCGTCAGACACAGGAGAGTGCGAGGAGTCATTTAGGAGCGGCGCCGCTATGAAACGGTCGCCGGAACAGTGGCTCTGACGACGGCATGCGGCGGAGCACGCAGACTCACGATGGGAGCGAGATGCAGAGGAAGAGGGAGGGAGTAGAAGGGTGCGTGAGCACCAGGAGCTCACCGCGGTTGTAACGAGGGTGACGACGAGGCCGGAGGAGATCTTGAACGGCGACAAGGTCGACGGCGGAGCTCGGACAGAGGCGAGGAAACGACGATGTTCAGGACGATTCAAGGCTTCCGGGCACGATTCCGTCGGCAGGGAATGAGAGGGAGACGTGGTGGAGCTCTTGGGAGGGGCTTCGGGGTCCGGGGTGGTGCAGAACGGCGGCGACGGGCGGAGTCTGTGGCTAGGGTTCCGTGGTCAGGGAAGGAACGAGAGAGGGAGCGAGCATGGGGGAAAGTGAGAGGATCAGGAGAAGAGGGGTATGGCTCGGCGGGGTCCTTATCCCCTCCAGAGAGCGGCGACGGCATCTGGCCGACGGCGAGGACGCAGATCCGCCATGACACAAATGCTTTCAATCGGAGGAAGACGACGATCAAGAAAGGCCAAAGCATCGGGATGGGATGGGCCAAGGATGGGTGCTACTGCTCTATTTTTTTTATCAATAACATTTTTTATTTTCCTGTTTTCTATTTCTGTTTGGTATTTTCAATTTGTAAACTATTTTGAACTATTTCAGAAATACAAGAAGGTTTATAAGATTATTTGAAACACATAGGGGCCCTCTATATTATTTGGGCTCCACAGATGTTGCACTTTTCAAACATTTCCAAACATTTGAATTATTTTCAAATAGAGGGAGAGGGTAGGGTTTAGGGTTTTGATTTATTTTTCTTTAATGCACAATTAAAACATGATGCTCATGATGCACAAACAAACCCTAAATAATGTTTATCTAAAACTGGGGTGTTACAGCCATCTCCTCTTCGGCACTTTCGACTTCACCGCCCACTCGCCAACCACCATGAAGGACTTCGAGCCCGTAGGCGACGGGCTCGACATCCTGTTCGGGAGCTTCTGCTTCCAGGTTGGACAGACCGGCACTCTCCGCCTCCCAGAGCGGGTGCCACTGCCATCAATCAGGCCTGCCTCGTGGGCCCCGCATCCCAGCATGCTACACACGTCAACATCGACAGATGAGTCATGCGATAGCAGCAGCTACAACTCAGATCTGTGTGATCCCCCGTCGAATGAAGGGACCTACGGTTCTGGATCCGAAAGCTGCGGCAACAATGATCCAATCCGCGGATGCTACCAATGCACCGTGGTCATCCAAAGCGACGTGGAGCAACAACCACCAGGTTCGGGTGCACACGTACCGCCACCCAACCCACAGGGTAGAAACGGCGAAAACAGGAGGCAATCATCCCCCCGCCCAACGAGGACGACCCCGATGCCAATCGAATAATCCACCTCAGCGAGGAAGGATGGAACCAGGCACGCGAAGCCATGGCGGGTAACAAGATTCTGCCTGTGGGTGCCTCACGGGACCTGCTAATGGCATACCACCTGCTCCTCATCGAAGAGCACAAAAAGCAGGTGAAGATGCAAGAGGTGCTCAATAAACGCAAGCAAGCGGCCTCGGAGTCTAGCACGCGACAAGCTGCGCTCTCCGCCGCTGGCGGCTCCATCTCGCACGGAAATTAAGCCAACAAGCATCGCTCTTGCACGGATAACATGGATCCCCCTGCACGTCGCGAGGTGACTCGAACCCTCAACACGTCCTTCATGGAGATGGACACGAACGGCAACGTCATCCCAAAGACGCCGCAAGCTGCGGTCATGGCAGCCACAACATATCTCGCGTCCCATCCATCTCCGGTGGGGGACCCGAAGAGAGCTATGCACAAGTACGCACTAGCCGGACTCGGACTCGTTGGAGCTACGCTCCATGAGGAGGCTCCTGCGGAGCAAAAAAAGAAAGCTACGGTCAGATTCAACCGCAGCCCCACACCCTCACCCGACAAGGACGAGCACGACCTACCTCGACGACGCAAGAGCCCACGATGTCGCAGCCGCGACTACGACGCTCAAAGCGACCTCGCTCAGCACAAGGTCGACAAGGCACGCGCCAAACGCGTGTGCTCATCCGAATCCAAAGAGGATGATGATGGAGAACTCTATGGAGCTTGATGCTTTAGCAGATCTGTTCGGCAGACATGGATGCCGAGAAACTTCAAGATTCATTCGGACACTCCGAAGTTCGATGGCACGCAGGACCCTAAGGCGTGGCTCAGCGACCACCTATCGTCCATCAAGCTGCACGTCAGAAACAAAAACACGGCTCTGCAGTGCCTTCACCAAGAATGACAGCGCAACCCGGATCCGCTCAAAGATCCCGCCCGGTTCCATCCGTCGGAGGAACTGTCAAGGCCATCCATAACTTTAAGGGTACTAGCAAGAGGCCAACCTCGATCGAAGAGCTGCGAGCCTGCACTCAACGAATGGGCGAATCCATTTGCTCGTACATACTATGCTGATCCAACATCAAGAACTCCATGGCACACATCTCCGAGGAGAGAACGATCGACGCTTTCAAAGATGGCATCAAGCGCCAGGGCTTCAAGGAAGAACTTGGGCGCGTCAAGCCCAAGACACTCGACCACCTCATGTACATCGCCAACGGGTGGGCAGATGGCAAGGACTCCGTCCACCGAGCACACTCGGATGAGGAAGATGACTAAGGACGCCAACGCGAATGCCGTAGCAAGCGAAGATCGCATGTCTACGACGATCGCGACGAACCCAACATGGTCACGGCTGGCTACGCCGACTGTCGCAACGAAAGCAACCGCAGCAGCGACGGATACCGTGGAAACAACTTCCGCGATGGAGGACGCCCAATGCAAACGTGGCAACTCCACGGCCGGGACGATGAACCCTCGGCATACGACAAGTTGTCGGGCCCATGCACCATCCACTTCTACATAGACAAGCAGGATGGCAAAAAGAAGGCCTGCCATATGCTCAAGGACTGCCGCGATTTCCAGAAACTCAGCGAGGGCTTGGCCCAGATAAGACAGCAGATCCCGAACCCTGGGTTCGGACACGCACCTGCACCAGGCGACATCACCCACGGAGCTCCTCCACCACTACCCATGGGACCTTTGAATCAACCGATCGCACCTATGCAGAACAACGGCGTAAATGGGTACCCCGCGCCGAAAGGGTCATTGATGATCCAAAAGGGGCGCCCAACAAACAGGGTATAAAAGAAGATCACCCGCCAGGTCAGCTTGGGTGTGACCGCTCCACCCGCCATCCCTGAGTACCTCAGCTGTTCGGAGTCCTACATCAGATTCAGTCGTTCGGATCATCCCCGCCAGATCCCTCGCCCAGGTCATGCTGCCCTGGTGCTCGAGGCGCAGATCGGAGGATTTGAGATGAGCCGCGTCTTCATGGATGGGCGGCAGCGGCATCAACCTGATGTTCGCTAGCACCGTAGCAGCAATGCCGATCCCAGTTTGCAGACTGGAACAATCCGACACAACGTTCCACGGCATAGTCCCATGGAAGGGCATATTTCCCCTAAGAAAGATATGGCTCGACGTCATCTTCGGCAAACCTGACAACTTTCAGTGTGAGCAGCTCGAGTTCGAAGTGGTGGACTGGCCATCACAATACCACGCCATCCTCGGGCGTGTGGCATTCACAAGGTTCCTGGCAGTATCGCACTATGCATACCGGCTACTCAAGATGCCAGGACCTAGGGGCGTCATCACGGTCCAGGGGAGCTTCACCGGATCCAAACACTACGACAGGGACTTTGTAACACCCTCAGAATCGGACCTATGCAAGTTTGAGCAAAATTCGCCAAACCCGCATAGAAACGATTCAAAGGTGCCCACCAGGCACTTTCGTGCGGGTGGAAAACAAAGTAATAACATTACACAACAGTCCTCGATGGGACCCACAGAACAAATATATATAGCAGCGACTCAAGGAGCCAAGAATACAGATATAATATACAAAGATCCAGATCACCTTGAAACGATATAGCGTCCAGCTACGGACAAGATGCAAATGGGGCTAGAGCTCAAGAATAACCAATGGCGCCCATAACCCCCGAGCCAAGCGGAAGGGTAACCTCCGCTAACGACGCCGATCTCAAAACCTGCTTAAACAAAAGGGTGCCGACAAAGGGCAAAGGAAAAAGAAGGAGCGCCAAGATCGAGGCCAAGACACGGCGCGAGGCTAGAATTCGGTCCTCGCCTACATAGGTATGGTGGATCGAGCGGCAACAAGAAGATGCACTAAACAACCTATAGAGACTCGATACAATGGCGGTTATCGAGAGAGGGTGAGAATGACCTATCCGGATCCAACTCGAGGCTAACATCAAACAAACCCATCCCGTGTTTCTCGAGACCAAACGAGGAAGTCAACCGAGGAACTCACACCATTGGCGCTTTATTTATTCGCTTATAGTTGCACTTTACTAGTCGTGTTAAGATAATCGCCCGATAAAGTAAGCAATGGGCACTTTTAGTTAACCGCTCCGTGATAGTTGCAACAATTACTAATCGGTGTATAGCATGAGATAAACCCAAAACCCAGCAGTTGTTGGTACTTTTATTCAGCCATTCCGCTAGTTGCGAGATTTACTAGTCAGTACAATTGTCGCGACCACCAAACAAGCAATTGTGGGCAGTATTAATTAGCCATTCCATTATAGTGAAGCTGATTACTAGTCATTATAAGTCAAATTTATAGCAGTAAACTTTAGTTTTGCTTGTCTATGATCGAGATACTGTGCTCCAAGTCGTCCATATCCGCGGACACGGCTTTCAGAAAGTTTTACCCGGCCGGGGTGCACCAATAGCAACACACGCTCGATCAACCTCGGAAAAACCAAATCAAAACCCAACGAGGCTTTCACGACTAAACAATTGCAGGATTCAGAAATATTTCAGGGGGCCACCCCTTAAGTAGAATCCGCAACGGAGTAAGCAAGCTCCGAGGCGGCCTCAAGGTTTGCGTCAATGGCTGTAAGCGACTGGGAACCCGAAAGTGTGGCTGGGCTTGTCGATACCGCGTAATCACTCCGCATCCAAAACAGTACAGTGTGCTCCTCGCACAATTTAAATACAGAAAGTAGCATGGCATAAGTACAGGATAGTAAAAACACCTCAAACTAGTTGTGGCCCCAAGAAATAAGACGGAATCAAGCTCGCCTGGGGTCCCATATACCTCCCGGATGTGGATAGCGCGATAAATCAAGGAACATGTATCAAGTACTCGGGGTCTTACGGGACACAAGTGGGCGTTCGGAAACCAAATATTCTCTATCACCCACCGATGCCTCTGCTTATTCAATTTTAGTTGTTAAACAGAATTTAAAGTGGCGATAAGTAAAACTAGAATCATCTCCAACATCAACATGCGGCAAATACATCAGCAACTGTGGCATATGACGACACACATCAGCACTTGAGCAAGCAACTACGACGCGCAAGTCCAACTATCTACCAAACAACAGGTAATAGGATGTGTCCAAGGCAATATAGGGCTGCACGGTATCACACAGGTGCGGAAACTAAAGCATCGCAACACAGATAGCAATAGATCAACATGAGGGAAGTAAATACTATAAAAGTAAGATAGGTAGAAAGGGGGAGATGCTCGCCTGAAAACATGCCAAAGGTTCAACCGAAGATCGGGGCGAAGCTCACATCAACTCAACGGCCTTATCCGCGAAGAAGCAAAACACTAGAATAACACCGGATGCAATATTTAATACAACGGCAGAAGATCGGCATGATGCATGTATGATGAATGTCATGGCAAAGGGGCGATGCAATTAGGTCATATTAAGTGGAACCGGGGTCCCGACGATTAATTAGATGGTTCGAGTTGTTCAGCTACCCCGCAATTAAATGTTGTTTAGCAAGGCAAGATAAGATACCGGTTCGCTACACAAGTTTAAATGAGGCCGATATGAGACTAGATTTGCCCGCATATGGCCCCATATTCAATTATTAGGTGAATCGGCATAAGGCCCCCAAACCACAGATATGCATGCGAGATGAATGATTAAATATGCAACAAGTTGTTATTATGTTATCAAATAGGGTTCGAGGGAAAGGGTCACACATTAGAGGGGGTTCGACGATCTTGGGTTCCGGGGTTCGGGGTTCGACAGGGTCCAGGGTTCGACGGATTCGTTCTCGGACTCAGGGGTAGGTCTTGGCGCATCCGGGGGTCTTCGGGTCACGTTGTCGGTCATGGCGTTCGGGGCGAAGCACTCGTCGCAACGGGGTTCTCGGCGGGCTCGGTGTCCGGGGTTCTTCCAAAAACCGAGGCGCGTCCGGGAGGCGATCTTGGAGTCCAGGCCGGAGGTCTTGTCGGTGGTCTTCGGGTCCGCGCCATCGAGTCGGACTTGGCGTCCGGGACGAAGAACTCGGTGTCCTCGAGGGGGTACTCGTCGTAACGTGCCGGGGATCTTGGTTCCACGCGGTCGATCTTGTCGTCGTGCCGATCTTGTCGTTCCGTGCAGGCGTTCTTGAGGCCGATGGCGAACTTGTCCGGTGCCGGGGTTTTTCGGAGTTCTTGGCGCGGCACCGGGTACGGGTTCGATCTTCGGGTTCGGGGATCTCGGCGTCCGTAGATCTTGGAGGTTCTTGATTCATTCTCTGTGGCCTCCATCTTATACCTTCTAACCAAAACTTCCCATAGGCTGCATCCACTTGCACGAGGGTTCACGACCAGGACAAGGTCGACGAAGATCTCGGTAGGGCGCTCGGGGAGGCGGCAGGTCGAGGTACTCAACAGGTAGACGAGGCGAGGAGGCTCCCTGGCAGCAACCGGAGGAGACCCCGACGATGCCCTGCAGAGACGGCGGCGATGGACCCGCGAGACACAGACGGCGCAGACGGTCAGAGGCGACGCTGGGCGCAAGGGCGCTGAAGGACGACGCTCGGCAGGGACCTTGCGGCAGAGGCGAGGAGGGAGCCGGGGACGGAGGGCGGCGACAGACACGGGAGGCTGTGTCACTGGGTGGGCTGGGGAGGTTCTAGGCGGAGGACGGAGGAGGTCTGGCAATGGGCGCTGGCGAAAGGCCGGCGCAGGGCTGGCGAAGCGGGCGGGAGGCGGGTCGGAGCGGCGCAGCCGGTGACTGGCGGGCCGGATGGAGGCGCGGGCGCGGCTGCAGCGGACGCCGGTGGGCGGAAGCGGGGAGCACGGGGACGGGCTTCGTGGCGGCGGGCGGCAAGAGGAAGCGCGAGCGGCGCGACTGGTAGGGCGAGGTAGGTGGGAAGTGCGCGCAGGTCGCCGGGACTCGGGCGGGAAGTGCCGAGGCAGCCGGGCGCTGCGGCGAGGCGAGCGCCGGCGACGCGGGCGTGCTGGCCGAGGCGATGGTCGGCGACGGCGCGCGCGCAGTGGAGGCGGTCGGCCGGAGCCGAGCGGCGGGCTGGCGGGCGGGCTGGCTGCCGGCTGAGGGCCAGACGGGGCGGGGCGGGTTGGTGGCTGCGGGCGCAGAGGGCTAGCGAGCGAGGCGCCTGGGAGGAAGACGGGAGGAAGAGGGCGACCGCGGGGTGGGCGCATGGTGGGGTCGGCCAGGGGTAGGGCGTGTGGGGCCTGGGGGACGGGCCAGGGAGGGTGGACCTGGTCTGGGGCTGGCTGGTTGGGTGGGGCGTGCGGGGCCCACGCGGCAGGGAGTGGGGGCGCGCGCGGGTAGGGTGTGTGTGGTGTAGTGCGTGTGCTGGCGTGTGTTAGGTGGGGTGTGGGGCTGGGTGAGAGGGTCCAGGGAGAGAGAGGGTTGGGTGATGTGTCAGATAGGGATAGGCTAGAGGGAAGAGGAGGGATGAGGTGGCGGCCTCTGAGTGGCTGGGGTGAGGTGGAGGCTGGGGGTGGGTAGAAAACTGGGTAGCTCTAGGATTAATAGGGGCAGACTAGTTGGACCGATTTAGTTTTCTGGGGCGGTCGTTCGGGTCGGGTTGGCCCGTTCGACTACCCCTACTAAAATAAATAAATCTTTTATTTAATTTAATTGGGCCGTTTGCAACCCGCTAGCAACAAAACAAAATTATTCCGGAGACCCGGTGTTTGACATTTGAATAGAGATGGGGCGTCTGGAAAACAAATCGGGGTTTGCAAAATAGTTTTATGCAAACTATGCATGATGATGACGATGCAATGCACAAATTCAACGCGATTTTCTAGTAGTGGTTTTGCGGGATGCCACAGACTTCAACAGAATCTCCCACTCATTCGGCATGCAGGAGGAGCTCACAAGGCTTCGAGAGGTGATGGACAACGGGGCACCCCCAGTTTCAAGGCAAAACGCACCTGACATGTCGTTCGACTCAACAGTCAACACGAAGAAGGTGCAGGTCCACCCGACGGACACCTCCAAGACGGCGCTGATCGCCAACAACCTCGGCCTTGCATAGGAAAGCGCGCTCGTCAAATTCCTCCGTGAGCGCTGGGAAATCTTCGCCTGGTGTCCTACGGACATGCCAGGAGTTCCCAGGTAATTCGCCGAGCATGCACTCAATGTGTTTCCAGATGCCAATCCCGTCAAACAATCCATCCGACGATTGTCCGAGCCACGGGCCGAAGCCATCGGAGTCGAAGTCAACAGACTGCTCGACGCTGATTTCATCAGGGAGATCAAGGAAAGCGAGTGGTTGTCCAACACTGTGCTGGTCCCTAAAAAGGACACGGACATCCTGTGGATGTGCGTGGACTTCACATCACTCAACAAGCACTGCCCGAAGGATAACTTCCCTCTCTCTCAGATCGATCAGATCATCGATTCGTCTGCACGATGCGAGAAACTCTCCTTCCTTGATGCCTACTCAGGCTACAATCAGATTCGACTGAAGGTCAAAGACTAGGAAAAAACGGCGTTCATCATGCCGTTCGGAGTATTCTGCTACAACACAATGCCCTTCGGGCTGAAGAACGCAGGTGCCAGATACCAGCGGTGCATGCAGGCATGCCTGAAGAGCCAGATCGGCCGCAACATACAGGTCCATGTCGACGACATAGTAGTCAAAACAAGGGACGCCAAGACATTGATCGAAGATCTCCGCGAGACGTTTGACAACCTTGATCACTACAAAAGTGCGCCTTCGGCGTCCCATCTGGCCAACTGCTTGGCTACTTCATCTCCCAGCTAGGGATTGAGGCGAACCCGAAGAAAATCCGGGCCATACTGGCCATGGAGAAACCGAAGAACCTCAAAGGTGTCCAACAACTCGCTGGGTGCATCGCGGCGTTGAGCAGATTCATCAGCCGCATGGGTGAGAAGGCTCTGCCTTTCTACCCGCTATTACGCAAAGCAGAAAAATTCCAGTGGACACCTGAAGCAGATGACGCATTCGAAGATCTGAAGCGGCTTCTCTCCACATCGTCCGTCCTGGTCAAGCCAAAGGAACGCGAGCCTCTACTACTGTACATAGCAGCCACGCATTAGGTGGTAAGCACCGTGCTCGTGGTCGAACGACCCGAAGATGGCAAGACTCATGGGGTCCAACGCCCAATCTACTACCTCCTCGAGGTATTGACGCCAACAAAACAGAGGTACCCTCACTACTAGAAACTCGCCTACGGCGTGTTTATGACGGCTCGTCGGCTGAGCCACTACTTCCAGGAGAATCAGGTGATGGTCGTCAACGAGGCACCACTGAACAACATCCTGAACAAGCCCGAAGCTACAGGACGCGTAGCCCTGTGGGGCATCGAACTGTCCCCTCTAGACATAGTCTATGAGAAGCGCCATGCGATCAAGTCTCAGGTCCTACCGGACTTCCTCGTCCACTGGATGGAGCTACAGCTGCCAGACACCCCGGATATGACACAGTCATGGACGATGCACTTCGATGGCTCCAAGCGCGAGGCTGGAGCAGGAGCCAGGGTCATACTGACATCCCCGCAAGGCGACAAGATGAAGTACGTCCTACAGATAAAATTTCGGGCCTCCAACAACGAAGCCGAATATGAAGCCCTCATCCACGGCATGAAGATGGCCAAGATCTGTGGCGCAACGCGCCTCGTCATCTACGGTGACTCAAACCTCGTCGTCCAGCAGACGATGAAAGAGTGTGACGCACACGCCGCTAACATGATCACGTACCGCGCGCTCTACAACTCACTCGAAGGAGACTTTGACGGCTGTGAGCTTCGACACGTTGGAAGGGAAAGCAATGAGGAAGTCGATAGACTCGCCAACATCGGCTCCACGTGCGCACGGGTGCCACCAGGTGTGTTCCTCGAACAAATCTGCGTGCCTTCCATCAAAAGGAAATTCCCCAAGGGATCACCCGAAGAAACAGAGCACTCGGGGGCTGCGCTACCCGAAGGATAGGAAGGACCCAAAAAACTCGACACGGAGGTTGCGTTGGTCAACCTGATGCTGGTCATGGCAATCGAGGAAACATGTATGCAACCGTAACTTCGGCACCTGATAAACAGGGAACTGCCTAATAACCCAACAGATGCCCGGCGCATATCTCGCTGGTCCAAGGCCTTCACCATCATCAATGGCGAGCTGTACAAGCGCAACATTTAGGGTGTACTCCAAAGGTGCATCACCATCGATGACGGCAAAACCATCCTCCAAGACATCCACGGGGGCATCTGCGGCCATCACGCGGGCAGCCGTGCCCTCGTAGCCAAAGCTGTATGAGTTGGGTTCTACTGGCCAACGGCCATGAAATATGCCAAGGACATCGTTCGAAGGTGCAACGGCTGCCAGAGGTTTGCATATAAACCACACGCACCAGGATCGGAGCTCAGGCGCATACCCCTGGCCTGGCCCTTCGCCCAATGGGGCCTCGAAATGATCGGCAAACTGCCCAAGTCCTCGAAAGGAGGCCACGTCTACCTCCTGGTCGTAATCGAAAAGTTCACCAAGTGGATCAAAGCCATGCCCGTTACCAACCAAAAGGGTAAAACGACCGTGAAGTTCTTAGAATCCATAGTCTACAGGTTTGGTGTGCCGCACAACATCATCATGCACAACGGGTCAAACTTCATCTCCAAAGAATTCCAGGACTTCTGCGAAGGCCTCGGGATCAACATATCATATGCCTCTGTGGCACACCTGCAAACCAACGGGCAGGTCGAAAAGGCCAACGGCCTCGTAGGAGGCGGCATCAAGAAACGCCTACTCAGCCCACTCGAACGGCTTGCGGGATCCTGGGCATAAGAGCTACCCTCCGTCCTCTGGAGCTTGCGCACATCTCCAAACATCTCAACTGGCTACATGCCCTTCTTTATGGTGCACGAAGCCGAAGCCGTGTTGCCTGCGGAAGTACGCCATAAGGCCCCACGGGTCGTCGCCTACAGCGAAGCCAAATCGACGACAGTACTTGAAGACACTGTCGACACACTCGACAAGGCACGCGACATCGCCGCGGCTCGCTCGACAGTCTACCAGCAGAGCCTCCACAACTATCACAGCCGTCGGCTGCACCCAAGGTCCTTCGTCGAAGGAGACCTCGTCTTACAACTCAAGCAAGAGCGGCCGAAAAAGCTCGAGTCACCCTGGGAAGGACCATACGTCATCACCAAAGTCATCCCAGGTGGCGCCTACCGCCTCAAGCACGTGGAGTCTGGAGTCGCATACTCCAATCCATGGAACATCGCACAATTGCGACGCTTCTACCCCTAGATATCCCCCTTTTTCCTTTCAATAAGGCTACTCAGCCAAGGCTACTCAGCCGAACAATGTACCTCCTCATTACGATATGAATAAAGCTAAGTGTCTCGCCCGAAAATTTATCTTTTCCTCACATTTCTTTATGTTACAACACACTCGAGGGCTCCCCCTCACCTCAAGACTTCGTCGACTGAGGATAACGCATGTACACCTGAGTAGCTGATCACGTCAGGCTAACAAAAAGGGCATGCATACAACCAAGCACCACGTGCTAATACAATTAACCTTTACAACAAATGGCACAACACGCCCAGTCAAAATACATACAAGTTTTACATCTATCTTTTTTACAGGACCTACCTATTCTGAAGGATCACCTGCGCACGATGCTCAAAAAGATCTACAACCTCCTCAGATATCGACTAATGCCAGAGGCGCGCATATATACCATAGGCCACCATCTCGAGGAGGCGCCCACCGCCACATCCGCAAAGATTAACATCGTATGCAGCCAAGACGAGGAAAGGCGGCCTTCACCCCGCAACCAACCGGTGTCGCACTAACTCTCGACGTGACACACGCCTCAAAACTTCGCCAAAGAAACCCCGAGAGTCGACGCTTCATCAAGGGGAAACATGACGCATAATCGACGCCAGAAGTCTTCACCTGCCTTAGCACTCGCGACACCGATGAGGACGATTTATCCGCATACGCAAGGATCGTAGCGGTCGTGGTCCATCTAGAAAGCCTCCGCTTCCATATCCTGGGTCAAGGCTTGATCCGAATCGCAACCCGCCTCCTCCTCGGAACAAGGTTGGCACCGCATCAACTATAGAGTAAGATGACTTAAAACCAAAGATCCAAAACCGAGCAGCTCGAAGAAACTTACACTGTAGCTGCTCGGCCAACTGCCATATCTCCCCCATCAGATACTCCTCCCTGGTGGTAGCTCTCTCTGCCTTCGATTTCCATACATCCGCATGGCCTCGGACGCCAAGTATCTCCTTCTCAAGACTACGGACGCGGTCACAAAGAAAAACAAGCTGCGAGGCATCATCCAAGGATGGTCGCGGCTGCGGAGCAGATGAAGTATCGATGGGGTCCTCACCCAAAGGTCCCTAAAGGAAAACAGACAAGAGTATGAACAAAAGATGACTGAGCAACAACTCGAAAGATCATTTATATACAAAAAAGGCCACTGCGTGGCACAGGGAAATTGTTCGTCAAATATTACAACAAAAGAAGAAGACAACTATCCTACAACTACAACGACGAAGCCTAAGTAGCCGCATCCTGAGTGGCCTCAGAGCCAGAGTGCCTGCTCTTGACCTCCTCCTGGTGCTTCGCCGCATACTCCGCCAGAAGGTCAATGAGCTTCGGCCCATAGCGCTTACAACTAGAAGCATAGAGAGCAAATGCTATCTCGGAACCGTCGGGATCCGTTGGAATCTGGGAGGTGACCTGATGAAGATCCAGCTCCGCCCCGGACGCCAGGGCGATAACCAGGCCCATGGAAGCGCTGATGCCCTTCTGCTTGTGCTTGCAGGCGCATCCGTTGACAGCGCATCCGCCAAAGAATCCACATCCTCAAGGGCAGTGCCCTTGGGAACGAGCTCCTTGTAGAAGCGCCCAAGGATATCCTTGGCCTCGGCAAGGGAGCCAACCGCAGTACCACAGCGGTCTTCGACCGCCGCAGTGGCATCATCCAGAACGCTACTGTGCTCCAGGGCACTGCGATCGAAATCAATGCCCGCGACATCTGGAGCAAAAGAAAGATATAGTAAGAATAGAATAAGGGCATGGAGACACCACAACCGAAAAAACCAAAAGAGAGGCAAAAGCACTCACCGGAGACGGCCTTGGCAAAGAGCCCATCGCTTTCACCACCTCATTCTCGACAGCAAGAACGGTTGCGAGCTGCTCTCGCCTCAAGCCTCGCTGCAGCGCCTTGGTCATTGTGGCATTAGCCAGCTCCTGCTGCAGGCGCTCCTTCGCCCCAACAACATCCTCGGCCTTCTTCTCCGCTCGCCCAAGGCTCTTTTTGAGAGCATCAAGCTCGCGGAGGGCAGTATTATTCTCATCTGCAAAAGCAACAAGAACATACATGAGCTCCACAAGCTAGCAAGCAGACGAAAAAGAATATGATCAATTCAACATGTACCTTGAAGCTGCCGCATGCTGGCCTCTAGCACCAGGTGCTGCTGCATAAGCAGGTTCGCACCATGCACAAAGGGCTGCGAGAAGAAACAAAGTATCACAAAAAGGGCTCAGGGGCTGCGCCCAAGAAACGGGCAAGACATCAAACACATGAAAAATGCTCGGGGGCTCCCCCCGAGACACGTAGAAAGGAGGAAAAATCAGCAGATCATCCGAAAATAAGGCCCGGGGGCTCCCTACAGCAAGAGAGAAAACAACTTACATGCTCAGACGGAGACTCCGAAGGTCCCGGGGTAATCTTCTGGGAGACGATCACTCGAGCCTCCTGCGGAGAGGGCTTCGGAGCATCGCCCCCAGAGGTGGCCACCGTCTGAGAGGGAGGAGGCTTCAATTTTGACTCCCCAACTGCCTCCTGAGTGGCCTCACTAAAAGAGCCCCCAGAGGAGTGGCTGCAAGGAACATACCAATCAAAAGCAAGAAGACAAGAATACAAGAAAGTAACGAATCACATCCGAAGATACTTATGAGTCCATGTCGCTCAAGTAAAAAACGGGCAGCGCCCTCTTCCCTTTCTTCTCTTCCTTCTTCCTCTTGGCGGCAAGGCTACAACCCGCACAGCACCGCCGGATAGGCGAGGAAGAAGCATCGCTACTTCCACTGTGGGCGACAAGGAACGGGTCCCTAGGCATCGGGCGAGTCGAGGCATCCGAAGATTCCCTCGAGCTTCGTGCCCGCTGGTTCCGCCAGCTCGCCTCAGGGCTTCTCGATCGGGCGATTGCGCCAGCGGAAGCTCGGACTCGGAGTTCACAACCGTTGTCCCAGATCCGAAACCTTTCGGGTAGTGGAGGCACCATGCCAGCCACCTTGAGGTCCTGCACAATGAAGACATAAACTTTTAGAACAAGTAATCACAAGGGAAATCACTCGAAAAAAGGCTCTACGCGCACATCATAAATCTACACCTGCGGCATTGGTCTCGCAGCACTGAACGAGGGCGTCAGCGACTTCCCCGGAAGGTCCTCGTCGGACTTGTACTTTAGCAGTGGCCGAAGAACTCTGTCGAGGTCCCCCCTGGAGCGCTCCTCAGCCGAAACTCTCATCGGGTCATGGCGGCCAGAGTAAAGGAACATCGGATGCGTCCTAGCCTGAAATGGCTGCACCCGACGTTTGAGGAAGGTGCGGATGATATCCACACTGTTCACCTCCTTCTCTGGAACCACCTGGAGGGCCTCCACCCGACGGTAGAGCTCCTCTATCTCCTCCACCTCGCCCTCCAGGATATGATTCTTGTAGGATCTCTTCTTCAATATCTCCTGGGTGGAGTCTAAAGGGGTAAGGCCAAAGTTTTGCCCGTCCACTGTGGAGTCGCGGATATAAAACCACTTCCTCTGCCAGTATTGGACAGACTCAGACATAGAGAAAGAGAAGAAAAAACAGTATATCAAAGAGAAATGATGCAGCCGCCGATTGGATAAACTCCATCGGAGCCGGACTGCCTCTTCATGGAATAGAGCTTCCGGAAGAGGCCAAAGTGCGGCTCGATACCGAGCCAGCACTCACAAAAAGCAATGAAGCATGCGATGTGGAGAAGAGAATTGGGCGAAAGGTGGTGGAGTTCGATGCCATAGAAGAACAACAATCCACGAATAAAATCGTGGACTGGGAGCATGAGGACGCGAAGGACAAAAGCAACAAACATCACCCGAAACCCTGCTGGTGGACGGGGAGTTACCTCATCGCCGGGGACCATGACGGCGTCCTTGTCCTGCGGGATCAAACCCGCCTCATGCAACTTGCGCAGGTCGCCCTCGCGTGTCTCCGAACGCCGCCACCCACCTTCGGTGACACGAGCGGCGGCGGTGCCCTTCTTGCCACCGCGGAAGACTGTGCTCGCGGTGGAAGTTTTCTTCGATTTCCCCATCGCGCGGCCGATCGCGCGGTGTGCGCAAGAACGAGGAAGGGAACGATCGAAGAACGTCCAGCGCGCAAAGGGAAAAGCTCAAGAAAATGGAGGCAGTAGAAAGCAAATGGCTAAGGTGAAAAAAAAACTATAGTTTTCCCTATAGTTATAAGGACGAAGACGATGAATAGGGACCGTTCATCTGGAGGCCCTAACGCCAGGATCAAATCCTACCGTCCACGTGTCAACATAGTAGCGAACCGTCGCTCGCATGCCGTCCACTGCGCACAGAAACCGAGGAGACGCTGTAATTCTCGCCACGTCGCGCATGACCAGTCAACTCCAATTCAGAAAGTGGGACCCACGTTCGTCCGGTCACGTCACCTCTAGCGCCGCAGACGGTTGAGGTCACCGATCGTCAGCACTGACATCATCAAACCACATTAGCAACAGTTAGAAATCTTCGGCTAATAGCTAAAATTAATCACTCGAATCTATGATTCGAGCAACTACTCGGGGGATACTCCTATCAGGAGCGCTGGCCACGCACCTGAGGCATGATTAAGGTACTACACCAACATTGATTCTTCGAGTCCTACGTCGAGTCTACGACTCCACTACAGACTCGGGGGCTACTCCCATAGGGAGGATTGATTCAAGCATCCGAAAGAAAAAAATGTGTCCGACGGACCTGAAGCTAACAATGACTGAATTAAAGTCTCTGCTTGAGTCTACGACTCAAACATACACTCGGGGGCTACTCCCATAGGGAGCGCTGGTCGCGCACCCTATGAATTATTCGACTGCGATCCTTCGGATCAAAATGCAAAAACTTTTTGGCAACTTTTCCCCAACCAACGCTAAGTTAGTAACATCCTCCTTGGCCACCCGAAACACCTCCGCGGTGATAAAATTTCGGATGTTGTGTCTGCGACGCAAAGATAAGACCTATAGATACCATATGATGGCCTGGTAACGCACCCGTCTGCACTCTGCTAGTAAAAATCCGTGCCAATAGGCGCGATGAAAATCTCGACGGACGCGTTGGGTACGTCATTCGAAAACTACTGGGATTCGACTCCTGTAAGACCTCAACGGCCTGAGTCAAATTACGCCAGCATTTGTTCCGGGTTCGAGTCTAGGGACTCGAATCTGAAGAAGATCGTGTTGTTTTGTCCTAAGACGGTTAACTGACCCTAATCCGTCAGGAGAGTCAGGCACACGCATCAACAATCCCTACACACTAAAATCATTCTTTTCCTGATGAACAGAAACAGCTGCACCAAAATATTGAAGAGTCCTTAGCCGAATCTACGATTCGACTGAACACTCGGGGGCTACTGACATGGTTATACCCTGCGGGTACACAACATTAGAATACCTGGTCCATCCCAGGGAAGGCCCACAAGAATATACGTGGCCCGTGAAGATTTTCGGGTTGCCCAAGCCGATGACATATTCGGATCCTTGGAGAGCAAGACTAGAACAGATAGAATATTCAAAGGGGAAAAACCCTAAGCTTGTAACCGACTTGATCTGTGCTCGAGACCTGCCTAACTCTATATAAAGGCTAGGAGAACACGGCGAGGAGGGACAATATTTTCCACCGCATACACACCTCCACGCCAGATTGCATCTGCGCACCCCTGTAACCTTCGGTTCCGCCGTAATCAAGAGGAGACAAGCAGGAGTAGGGTTTTCCCTCCGGGGGCCTGAACCTGGGTAAATCTTGTGTCCCCTAGTTGCTTGTATGTTAACCGTTCTGCGATCTCCAGCACCCCCATCTTCTCCAAAATCCAAGCTCATAACAATGGGCATTGACGAGTCGAAACCTCGTCACCTTGCACATAATACAGGAGATATCCCATAATCAAAATGAAAAGGCAAGCAGACAATGAGCATCTCAACAATCTTATTATTTACCATGGTAAAATGTTCCTTTTTCTCTCTTTCCTCTTTTCAATACGTCTCTCTTTTTTATAAGAAGAAAGCTTCATAGATTGCTCACTATGGTGATGCTGCAAGTTTCTACCATGATTAGGCATGGCTTAGGCTAGCGGCCCAGGTGTTTCTCTAATGCACATACATAACCCCATAGACTTACAAGATCCCCTTTTATTTCACACCGACGACATCCGCAAACAAAAGAGCATGATATCAACTGAGTACAATGTACACGTGCAATGTTGAAAGCGTTCCCCATGACAACATGGTTCTGCTAATTCCAATGTATAAGTGTAAGAATATACAACATAGATGACACAATGGTTCAGGTTTATTTAGGGGCAAGAAAAATAAAGTGTGCCATCAAGTTTGTGAGAGCTTTAATCACTAAGTTTCACATAACAAGTTTAATTTGGAAGATAGACAAAACAAGAATATACTTGGAATGGTGTAACAGACCATGCATAGGAATTTATAGTGGACACTTTGGAATAACTTGGTTTCTTGGGAGTTGGATGCATGAGTAGAGCTTACTCATACAAGTGGAGGCTAGCAAAAGACTGGGAGCGACCACTAAGAGAGCAATAATGGCCATAATCATGCAGAGGACAAAACATTACTAATCAAAGCATAAAGTGGTACTACAAGTCAAAAACTAAATGATCATAGAGGCTATGGTGACTGGTTCATAGTCATAACATGGTGTGAGCATGTGCCGAGTCAACCCAAACAAATCATCGAAGGAGAATACCATAATACTATGCTTTTGTATGTTAAAATAACGCATGATTCCTTCAAGGCACATTAAGCAATACAAATTGTTTGGAACAAGTCATGCTACAGCAATAATCACTAAGCATAAGGTCAAAACAACATCTAGCATGACATGCAAAATTCTAAGCCACAGTCAAAGCAAGCTCCTCTTGTACTACTCAAGCAAGAACTTTTTACTCCTCTCCAACACCAATCAACTTATTTGAAACAACACAGCGAGAACGGGGGTCCAAAATACTTTATTCAAGCAAACTAAGGAAACAAAAACCAAAAAAACAAAAACTAAGATGCTCCAAGAACAACACAACTGTGCATGAAACAATAAAAACGAAGTGTCTAGAAAGAGCTGAGATTTTATTGATGAAGAAGGGGATGCCTTGGGCATCCCCAAGCTTTGATGCTTGTACCTCTTGAATATTTCTTGGGGTGACACGGGGTGGCATCCCCAGGCTTGAGATTTTGTCCATTCTTCATCTCATTACATCATTCTTTCCTTACACCTGAAAATTTTCCTTCATAGAAAACTTCACACAATCTTCATTAGCAACATTAGTGTATTCAAAAGATAATAGACCTTTGGGTTTAGTTTGAAAATAGCAAAACTTTCACTAAAGACACAAGCTACTATATCAATTCCCTAAAAAAGCTCAATTTCCGAAAAAGAACCCAAGAATGAATCAATAAGAAGCAAATGCAAATAATGGCAAAAATCTTTCAAAACAGACCGGCAGGTAGAAACAGATTTTTTCGAAGACCTTCTGTTGCTCAAATAAAAAAGTGTTTAACTAACAAAAGTTATCTAACAACCTGGGGGATTTATTCAGAAAATTACACCTTAGTCCAACTTGTAGAGATTTTACACGAATTTTTACGGTAGAGCACAAAAATCTGTTTCGGAACAACAACTCCCCAAATCTTACTTCCCTCTCATTAGAGGTTATTCTTGGCACAAAAATAAAATAAAAAGGATAAGGAGCGGTTATTACAGAGGTAATAACTTCCAAGACTCAAGAAAACTATTGGGTTATCTCCCAAGAAGTACTTTTCTTTAACGCCTTTAAGTTAGGCACAAGAAGTAAGAATAAAGTATTTTCAAATGAAGAAGCATTAACATCAACTTTCTTGCTCCTACCTTTCTTACCTCTCTTCTTCTCTTTAGGGAATATATGATTGATTATAGGAGAAGCAAAATGCATAATGCCTTTTCCCACATCTATTATTGCTCCAAGGTGTTTCAGCAGGGATCTTCCAAGTGTAATTTGTCCTTTTCCTACACATTCAATAACAAGATAATCAGTAGACACCACTTTCCCTGAGATCTTTGTAAACACACCTTCAACTATTCTAATGGGTAGTAAAGTTGCATTATTGGTAAGAGATATTGCTTCCCCTCCTTTAGAAAGTACCCAAAGATTCAAAGACTCATAAATATCTATAGGCATAAGACAAAATTCAGACATGATATCACAACGAGCATCAAAAGTTTCACTGTTTATAGCAACTGTTAATGTGGGAAACTATTTTGAAGGTTTAGAATTTATTGGAACATAATCATGATGCTCTCTAAGCATGTTATAGCAATCTTTCAAAGCAACTGTAATGGTCTCAAGAGTGTTCAACCTAGCATAGATGTTTATAAAGGAAGAATCAGACTTGCTAGGCATATTATAAATTATAATCAACTTCTTTATAGCATCCAAAGCTTCATTCTCAGTACATCGAAAAATATCTTTCCCAGCTACACCATCCTAAGCATATCTATAACAAAGAGCAAGACCATGGTAGAAACTATT
The DNA here is from genome assembly GCA_030063025.1 of Avena longiglumis. NCBI lineage: Eukaryota > Viridiplantae > Streptophyta > Magnoliopsida > Poales > Poaceae > Avena > Avena longiglumis. The sequence goes on from CP125978.1 coordinate 109,273,031, forward strand.
AATAACCAGGCTAAGACACATCTTAGGCTTAGTTTTTCCTTGTAAATCAGAGATTCTAGACCAAGATTCTTTGAAACTCTCTTCACTTTCTTGCTTGAAAGTAAAGATCCTTTCCATAGGTGACACAATTATTGGAACAAAACCAGACATGGTAGCAACTAAAGTAGGAATTAATTTTTTTGTGTTTTTGATAAGAGAAAGCAAACCAAACCAAACTAATTTTTTGGAGTTTTTGATAAAAAGAGGCAAACAAAACCAAGCAAAAGAAACTAAGCAAAACAAAAACAAAGTAAAGAGAAAGGTTGTGAAGGACTCCCCTTGTGAAGCCGTCCTTAGTCTCCCGAGCAACGGTGCTAGAAAATAGCTTGATGAGCTCAGATCAAGGTAGAGCTTCGTTGGGAGACCCCAAGAGGAAGGTATGATGATCACAACAACAAGTCTTCCCTCAGAAATAAACTAAGGTTATCGAACCAGTAGGAGGAAGGAAACAACCCAAAGGTGTTGCTAGCAACTTGGAAACCTGCACAACACAAACTCAAGACTTTGCCCCAACGAACACTGAGGTTGTCAATCTCACCGTTTTGCTGAAAACAAAGGATTAACTGTATGGTGTGGAAGGTAATGGTGCTTTGCAGAAAGTAAACATGAACAGTGGAAGATGTATCAATGGTAAAGATTGGAACGGGGTCCATAGTTCACTAGAGGTGCTCTCCTTAAGATAAACAAACATGGCATGCTGGGTAAATAAATTACAGCGGGGCAATTGACAGGACATAGCAAGGCATAACAATGCAATACTAGACATTCATGATCCTATGATATTTGATTGGGCAATACAACAAGATACATAGACCGCCATCCAACTGCATCTATGACTAGTAATCCACCTTCAGGTTATCACATCTACAACCTTAGAGATTTCTATCACTTCCCCAGATTAAATAGAGGCATCAACTGTAGCATCCCAGTTGTCTAACCCCTGTAATGCTACTAGTTATAATAATAATATGGGCCACTTCCAACATATAATTGTTGCATCATCATCACATCATGCTCATGTCATCATGTCCCCTTGCATTTGAGCATCATATAAAACCTTTTCTTGTTTGGTTCTTATCTCATGTGCATGATTAATTGTAGTTGCCTCTTGATATTGTTTTTGGTTCTTAATAAATTGTTAAATGCCCAAGTTGAGTTGGGGCATCTCTCTTTTTGACTCCACCACCTTATCTTTCACCACCTTATAATTCCACCATCCAATAATATGGGCTTGGCATTTATTTGAGTATCTCTAGCTCATGTTGTTGGTTGGATCCACCCATCATCTTTTGCTTGGCCTTTGCCCACTTTTTGGGAATGCAAGGATTAAAGCCACATGAAATAATGTTGTTTTCACAATATAACCATTGGGCATTAATCATCTTGCATGGGCCATGCAAGTGCCACCTTTTCCAGTTTTGGTTTATTTGGATTTCTAAATGGATCCCTCCTTCATGGCTTGATCTTGTTTTGTGAGTATAAAACCCTAGCTCTCTCCCTCTCTTTTCCCCTTTAGCTAGACCTCACCATGCTCCATGCACACACATGTGCTAATGTGGCATGCTCAACCTCTAAAACCATCCCCTCTCTTGGTTCTTGCTTGGCCTATGTTGGAGCATGCATGGACCCAAAAACCCCATCATCATATGCTCATTTCTCTCTCCCTCTTTTGCTTGCTTTGTTCTTGTGGAGGCTTGTATGAAGCTTGCATGACCAAGTAGTACCACCTCCTTTCTTACCCCTCTTAGCAACCTCTAAAACTACCCCATGCCTCTCTCTTTTCTACCCTAAACCAAAACCCTAATTACATCTATCCTAAAACTAAACCCTAATCTACACCTCCCTCTAACAAAACCCAAACAACCTACCCCCTCCTCATTCCCACTACCTAGCATGATCCCTTTGCTCTCCCCTCTCCCCACACGTCCGAGGACCCCACCTCCATGCCTAGCTACCCCCCCACACGCCAGGGACCCTCTAACCCTAGCCCTAGCCCGACCTTCCCCCTCTCCCCTCTTTTCCTCACACCGCCCACGCCCTGTGTCCACCTGCGCCCCTAGCTTCGCCACCCCACCTGCTAGCCTCCTCGGTGCCCACGCCCACCTTGCCTTGCTCGGCCTGGCCGTGCGAGCACGTGAACAGAAAGGTGGCCAAAGCCACCTCCTCCCACGCCATCCACGCAACCCCACCTCGCTCGCGTTTATCCTCTCCCTCCCTCCTAGCCTTCCCAGATCCACCCCAGCGCCTGCCTCTCCCCTCTGCCCCATCTCCTCGCTCCGCACCTCGGCCTCCACCGCCCAACCGATCCAGCCAAGGCGCGCCATCGAGGAGGCCTGGAAGACCAAGGCCAGCCCCCGACGACCAGACACGCAGGCGGAGGAGAAGGACTGAGCCGCCTGCAGCGCGCCCGAGACGGAACCCTAGCCTCGCCGTCTGCCTCGCTGACGCCGATCCTCTGCCTCCCGCCCGATCCAAGCCCTCCATCCGCCTCATGAAGCCACCGACCTCCTAGACATGCTTCCACCCGCCTCGCTTCCCGCCACGGCGTTCGCTTCGTCGAGAGCTCTCTGCAGGCGGCGCGTGTTCTGTTCCCTTAGCTCCCGACGCGACCACCCTATCTAGCTACGCCTCACCAAAGACCTACCCCAGCCTAGCCCGGCAAGGGCGCGGCTGCACAAGGCCAGATCCCGGATCGAGCCCCTGCTCCCTTTTTCTTCTCCGTCGGATGCGTGGTTCACTGGACAGAGGAAGAAGTACAAAGGCACCCGGCCTTTTGCGAAAACCCCCAGCTGTTTTGCCAAACGGCCCAGTCCGGCCCACTTGTCTGCGTCTGGTTTTGCAAAAGGCTCGAGCTTTTCAAACTCAACCCAGTCCCTCCGGTTCCTGTGCACCGGAGTGTGGGTCCAAAACCCTGGCCCACCTGTCATGACCCAGAGGGAGTAGGAGAAGTGGAAAACGTTCAGACACTGTTTTAAAATTCAAACTTAGTTTAAATTAATTCAAATTCAAATCTAATTCAGATTTGTAATAACTTTTCCATACTAAATCCAAATATGACAAATAATATATGTATGGATATCAGAAAAATGAGAGGATTCCAAATATACCATCCAATTTGACTTTTGCACAATTAAAAATTCCAAGTTCATTTAAATTACACAATTGCCACTAGGATTTAAATAATTCATAACTTTTAATTCCTAAATCCAAATTTAGCAAATGATGAGTCTAAAATGATCAGCTCGACGAGACCTTTCTGTTTATGCTATCCATGACTTCAATTGCAGCATGCATCATATACATATATATTGAACAACAACTGTTATGGCAATGAAATGTGACTAAAAACCAATTAAATGTTATTTTCTTGTCCACCACACCTCACCATGCCATGCTACCTTACTTGCCATGTAAATTGTGCATCATACATCATGGCATGATTGTTTGCTTGACGCATCTTATTCATATGCTTGTGCTCTATATTCATGTTGGCCTTGTTTGTTTGGTTTTTCTGACAGACACCGAAGGGTTATATCAAGAGAACCAGTGAGCACTACCAGATCCGCCCTTGCTTCAACGAGATACCAGCAAGCACTTCCACATGCTTGCATACATACAGTACCTATTGCCTCTATCTTATTCTTGCATCATTGAGTCGCGATTGCATTAAATTGAATCCCAAGTATGCATAGCCTTTACTTTTCAAGCCCACTAAGCTTGTTCCTCCATCCCATGAGCCACTACTATAGGAGTTGTTTGAGCCATGCGAGTCGAGAACAATGTGTAGGGTTTGTGAGAGTCCGATGGATAATGAGGTACTTAAACAACTTAACTGAGTAGTTCGGGATAACTAAAGAAAGTGGCGCCGTGAGCAACATCTGCTATTTGGTTTTTCGCTCACTTGTGTCCTAAGACCCCGAGTACTTGATTCCTGTTCCTTGATTTATCGCTATCCACATCCGGAGGTATATGGGACCCCCGGGCCGTAGCTTGATTCCGACTTATTTCTTGGGGCCACAAACTAGTTTGAGGTTTTATTTACTATCCTGTACTTATGCCATGCTACTTTCATTTTTAAATTGTGAGGTGCACACTGCATCGCTTAGGATCGGGACACGATTCCGCTGTGTCGACAAGCCCAGCCACACTTTCGGGTTCCTACTGCTCACGTTGCCTACCCCAAACCTTGAGCCCGTCTCGAGTCACCGCTTCGCTATGGATCTACTTAAGGTGGCCCCAAATATTTCAATCTGTGATTGTTCGATCGTGAAAGCCTCGTTGGGTTTTGATTTGGTTTTTCCGAGGTTGATCGGCGTGTGTGTTGCTATTGGTGCACCCGCCGGTAAAACTTTCAAAGCCGTGTCCGGATATGGACGACTTGGAGCACAGTTCGATCATAGACAAGCATAACTAAAGTACCGCCTTAATTTGACTAAGTAACTTGACTAGTAAATAGTGCAACACTCATGGAATGGTTAATAAAATTGCCAACGGATGGGGTTGTTCGTCCGCTTCCTTGTTGGTAAGGTGGAGGAGGATGGATCGGATGAGATTACCATTATAATTGTTCTTAAATTCACGACATCCGCTCATCATTGGTTAGGCGGATGGTTAGCGCTTATCTGTAGAATTGCTAGGGTTTATCTTTTGCTGCAATTAAGGCCACCTGTGTTGTGTCCCCTTTAGAGGCATTAAGACTTGCCGAAAATACCCTTAGGGTCTCACGATAAATTCTTGATTCATGAACAGTACCTTCTCGTGACGGACATCTGGGTGGAAGAAGCCTAAGATGTGGCAACGATCGCTCGGTGTAGAGATTCCGGAACGGGATCCGTGAGACCTGTAGTTGGATGTGCTTATTTCTATGGCATCTTATGCCGATTTGCTTCTTATCCGCATTGGATCTTGATTGCCGCCCGCATGATACTCCGTGTGTGTTGTATGAGGAGTTATCCTAAAATATAGATTTATCTAGGTCATTTGAATCTTGCCGTATGGCGTTGGTATATTTCCTTTCTTTCTAGATGGTTTGGCTCGATGTACTCTTGTATGGTGGCTTGCGACATACCCACTTGTGTACGTAGTTGATCCTTCTTCGCCGACCACGCCCGCCTGCTGACAGTCCCGTTGAGAGGGTAGTGGTTGGGACGTCTGAAGGACTACCTGAGTGGCTTTTGGGGCCCCACTGCATTATTTCAACCACTACCACTCATCCAGGCTTGTATCTAGGAGCGTAGTTCACCGAGGTAGTTACAATTGGTATCGAGCCATCCCGACCTTCGTGGTTTCAGCCAAACGGTCGTTGTCGGCCTAGCAAATATTTTGGTAGTTATGTATATTAGGGAAAACAAAACGCGAGAGTAGGACTGCTTCACTTTTCTTCTTACCCTCCCACCCACCCTTTTCGGTAAGGAAGTGCAACGCTTTCAATCCTCTTCTCAAGATTCAAACTAGGATTCACGTGTTCGGCTCGTAGTACCATAGGTTGTGTGTGTGTGTGTGTAATCCCTTGGCTATCTGTTGCATCCTAGTTGTTATCTTATCTCGCCTTTGGTTATCCACTTGTTGGTACATTCCATACCGATGTGCTTTTGTAAACCGACGCAATCTATCTTCCTCTTGTATCCGACGCTATCTTGTTTGGGGTGTTCGTTTAAGTTACCAATCTTTAGGATTCGCCGTGAGAAGAAGGGGTTAGGATATGTGTTCCACTTGTTCATGCGGAGTAATGATTTGAGTGCGGATGGAGTCGCGACCATACCACTACTTGTATCATTCGCTTTTGTATATTGAATCAAGAGAGTCACTAATCTTGATTCGTTAAGTAATTTTATGATCTATTGGTATTTTAATGCGAAATTTTTGGAAAATTTTTCTTTGATATGTTTGTGTACCACACTCCTTTTCATCGTGCGATATATACTTAATATCTTTGAGGTGCTATGAACTTTGTTGATATTTTTATATCATCTCAGTAAATTGTATCCTTTAATCTTGGTTAATTCCATCTTGGTACTATTTTGGATTATTATCATTCTCCATTATAGTACTGACTTGAGTTTTATATCAATGACAGGATGACTCCCCCACGCCGGACTGAAGAGGACATTCCTCCGGAACTGGGCTCAGCGCTGTCAAGCATAGCTAATGCTTTGGCGGCAATGCAAGAGAACCAACTGCGCTTTGAGGAGAGCGTCAGAAGGAACGAGTTTGCTCCACTTCCTCCACCTCCCAAGCGTGGTGACATCAAGAGCTTCCTCAAGTTCAACCCTCGTCAGTTTGATGTGTCTGACCGACCTCTTGACGCGGATGATTGGCTGCGCGAGATCTCAAGGTTGCTCGAGATCCGATGTTCCAACAGGAGGGTCAAGTGTGCTACCCACCTTCTCAAGGGAGATGCAGCTCTATGGTGGAAAACTACTTGAAGGCAAGCTGCACTGGTTCCAGCCAACTTGGGAGAGGTTCACTGCAGCTTTCAAAGAACAGTTTCTCGAGATTGTGATGGAAAGGATGAAGGAGGCTTTCCTCAACTCAAGCGGTGGAAATGATAACGCCAACACCTACATCAGAACTTCATGAACCTGTCTCGCTATGGTGGTGATGAGGTATCCGATGACAAGAAAAAGCGTAAAAGATTCAGGCAAGGGCTCAATCGTCGATCAAGTATGCAATCACGCATGCAAGACCGCAACCTTCCGAACTACAAAGACACAAGACGCAAGAGGAGGCAAGCAGCAAATGTTCAAGGAGTCCAAGAAACATAACAGGATGCATCAAGATCTGCAGCTATGGCAGCTCCTTCTAAGCGGCGTGTCCGGGTTCCTAACACCCCACCGCCGCCTCCCGGCTCCACCAAGACTGCGAGTTTCACGTCAAGGCCACCAAACTTCACCACCGCGGCTCCTGGGGCTACAACAACCCTTACCTCGAGCGCTGGCGGAGTCCGCTACTCGCTCCACGCCCACACGGTGCTTGTTACACATGTGGAGATCATGGTCATCCCTGAACTGCCCAATGAAGAACAAAGCTCTCCTCCACCCCGCCAAGATCTGCAATAAGCTCTCCTTCGTCAGGCACCACCGCCTCGGCTCTCAACATCAACACCAAGCCCGGTTCTGGGTTGTGCGTGCTAACCGCTAACGCCTCAAGCCGAGCTCGCACTGAGTTGTCATGGGTATGCTTTCGCTTAACTCAGTTCCTGCACGAGTTCTCTTTGATTCGTGCATCGATTCATTTGTGTCTCACAAGTTTGCAAATGAGAATGAGTTAGTCATGGTCCCTCTCAAAAGCGGTTGATGGTTCTTTCTCCCGAGCAAACATGAGGGCTGAGTTAATCACCATGGGAATCAAGTTGAGATTGGTGGTTCTTCATTCTTGGCTTCTTTGATTGTTCTGGGCAACTCGACATTGATGTCATTTTGGGCATGGATTGGTTGATGAAATGCAAATTGTGATCGATTGTCTTTGAACGCCAGGTCTCTCAAGATTCCGTAAGGCACATAGTCTTTTCTCCAAGTCGACTCCTGCTGTCCAGCTCTATTCCTTGGCGACTGAATAATGATGCTATGGAAGCTATTCGTGGTGTACCTGGTCCGTGAGTTCCTGATGTCTTTCCCGAAGAGTTGCTGGTATGCCTCGATCGCGAGGTTGAATTCGTGATTGAGCTTGAACTCGAACGGCTCCTATCTCCAAGAGGCCATATAAAATGGGTCCTTCGAGTTGGTGAACTCAAACGACAACTTGATGAACAAGAGAAATTGGGTTTCATTCAACACAAGACTTCTTCTTGGGGTAGCCCAACAATCTTTGTGAAGAAGCGTGATGTAACCGATAGGCTATGTGTTGACTACCGGCTCTAAATGCTAAAACCATCAAGAACAAATATCCTCTTCCTGGATAAATGATCTATTTGATCACCGGGAGCTGTGGTGTTCTCTAAGTCGGACTTGAGAAGTGGGTATCACCAAATCAAAATTCAAAGAGGATGTGCCCAAGACAGCTTTCACCACCCGCTATGGCCCGTATGAGTACACGGTCATGTCTTTCGCCTCACCAACGCACTGCTACCTTCTCGAGGCTGATGAACTCCGCTTTCATGGAGTACCGGACAAGTTTGTTGTGGTATATCCGGATGACATTCGGTCTATTCCAAGTCTAAGGAGGAGCATGAAGAGCACTGCGTGTGTCCCGAACAAGCTTCGTGAGAACCGCTTGTATGCAAAGTTCTCTAAGTGTGAGTTTTGGCCTCAAGTAACATATCCGGGTCATGTTATCTCGCCAAGGGCATTGCGCTTAACCCGGAAACCGTGAAGACAATAGTTGAATGGCTTCCTCCGCTAATGTCAAGGAAGTGCGGAGTTTTCTCGCTTGGCTAGCTATTGCCGCTTGTGCGTAACTTCTCAAGATAGCAAAGCCTCTTACCGACCTCCTCAAGAAAGGCAAGAAGTACTGTGGACTCTGCTTGCCAAGAAAGTTTCGAGGCACTCAAAGAGAAGCTCACTTCCACACCAGTCTTGGTTCCTCCGGATACATCTAAGCCTTTCCAGATATTCTGCGATGCCTCTTTGCAAGGATTGGGTGCGGTCCTTATGCAAGAGAGACAGTGGTTGCTTATGCCTCTCATCGCTTGAAGACGCATGAGGTCAACTATCCCACACATGACCTTGAGCTAGCAGCAGTGGTCTTTGCTTTGAAGCTATGGAGGCACTACTTGCTTGGTAACCGCTAGAGATCTTCTCGGACCACAAGAGTTTGAAGTATATCTTCACTCAGCCTGATCTCAATCTTCGGCAAAGGAGATGGATTGAAGCTATCAATGACTTTGATGTGACCACCAACTACACTCCAGGCAAAGCAAACGTCATGGCAGATGCGCTTAGCCGTAAAGCTTATGTCAACAACCTCATGGTAGAAGAGCAGCAGCCTCTCTTGTGCGAGGGATTCCACTCAACTTGAAATTGTGGAACAAGGGCAACTTCTGAACCTTCTGGCTACTCCTCTCTTGGAAGAACAGATTCGTTCTCGTCAGCGTGGTGATCCGCACACCAAGAAGCTCATCGCTAAGCTTGACCTTCCGAAGTACGAGTCCTTCCATGTTGATGATCAAGGCACGCTCTTCTTTGAACACCGGATGTTTGTTCCAAACTACCCGGGTCTGAGAGACCAATTGCTCAAGGAGGCACATGATTCGGTCCTTTCTATCCATCCTGGCAGCACAAAGATGTACATGGACTTGAAAACACAATACTGGTGGCCTGGGTTAAAAAGGTATTGTGCCAAGTACGTCTCAGAATGTGATGTCTGCCGCAGAGTGAAGGCTGTCCATCAGAAACCATTTGGTCTTCTACAGCCATTGAAACCTCCGGAATGGAAATGGGAGAAAGTAGAGATGGACTTCATCACTGGCTTTCCAAGGTCGCAGAAGGGCAACAATGCAATCTTTGTTGTCATCGACAGGCTTTCTAAAGTGGCTCACTTCTTCCCAGTCAAAGAAACAATTTCTGGAATTCAGTTGGCTGAGCTCTATATCAACAGGATTGTCTCTTTGTATGGGGTTCCACTTGAAATCAGTTCGGACTGGGAGCATCTTCACCTCAAAGTTCGGGAGAGTTTCCAAAAGCTTTGGGAACGGTTGAACTTCAAGACTGCCACCACCCTCGGCCTCAAGGACAAGTGGAGAGAATCAATCGATTCTCGAGGACATGCTTAGAGCTTGCGCCATCTCTTTTGGCATGAAGTGGGAGGAATGCCTTCCATATGCTGAATTCTCCTACAACAACAGCTTCCAAGAGTCTCAAGATGGCACCATTCAAGCTCTCTATGGACGCAAGTGCGTAACTCCAATTGGTTGGTCAGTGTGAGAAAGAATCTGGTTTGGCCTCGACATTGTAACCCAAGCAGAGGAGAAGGTGCATATCATTCTCGAGAACTCAAGATTGCTCAAAGTCGTCAAGAGCAACTATGATGAGAAGCACATATATGGTATATGCCCTGTGATCTCTGCTCACCTTCGTGTCACTCCCATGAGAGGAACACACCGCTTGTATCAAAGGAAAATTGGCTCCAGATACATCGGTCCTTTCAAGATACGTGGAAGAGGAGAAGTTGCTTATGCATCTGGAGCTCCGAAAAACTCAAAGTCCATGATGTTTTCCACATCTCTCAGCTCAAGAAGTGCTTCAAAGACCCCGGCAAGACCGTGGACCATGAGCTAATCGACCTTCAAGAAGATCTGTCTTATCAGGAACACCCCACCAAAATCCTTGAGACCGCAGAACGAAGGACGCGCAACAAGTCCATCAAGTTTTGCAAGGTGCAGTGGTCACACCATTCTGTTGATGAAGCAACATGGGAGCGTGAAGATGAACTCCGTGCCAACCATCCTTCTCTCTTTGTATCTTCTTCTTCTTCTTCCTAGAATCTCGGGGCGAGATTCCTGTTTAGTGGGGGAGAGTTGTAGCATCCCAGTTGTCTAACCCCTGTAATGCTACTAGTTATAATAATAATATGGGCCACTTCCAACATATAATTGTTGCATCATCATCACATCATGCTCATGTCATCATGTCCCCTTGCATTTGAGCATCATATAAAACCTTTTCTTGTTTGGTTCTTATCTCATGTGCATGATTAATTGTAGTTGCCTCTTGATATTGTTTTTGGTTCTTAATAAATTGTTAAATGCCCAAGTTGAGTTGGGGGCATCTCTCTTTTTGACTCCACCACCTTATCTTTCACCACCTTATAATTCCACCATCCAATAATATGGGCTTGGCATTTATTTGAGTATCTCTAGCTCATGTTGTTGGTTGGATCCACCCATCATCTTTTGCTTGGCCTTTGCCCACTTTTTTGGGAATGCAAGGATTAAAGCCACATGAAATAATGTTGTTTTCACAATATAACCATTGGGCATTAATCATCTTGCATGGGCCATGCAAGTGCCAATTTTTCCGCTTTTGGTTTATTTGGATTTCTAAATGGATCCCTCCTTCATGGCTTGATCTTGTTTTGTGAGTATAAAACCCTAGCTCTCCATCTCTTTTCCCTTTAGCTAGACCTCACCATGCTCCATGCACACACATGTGCTAATGTGGCATGCTCAACCTCTAAAACCATCCCTCTCTTGGTTCTTGCTTGGCCTATGTTGGAGCATGCATGGACCCAAAACCCCATCATCATATGCTCATTTCTCTCTCCCTTTTGCTTGCTTTGTTCTTGTGGAGGCTTGTATGAAGCTTGCATGACCAAGTAGTACCACCTCCTTTCTTACCCTCTTAGCAACCTCTAAAACTACCCCATGCCTCTCTTTTCTACCCTAAACCAAAACCCTAATTACATCTATCCTAAAACTAAACCCTAATCTACACCTCCTCTAACAAAACCCAAACAACCTACCCTCCTCATTCCCACTACCTAGCATGATCCCTTTGCTCTCCCCTCCCCACACGTCCGAGGACCCCACCTCCATGCCTAGCTACCCCCACACGCCAGGACCTCTAACCCTAGCCCTAGCCCGACCTTCCCTCCCCTTTTCCTCACCCCACGCCCCAGTGTCCACTGCTCGCCCTAGCTTCGCCACCCCACTGCTAGCCTCCCTGTGCCCACGCCACCTTGCCTTGCTCGCGGGCTGCCGGTCAGCACGTGAACAGAAAGGTGGCGCAAGGCCACCTCCCTCCCACGCCATCCACGCAACCCCCACCTCGCCTCGTCGTTTATCCTCTCCTCCCTCCTAGCCTCCCAGATCCACCCAGGCGCCCGCCTCTCCCTCTCGCCATCTCCCTCTGCACACCTCGGCCTCCACCGCCAACCGATCCAGCGTCAAGGCGCCATCGAGGAGGCCCGAAGACCAAGGCCAGCCTCAGATCACCAGACACGCAGCGGAGGAGAAGGACCGAGCCGCCTGCACAGCCGCCGAGACGGAACCCTAGCCTCGCCGTCCCCGCCTCGACGCTGATCCTCCGCCTCCCGCCCGATCCAAGCCCTCCATCCATGCAGAAGCCACCGACCTCCTAGACATGCTCTCCACCCGCCTCGCTTCGCCGCTGCGTTCGTTTGCCGAGAGCTCTCGTGCGGGCGGGCGAAGGCAGCCTGCTAGCTCCCAGACGCGACCACCCTATCTAGCTGCCCCCCTCACCAAAGACTCCACCCCACTTAGCCTGGCGGCTGTCACAAGGCCTCGAGATCCCTGGATCGAGCCCCTGCCTCTTTTTTCTCTCCGTCATGGATGCGTGGTTCAGTTCACGATGAGGAAGAAGAAAGGCACCCGGCCTTTGCGAAACCCCCAGCTTCTTTTGCCAAACCGCGTCACCGGCCCACTTGTCTCGTCTGGTGTTTTGCAAAAGGCTCCAGCTTTTCAACTCAACTCAGCCCCTCCGGTTCCCAGTGCACTGAGTGGGTCCGCGAAAACCCCTGCCCACCTGCTCATGCGACCCAAGAGGGAGTAGGAGAAGTGGAAAACGTCAGACTGCTTTTAAAATTCAAACTTAGTTTAAATTAATTCAAATTCAAATCTAATTCAGATTTGTAATAACTTTTCCATACTAAATCCAAATATGACAAATAATATATGTATGGATATCAGAAAAATGAGAGGATTCCAAATATACCATCCAATTTGACTTTTGCACAATTAAAAATTCCAAGTTCATTTAAATTACACAATTGCCACTAGGATTTAAATAATTCATAACTTTTAATTCCTAAATCCAAATTTAGCAAATGATGAGTCTAAAATGATCAGCTCGACGAGACCTTTCTGTTTATGCTATCCATGACTTCAATTGCAGCATGCATCATATACATATATATTGAACAACAACTGTTATGGCAATGAAATGTGACTAAAAACCAATTAAATGTTATTTTCTTGTCCACCACACCTCACCATGCCATGCTACCTTACTTGCCATGTAAATTGTGCATCATACATCATGGCATGATTGTTTGCTTGACGCATCTTATTCATATGCTTGTGCTCTATATTCATGTTGGCCTTGTTTGTTTGGTTTTTCTGACAGACATCGGCAGGTTATATCAAGAGAACCGTGAGCACTACCCAGATCCGTCCCTTGCTTCAACTGAGATACTGTGCAAGCACTTCCACATGCTTGCATACATACAAGACCTATTGCCTCTATCTTATTCTTGCATCATTGAGTCGCGATTGCATTAAATTGAATCCCAAGTATGCATAGCCTTTACTTTTCAACCCCACTAAGCTTGTTCCTCCATCCAATGAGCCACTACTATAGGAGTTGTTTGAGCCATGCGAGTCGAGAACAAAGATGTGTAGGGTTTGTGAGAGTCGATGGATAATGAGGTACTTAAACAACTTAACTCGAGTAGTTCGGGATAACTAAAGAAAGTGGCGCCGTGAGCAACATCTGCTATTTGGTTTTTCCCGCTCACTTGTGTCCCGTAAGACCCCGAGTACTTGATTCTGTTTCCTTGATTTATCGCGCTATCCACATCCGGAGGTATATGGGACCCCCGCCGTAGCTTGATTCGACTTATTTCTTGGGGCCACAAACTAGTTTGAGGTTTTATTTACTATCCTGTACTTATGCCATGCTACTTTTCGTCTTTAAATTGTGCGAGGTGCACACTGCATCGTTAGATCGGGACACGATTCCGCTGTGTCGACAAGCCCACCACACTTTCGGGTTCCCAGTGTTCACTGGCGTCTACCCAAACCTTGAGCCCGATCTGAGTCGTACCGCTTCGTTGGATCTACTTAAGGGTGGCCCCAAATATTTCTGAATCGTGATTGTTCGATCGTGAAAGCCTCGTTGGGTTTTGATTTGGTTTTTCCGAGGTTGATCGAGCGTGTGTTATTGGTGCACCGCCGGTAAAACTTTCAAAGCCGTGTCCGCGGATATGGACGACTTGGAGCACAGTTCCGATCATAGACAAGCATAACTAAAGTACCGCCTTTAATTTGACTAAGTAACTTGACTAGTAAATAGTGCAACACTCATGGAATGGTTAATAAAATTGCCAACGGATGGGGTTGTCGTCCGCTTCCTTGTTGGTAAGCAGGAGGAGGATGGATCGGATGAGATTACCATTATAATCGTTGTTCTTAATTCACGGACATCCGCTCATCATTGGTTAGGCGGATGGTTAGCGTTATCTGTAGAATTGCTAGGGTTTATCTTTTGCTGCAATTCGTCACCCTGTTGTGTCCCCTTTAGAGGCATTAAGACTTGCTGAGTACCCTTAGGGTCTCACACGATAAATTCTTGATTCGGATGAATGTACCTTCTCGTGACGGACATCGGGTGGAAGAAGCCAAGATGTGGGCAACGATCGCTCGGTGTAGAGATTCGGAACGGGGATCCGTGAGACCTGTAGTTGGGATGTGCTTATTTCTATGGCATCTTATGCCGATTTGCTTCTTATCCGTACTCGGATCTTGTTTGCCGCTTCCGCATGATACTCTGGTGTGTGTTGTATGAGGAGTTATCCTAAAATATAGATTTATCTAGGTCATTTGAATCTTGCCGTATGGCGTTGGTATATTTCCTTTCTTTCTAGATGGTTTGGCTCTGATGTACTCTTGTATGGTGGCTTGCGTACATACCCACTTGTGTACGTAGTTGATCCCTTCGCCTGCCGACTACGCCGCCCGTACAGGTCCCGTTGAGAGGGTAGTGGTTGGGACGTCTGAAAGGACTACCAGTGAGTGGCTTTTGGGGCCCCACCGTACTATTTCAACCACTACCACTCATCCAGGCTTATATCTAGGAGCGTAGTTCACCGAGGTAGTTACATCAACCCACTATCGAGCATAAATACTCCCTCTTGGAGTCACTAGCATCTACTTGGCCAAGATAGCTACTAGAAACGAAGAGCATGCAAGATCACAAACAACACAAACATGATAGAATCAATAAGATAGAACCATTAATCAATCTGACATAGTAATCTCAATATCCATCGGATCCCTGCAAACACAACATGCATGATTACAAATAGATGATCTTGATCATGAACAGAGCTCACAAGATCTAAACATGGTAGCACAAAGGATGAGAGACAACCATCTAGCTACTACATGGACCCGTAGTCCAAGGTGGAACTACTCACGCTTCATACCGGAGGCTGGCATGAAGAGGAAGAAGGCCTTCAGGATGATCTCCCCTCCGGCAGGGTGCCGGGAAGAGATTTAGATCCCCCGATCTAGGGACGATGGTGGTGGCGGCTACAGACTGTTTCGTGGAAGATTGATCGAGTACTTAGGGTTTTGGTATCGGGGGATTTTTATAGGTGAAGAGGCGAGGCAGGGGGAACCTAGGGTGGACGCACCCCCTAGGCACGGGCTAGGCCAGGTCGTGCGGCCAGGGGGTGTGGCCCCCTGGTGGCTCTGCTCCGTCTCGTATTCTGGATCCGTGTTCCCCACGGTAAAATATTGACTTTGGATTTTGTCTCATCCAATTCTGAGAATATTGATTTTCTTCCTTTTCTGGAACCAAAAACAGAAGAAAACATGCAACTGGCACTGTGGCATCTTGTTAATAGGTTAGTACCAAAAAACATATAAAAATACCTCAAAGTGTAGACAAAGCAAAGCAAAGTAGATACTAAACAAGCATGGAACATCAAAAATTATACATACATTTACGACGTATCAGTAGCTGGCTAGCGACGTGGGCCGGCTGGATCGAGTCGACCCTTGAGGTGTAGAGGCCGGATGAAGACCAATTCGGCCCAGTCTCACGGCTGCTATGCTGATTCGGCCTGGAGGAGTAATTTCCGCCCAGGAGGGATTCTGACTAGGCCGAGTTTGCTTTGACTCGGCCCAAGTCTGTTCTCTTTCTTTTTTCTTTATTACATTTCATTCATATATGTCTATTTAATCATACAACATACTATTTAGTATTGAGTCTCTTTATACCTCAACTGTGGGGTACCCGGGGTCATATCCTCAACAACCAGCTAGGCACGAGAATGCCTCAAACGATCGATTTTGGAGAGCCCTTTAAAAGGAGATCTTCTTCCCCAATGTTTGGTTAGCTCTTCTACTATCTATCCACCCCCTTTGTTGATTTTCAAGATCTTTCCCTTCCCCTCTTTCTCTCCAATCTTTCATGAACCTTTTTAAGGGAAAATAGAGAGGAGATCTAGATCTACACCCCTACCAAATCAAATCCCTTCTTTGTGAAGTAAATCTTGGGATATAGATCTTGGAGAGTTGTGTGGTTTTTCTATTGTGTTCTCCCTCTCTTATTCTCCCAATATTTTTTCTAGATTTGGTCGAATTTTACAGTGGAGGACTTGCCATTGTATTAGGTGCATCTATTTGAGTTCTCTATGGAGAATTGGTTAGTGAAAGCATTTGAGCTTGTTACTCTTGGGTTCTTGGAACACAAATCTTTTGACTCCTGGAGCTTTTTCCCCTCGAATTCTTGGAGCCTTAGATGGTGTTGTGCCATTTGTGGTGTTTCTTGGGAGCCTTCAATTGAGTTGTGGAGATTTTACCAAGCTTGTACGGGTTTATTAACCGCCCTCAAGTGCCCCATAGTGGATAGGGTGTCCATCTTGGTGGTGTGCATACATGATAATAAGGTGATCCTTTGTGGCGTCAGTATTGGTGTGCATCCGCATCTTGTGGTGATGTTGAGGATATACTTTTCGGGTATAAACACAGGACTCGCTGACCAGGGTGGCCCACCAACGGGTTAGAGCTTTGCTTCACGGTGGCCCAGTCAGAGAAAGAGGAGGAGCCAGTTCCGGCTATGACAAGGCCCAGAAGAGTTACCGACTTAGGCCTGTAGTATTACTTGTAGTCCAAGCTGTATCTAGTGATGGAGCCCAGCACTTATCGTGGGACGCTTCGTTGGAAACCCCAAGAGCAAGGTATGAAGCAACACAACATCAAGTTTCCCTCAGTAAGAAAACAAGGTTATCGAACCAGTAGGAGGAAGGAAACGTCACACAGGTGTTGCTAGCAACACGGAGACTTGCACAACACAAACTCAAGACTTTGCCCCAACGAATCAGTGAGGTTGTCAAGCTCACCGGTTTGCTATAACAAAGGATTAAACGTATGGTGTGGAAGGTAATGGTTTTCAGCAAGTAAACAGGTAACAATGAAAGATGTATCAATGGTAAAGATTGGACCGGGGTCCATAGTTCACTAGAGGTGCTCTTCTTAGATAAACAACATGGCGTGAAAGGTAAACAAATTACAGCAGGGCAATTTACAGGAAGTGAGCAAGGCATAACAATGCAATTACTAGTCAGAAAGATCCTATGAGATTCGATTGGGCAATACAAAAAGATACATAGACCGCCATCTGCATCTATGACTAGAAGTCCACCTTTAGGTTATCATCCGAACCTCCTCCAGTATTAAGTTGCAAGCAACAGACAACTGCTTTAAGCAAAGTGTGTAAGGTAAACAGTCCACATGTTCCATGAACAAGAGACCGTTGTTTTCTCCCTAGTAGCAACAACACATCTACAACCGAAGATATTATTGTCACTTCCCTTGGAAACTAGAGGCATGAACCCACTATCGAGCATAAATATCCCCTCTTGGAGTCACTAGCAACTACTTGGCCAAGATAGCTACTAACAACGGAGAGCATGCAAGATCACAAACAACACAGACATGATAGAATCATAAAGACAAAACCATTAATCAAACCAACATAATAATCTCAATATCAATCGGATCCCCGCAAACACAACATGCATGATTACAAATAGATTAGATCTTGATCATGAACGGAGCTCACAAGATCTATACATGAAAGCACAAAGGAGGAGATACAACCATCTAGCTACTACATGGACCCATAGTCCAAGGTGGAACTACTCACACATCATACCGGAGAGAAGGCCTCCGGGATGATATCCCCTCCGGCAGATGCCGGAAGAACAGATCCCCGATCTAGGGACGATGGTGGAGGCGGCCATGACGGTTTCGTGGATTTCGATCAGTACTGTGGGTTTCAGATTGGGGCTTCTTAGGAAGGGAGACCGAGGCGGCCGCCAGGCGACTCAAACCCCAGCTGTGCGGGTGGGGCCCACCCACGGGGGTGGGTCTGGCCTCGGCCGACCCTCGGTCTCCTCCGACTTCTTGTTCCCTTAAAGTAATTCACTTTGACGTTTGTCCCATCCAATTCCAAGAATATTTCTTTACTAACTTTTCTGAAACCAAAAATAGTAGAAAACAGGCATCTGGCACTGTTGCAACTTGTTAATAGGTTAGTACCAAAAACATGTAAAAATCACCTCAAAGTGTGGATAAGTAAAGCAAAGTAGATACTAAACAAGCATGGAGCATCAAAAATTATAGATATGTTTCCAACGTATCAGCATCCCCAAGCTTAACTCCTGCTCGTCCTCGAGTAGGTAAGTGATAAAAAGAATAATTTTCAAGGTGACATGCACCCTCACAATAAAGATCCAACCATTTGCAAGCATTGAAAGCTGGGATCAAAGAACTCTAAACATGTTCATGAAAGATGGAGTTCTAACAATAGGACAAAGTAACTATGCATGCAACATGACAAGATACAAACAAAGATCATGAATAACATGCATTGAAAAACATTTTTTTGTTTCACATACAGAAAACATAGCATAGTGGCAATTAGCTTGTCCCTCATAGAGTAGCAATATAAATGCATAGGACACCTGCAAAGTTCACAAGGGTGACTAGAAACAAGTAGCACAAGAGCAAGTAATAACACAATATGCATCAATTAATAAGCTTTGGAACACTGCACACAGAATGACAACTATGCTCTCTTAATGGTGTCTAAAGGTAAAGGTGGAGACTCAATAGTGGTGGAAGAAAGGCCTTTTTGTAAAGGAAGCAGGGATTACAAGTTTCAAAAAGAGCTTCCAAAAATTATGATACTTGTTAGCTTTTAGCCCTCATTGCCCCTATCATAAGCATCTTGAAGTGGTTAAGGTTAAAGTGGCAAAGGTGGAGTATATGCTTGACGAAGTATAAGTTGGCAATCTCATGCCCCTTGAATACGAGGGCCACACCTCATGCACGCTCAACTTTGGGTCCAGGTAAGTTCTTGTCACTGTAAGTATTTGCATATCACTGAGAACCGCCAACGGGGTACCCCTTGCACATGGTACAGGAGCTTTCCCATAACCAAAATGACAAGGCAAGCAGACAATGAGCATCTCAACAATCTTTTTATTTACCATATGCATAGCTTTTTATTGAGGATGCTTCATAGATAGCTCATTATGGTGATGCTGCAAGTTTCCACCATGATTAGGCATAACTTAGGCTAGCGTCCCAGGCGTTTCTCTAACATAGGATACAAACTCCATGGACTTACAAGTTCCCTCTTTATTTCACACCAGTGACATCCATAGACAAAAGAACATGATATCAACTGAGTACAACAAGGTACAAGTGCAATGTTGAAAACGTTCCCTATGACAGCACGGTTCTGCTAATTCCAACTTATAAGTGCAAACATATACAACAAAATTGTCACAATGGTTCAAGTTTATTAGGGTCAAATAATAAAGTGTGCCATCAAGTTCGTGAGGGCTTTAATCACTAAGTTTTCACATAACAAAATAGTTTTTAATTGGAAGATAGTTGAAAACAAGAATATACTTGGAATGGTGTAACACACCATGCATAGGAATTTATGGTGGACACTTTGGAATAACTTGGTTTCTTGGGAGTTAGAAGCATGAGTAGAACTTACTCATACAAGTGGAGACTAGCAAAACACTGGGAGCAACCAACTAAGAGAGCAATAATGGCCAAAATCATGCAGTGAAACAAAGCATACTAATCAAAGCAAAGAGTGGTACTACAAGTAAAGGACTAAATGATCATAGAGGCTAATGGTGACTTGTGAGAGTCATAACATGCTGTGAGCATGTGCCAAGTCAACCCAAGCAAATCATCAAAGGAGAATACCACAATACTATGATTTTGCATGCTAAAACAACGCATAATTTCTTCAAGGAACACTAAGGAATCCCAATTGTTTGGAATAAGACATGCTACAACAATAATCACTAAGAATAATGCTAAAACAACACCTAGCATGTCATGCTAAAGTCTAAGTCACAGTCAATGCAACCTCCTCTTGCACTTCAAGCAAGAACTTACTACTCCTTTCCAAACACCAAGCAAACTTATTTGCAAAACAACACAACGAGCGCGGGGTCCAAACTACTCTAGCAAACTAAACAAACTAAGCAAAGAAAACGAAAACTAAGACGCTCCAAGAACAACACAAATGTGCATGAAACAATAAAAACGAAGTGTCTAGACAGACCTGAGCTTTTTATTGATGAAGAAGGGGATGCCTTGGGCATCTCCAAGCTTTGACTCTTGTACCTCTTGGATATTTTGTGGGATGACACCGTGGTGGTATCCCCAAGCTTGAGCTTTTGTCCATTCTTCATCTCATTGCATCATTCTCTCTCTACACCTAAAATTTTTCCTTCATACAAAACTTCACACAATCTTCATTAGCAACATTAGTTTATTCAAAAGATATTAGACCCCTGACAAAGTTTTGGAACAACAAGGCTTTTCACTAAAAACACAAGATACTGTAGTAACTCCTTCAAAAAGCTCAATTCACCTAAAGAGAACTCAAAAAGGAATCAATAAGAAGCAAATGCAAATAATGACAGAAATATGTCAAAACAGACCAGCAGGTAGAAACCGATTTTTTGAACATCTTCTGTTGCTCAAATAAAAAAGTGCTGAACTAACGAAAGTTAGCTAACATACTGGGGGATCTATTCATAAATTTTGAGCTCAATCTGAGTTACAGAGCCTCCTCATGAAGTTTTTTTGTGGAGGACAGAAATTTGTTTCGGGACAGCAACTCCCCAAATATTACTTCCCTCTCATTAGAGGTAATTCTTGGCACAAAAAGCAAACAAAAAGGATAAGGAGAGGTCATTACAGAAGTAATACCTTCCAAGACTCAAGGAAACTCTTGGGTTATCTCCCAACAAGTACTTTTATTTAACGCCTTTAAGTTAGGCTTGATAGCTTGAGATGATGCTCTCATAAGAAATATGAATTGAAGTAAAAGAGAGAATCAAGAAGCAAATTCAAAACACATTTAAGTCTAACCCACTTCCTATGCATAGGAATCTTGTATGCAAATAAATTCACAAAGAAAAAAGTGTCAGGCATAGGGAGATGAAACAAGAGTAACTTCAAAACTTTCAGCACATAGAGAGGTATTTCAGTACCATGAAAACTTCTATAACCATATTTTCCTCTCTCATAATAATATTCAGTAGCCTCATGAATAAACTCAACAATATAGATATCACATAAAGCATTCTTTTCATGATCTACAAACACATAATTTCTATCAAGATCAAAAACAGTGGGATTAAAACCTCCACAGGTTTTATCCAAAGTAGATATTTCAAAATCCACAGGAACATAACATTCATCCTCCTTTGGTAAGCATGGGGGACAATCAAGTAATGTAAGGGATAAAGAGTTACTCTCATTAGAAGGTAGGCATGGGTAGATCCATTCCTCCTCCTTTTGTTCAACACTCTCCTCCTCTTTTTCATCTAATGAGCTTTCAGTTTCAAAAATTTCTTCTTCCATAGGCTCCTGCAAGGCATTAGTCTCTTCCATATGTGGAAAGCATCTATTAAGATATTCAAGAATATAGATATTTCCTTCCTTGTAATTATCAAAGCAAAATTTAAGTATCTCCAAAACCTCACATTCATAAGGTGCATCATCAGTATTTTCAAGCAAACTGGCAAGTTCAAATGCACCCTTGAAGGTAATAAATTCTTTAATTTGTTCCACAGCAAAAAAGTCATAATTTCCTTTAACATAAGAGGATATGGTAACATTATCATTATACTCACATTGAAAAGTTAGGTGTTTATACCTCCTACAGCAACAAGACTTATCAAAGCAATAAGTAACATTATAAGTAGAGCACACGTCTCTAGCAATAGTATTCAACTTATCAATTTGTTCCCATAAGTGTTTCCCTTTTTGTGACAAACGATGTTCCTTATAATAATACTTTTGTTTTTCCGTGAACCCACCTTGCCAATAAGAACTAGTTGTAGGGGTTCGTAGCATGGAAAACAAAATTTTTCTACCGCATGCAAACAAACAAGCCAAGATCTATCTACTAGATTGTAGCAACGAGTCGATAGAGGAACTCACCCTCGAAGATTCCAAAGCGGTTAACGAGAGCAGATTCTCGTGGGTGATGTAGTCGTACTCTTGCCGATCTCAAGATCGCGTAGACGATCCTTCCGCGCTGCTTATTGGCGCCCCGCAATGGGTCACATCGCTCGGTACTGACGAAGACCTTCCTCTCCCTTGTTCCAGAAGCAATGGAGGTTGTAGCACTCTCTCGCGATTCGTAAGAAGACGATTGTGGTGCCGGAGTAGAGGGAGATCTCAGGCTCGGCCTTAAGCCGAGCGAGTATGGTGGAGTATGAGAGAGCTCCTCGATCTAGGGTTTAGACACCAGGAGGAGAGGCTAGAGCCGGCTAGGGTTTCGGGACCCCAAGTCGGCGAGGGCAAAACCCTAGGGGCAGCGGCTATGGAGGTAGGCGCCAAGCTAGGGTTTAGAGGAGAGGTACTTGTGTGCTAGGAGGGAGCCCCGCCTCAGATATAGGTGGAGGGGCCGGCCAGGGAGGAGGAGTCCTCCCCAACTCGGCTTGGAGGGGGTTGGAGGAGGGATTCCCTCCCCAACTCGGTTTCCCACTTCCTCCTCTTTTCCTCTTTCCAAATTTAGCCGTTTGACTTTTCAATTTAGCCGTTTGACTTTTCAAACTAGGATTTGAATTAATCCTTTATTTGGAACAGCGATGACACTTAGTACATGATGCAATCATTCCAACTTGCAATGACACATTCATGTACCCCTTCCCCTCCGGAGTGCCGGACATTCCGGAACCTTCTAGAACATTCCGGAACCTTCTAGAACATTCCCGATGAAAACACCGGAATCATTTCCGAACTCCGAAACGGGACTTTCCTTATATGAATCTTATTCTCCGGACCATTCCGGATCTCCTCGTGATATCCCGGATCCCATCCGAGACTCCGAACAACATTCGGTCTCTTTCTCATAATACCATAACTACTCAAACAACGTCGAATCCTTAAGTGTGTCTCCCTACGGTTCGTGAATTATGCGGACATGATCGAGACTCTTCTCCGATAAATAACCAATAGAGGAATCTGGAAATTCATATGGCTCCCACATATTTCTACGATTACTTTGTGTCGTGGTGGTGGCACGGCAGATGCCATGGGTAGGCTAAAGTATGGGGCCAATGGATGCTAGTGGGATCTGGGGAGGGAAGATGCAACTGTCTTTACACTCAAGCTGCCAAAGTGATGAACTTTATTTCTCTCTTGATGTGTTACAAGTGCTCCTAGAGCTGTTTACAGGGGAACTATGTGAATCTCCCCAGCCTAACGTTGCTCAAAAGACTCTCCCTTTCCTCGTCCAGACCTCCCTTATAAAGGGGTGCCTTGGGTGCCCTTAGGTCGACGGGCAAGCATATTCGAGGAATATGCTTGTCCCAAAGTGGTAATTCGCGGCCTCCTTTCCCTGTCTCCCTTCCAATGACGGCAAAGCTCCGCCCCCTTCAAGGCCTCGGCTCCAAGACTGCCACCTCCGTGACCTCCTTACGCCCTCCGTCCCTCGCCTCCTTGTCTCTGCGCTTGGCTGCTCAGATTCCTTTTAGCCTGCAGCTATGGTTTGACCCTAAGCTTCTCCTTCTCCGCAAGCTTCAGATAACTCGGCCTTACCTTGTGTTATTCGCCTGCTCCTCACCCGCATGAGGATCATTTGTGTAACCCGCTGAGTTTCTCATTAACTCGCCAGTAACCACTTTATACCTATACGTGAGCTTCTTGCTCCATTCATCGGCCGACATATACATGATTCGCCGACCTAGGCCGAGTCGGCAATCAAACGGGACAAGACTGCTTTCTGCCTCTCGACCTACCCGAGGTTAACCCCGACATTAGTCCCCGGCTGGTGTGGCCTCACAATTACTTTGGCCGGGTTATATCAGCTTCAACACCTTCTTTAGTCTTGTTTCCGTATACGGCCTCGTCCGAGGTCCTCGCCTCCTTCCATCATACGCTAAGTCCCACGTGTCACCCCATCATTGCTTTTCTAGTTTTTAGGTCCTCTTATAATACTTATCGACAAGCTACAATAAACCTCAGACTGCTGCGCCGCCACGACGCCGTGAACCGCCCGCTTGGGATTGTAACAACTTTTCTTTGTGGCTCTGGCGTGGCTCCATTCACCGTCATGCTCGTGCTACTCCACGATCTACGCGGTAATCGCCACACCCACGATCCCACTCCTTGTTCATTGCTTTGTCTATAAAGTGGGGAAACGCGCCTTCAGGTTCATCTTTCCCATTACCGTCGCTCGCTCTCCTTCTTCCTTTCGCTGTGTGTCTCCTTGCCTCCGCCACTCACCAGAGTTTCCGCGGGCGAGATTCTACCGCTGCTCGGGCCTTTCCTTGCCCGTTCTACGGCCGTGGCCCCGCCGGTGAGTTCTCCGCCATCTCGCCTAGATCGATCCGACTGTTTTCGCGCTCCGTCGACGGTTTCTCCTCTTCGCCATTGTTTTCGTATAAGTCTGACGGGCCTGTAGCTCTAAGCTCTCCTCCGCCAGCTTTTTCCTCCGCGATCTCTCCGTGGACCTATGTCTAGTTCGTTTCAAAGGTTTCTAGTTGAGGACGGCGACGGCTCGGCCCGGAAGCGTGGATCGTGGCAGGCTCTTGATTACACATGAGATTGAGTGGCTCCTCCGAACTCGCCGGATTCCGCCGAGGTTTCCGTCGCTACCCGGCAATAATCCTCCAGCCTCGAGAAGGCGAATATGTGGTTTTCATGTCCCACTTCGCCCGCGGCTTTGGTCTCCCTCTTAGCGATTTTGCTAGAGAATTTCTTGATTACTTCGGCCTTCAGCCGCATCATCTTCCCGCGAACGCCATAGCTTCTCTTTCCGCTTTCATCTCAGCCGAGGGTTACTTGACGTGGCCATCAAGATACATGTCCGGTCGAAATTCTTCCAGATTCGCTCCAACGCTGCTCCCGATAAATCTGCATCCTTCCGAGAAGTTGCTCACCCAATGTGGGGCGGCATCCATCACACCTCGGAGGCAATCCGTGTTCCCCCGTGTTACCGGGTTGGAGTCGTGTAAGAAATGGCACAAGTCGTTCTTCTACGTCAAGAACAGAGGGGCGGAAGACAAGATTCGGCTCCCCCCATTCTCAATTGGCCCACCTTCCAAAGTGAACTGGCTTTATAATCCGAAGAAGACTCATGCCCTGGCCGAGGCCTTCGAGATTCGGCTGAAGGAGTTGATTCGGGCCGGGTTATGCGGAGAGGACCTGATGGCAACTTTTATTAGTAGCCGGATCTGCCCCTTCCAACAAAGGTCCCACAAGCTGTGCTACATGAGTGGTCCTCGACCCTAACCGAGTCTCGACCGTGGAGTTGGAAAACTACCTTATCTGTAAGCTGCTCGAGCTATTTTCAAGACGGAGATGCCCGATGATTGACCTGGGGTTGAAACCGTTCACCCGCGACAATCCGCCTCCCGAGGTAAGCCCAATCTTCATCACTCTATTTTTCCTCGCTTCTAGAGTCTGGTTTCATGATTTTCTCCTTGTCATGCGAGGTTCGCTGAACAAAAAGACGAGGATGCAAGTTCGCAGCTCCCCGCCCGCAGATAGGAGTACCGGATATCGGCGAGACTCGAGGAGTTCGCCCTAAGTCGATCCGCCTCCCGCCGAGCTCGCGGCAAAACCTCAGCAGAGGAGGAAGGTGATCTTGACGAGGTCCAAATTCTTGAGGTAGTTGTCGCCATGCCTATTTCTTATGCATTTCGCTTCGCTTTCCCAGCTAATCCGCCGGCCAGTTCATGACGCCAACCTATTGCTTCTCGGCCTCCTGCTACTGGGAAACGCTGGGCTCCCGCCAGTTCTCGGATGGTTCCTAAGAAGCGAGTAAAGAAATCCGCCGAATCCTCCCAGCGCAAGACTATGCCCGGGTTGCTGGGTAAGTTCTTTTGCCTATATTTCTCGCTTTCTTCTCGCTTCTCATTCCGACGAATCTTCTTTCTTATTTTTGCAGCGCCTCCGTCTGTTAAACCCGCGGTCCTAGTATGACTAGCCGTCCGATGCCGCCAT
Source organism: Avena longiglumis (assembly GCA_030063025.1). Lineage (NCBI taxonomy): Eukaryota > Viridiplantae > Streptophyta > Magnoliopsida > Poales > Poaceae > Avena > Avena longiglumis. Next base: position 109,299,255 of record CP125978.1, read on the forward strand.
CTCCTCCTCCCCGATGACACGAGAGTTCCTAGTCCTATTCGCCCTGCTTCTCCCCGCCCGAGCACCGCTTATTCGCCGTGGATGCCCCGAGATCTCTCCCATTGATCTCGATCCGATCCGCCCTCCGACGCTTGAGCCAGCTGCCCCTCTATGGGCCCCACATAATTGAGCTTCCATCTACTCCGCAGTTCACGGTCACCGACCGCCGAGAAGATCGCTACCCGCGCCCGCGAGCTTAACCCCATCGATCCTAAGGATTCCGTCTACCTCGGAGGCGCAACTTGCCGGTGCCTCTTCTAAGGAGAATGGTTATTGCCGCCAAGACCTCTTCTCGAAAAGTCTTGCCGACCTCTCACCAAGTATTGCAGAGGCATCGCAAAGGAGTCAGATTCGCCAAAGGCATTACCTGCCATCGGCAACTTGCTCTTCATAAGAGTCCTGATCGTGGTTGGACCGCCTGTGGTAAAGTTTTAACCCGGACAGCTAGCGTAATAGCCTTGAGCGCTGGTTGAATTTGCCAATAACCGAATGTCACCGATCAGTTTGAGGGCAATCCACCAACCAACCCTTCCAATTTTCGACATCGCTGGTCACGACCAAGCCGCCTAGTTTATCATTGATACTTAACAAGATGAATGCGGTAATTGTTTTATCTCCGGTCTTAAATTATTTTCCACATGTTATCATACTCTCTAGTCCCTAAACTTGCAAGGAAATAACTTGTTGTATGCTTGGAAGTTTGACGATTTTTATTTCTAAGGTTTCATTAGTTCGCCACCTAGTTCATAGTTTGTTTAGTTTTGACGTAGCTTTGAATTTCCATTCTCATAGAGCCGAGTTAAGTCCTTCTTGACTCGGATCTCGGCGTAGTTCTGAATCTCCACCACCTAGATCCGAATTAAGTCTTGCTTGATTCTGATCTAGTTTAGCTTTGAATTTCCAGCCACCTAGAGCCGAATTAAGCTTTGCTTGATTCGGATCTGTTATAGCTTTGAATATCCAGCCACCTAGATCTGAATTAAGTCTCACTTGATTCGGATCTGGTATAGCTTTGAATATCCAGCCACCTAGAGCCGAATTAAGCTTTGCTTGATTCGGATCTGTTATAGCTTTTAATATCCAGCCACCTAGATTTGAATTAAGTCTCACTTGATTCGGATCTGGTATAGCTTTGAAGATCCAGCCACCTAGAGCCGAATTAAGCTTTGCTTGATTCGGATCTGTTATAGCTTTGAATATCCAGCCACCTAGATTTGAATTAAGTCTCACTTGATTCGAATCTGGTATAGCTTTGAATATCCAGCCACCTAGAGTCGAATTAAGCTTTGCTTGATTTGGATCTGTTATAGCTTTGAATATCCAGCCACCTAGATCTGAATTAAGTCTCACTTGATTCGGATCTGTTATAGCTTTGAATATCCAGCCACCTAGAGCCGAATTAAGCTTTGCTTGATTCGGATCTGTTATAGCTTTGAATATCCAGCCACCTAGATCTGAATTAAGTCTCACTTGATTCGGATCTGGTATAGCTTTGAATATCCAGCCACCTAGAGCCGAATTAAGCTTTGCTTGATTCGGATCTGTTATAGCTTTGAATATCCAGCCACCTAGATCTGAATTAAGTCTCACTTGATTCGGATCTGTTATAGCTTTGAATATCCAAACCCAGAGCCTAATTAAGCTTTGCTTGATTCGGATGTGTTATAGCTTTGAATATCCAACCACCTAGATCTGAATTAAGTCTCACTTGATTCGGATCTGGTATAGCTTTGAATATCCAGCCACCTAGAGCCGAATTAAGCTTTGCTTGATTCGGATGTGTTATAGCTTCTAACTTTTGTTTTATCATTTTGCTCCATTTCTCAGGTTGCACATGATCGACGGACTGCCGAATTCCAGAGGTTGCTCTTCTTGCACCGCAAGTTGGAAGAGAAGTATGAGAAAGTTCGCGTCATGAAGAAAGTTTTAAGTTGATAGTTTCTTTTCCTTATTCCCAACTTTCTTATATACTTGTGCTGAGCGCCGCTTACTTTGCTGAATAGGTAATATCAATAATCTCAATATCCGCTTGAAAAGAAGGTCAAGTCCTTGGAAGGTTAGTTTCCTTTCCCTTGCTCCTTCTTCTTTTAGTATCTATGCCGAGTTTTCTTATTGCGTTGGGTCGTGGTAAAGCCGAGTTGCAAGACTTTGCAGCGTCGCATAACAAGATTGCGTGCCCATGCCTCGACGTGATGCTTCATTTTTAGAACAAAGCGCAGCTTCATTCAAGCGCAACTACGAGAGAAGGATGATGAGATAACTACTGAGATCCGAGGTGAATACACTCAAGCTCTCGTAAATCCGAGCTAGAAAAGGTTGATCAAGAATTCTCTTTGGAAAAAGAGCCACGACTGGATCCGAGAAGAACAAAGAACTCCTCAAAGCTGCCGAACTTAAAACTCGCGGGTTTGAGCGAGGAAATTGCTCGCTTCGAGAAGAGTAAAGCTACTTGGGCTAAGGATCTTCAAATAATGATGAACTATATCCATCGTAGTTATTTGACCTGGCCGAATATTTTTCTTTGTCGCCATTACTATCCTTTGACATGTCCGTGTTTTATGTAGATCACTTCCCGAGGCCAAACCCGTGAGTGCTAGAGCTGTTCTTGCAGCCGCTCGTCGAGGTGAACCTAATGCCGTTGACTTTGAATACTCGATGGAGGATTTCTTGGTTGCCGTAGCTTGGTCCGATGAAAATCATGGGCCGGGACTTGGTGCAGCCGCTATCAAAGCTTATCATGCACTCGTCAATACCTCGGGGTCTCCCGATATTGACGAGGTCAAGTTATTGGTGACCAGTCAAGGCATCCGAGAGACGATTGAGTCTTTGAGAGAATCTCTGCTGGCGTCTCGGCTTCGACATGGCCCTTCATCGTAATCATGTCATGGTATGAAGATATCTCTTGACATTCGATGAATCTGATCGCTCGGTGGGTTGAAGATCCCACCTTTGTTGCTCTTCGCAAGCTCGGGCTTTCCACTGGCCGAGTATGCCGATGTGCACACTTGGAATGAAGGGCCGAGTTTTCTCCCAGATCCGGATGAAGAGGCCGCGTCAAGATGCTTTGGGTGATGATTCTGCCGAGCACGGGAAGGTGAAGATGATTCGCCACATCCAATAGCTCTAGCTCAAGCTCAGATAGCAATGGTGACGCACGATCTTCCTCCAAAGGCACCGCATTCTACCGCTGCGTCGACGCTCTGAACAACCCCTGATACCGAAGTCACTCGGTCGGAGGCGAGGCAACCTCAACCGGGTTCCTCCTACTGGAGTACCAGACACTGATCAAGTGGCTCCTCCTCCAACGAACGATGCCTAGGTTATTCGTGATCCCTGGTATGCCGGTGTTCAATGTAGACGAAAAATTTGTCAACTCGTATGATTCGAGGTTCTTTTGCTATGTGCTTTTGAGACTCTTAGTTAAGTGGATGCTCGTCAATTCTTGCCTTGTTGGCTCATAATTTCTTCATCTTCGTGATTTACTTTTTTTTTTTTTGCCTTGTTGGCTCATAGTTTCCAGTTGGTTTAGGTGCTAAAGTTTATGTGTCCATGAATTTGACAATCCTATGATAATTCCCGAGTCAATGCTTTGGGCACCAAGGTGCATATTCGTAACATGAAAGGAAAACAACATGTGGCACTCTCCGAAGCACGCTCGATCGCCAATGTTCAAGTGTGTAACGAAAGAGATAAGTATACGATATGGCGTCCGAGCTATTGCTCGATGCCAAGGTCTAAACATATAACACCTAATAATCATTGCATATGGCAGTCCCAGTAATCGCCTCTGGGTGCCGAGGTCCAAAAATCAAATATGAAATAACATCACATATGGCAGTCCCCGAGCAACTGCTCTGGGTGCCGAGGTTTAAATATCAAACATGAGATAACATCACATATGGCAGTCCCCGAGCAACTGCTCTGGGTGCCGAGGTTTAAATATCAAACATGAGATAACATCACATATGGCAGTCCCCGAGCAACTGCTCTGGGTGCCGAGGTTTAAATATCAAACATGAGATAACATCACATATGGCAGTCCCCGAGTAACTGCTCAGGGTGCCGAGGTTTGAATACATCATTGGTGACCTTGAGACATAACCCTATGAGTAAAATGGCCGAAGTAAAGCCACATTCCAGGGGCGCTTCGTTTCTTCGCCAGCTTTGTTTGCCTTGCCTTCTCCAGGTGATTGAGCATCAATCAGATAGTATGCATCGTTGTGCAATGCTTTGCTCACAATAAATGGTCCTTCCCATGGGGGTGACAATTTGTGCATGCCGGCCGTGCGTTGCACCAGCCGGAGGACCAAATCTCCTTCTTTGAATACTCTTGGATTCACTTTCCTGCTGTGATACCGCCGTAAGTTCTGTTGATAAATGGCCGATCGTGATAATGTCAATTCCCGGGCTTCTTCCAACAGGTCCACGATCTCGAGCTACTTCATTTACCTCAAGATGTATATTGAGTAACTCTTGGCGAGTCATGTATTATGTCGGTTGGAAGCACAACCTCTGCTCCATATACCAAAAAGAATGGTGTAACCTGTTGATCTGCTCGAGTAGTCCCGAGGCTCCATAATACTGGGTAATTCCTCAATCCAACATCCCGCCGACCTTTGCAATGGTTCGACTAGTCGTGGTTTTATTCTGATAAAACCAGTCCATTAGATCTTTCAACTTGTCCATTGGATGTTGGGTGAGCCACGAGGCAACATCTAGTCTTATGTGTTTCTTGGCAAAATCTAGCGAAGGCTCCTTCGCAAAGTTCGTGCCATTATCCGTAATAACGCTTATGTGGGTATCCGTATCTCAAGATGATATCCTTGAGGAATTTCACCGCAGTGTGCCCATCACACTTTTTGATTGGTTTTACTTCAATCCATTTTGTGAACTTGTCTACCATGACCAAGATGTGGGTCATTCCTCCTCACCGGCTTGAAAGGTCCTACCATGTCTAAACCCCATACGTAAAATGGCCAAGTAATGGGTATTGTTTTTAACTCGCCGACCAAGATATGTATTCGTTGCATATCTCCGACATCCATTGCACTTCTTAACTAATTCTTACGCCTCTTTTAACGCTGGCACAAGAGAATCCATGCCCAATGCCTTGGCTACTAAGGCGAGATGAGGCATGGTGCCCACATTCTCCTTGATGTATATCTAGAAGGATTTCGACCTTGTGGGACTCACGCATTTCGCAATATGCTCATACGCTTCTTTATATAACTCATTGTTTATGATTGTATAAGTTTTTGCTCTTGACAGTTTGTCTCGCTAGTACTTCATTACTCGGCAAGATCGCCTTTTAGGTACGAAAATATGGGTTGCGCCATATCGGCGTTGCTCTTTCCGCAAGTGATTTCAGCTCATTATCTCCATTTCTGCCGACGTATTTACCTCGGCCCTTTCCATGATTGTTATTACCTCGCTGTCCCCCTCTTTAGGGGTTCCGAATCTTCGCGGATCTACTTCCATTGGCGTATGATTCTCTGCAGAATTTGGGATAAAGATTGATTCGATTACGGTGATGGGTTTATTGATGGTTTCGAGGTGCTCGAGGGCTATACCGGCGAACAGATCCGGGTTGATCCTAACTTTGACAATGTGTCAAGCGTCATTTTCGCTCGTGGTACGTGGTGGAATTCACATCCTTCAAAATATCCACGATCTTTTGCACATGGAATCAGATAAAGCCATATTAGCATCTAATCGTCCCAAGTGCCCGATACTTGTCGCACTACTAGATCCGAGTCACCGTAACATATGATTCAGCGTATTCCCATTTCTTTTGCCACCTTCAATCCATGGACTAGTGCCTCATATTCAGCTACATTGTTGGACGGCAAAATGTATTTGATACATATTTCAATTGGTCTTTTAGGCGAGGTCAGCACTATTCCTGCGCCCAAACCGTTCCTTAGTTTGGAACCATCAAAATGCATTGTCCAGTAATTTGGATCTGGCAATGGCGGCTCATATTGCACCTCGGCCCAATCTACGAGAAAATCGGCGACAGCCTGAGATTTGATTGCATCTCTTCTATCAAATTGCGGAGCATATGGTGATAACTCGATCGCCCATTTTTCTATTCGGCCACTTGCATCTTTGTTGTTCAATATGTCGGCTATGGGTGCCTCACATATTACTCTGATGGGATGCTCTTCAAAGTAATGCTTAAGCTTTTTTGCCGACATATATACTCCATAGGCCATCTTCTGATAATGCGGATAATTACGCTTGAGGTGGATAATACTTCACTTAGATAATATCTCGGCCTCGAACTGACTTACCTCTTCAAGTCGTTCCACTACAACCACGGTGCTAACTACTCGATTGGTAGCCGCTATATAAAGTAGCATAGGTTCTTTTGATAATGGGGAAGCTAAAATGGGTGCCGTAACTAGCATCTTTTTCAACTCGTGAACGCAAGGTCACTGGGAGTCCGGCCGAATTTGTCCGACTTTCTCATCGGTGATAAAGTGGCGGTTTTCTCCTAGCCGACATACAAATCGACTAAGCGAGGCAGCCCGTGAATTTTTGTACATCATTCAAACATCTCGGCAATTCCATTCTTTCTATTGCTCTTATCTTCGTCGGATTAGCCTCGATACCTCGGCCGGACACAAGGAACCCGAGTAGTTTTCCTGCACGCATGAACGTGCATTTCTCCGATTGAGTTTCATTCGAACCTTCTCAGTTCGCAAAAGTTTGCCTTATATCTTCTAGCAAGGTTACGCTTTCTTAGTTTTGATGACTACGTCATCCACATATACTTGAACATTTTTCCTATCGATCATGTAAGCATTTTTGCATGCACCTTTGGTACGTTGCTCGCGTGATTTCTCAGGCGAATGGCATCGATGCGATAACAATAAGCCCCACGGGTAATAAATGCAGTCTTTATTTGATCGGCGGATTTAACCAGATCGGTGGAAACCGAATACGCGTCTACAAATGATAACAACTCACAGCCAGCGGTCGAGTCAATGACTTGGTCTATTCTAGGCAATGGGAAAGGATCTTTTGGACACGCCTTGTTCAGGTTAGTGTAGTCGATACACATTCGCCACACAATGGCTACATTGGGATCATCTTTTTTCTTTTCTACTAGCACCGGATTTGACAACCAATCCGGGTAAAGCACCTCCATGATAAACCCGGCGGCGAGAAGCCGAGTTATTTCATCCCCTATTACTTTTCTCCTGTCTTCGGCGAAGCGGCGGAGAGGTTGCTTCACCGGCCGTGCTCCTGGCCTGACGTTTAAAGAGTGCTCGTTAACTCCTCGGCACACCTTGCAGGTCTTGTGTTGACCATGCAAATATGTCCCGATTCTCACGGAGGAAGTTGGTGAGCTCGCCTTCCTATTTAGCGTCAAGACCTGTGCCAATAGTGACAGTGCGCTCTGGGAATTGCTCATCAATCTGGAATTTCTTCGTCTCTTTGGTTGGTTGGAAAGAAACGCTGCCATGAGGGTTGGCCAATGCCGGCATGCTTAATTGTGCTGACTGTGCGAGGGCTGCTACCTCTTGAATCCTTTTCTTTTCTCTCGCTATGACCAATGATTCGCCAAATTTGACCCGCCGAGGCACACCATTGACTTCTTGTAATCCCGCAATCGTTATCACCCCTTGTGGTCCGGTAATTTCATCTTTAGATAACCTATATGACAACTGCTCATGAATTTGGCGGTGCGGTCCGAGTAGAGCATGATAACAGCTTTCGATCAACCACCTCAAATTCCAAATTTTACGCTCTGCGATTATCTCTTGTATCAATAAGGCGTCCACTCGGACTTTACCAATGGGCTCACATGAAAGCCTGGCACTATCCCATGGAAAGTTGTCCTTGTGGATCGCAGCATGTTCGTGATATACCGAGCTTGTGCATGGTATCTTTGTACATGATGTTAATATCGCTTCCATTATCAATGAGTACTTTTGAGAATTTCACATTGATGCTTGGTCCCACCAATGTCGGGTCCAACACAAGTGCGTATGATCCCGGACTCGGCATTATCTGGGATGATCTTTTATGCTCCAAGTTATATCTGATCGGACCATGGCTGGTATCTTGGCACGCTGGTACAACCGCATTCACTTCCATATGTCGGTACCGCACACTGTTTGTCTGCTGTTACATCGTGAACACGCGATAAGACTGGTGATGTTCCTGTAATCATTCGTCCAAAGATTTGCCGGTTATCCTTCCGTCCTGCCTGGTTCATTACTTGATGCATCGCATCCTCCGATCCGAGTTGTCATACCTCGGAGGGGCGGCATCGATTCTTGTACATTTGCTCCGATAATCGCGCGGTGATCTCTTTGTTGCATCGATGGGGAGCTGAACCCCTCGGGTTACCCATCGCATTTTTCATCCAAGCACATTGCGGGTTGTGTGATTGGCTGGTCTAGATGGGTTTGATGTGTGAAATTTACGTCGATCCAACATGGATTCAAATGTATACTTCGCTTCTCTTGCCATTGCTTCTTTTGCTCTGGGGTCCATTGCCTCTTTCCGTCATTTCTTGCGGTCCACTGTTGAGGTCCATTTTTCTGTCGTTGAGTTACTCCGTGACTCGGCTGATCTTGAGCCACAGCTGCCACCTGGGCCGAATTATACCTATAATCCGCCTCTCTTCTCTTCTTCTTCCTTCGAAATCGCGCCTAGATGACCCGCCAATTCTCGTGTATTGGTCTTGTTGCTCACGATGATCTGCCGACATTAACTCCGGTTGGGTTGGGTCACCCAAAGCATAGGAGTCCGCTATTCGATAGTTTACGCTAGTGTGGTCGGCCTATCTCTGCGGCGTTGTTAACAACCTGCCGTAACGGCAGCCTTGCGCGAACCAAGCGATCGCTTATTCAATAACTCCTTCACATGAATTTCTCAAGTTACACCATCGAGTTAAAAACTCTATCTGTTTCATTCGGCCTCTGCTTGCACATGGCGATTCTTTGTGGTCTATTCGGTCTCTTGTATGTCTTTGGTAAAGTTGCCGGCGAACATCTCTTGATCTAACCAGCTTGATAATCGCTTGCTGGTTGATTATTCAACCATACCGCTGGTCCTTCCAACATCTGCGGGACATACCGCACAGCCCATCTCGGTTGCCACCGCTATCTTCACAGCGGTAGCATAATCAATTAACCATCTTGTGGCTTGGTACTTCCATTGTACGTTTTGTGCCTCGCCAACCGAAAATTTGGTACTGGTGGTTCGCCCATGATCCGTGGTCCAAAACACGCCGGACTGTGGACCTTGCTCTTCCAATAGCTCGGACCGTATAACCGATCCAATTTTACTCTTGCATCATTTCTTTGGCAAATCAGACAGATTCTATCACGCATCCCATAGTGATGGTCCCCACCCTGGTTTGCGTATTCTACCTCGGAATATCCATCATTATACCTTTCATTCATCTGATTATAGCGAGCTGGCCTCACTTCTCTTTCTTGCCGAGGCTCATGTCTTGCAGCGGTGGAGCGACACTTCTCTCCTTACTTCGGAGGACTTGGTTTTCATGATTGTCTCTCGCGGATTCTTTTCTGCCGTGCTCCCCATTACCTCGACCGCCGTCCTTTTCCATACGGCCGTGGTTTCTCTCCCCGCTATTACCTCGGCTTGCATTTCCTCTGTTCTCATTTGCCTTTCCAGCTATTGCCGGGTCATATGGAACGATCTGTTTGTTCCTCTTCCCCGAGGTTACTGCTCTTTCTTTTCTTGCATTGTTTCGGGTGAAGATGCCGCTTTGCAGATAAAGCGTGCTGCCTCACCGAATGAACCATTCGCGAGGCCCCTGGTCTTGGGGTTAGCTCGAGCATTTCCTCATTCTGCTGGTTCGCGATGCGCGCAGTTCATTCACTCTTTCTTGCCGAGCTTCTCCTGTTAACCCTTCTAGTTCCAATGTCTGCATTCGCCGCTTTAGGTTTTTCGCCGGGTATACCTCAAAACCCAAATCGCCTGATTCGGCTGTGAGCTTCATGCTCTTTGTTAATATCACTCATGAGGTTCTTTCCTCTTAATCTCAGTTCATCCACCCGCCGGTGCGATATCAACTTATTAGCTTTTGCATATTCTCTCGTGGTCCTGTTCAAGGATTCCGCAGGTCGATACTTTTGGGCCTCTACCAGACTTTTTGCTGGTTTCCTCTAACTCTGCTGAGCATTTGCGGATCAAGTATCGGCGCTGGTGTAGTTAAGTTATCTATAGTTGCCTGAAGAATGTTCTCTGGTCTCTCCAGAGGTGGTCCTCTCACTCTTGGTGCCTTTGGGGTGGTGTCATGTAGTTCGGCCGGGTTTGCCACTGGCGGAATTACCTCAGCGGTTTGCAGTGTAATCTGCTTGGGCGTACCCTGCACTGCGGGCGGGCTCTCCGCTTGACCCGCCAATGCTGCTCCGCTTGTGCCCTACTGCGACCATCACCTCGACGCCCGGCCGACGTTCTCGATGGACAGCTCCGCGCTTCGAGGTGGTTCCCAACAACAACCGGTGAGGATAAACGTCGGAGACGTCGACGCCGACATAGATCTTGTGCTCGCCCAGGCCGATGAAGATCCCGTTGCGCGGGGGAGTTTTCCCCCTGAAGCTCCCTGCATTGTCTCTGACATAGTCATAGAGACCAAATCTCTGGACCACACCAGAAACAACGCGCTCGCCGGTGTTGATGAAGTTTCCCGTCCGGATCACAACTCCAGCTAGCACCGCGGGCCCCACGGCGCCTAACCGTCAGGGTGGTGGCACGGCAGATGCCATGGGTAGGCTAAAGTATGGGGCCAATGGATGCTAGTGGGATCCGGGGAGGAAGATGCAACTGTCTTTACACTCAAGGCGCCAAAGTGATGAACTTTATTTCTCTCTTGATGTGTTACAAGTGCTCCTAGAGCTGTTTACGGGAACTATGTGAATCTCCCACCTAACGTTGCTCAAAAGACTCTCCCTTTCCCTCGGGGTCCAGACCTCCCTTATAAAGGGTGCCTTGGGTGCCCTTAGGGTCTGACGAACAAGCATATTCGAGGAATATGCTTGTCCCAAAGTGGTCCGCGGCCTCCTTTCCTGTCTCCTTCCAATGACGGCAAAGCTCCAGCCCCCTTCGTGCCTCGGGCTCCAGACTGTCACCTCGTGACCTCTGCCCTCGCCCCCAAGCCTCCTTGTCTCTTGCGCTTGGCCCTGTTCAGATTCCTTTTAGCCTGCAGCTATGGTTTGACCCTAAGCTTCTCCTTCTCCTGCAAGCTTCGTATAACTCGGCCTTACCTTGTGTTATTCGGCTCGTTCCTCACCTGCATGAGGATCATTTGTGTAACCCGGCTGAGTTTCTCATTAACTCGGCCAGGTAACCACTTTATACCTATACGTGAGCTTCTTGCCTCCGTTCATCGGCCGACATATACATGATTCGGCCGACCTAGGCCGTAGCTCGGCAATCAGACGGGGACAGTACCTCTGTCTTTCCCCGTCTCTGACCTACCCGAGGTTAACCCCCCGACACTTTGCGATCGAATGAACCACTTACATACGATACCAATTTCCCTTTGTCTCACGATAGTTTACTTATCCGAGGTTTTGATCGTCGGTATCTCTGCATACCTAGTTCAACCTCATTACCGATAAGTACTCTTTTCTAGTTCCCGTGATATGTGATCCCTTGTGAGCCAGTCACATGCTTGCAAGCTAATTGGATGACATTACACCGAGAGGGCCCAGAGTATATCTATTCGTCATATGGATGGACAAATCCCATTCTTGATCCATGTGTCTCAACCAATACTTTCCGAACACTCAATGCCACCTTTATAGCCACCCAGTTACGGTGTGGTGTTTGATGTAATCAAAGCATCCATCCGGTAAAGGTGATATGCATGATCTCATGGTCGAATGAATTAGGCTACTATGTATCAGAAAGCATATAGCAATTGAAGTATTAAAATGACTTGATCTTTATGCTAAGCTTATTTATAGGAGTATGTCCATCACATCATTCTCCTAATGATATGACCCTGTTGTTAATAACATCTCTATGTTCATGATCAGGAAACCATGATCATATATTAACCAACAAGCTAGTTTAACAAGAGGCTTTACTAGGGACTCTTTTATGTTTACAAATCACACAAGTATTAATGTTTCCGGTTAATACAATTATAGCATGGTATGTAAACATTTATCATAAGTATGAAGATATGATAATAACCACTTTATTATTGCCTCTTGGGCATATCTCCAACAGTCTCCCACTTGCACTATAGTCAATAATCTAGTTTCAAACCTTTGTGTATTCAACACCTATGGATTTCCGGTGTTGTATGTACACGATTGCTAGTGGTCAACTGATCTCCGGATCTGACACTTCCAGGTCCGTGTGTAATTGCATGTATATGCGTCTCTACGCATCACTCATTCTCTAATGAGATGGCTTCGTACAAATTTGGTCCTTAGGTGTGACCTTTAGTTCTTTGGGGTTAAAAACATGTTGATAATATTGTCGTACAATATATCTTCATAGTATTATCCCACTATGAACCACACCTAGTTTGATAACAAACTACTTGACACAAATGCCCTCTTTAGCTGCTATTATAGCAGTTATATACTTAGCCTTTTGTTGTAGTATCTGTCACAATGTCTTAATTTTGGAACTCATCCAAATCCATTATGGAACTTAATTTCCATTATATTGTGCCACCCTTAGTTTAGACTGAGATAAACTTAATTTGTACTTTGCGACAAAACTAGTATCAATGTAGTACTTTTACAATGAACTAACCATCTATTTGTCACTTCTACAAATAATATACTCTTAGTTCTTCCAAAAGATCATAAGAATATCCTTACTATTGTCCAATGATCATCTTATGAATCATTCTGGTATATGCTCACATCATTTAGAGCATAGGACATTTCTGGATTTGTACATATCACAGCATAAATGATATAAATACTCTTTGTGATTTCATACATCAAGTATCAATCTATACTTGAATCTTTGTTTCACTTACCAAGTGTCAATACACTTGAATATATCATTAATATTGAACTCATTCAATCCTTTCTGTGCGACAAGAACCTTTCTTGTAGTTTCTATATTGAACTCATTCAATACATCATCTATGTACTTTCGGCACAACCATATTAGCGTCTATTCATGCTAAATATTTGGGTTTTGCCTAAGCCTTTCACCGAGATGAAATTCTTATCTTGTGTTAATAAAAGATACATCATTTCCAATCAACAATATGTCTTACACATAATGTATTAGAAACATGTCTTAGCGCTCCCACTTAATTTCTTGCAAATGCAAGCATCTTCATTATCTCCGACGAATTTAAACTCCTTTAACAGTTTCATCATAGTGAAGATTCCAACTCCGTAATGCTTACTTCAACCATTGAAGTTTGCATATGCTTTTAGCATCCTTTGAACTAACAAAACCCTTTGGACCGTGTCATGCACACATCCTAGGTAAACCTTCTATTAGAAGAAATTGTTTCGTTTATCCAACACATAACAAAATTATATGTCGTGGTTGCTACATTAATCCGTCTAGACTAAATATCGCTATGAAAGATCAAATCTTGTCATAGTCAACCTTTGAACATTGTTGTGAACTCTTTCCCAATCATGTCGACTATTTCATAGATGTGCAACATCCATGTCTATTTCTTTATAGATCCAAACACAACTGTAAGGTCTTACACCTTTCTCGAGGGTCCTTCAAGTTCAAAACTTGATTTCTCATGTATGGAACTATCACGGATTTTATGGCTTCAAGCCATTTGACGGAGTCAGGGCCCATCATCGCTTCTTTGCATGTAGTCGGTTCATTATTCTCAAATAATGATTCAACCCTCAAATCTTGGTATTTGATTTTTTACCCGACCTACTTCTTTCAATAGGAACTTAGATCTCCGTGACCACAACCTTTGAGGCACGTGAGCCAAGAGCATTGTAGCTGCCTCCGGAACACTTTTCGGCGCTGCGCAACTCTGCACATATAGCTAAGGTTCTTTTAATCTTATCAAAGTTCTATTGTCCTCCCACTTATCTTTTCACGAAAAATTCCTTCCCAAAGAAACTTGACGTTCTAAGTGACAAACACTTTTGTCTCTGGTGTTATGGAGGATTACTTAACAGTTATTCGAAATAACATACAAAGACAGGTTCATCCGACTTTGGTTACAAACATCTTTCTTATGCACAGCATACCAATGTTTAAGAAAGGACTACTTAGGTTTTATCCCAAACCATAACTTTATATGGTGTCATTTCAACGGATTATGATGAAGCTCTTTTCAGTGGAAAAACGGTAGTCTCTCAAGCTTTTAATCTTTAAAATATAATGGGAGTTTTACGAATTACACCTTTGATCTTACCATGTCAAACAAGGTTTAATTACATATCTCGAACACTCCATACTCTTATGGTGTTTCGGGAAATGCAAATCCACGGAACGATTCCTTAAATCTTAGGTATTATGCTAAACTTGTAACTCAAATATCTTCCTTTATGATCTTATCATAAACTATTTATATTCTTGTTACAATGATTTTGCACTTCATCTTGAAAGTCATTGAACTTTTCAAATGTTTCATACTTCATCCTTATTAAGTAAATATTCATATATTCACTTAAATTTTCGGAGAAAGCATATGAAGTTGAAATCCACCGCTCTTTACTACACATAATGGACTTCGTACAACAATATGTACAAGTTCCAATAAGATAGTCATTCATTACCTTTTGTCCTATGAACGAAGTTTTAATTATCTCTTAGGAAAGTTTCACAAGCGTCATGTGATCAAAAATCAAAAGACTCCAAAATTCCATCCTCATGGAGTTTCTTCATGTTTTATTTCCAATATAATTTAAACGGCGATGTCACTTCCTAAGTGATCTTTCAATCAATTTGTCTTTCGACATTTTTAGCACTAGTTTTATGGATGTGATTTCTCCAATGAGATTTGTGAATCATCCATCTTTTATGGATTGCGACAATTATTTGAACAACCCTTTTGTTCTCATAATACCTGATAAAACAAATCTTGAAGGCAAGCTTTGATGTTTAACGAGCAACACAATAACCCTTTATTTGTTCTCGATGAACATCATCACATATTCTTTTGCTAGTTACTTAGGCCATTGTAGTTCATGAATTGTGTTGTTTCGTATGACGATTCACACCAACAAATTCAGTATCAAATACTTAAGAACCACATTGTTTAATAAGCAAAGAATATAGCCATAACATGTATATCATCTATATACTTAAACTGAACAATTCTAGTCTTTTCTTTTCGCCATATATTTATGAGATTCTTTCAAGATTTCCTTCGTTTGAAAGAATCTATCAACATCAATAGTGGAGTCATACATATGACACATAATCCAAAGCGTGTATAATTAAATACCAATGTCTTTGACTTGCACTGAAGTAGATCACCATCATCAAATGTTTGGTGTTCTTCCAAATTCCTTTCTTTAGTAATCTCTTGGTGTAGTAAATATTTTACCTACATCAAATATTCACCCTTATCATGGAATTATCCATGATCAAGCTACTTTTAGCTTATAAAGATGAATCGTGAGTATAATGTTGCTATCCAAAACCTTTTGGTGGATTAGGACAACTAGTGTCTCCAACCTTTTTCAAATTCTCATCAAGTATGAGAACATGACTTTTGCCATATTATACTCTATCATGTTGCAACCAAAACTTCGTTTTAGATATCACAATATCTTCCACACATCATGGTTTCTGAAACAAATCTTTCAGATCCTAGATAACCTTGATATTAAGACAATCCTTTGAATATCAAGAATCATGGAGACAAACATGATACTCATACACTAACACTTGGAATTGTCACTCTTGATTTAATACCAATTATTAAACTTCATAGATTAACCGGAACTTACTAAAAGTTTGCAATAGGACTTTTATGTTGGAGATATGCCCAAGAGGCAATAATAAAGTGGTTATTATCATATTTTCACACTTATGATAAATGTTTACATACCATGCTATAATTGTATTAACCGGAAACATTAATACTTGTGTGATTTGTAAACTAAAATAAGAGTCCCTAGTAAAGCCTCTTGTTAAACTAGCTTGTTGGTTAATATATGATCATGGTTTCCTGATCATGAACATAGAGATGTTATTAACAACAGGATCATATCATTAGGAGAATGATGTGATGGACATACTCCTATAGATAAGCGTAGCATAAAGATCAAGTCATTTAAATAGTTCAATTGCTATATGCTTTCTGATACATAGTAACCTAATTCCTTCGACCATGAGATCATGCATATCACCTTTACCGGATGGATGCTTTGATGACATCAAACACCACACCGTAACTGGGTGGTTATAAAGGTGGCATTGAGTGTTCGGAAAGTATTGGTTGAGACACATGGATCAAGAGTGGGATTTGTCCATCCACATGACGGGTAGATATACTCTGGCCCCTCTCGGTGGAATGTCATCCAATTAGCTTGAAAAGCATGTGACTTGGTCACAAGGGATCACATATCACGGGAACGAGAAAAGAGTACTTATCAGTAACGAGGTTGAACTAGGTATGCAGAGATACCGACGATCATAACCTCGGATAAGTAACATATCGTGAGACAAAGGGAAATTGGTATCGTATGTAAGTGGTTCATTCGATCACAAAGTAATCGTAGAAATATGTGGGAGCCATATGAATTTCCAGATTCCTCTATTGGTTATTGTTCGGAGAAGTGTCTCGATCATGTCCGCATAATTCACGAACCGTAGGGAGACACACTTAAGGATTCGACGTTGTTTGAGTAGTTATGGTATTATGAGAAAGAGACCGAATGTTGTTGGAGTCTCGGATGGGATCCGGATATCACGAGGTGATCCGGAATGGTCCGAGAATAAGATTCATATAAGGAAAGTCCCGCTTTGAGTTCGGGAATGATTCCGTGTTTTCATCGGAATGTTCTAGAAGGTTCGGATTGTCCGCACTGGGGAGGTACATGAGTGTCATTGAATGATTGCATCATGTACTAAGTGTTATTGCTGTCCCAAATAAAGGATTAAATTGAATCCTAAAACAGAAAAGTCAAATGTCCAGTTTGAAAGTCAAACCGCCAAAACAAGAAACTGGGAAACAAGCAAGAGGAGTTGAACCAACCCGGAGGAGGAGTTGACCTCCAGCCGGGCGCCAAGGCCGAGTTGGGGAGGGACTCCTCCTCCTCCTGGCGCCATGACCCCCTCCCATAAAAGGAGGGCAGGGCCTCCTAGAGACACATAACTTTCTACTCTAGATCTCCGTTTAGAGCCGTTTTGGTTTAGAGCTTCTAATTGCTTTAGCCAACGGTTTAGAGCCTTCTAATTGGTTTAGAGCCTTCTAATTGGTGTGTCTAATTACTAGACCACTAATAGCCTCTCATAAGCTCCACCATACTGCCGCTTAAGGCGAAGCATCATGATTTCCCTCTACTTAGGTACCACTGTTGGCCGCCGAATCGCGAGGAGAGTTCTACAACCTCCACCGCTTTGGAACAAGGGAGAGGAAGGTCTTCCGAGTAATTTAACGTGTGACCGATCAAAGGAGCGCCCGAACGTGGCGCTGAAGGATCGTCTACACGATCTTGAGATCGGAAGAGTACGACTACATCACCCACGAATCTGCTCGTTAAACGCTTTGGAATCTTCGAGGTAAGTTATACCATCGACTCGTTGCTACAATCTAGTAGATAGATCTTGGCTTGTTTGTTTGTATGCGATAGAAAATTTTTGTTTTCCATGCTACGAACCCCTCTGGGTATCGAGCCGTGTCTATATGTAGATCTGTTGACGAGTAGAACACAATGGTCATTGTGGGCGTTGATGCTTTATTGTCGATTGCTTCTTGTGTACTTTGCATCTTGCGGTATGTTGGGATGAAGCGGCCGCTAACCTTACATGACATCGTTCATGAGACTTGCTCCACGCTTGACATGCAACTTGTATTGCATCGGTGGCTTTATGGGTGCCTTTCTCCTAGCATAGTTAAGATCCAATTTACAACGGGTGATTGACAATACTAGTATCAATGTTGTGGTTCTTGTTCGTAAGTTAGAACGACACTTATTGAAAGCCCCAAACCACGTAAAATATGCAAAGAAAGTAGAGGCGTCTAACTTTGTTTTGCGGTGTGCTGTGATGTGATATGGCCATGATTGTGATTATATATGATGTATGCAATGTTCCTTATTGTAAGTTGGCAACCGCAGAGCCATATGGTTGTCTTTAATTTATGTTAAGACCCGTGTCTATTCAAAGTAGTTGTAATAGTTGAAGCCGGTGGGCGACAACCATGGAGAGGCGTCATTGACCTTGATGCAATGCCGGTGATGATGGAGATCATGTTCGTGCTGGAAGATGGAGATCGGAAGCACAAAGAAGAAAGGCCATATCATATCACATATTATGAATTGCATGTGATGTTAATCCTTTATGCATCTTGTATTGCTTAGTAGAAGACGGTAGCATTATAAGATGATCCCTCATGCACATGAATTTCAAGTCTTAAAGTGTTCACCCTTAGTTAGCACCGTTGCTAAAGCTTGTTGTTTCGAAACACCACGTGATGATCGGGTGTGCTAGATTCTGCAAGTGTATACAACGTGAGCAAGCCAGATTTGCTCATGCAGAAACTAAGGTTTGATCTTGACGAGCCTAGCATGTACAGACATGGCCTCAGGAACACGGATTACCGAAAGGTAGAGCATGAGTCATATAGTAGATATGATGAACATGTCGATTGTTCGCCATTGAAGCTATATCAACTCTCGTGATGATCGGTTTTGATGTGGTGGATTTGGTTCGTGTGATCACTAAAACAATGTGAGGGATATTGTTTTGAGTGGGAGTTCACCTAGATTAATTTAATTATTAATTAGAACTCAATTTATCATAAACTAAATCAAAGTGAATTTGCATAGTTGTTGTAGTCATTGGCATCCGTTTACCACCGCGCTTAGTTATAATTGAGATGATAGAACTATATAATTCTGGTTAATTTACTTTACAACTGGTATCGTATTGTTTTGAAGTGTTAATATAAAGTTTAAAAGTCCTATTGCAAACTTTCAAGAAGTTCAGTTACTCCATGAAGTTTAATAATTGGTATTAAATCAAGAGTGACAATTCCAAGAGTTAGTATATGAGTATCATGTTTGTCTCCATGATTCTTGATATTCAAAGAATTCTCTTAATATCAAGGTTATCTAGGATCTGAAAGAGTTATTTCAGAAACCATGAAGTGTGGAAGATATTGTGATATCTGAAACAAAGTTTTGGTTGCAACATGATAGAGTATAATATGGCAAAAGTCATGTTCTCATATTTGATGAGAATTTGCAAAGGTTGGAGACACTTGTTGTCCTGATCCTGCAAAAGGTTTTGGATAGCAACATTATACTCATAATTCATCGTTATAAGCTAAAATTAGCTTGATCATGGACGATTCCATGTTAAGGGTGAATATTTGATGTAGGTAAAATGTTTACTACACCAAGAGATTACTAAAGAAAGGAATTTGAAAGAACACCAAACATTTGATGATGGTGATCTACTTCAAAGTGCAAGTCCAAAGACATTGGTATTTAACTATACACGCTTTGGACTATATGTCATATGTATGACTACAATGTTGATGTTGATAGATTCTTTCAAACAGAATAGGAAATACTGAAAGAGAATCTCATAAATATATGGCAGAAAGGAAAAGACTAGAATTGTTCAGTTTAAGTATATAGATGATATACATGTTATGGCTATATTCTTTGCTTATTAAACAATGTGGTTCTTAAGTATTTAATACTGAATTTGTTGGTATGAATCGTCATACGAAACAAAGTAATTCATGAACTACAATGGCCTAAGTAACTAGCAAAGAATATGTGATGATGTTCATCGAGAACAAATAAAGGGTTATTGTGTTTCTCGTTAAACATCAAAGCTTGCCTTCAAGATTTGTTTTATCGTATTATGAGAACAAAAGGGTTGTTCAAATAATTGCCGTAATCCATAAAAGATGGATGATTCACAAAATCTCGTTGGAGAAATCACGTCCATAAAACTAGTGCTAAAAATGTCGAAAGACAAATTGATTGAAAGGTCACTTAGGAAGTGACATCGCCGTTTAAATTATATTGGAAAGAACACATGAAGAAACTCCATGTGGATGGAATTTTGGAGTCTTTTGATTTTTGATCACATGACGCTTGTGAAACTTTCCTAGAGATAATTAAAACTTCGTTCATAGGCCAAAAGGGAACGAATGACTAGCTTATTGGAAATTGTACATATTGTTGTACAAAGACCATCATGTGTAGTCAAAAGCGATGGATTTCAACTTCATATGCTTTCTCCGAAAATTTGAGTGAATATATGAATATTTACTTAATAAGGATGAAGTATGAAACATTTGAAAAGTTCAAAGACTTTCAAGATGAAGTGCAAAATCATTGTAACAAGAATATAAACAGTTTATGATAAAGATCATAAAGGAAGATATTTGAGTTACAGAGTTTAGCATAATACCTAAGATTTAAGGAATCGTTGGTGATTTGCATTTCGAAACACCATAAGAGTATGGAGCATTCGAGATATGTAATTAAACCTTGTTTGACATGGTGAGATCAAAGGTGTAATTCATAAAATTGCCATTGTATTTTAAAGATTAAAAGCTTTAGAGATTACCGTTTTTCCACTGAAAAGAGCTTCATCATAATCCGTTGAAATGACACCATATAAGGTTATGGTTTGGGATAAAACCCAAGTAGTCCTTTCTTAAACATTGGTATGCTATACATAAGAAAGATGTTTGCAACCAAAGTCGGATGAATCTGTCTTTGTTAAGTATTTCTCCATAACACCGGAGACAAAAGTATTTGTCGCTTAGAACGTCAAGTTTCTTTAAGAAGGAATTTTTCGTGAAAAGTTAAGTGGGAGGACAATAGAACTTTGATAAGGTTAAAGAACCTTAGCTATATGTGCAGAGTTGCAAACGTAAAAGTGTTAGGAGGCAAAGAACAATGATCATGGCTCACGTGCCTCAAAGGTTGTGATCACGAAGATCTAAGTTCCTATTGAAACAAGTAGATCGGGTAAACAATCAAATACCAAGATTTGAGGGTTGAATCATTATTTGAGAATAATGAACCGACTACATGCAAAGAAGCGATGATGGGCCCTGACTCCGTAAAATGGCTTGAAGCCATAAAATCCGTGATAGTTCCATACACGAGAAAAACAAGTTTTGAACTTGAAGGACCCTCGAGAAAGGTGTAAGACCTTATAGTTGTGTCTGGATCTATAAAGAAATAGACATGGATGTTTCACATCTATGAAATAGTCGACATGTTGGGAAAGAGTTCACAACAATGTTCAAAGGTTGACTATGACAAGATTTGATCTCATGGTGATATTTAGTCTAGACGGATTAATGTAGCAACTACATATAATTTGTTATATGGTAGTTGAATAAACAAAACAAGTTCTTCTAATAGAATCGTTACCTAGGACATGTGCATAACACGGTCCATAGGGTTTTGTTAATTCAAAGGATGCTAAAAGCATATGCAAACTTCAATGGTTAAAGTGAGCATCGGAGTTGGAATCTTCACTATGATGAAACTATTAAAGGAGTTTAAAAGTTCATTAGAGACAATGAAGATGCTTGCATTTGCAAGAAATTAAGTGGAGCGCTAAGACATGTTTCTAATACATTATGTGGAAGACATATTGTTGATTGGAAATAATGTATCTTTTATTAACACATATTAAGAATTTCATCCGATGAAAGACTTAGGCAAAACCTAAATATTTGGCATCAATAGACGCTAATATGGTTGTGCGTATATACATAGACAAGATATTGAATGAGTTCAATATAGAAACTACAAGAGAGGTTCTTGTCACACGTAAAGGATTGAATAAGTTCAATGTTGATGATATATTCAAGTGTATTGACATTTGGTAAAGTGAAACAAATAATCAAGTATAGATTGATACTTGATGTATGAAATCACAAAGAGTAATTATATCAATCATACTGTGATATGTACAAATCCAGATATGTCCTATGCTCTAAATGTTGTGAGCATATACCGTAATGATTAAAGATGATCATTGGACAATAGTAAGGATATTCTTATGATCTTTTGGAAGAACTAAGAGTATAATATTTGTAGAAGTGACAAATAGATGGTTAGTTCATTGTAAAAGTACTACATTGATACTAGTTTTGTCACAAAGTACAAATTAAGTTTATCTCAATCTAAATTAAGGGTGGCACAATATAATGGAAAGTAAGTTCCATAATGGATTTGGATGAGTTCCAAAGTTAAGACATTGTGAAAGATACTACAACAAAAGGCTAAGTATATGACTGCTATTTTAGCAAGCAAAAGAGGGCATTTGTGTCAAGTAGTTTGTTATCAAACTAGGTGTAGTTCACAGTGGGATAATACTATGAAGATATATTGTGCGACAATATTATCAACATGTTTTAACCCCAAAGAACTAAAGGTCACACCGAAAGACCAAATTTATACAAAGCCATCTCATTAGAGAATGAGTCATGCGTGAAGACGCAAAGACATGCAATTACACACGGACCTGGAAGTGTCAGATCCGGAGATCAGTTGACCACTGGCAATCGTGTACATACAACACCGGAAAGCCATAGGTGTTATATACACAAAGGTTTGAAACTAGATTATTGACTCTAGTGCAAGTGGGAGACTGTTGGAGATATGCCCAAGAGGCAATAATAAAGTGGTTATTATCATATTTTCACACTTATGATAAATGTTTACATACCATGCTATAATTGTATTAACCGGAAACATTAATACTTGTGTGATTTGTAAACTAAAATAAGAGTCCCTAGTAAAGCCTCTTGTTAAACTAGCTTGTTGGTTAATATATGATCATGGTTTCCTGATCATGAACATAGAGATGTTATTAACAACAGGATCATATCATTAGGAGAATGATGTGATGGACATACTCCTATAGATAAGCGTAGCATAAAGATCAAGTCATTTAAATAGTTCAATTGCTATATGCTTTCTGATACATAGTAACCTAATTCCTTCGACCATGAGATCATGCATATCACCTTTACCGGATGGATGCTTTGATGATATCAAACACCACACCGTAATCGGGTGGTTATAAAGGTGGCATTGAGTGTTCGGAAAGTATTGGTTGAGACACATGGATCAAGAGTGGATTTGTCCATCCACATGACGGTAGATATACTCGCCCTCTCGGTGGAATGTCATCCAATTAGCTTGAAAAGTGACTTGGTCACAAGGGATCACATATCACGAACGAAAAGAGTACTTATCGATGTGAGGTTGAACTAGGTATGCGAGATACCGACGATCATAACCTCGGATAAGTAACATATCGTGAGACAAAGGGAAATTGGTATCGTATGTAAGTGGTTCATTCGATCACAAAGTAATCGAGAAATATGTGGAGCCATATGAATTTCCAGATTCCTCTATTGGTTATTGTTCGGAGAAGTGTCTCGATCATGTCCGCATAATTCACGAACCGTAGGGAGACACACTTAAGGATTCGACGTTGTTTGAGTAGTTATGGTATTATGAGAAAGAGACCGAATGTTGTTGAGTCTCGGATGGGATCCGGATATCACGAGGTGATCCGGAATGGTCCGGAGAATAAGATTCATATAAGGAAAGTCCCGTTTCGAGTTCGGGAATGATTAGGTGTTTTCATCGGAATGTTCTAGAAGGTTCGGATTGTCCAAGACCGGGGAGGGTACATGAGTGTGTCATTGAATGATTGCATCATGTACTAAGTGTTATTGCTGTCCCAAATAAAGGATTAAATTGAATCCTAAAAGAAAAAGTCAAATGTCCAGTTTGAAAGTCAAAGCGCCAAAACAAGAAACTGTGGGAAACAAGCAAGAGGAGTTGGAACCAACCGGAGGAGGAGTTGGACTCCTCCAGCCGGCGCCAGCCCAAGGCGAGTTGGGAGGGACTCCTCCCTGGGCGCGCCATGACCCCCTCCCATAAAAGGAGGGGCAGGCTCCTCCTAGAGACACATAACTTTCTACTCTAGATCTCCGGTTTAGAGCCGCTTTTGGTTTAGAGCTTCTAATTGCTTTAGCCAGGTTTAGATCCTTCTAATTGGTTTAGAGCCTTCTAATTGGTGTGTCTAATTACTAGACCACTAATAGCCTCTCTCATAAGCTCCACCATACTCACCGGCTTAAGGCGCATCATGATTTCCCTCTACTTCCTACACGCCACCGCCGGAATCGCGAGAGAGTGCTACAACCTCCATTTTCTTGGAACAAGGGAGAGGAAGGTCTTCGTCGAGTGCAACGTGTGACCGATTGGGAGCGCGCTTGGAACGTGGCGGCTGAAGGATCGTCACGATCTTGAGATCGGAAGAATCGACTACATCACCCACGAGAATCTGCTCTCGTTAAACGCTTTGGAATCTTCGAGGGTAAGTTATACCATCGACTCGTTGCTACAATCTAGTAGATAGATCTTGGCTTGTTTGTTTGTATGCGATAGAAAATTTTTGTTTTCCATGCTACGAACCCCTACATTTTAAACTTTAGATTAACACTTCAAAACAATACGATACCAGTTCGTAAAGTAACTAACCAGAATTCTATAGTTCTATCATCTCAATTATAACTAAGCGCAAGGTGGTAAACGGATGCCAATGACTACAACAACTATGCAAATTCACTTTGATTTAATTTATGATAAATAGTGTTCAACTTTTAATTACATTGCCGTTGAACTCCCACTCAAAACAATATCCCTCACATTGTTTTAGTGATCACACGAACCAAATCCACCATATCAAAACCGATCATCATGAGAGTTGATATAGCTTCAATGGCGAACAATCAACATGTTCATCATATCTACTATATGACTCATGCTTTACCTTTCGGTGATCCGTGTTCCGAGACCATGTCTGTACATGCTAGGCTCGTCAAGATCAAACCTTAGCTTCCGCATGAGCAAATCTGGCTTGCTCACGTTGTATACACTCGCAGAATCTAACACACCCGATCATCACGTGGTGCTTCGAAACAACGAGCTTTAGCAACGGTGCTTACTAAGGATGAACACTTTAAAACTTGAAATTGTGTGCTTGAGGGATCATCTTATAATGCTACCGTCATGAACTAAGCAATACAAGATGCATAAAAGGATTAACATCACATGCAATTCATAATATGTGATATTATATGGCCTTTCTTCTTTGTGCTTCCGATCTCCATCTTCAAGCACGAACATGATCTCCATCATCACCGGCATTGCATCAAGGTCAATGACGCCGCTCCATGGTTGTCGTCCACCAGCTTCAACTATTACAACTATTTTGAATAGACACGCGGGTCTAAACAGAATTTAAAGACAACCATATGGCTCCTGCCGGTTGCCAACTTACAATAAGGAACATTGCATACATCATATATAATCACAATCATGGCCATATCACATCACTGCACACCCCTGCAAAACAAAGTTAGACGCCTCTAATTTTCTTTGCATATTTTACGTGGTTTGGGGATTGCAATAAGTGTCGCTCTAACTTACGAACAAGAACCACAACATTGATACTAGTATTGTCAATCACCCGTTGTAAATTGAATCTTAACTATGTGGGGAGAAACAGGCACCCGCAAAGCCACTTATGCAATACAAGTTGCATGTCAAGCGTGGAGCAAGTCTCATGAACGATGTCATGTAAGGTTAGCCCGGGCCGCTTCATCCCACCATCCCGCAAGATGCAAAGTACACAAGAAGCAAATGACAACAAAAGCATCAACACCCACAATGACCATTGTGTTCTACTCGTGCAACAGATCTACATATAGACATGGCTCTGATACCACTGTAGGGGGGTTCGTAGCATGGAAAACAAAATTTTTCTACCGCATGCAAACAAACAAGCCAAGATCTATCTACTAGATTGTAGAAACGAGTCGATAGAGGACTCACCCTCGAAGATTCCAAAGCGGTTAACGAGCGATTCTGTGGGTGATGTAGTACTCTTGCCGATCTCAAGATCGCAGAGCGATCCTTCCAAGCTGCGTTAAGCTCCCGCAATCGGTCACCGTTCGATTACTCGGCGAAGACCTTCCTCTCCTTGTTCCATGAAAGCGGAGGTTGTAGCACTCTCGCGATTCCGCAAGACGACGGCGTGGTACCGGAGTAGAGGGATATCGCGAGGCTTCGCCTTAAGCGAGGCAGTATGGTGGAGAGAGGAGCCTCGGCGATCTAGGGTTTAGACACACCAAGGAGGAGAGGCTAGAGCCGGCGGCTAGGGTTTCGGGGACCCCAAGTCGGCGACTAGGGCAAAACCCTAGGGGGCGGCGGCTATGGAGGTAGGCGCCAAGCTAGGGTTTAGAGGAGAGGTACTTGTGTGTGCTAGGAGGGAGCCCTGCCCCTCCTTATATAGGTGGAGGGGCCGGCGGCCAAGGGGAGGGAGGGGAGTCCCTCCCCAACTCGGCTTGGAGGGGGCGCCGCCGGTTGGAGGAGGGATTCCCTCCCCAACTCGGTTTCCCACTTCCTCCTCTTTTCCTCTTTCCAAATTTAGCCGTTTGACTTTTCAATTTAGCCGTTTGACTTTTCAAACTAGGATTTGAATTAATCCTTTATTTGGAACAGCGATGACACTTAGTACATGATGCAATCATTCCAACTTGCAATGACACATTCATGTACCCCTTCCCCTCCGGAGTGCCGGACATTCCGGAACCTTCTAGAACATTCCCGATGAAAACACCGGAATCATTTCCGAACTCCAAAACGGGACTTTCCTTATATGAATCTTATTCTCCGGACCATTCCGGATCTCCTCGTGATATCCCGGATCCCATCCGAGACTCCGAACAACATTCGGTCTCTTTCTCATAATACCATAACTACTCAAACAACGTCGAATCCTTAAGTGTGTCTCCCTACGGTTCGTGAATTATGCGGACATGATCGAGACTCTTCTCCGATCAATAACCAATAGAGGAATCTGGAAATTCATATGGCTCCCACATATTTCTATGATTACTTTGCGATCGAATGAACCACTTACATACGATACCAATTTCCCTTTGTCTCACGATAGTTTACTTATCCGAGGTTTTGATCGTCGGTATCTCTGCATACCTAGTTCAACCTCGTTACTGATAAGTACTCTTTTCTCGTTCCCGTGATACCCTTGTGAGCCAGTCACATGCTTGCAAGCTAATTGGATGACATTCCACCGAGAGGGCCTGAGTATATCTATCCGTCATATGGATGGACAAATCCCATTCTTGATCCATGTGTCTCAACCAATACTTTCCGAACACTCAATGCCACCTTTATAGCCACCCAGTTACGGTGTGGTGTTTGATGTCATCAAAGCATCCATCCGGTAAAGGTGATATGCATGATCTCATGGTCGAAGGAATTAGGCTACTATGTATCAGAAAGCATATAGCAATTGAACTATTAAAATGACTTGATCTTTATGCTACGCTTATTTATAGGAGTATGTCCATCACATCATTCTCCTAATGATATGACCCTGTTGTTAATAACATCTCTATGTTCATGATCAGGAAACCATGATCATATATTAACCAACAAGCTAGTTTAACAAGAGGCTTTACTAGGGACTCTTTTATGTTTACAAATCACACAAGTATTAATGTTTCCGGTTAATACAATTATAGCATGGTATGTAAACATTTATCATAAGTATGAAGATATGATAATAAACACTTTATTATTGCCTCTTGGGCATATCTCCAACACTAGTTTCAAAGAAACCATCCATTGATAGAAAGAATAACCAAGCAAGTCAAAGATAGACCAGCAACCAGAGTAGGAACTAATGTTTTTGTGTTTTTGAATAAAGTAAGCAAACCAAACTAGACTAAATTTTTTTGGAGTTTTTGAAAAGAGGCAAACAAAACCAAGCGGAAGAAACAAAGCAAATTAAAAACAAAGTAAAGAGAAAGGAAGTGAAGGACTCCCTTGTGAAGACGTCCTTAGCCTCCCCGGCAACGGCGCCAGAAAATCTTGTTGGCTGCGCTGAGTTGATGTAGGAGCACTTCGTTGGGAACTCCAAGAGCAAGGTGTGAAGTAGCACAACAGCAAATTTACCTCAGTAAGAAACTGAGGTTTTCGAACCAGTAGGACGAAGGAAACGTCACACATGTGTTGCAAGCAACGCGGAGACCTGCACAACACAAACTCAAGACTTTGCCCCAACGAATCAGTGAGGTTGTCAAGCTCACCGGTTTGCTGTAACAGAGGATTAAACGTATGGTGTGGAAGGTAATGGTGGTTTGCAGCAAGTAAACAAGTAACATCAGAAGATGTATCAATGGTAAATATTGGAGCGGGGTCCATAGTTCAATAGAGGTGCTCTCCTTAAATAAACAACATGGCATGAAGGGTAAACAAATTACAACAGGGCAATTGACAGGAACTGAGCAAGGAATAACAATGCAATTACTAGTCAGAAAGATCCTATGAGGTTGATTGGGCAATACAACAAGATACATAGACCACCATCCAACTGCATCTATGACTAGAAGCCCACCTTCAGGTTATCATCCGACCCCCTCCAGTATTAAGTTGCAAGCAAAAGACAACTACTTTAAGCAAAGTGTGTAAGGTAAACAGTCCACATGTTCCATGAACAAGAGACCATTGTTTTCTCCCTAGTAGCAATAGGACATCTACAACTGAAGAGATTATTGTCACTTCTCTTGGAAACTAGATGCATGAACCCACTATCGAGCATAAATACCCCCTCTTGGAGTCACTAGCAACTACTTGGCCAAGATAGCTACTAACAACGGAGAGCATGCAAGATCACAAACAACATAGACATGATAGAATCATAAAGACAAAACCATTTGCATTTATTTTATTACCATATCCTCTATCCCCCAAGCATAAAGTCGGATGAACATCATTGGATCCGAGTTGATGCTTTTAGGTTGCCAAAGAACGATGTAGTGTAGCCCCCAAGGCTCATGCTGTATTTTTAATTAGATAAATTTGTAGCCCGAGTCTTAGTAGCTGTCTGACGGTATTCCGTCTTCTAAACTTACAGAAAATTGCATCTTCCAACCAGGAATTGCTCAAGAACATTTGTAATAAACTTAAGGAAATCAAAGCCTTGCGCCTTGAGAATTCAAAGTTGCAAGTTGAGAAAAATGAAGCAGAAGGTAATTATTTCTGGCTTCCTTTTTGTCAATTAGCTATTGTCATAGTCAAACTTGTTTTGTCCGACTGATATTTTCCCTTTGCAGAATTGTTTTGCGAGTCCAGCAAGATGGTGGAGCGATCCGAGACTTTAAGGTCTTGGAACTGGAAAACATTGAGCTCCGGGACAAGCTTAAGAAGCTCACTATTGAGTCAGGAAATCCGTAGCTGTTGTCCTGGAGTCAAGCAATCATGATACCATGAGGCTCGAGAAGCTGCTGGCCCTTTGAGATAAACAATTGGATGATCTAGCCTAGGCCGCAGAGAATGAACTGAATAGCCTCCGCGAGGAGTATGCTCAATGGAATCGTTCTGTGCTAGGTAAGATTTCAGACCTTTATTTTTTTGTTGAATTTTTCGAATTTCTTTTCAGTCAAATTTTGACTTTTGGTTCTTTCCGAGCCCCCCTGAATCTTTCCGACTCTCCTACCTCCGAACCTCACCTTGAGCGCATCAAGCTCGTCGGATATATCTTGCGCCAGAATCTCGAAGAGGCTGGCGAGTCGGTCAAGCTTTCCGACTTGCACACGATGTCAGTGCAAGAGGCGAGGGACAAGGCCAAGGAGATTTCGAAGCTTATCGAGGACTGGAAGATCTCCTATGCTCGGAGTGCTGCGCAAACTGGTCTTACCATGGTGATGAGCCACCACAGCGAGATGGAGATCTGGCATGTCACCAAAGGTATCGCCGAGGAGGACGATGAGGGTAACCCGCAGGACATCAAGGCTATCCAAGTTTCCTGTGCAGGTTATGCTTGTCGTGTGGCAGAGATGACCAACTATGCGACGCAGTTCTTTGGATCCATCGCCGTGCCTCCCTCGCCTCAAGAGCCAAAAGACAGCCTTGATGAAGCAGCTTCCGAGTCTGAGGTCCAGGGCGACAACGTTGTCGACTCCAGTGCTCCACCTTCTTCATCACCACCACCTGGATCTGCAGCATAAATAGTTTTTATGCATTATTCTGAACTTCTGGCAATATAATGATGGAAACAATTAATTTGGATGTGCTAGTCTGTAAAAAAATGATGCTTTTACTATCATGGCACTTATGTTTATATATGTTATGCGTGTGCTTGAAAATTTCTGAAGAACTTTTGGTTTATGCCTATACTTGTCATTTTATCTAGCTCTCTGCCTCATCCCTTTCATGGCCGGCCAACCTTTAGAACGGAAACTTTGCCGAGCAACAGAGCTCAATTGCTAAACCAGTTTAAACTCAAAAAATACCCACGTCTAAGCAATCAGATAAAAAACCAAATTATAGATAATAAATTGATTTTTTTACCCTAAGGTAACATTTTTGAGATATTCAAAAATCGTAACCAGAACAAGCATGAGCATAAAGTACTATCAAGCATTCTGGGATTTTTGAAAATGACATGCTCTTTTGGAAATAAGATGGCAAAAACTTCTCAAAAATAACATATGAGGAAACCAATACTTGATATCACTTTGAACATGTACATATATGATTACAAGGAAGTATAACTAAGAATATAAGGGACGTAGCTGTGCAATATAACGTGGACGGTCTATTTCATCCAAGTTTGTGCTACCGCCAGCTCTCTTTCTCTTCCGAGTATCCAGTCTTTCCTTGAATGGTCTCATATCGGTTAAATAATACGACCCATTATGCGGAACTCTGCTGATCATAAAAGGTCCTTCCCAAATCGGGGAAAATTTGTGCTTTCTTTTTTGCATAAGTCGGAGAACCAAATCGCATTTTCTGAAAGAACGGTTTTGAACTCTCTGACTATGATACTTGTGCAACTTCTGCTGATAGGCTATAGATCTATGCTCAGCAACAACGCGTAGTTCTTTGATTACATCGAGATCATCTTGTCAATAAACTTCTACATCTTCTTCGATATACGCTTTAACTCATGGAGACTAATGAATTAGATCACTTGAAAGAACTGCTTCTGCACCATAGACCAAGAAGAAAGGAGTATATCCGTTTGATCTGTTAGGAGTTGTACGTAAGCTCCATATCACAGACAGTAATTCTTCCGCCCAAGCCCCCGCGACCCGACGAAGCGGTGTCTCGAGACGAGGTCAGAGTCCTTGCAAAATAAGACTGTTAGTTCTTTCGACTTGTCCATTAGCTTGTGGGTGTGCGACTGATGCAATATCAAGTCGAATCCCTTATTCTTCGTAGAATTCGGCAAGTTCTCCCATGGAAAAATTGCTCCCATTGTCAGTAATTATACTATGCGGATATCTGAATCGGATGATTACGTCCTCAACGAACCTTCTAGCTATGGCTCCATCGCAACTTGTTACGGGTTTAGCCTTAATCCACTTTGTAAATTTATCCACCATCACTAGTAGGTGAGTATCCATATTTTTCCGTGTGAAATGGCCCTATCATATCAAGCCCCCAGACTTCAAATAGCCATGTAATAGGGATTGTTCGCAGTTGTTCATCCAGAACGTTTTCCTAATGGGAGTACTTTTGGCAGCCTCTGCACGTTTTGACCAGTTTGTCGGTATCCGTCTTAGCTGTAAGCCAAAAGAATCTGTGTCGAAAAGCTTTTGCCACTAAGGATCTGGCTGCAACATGGTGACCACACTCACCTTCATGGATTTCTCTCAAGATTTCCACTCCTTCTTCCGAAGAAATACATTGCTGGAACACGCCAGAAACACTCCTCTTATAGAGATCACCATTTATTATAGTATAGGCTTTTGCTCGTCGGACGATCTGTCGGCTCAAGACTTCGTCTTCGGGAAATTTTCCGCCTATCAGGAAATCCAGATAGGGTTTTGTCTAGCTGGGAATTACAGCCAGAACTGCTATTAAAGGTGAGTCAGATTTCGCCGGATAGTCCTCATCAACTCCGACTATGGAGGGGACCCTTAGATGCTCTAAAAAGCGCCACCCGGTACTTGTTTCCGTGCAGAGCGTATTCTTGATATAACATCTACTTCCTCATTTTCTACTCGAGGGATGTGTTGAACCTCAAAACCCTCGAACAATTTAGATAGTTCATCCACGAAAGCTTGGTATGCTACCATGTGCTTATTTGCGTTGTAGATATCTGATAATTGTTGAGCAACTAAATTCAAGTCTCCATAACACATGAGTCTTGTTATTCCAATGTTCTTGGCCATGCGTATTCCATGAAGCAATGCTTCATACTCGTAATGTTATTGGTCGTCGTGAAGTGTATTTGCAACACATAGAACAACTTATCTCCTTGGGGTGATTTGAGTACCACGCCAGCCCCCGAGCCTCCTCGTGCTTTTGATCCATCAAAGTGAAGGGTCCAAAATTCCGAGTCTGGAGGACTTGTGTTTTCTGCCGTTTCTGTCCAATCAAAAACAAAGTCGGCAAGTATGTGGGACTTGATTGTTGTACGTGGCCTGTACTCAATGTCAAAAGCTGGAAGCTTTATTCCCCACTTTACGACACGTCCCGTGGCGTCGCGGTTATTGATTATATCTTGCAGGGGAGCGGTGCTCACCACTGTGATCCTGTGCTCTTGAAAATAGTGACGTAGCTTTCTGGATGCAAAGAACACTCCAAAGGCTAGCTTTTGATGGTGTGGATACCGTTGTTTCGACTCTGTCAGGACCTCACTTAGGTAATAAGTTGGACGCTGCACCTTGTGCTTGTGGCCTTCTTCCTCGCGCTCTACTACTGTTACCACACTTATGACCTTGTTGGTCGCTGCAATGTAGAGTAACATAGGCTCCTAAGGTTCTGGCGCTGCGAGAACTGGTGGGTTTGAAAGTAGGTCTTTCAAACTTTGCAGGGCAGTTTCGGCTTCCTGGGTCCACACAAACTTGTCGGTTTTCTTCAAGAGTTTGTATAAAGGTGCGGCTCTTTCACTGAGCTGACTGACGAACCAACTCACTGCTGCAGTGCAACCAGTGAGATGTTGTACGTCCTTCAGGCGAGTCGGCCTGGTAATGTTGAGTATAGCCTTGATTTTGTCCCGGTTCACCTCTATGCCTCGCTCTGAGACGATGAAACCTAACAATTTTCTGGCTGGAATTCATAAGAAACACTTCTTCGGATTTAGCATCATATCGAATTTTCGTAGTCTAGCAAATGTTTCCTCCAAGTCGGAAATTAAAGTTTCCTTATTTTTATACATAACTGCTATGTCATCTACGTATACATGGACGTTGCGTACGATTTGGTCGTTGAGACAATGTTGCATAGTATGTTGATATGTTGCTCCCGCGTTTTTAAGCCAAAGGGCATAGTTTTGTAGCAGAAGGTTCCGAAAGGTGTGACGAAAGACGTCTTAATTTGATCTGACTCTTTCATCGGTATTTGGTGATATCCGGAATATGCATCAAGAAAACAGAGTAATTCTGACCCTGCCGTTGAGTCGATAACTTGATCGATTCTTGGCAAAGGGAACGGATCTTTTGGGCATGCCTTGTTCAAAGCGGTATAATCAACACACATCCTTAAATAAATGGTGTCCTTTTTAGGGACGAGTACAATATTTGCCACCCAATTTGTATGGATGACCTCTGTTATGAATCTGGATAACTCTAGTCGGGCTAATTCCTTGGCTATCGCTTTGCGCTTTTCATCACCAAACCATCGTAAGGACTGTTTGACGGGTTTAACATCAGGGTACACATTAAGAGAGTGCTCGGCAAGTTCCCTAGATACTCCGGTCATGCCAGAAGGATACCATGCGAAGATATCACTATTAGCTTTAAGGAACTCGACGAGCGTGCTTTCCTATGCGCAGTCTAAGCCTACCCCTATGTTCGTCGTCTTGGAGGGATCATCTTCCTTCAACGACGTTTTCTTCGTCTCGTCTGACGCCTTGAACTGCAAACTTGGCTTCAACACCCCGTTCTTCGTAGCGGACATCTCGGACGGGTTGATGGTCTTCTTGATCTCCTGGTACTCTTGGGCGTGCAACACGACTTCGGCATAGGCAGCAGATCCTTCGTCGCACTCTTGAGCCTTCCTCGGATTTCCCCGGTTGGTGATTATGCCCTTTGGACCTGGAAGTTTGATCATATTTTAGATGTAACAGGGATGGGCCATGAACGCCCAATAAGCCGGACGTCCGAAGATGGCGTGGTAAGCACTTTTGAACGGTACCACCTCAAAAGAGAGTGGCTCGGTCCAGTAATTTTCTCGGGTTCCGAATGTCACATCCACAGTAATCTCACCAAGAGAATCTGCCTGTCTCCCTGGTACAATGTCATGGAAAGTTACACTGTTGTAACTCAACTGGCTCTCGTGTAGCTTCATGCGATGGAGCGTCTCGATGTAGAGGATGTTAATGCTGCTTCCATCATCCATGAGTGTTTATAAGAAATCATAGCCATCAATAAGAGGATTGACGACCAGAGGGTACTTTCCCCGACGATGTGTTTTCCTTGGGTGATCTGAGCGATCAAAGGTGATGGTTACGTTCGACCAGTCCAGAAACTGTGGAACAGCCGGAACCGTGGCATTGAGCTCATAGAGGACCGCCTTCTTTTCTTTGGCAGGTTGGGATCCAAGGAAGCAGACGTATGTGTCCTTCTTAGTCAAAAAATTCTTATTTCCATCCGACTTGGGCTCTGTGGTGGTATCCGCTTCTTCCATGTCGGAATCTTCCTTGGGCTCCTTTCCTTTCTCGGAATTTTTATTTCCTTTTTGTCGCTTGGCTCTATAGCCAGCGGATTCGTCTTTCTTGATGTCGTCATTAAAACGACACTCGACATTTGTGTGGGTAGATCCTCCATTACTATCCAAGTGGTGGACATAGGGATTACTGGCAATGTCAGCCCAGGTATAGGTTCTTCCGGGTTGCTGTTCTCCTCTGCCCTGTATTCGGGAAGTTCCATGGCCTCTACTACGGCCGCCTCTATGCCCTCCTCGTCCTCCAGATCCGAACATTGCATTGATAGTTGTGTTGTCCGGAGTCAGTTTATCTTCTGAGGTGTTCTTGTGCTTCCGAGTTTGTTGTTTTAGCTGTTTGGCCGCATTGGGATTGGCCAGAATGTTTAGCAGACCTTCTGAATCATCCTCGACATCAACATATTTGCTTGCCGTCTCTATCATCTCTCCCAAATCTGTGACGTGGTCACGCTTCAATCTATGATGCAAAAGTCTGACTAGGAGTCCTGCAATGAAAGCTTCTATCACAGTTTGCTCGTTTACTCCTTCGCAGGAGTTCTTTGTGTCAATCCAGCGTCTGAGGTAATCCCGGCAGGTTTCTCCGGGTCTTTGCGTGCAACGCTGCAAGTATCTGACTATGCAAGGCCTCCTGTATGTTCCCTCGAAGTTTGAAAAGGATGCACTTTTCCATATCAAACTGATACGTCCAAAACGTATCTACTTTCTCGAACACTTTGCTATTGTTTCTCCTCTAAACATGTGTGATTTGGACACAACTAACACGGACTAACGCTGTTTTCAGCAGAATTACCTTGGTGTCTTGTTTTTGTGCAGAAAATGAACTATCAGGAAAAATCCCGGAAAATATGCCAAAAATTATATTTCACCAGAAGATCCACGGAGCCAGAAGACGAGACGGAGAGGGGGCCTGGGGACCCACACCCATGCAAGGCGCGGGCGCACCATTGGTCGCGCCTGGGGGGTGCAGCCACCCCAGGCACCCCCTCGGCCTCCCTCTGTTCCTATAAGTTTCCTTTCGACCTAAAAACCAAGGGGGGTTTGATAGTTTTCCAGAAAGAGTTCTGCTCACGCCACCGAAACCAAGATTCGGATCCGAAACTCCGTTATTACTGCCGGACAGGGGGAATTTGGAGAGGATCATCGCCATCGTCATCACCAACGCATCTCCATCAACCACCGATGTTT
Source organism: Avena longiglumis (assembly GCA_030063025.1). Taxonomy (NCBI): domain Eukaryota; kingdom Viridiplantae; phylum Streptophyta; class Magnoliopsida; order Poales; family Poaceae; genus Avena; species Avena longiglumis. Next base: position 109,335,377 of record CP125978.1, read on the forward strand.
CCCTCATCCATGAGTGAGTAATCCCCCGCTGTATGTGACACCCCCGAGATTAGGGCTAGACAAATCCCACACCTTCGTCTGAACATAAGCCTAACCTAATCTCGAAAGCGTACAGAGAGAAAAACCGGTAACACAACAGTGACCATACGACACAAATATAATTACAGCAAGCTCATAACTGAGCGAAGAGCCAAAATATTACAAGCAAAGGTCACTGACCACAAACATCAAACAACGGAAGGCAAATTATGCTATTAAGTATAGCAAATTTAACAAATGGCCTAAGAGGCCTGAAGCATAATGATGACATCCAATCCATAGATCCCAGACTGCCGGCCAGGAACTCCAAACTACTCGTCGATGTCGATGGCGTAAGGATCTCATATTCTATGGTAACACTTACTCTGCTGCAAAAGTATCAACGAAGCAAGGGTGAGTACAGGGTGTACTCCGCAATACTTATGGCTGGTGGAGTTGTTTTGCATAAAGCTATCTTTGTTTTGTAAAACAATAGGGAGAAGAATCTCGACTAATCAGAATATTTTAAAACGGGATAAGAGAGCGGTAACACTAGCTTTGATCATCTTTTGATATCCACCTAATCATCATCAGCTGAACCTATCTAGGATCACCCCCTCGATCCCTGAGGAAGCATCCTTAAGCACACATTACTTAACTTACCAAGTTTTATGATTAGGTTCAAGTTCTCTATGATCTTCACGTCCGTTCCCAAGTTGTCAATAACCGCGGACGCGGCTTTTCGAAAAGATTAATAACCCTGCAGGGGTGTACAACTTTACCCACATATACCAACCGATTCTTAATGCCAGTTAACATTAGCCCTATTCCTGGGAAGGCCGGCAGAGAGTGGTTGACCACGACCTTTACCTTTCTTTCGCCGAGACCATGAGTTACGCACTAGGGAGATGCCGCCGTAACGGGTCGAGTCCCGAAGCCGGTCCCTAATGATGTGAACAGGGTTTGAGATTACAGATGCCGGGCATCTCCCATTCCCTGCCACGCTTACCTACCTGTATGAATGCACCTCCTTCACCTCCTTCGAGAAGAGCCAGAATGCATATGTCGAATGGAATGCCCGAACTATGTGACTCATGGAATCTACTAGGCAAGTTAGTTGGTCGAGGGGGTTTCTAGGCCCCCGTGTGGCTGTACGCTCGTCTTAGTTCAAGAGGCAAGAACATCGGGTCCTAAGGGTGGCAAGTATGGGACTGCAAAAACCACAACCCACGTGGTCTCCCATACAAGCCTTAGCATGTTTATTATCCATCTATGATTATACCACGTCATCTTGTCAAACTAGGTTCATTCGCAGCTCTGATTCATCAACCAGATGGATCAGTGGTAATAGCTAAGCCTGGCTAAGCACAACCAATAAAATATCTCTAGCAACGCTTCACAAGCTCAAATCCTAGTTATGCTAGGAGCAGTGGATCAGGGAAATATAGGCTTCAAAGGTAACATGCATCATATAGGGTTACTCTACATATCGATAAAAGACTTTGGAATCGTATGCACATGGCAAGAATGAAATACTTTGAAAGCATAGGATTCATATGTATGTGGGGCTCATTGTTTTGCCGTTGATATCCAAAAAGCAGAGTTCCGGACATCTGGTACTTGACTTGATTATAGTTGGTCAAGTATTGGTCTTTGAGCTTCGACGGTGTTGATCTCGGGCTTCAATCTTGATATCGATTCTGATATTGTATTCTACCGAGGAAGAACCAAATACCAGAAAGAAAGGAAAACAATCAACACATCGCATCGATGCAATGCTCAAACAAGAATGATGATACGGCAAGTTAAAGTGCATTGAAATAAACCCCTAAGGCATGCTTGATCATTTTAATTGGGGTCCGAGGGGTATAAACCCCAATTCAGAGAAATCCCGGATGTATATGAGAGGGGTACATTTAGTTCTCTAATCAAACTTGTCATGTGAGTTGTTTAACAATGCATGATGATAGATTAAAGAGGTAGAGCTCATTTTTCTGAACATTTTGATATATTATTTGTATTGTTCTAAATTACAGAATAAAATTTATTGATTTTATAAGTTTTATTCATTTTCTAGAATTATTTAATTAAATAAAACCTTTACCGCGTCACACTGACGTCAGCATAGGGGGTTGGGTGTTTTCTTACTGGACTGGGTCTAGCCCCAGTCACAGACATGTGGGGTCTGGGACACATCACTACCATGTAGGCACGACCTGGTCAGCACCCACGCCAGGCACACGCAGGCGCCACGTCGACGCCAAGGTGGCGCCACATGGGCTCGTCGGAGAACGGCCAGGCGGTGGCGCTTAGGGGCTTCTTTGAGCTGCGTCATGCGATCGGCGGAGCCAGGCGGCGAGAGGCGACGCCGCCCGGGTTTTTCACGGGCAGCGTCCCACGGCGGGCGGCGAGCTTGCGTTATCATCGCGGGAGGAAGAACCAGGACGAGAGGAAGCGAGAGAGAAGGTCCACCGGGACCAGCAGCTCACCAGGAGTGCGGTGGTGGTGTCGGGGAGGCGAGGTCGGGAGCCGGTGAGTTGACGGAGGCGATCGTTGGGTGCGGAAGAGACGGAGTCGATGGCGACGATTAGGAGCGAGTTGGGCCGATTCCTTTGGGGAGAAGCATCGGGGCGACGAGGCGGAGCTTTTGGCGGTCTCGGTTGAGCGAGGGGAGCATGAAAACGGCGACGATGGTCGGGTCTTACGAACTAGGGTTCGAGGAGGTCGCAGATATGAGGGGAAAGAGCGCTGGGGGGAAAAGGATAAGACCAGGGGGAAGAGAGACGTGCGTCGTGGTTCTTATCCATCTCCAGGAGGTGGCGGCCTTGGATCGCCTTAGCAATGACAATGACGGACGGTAACGCCAGACCGCTGCCGATGTGTTGAGGAAGACGATCGCGAGAGGGCCAGGTAAGGCGGTCTTGTCGGGCAAGTGCGGTTGCTTGTGAGTGCAGCATATAGAGAAAGGAGAGGAACTGGGCTGGCTGGGCTGTGGTCCAGGTTAGGGTTAGGGATAGTTTTATTTCCTGTAACCTTTTCCTGTTTTTGTTTTGTTTTCTCTTTTGTAATTTCAAATGAAAAACTGTTTTGTGTATTTTGAATACACCAAAACTTTGTAAACATTTCAAACATTGTAGGGGCCCTGGTTACTGTTTGGGCTCCATAATATTTGAGTTTTTTCAAATAGAAAGGAGAAAATAGGGTTTAGGGTTTTACTTTCTTTCTTTCTTGCATGCATTTTAAATGATGCTCATGAATGCACAATCAACTCCTATTTAATATTAATAAACTAGGGTTGTTACAATTCTATCCCCCTTAAAAGAATCTCGACCCGAGATTCCTAGGTAGAAAGATAGAATGAACAGGGTTACACTAAATTTCGACGATCTTCTCGAAGAGGTTGATCCATGCCACCATGACGACTGGACGAAGCGCTTCATAATCTTTAAGGTGGCTGCTCACACTAAGGAAAAGAGGGAATAACACGGAACCACAAACTAAGTATCTCATGGTCAACTCATGGATAGATGTTTCGTGAACATCTCTAAAGCCAACAGACATGAAACATGCCAAGGTAACGGAGGAAACAAAAGGAGATGGTTTCAAGGTGACAGGTAACTGGTCTTCATAAGGGTTGAGACCATGGAACTTCAGAAGAGGGTAGACTTTTGAGGGAAGAAACTTTCAACGGAATAGATAAAGAACATAGACTTCGAGAGGTGAACCTCTACTAAACAACTTAAGTAGAGCTTTACAGGTGGAAGAGATAGATATCAACAAAACCAAGCTGTTGAACTACTTTTGACACAAAAGGTCATTCTTTTGTTCAGCAGAAGGCAAAGACAGAAAGGTGTTTTGGTGGAGAGGACTCACAAGAGTCACAAGTAGCATGTAACAAGAGGAACTATTGATTACCAAAATCATGGTCTCTCTTCAAACATGTTTAAAGAGGCGGAAAGGAACTATTTATTCATCCAGGACTATCAAGATCTTGCCAAAGATCATGATATCACTTTACATCACCAGGATGAATAGTTTATAAGATTCCCGATGACACGAGAAGGAAGAAGCTTCATTTTCAGACTCCAAGTACTTGGCATAACAAGACGCTTGCCAACATAAAAGGGTCTAGAGGATCGACCGAGAGACATTTAGCAACTCTACTTTAAATGTTCTCCTTGATGTTCGAGACACTGATATCAAACTTTTAACAAGTCTTCAATTAGTCATCAAGTAAAGGTCAGACTTCGAATCCAAACAAAAACATAAGAACAACTCCTATAATAAGATATAGAAGAGGCCTCATGAGGAGTGATTGTTATTGCTGATTCAAGGAAGTATGACAATAGGTCCTCCAACTGATTGTGCCAACCATTACATCAACCTTGCCGGATGTATAGAGAGATCTATGTCATAACCTTGAGGAACACCAACCATCATTGCTGCTTGATATTCAGCTTTGGTTAAGTGGAGAGACACTTTAGACTCAACATGTCCGAATAGAAAGGGTGCAACATTTACCACCGAGGTAAAGTCACTAGATTCTCAAGACACGGACTTCAATGTCAAGCTCCAAAAGATGAGCTAGATTGCGAAACAAATGTATTTGCAAGTTATTAGAAGATAATTACACCTACATAAATTGTTTGCAACGAAACACAACAGAATCCTTGTTGGAAAACATTTAGGAGGATATCAAAGATTTGTTGGACTTCTTATCTTCCATGACAAGTCAATCAGTGGCTTGGTGTGCTTGGAGGTTCTTATCGAGATATGAAGGTATCAACCTACCATATCAAGAATTCTTTGCACATGCTTGGCTAACTTGGAAATGATTCCCGAGGAAACAAAGATAACGCTACTCGAATCCACGACGACATCTTTCAACATTTGCACGTGAACTAGAGAAGGTTACTTCTAACATCCAGAACACGTACTTCAAAATAACATGAAGATGGTTCTATAAAGTTTCCAACATTAATGCCAAATGTTCCATACGAATCTCGTATAACATGGAGAAGGTAAGGATGTCGTCGATGGGCTCTATTACAAGCTTATCTATACATTCCAAGAAGACAGAATCATGTGTGGTATGAATGAGGCATAGACATTGGTCATACCAGAGGACATGAAGATGTACCTAGGTGAAACATCACAAGTAGACACACCATCAAGATTGTCCTTGGAACTGAGTTTGATTTGACGATTGCCCAAATCAAATCAAAGGTGTGCAAAGATAACATATCCATGAAGGACACAATATCTTACTTCAGCACGAACAAAACTAGACATCCTTTTAAGGAGGAACAAAGTTGAATAGAACTTTTGTCTTACAACTCTCCAAGTTGTTGTTTAAGCTCAACCAACTAGTTCAGGGTATCTAGTACGAATCCTTGGAGAAAGGAGCGGTTTTAAAGAAACATCTTACTCAAGAACTTGACAACACGGTCATGTGGCAACATGGTGATACTTCTAGAAGACGTCCAGAATATCACGGACCACCGATATGTCACATATCTCAAGAGGAAGCTTGCTTTGTAAGGCAAGAAGACATAGTTGCAGAGGTTCGGCACAAGCCTAACTCTTTGACCGAAGAGAGTGCACTAGAAATACGGACTTGGTAACACAATCATCCTTTGCTTAGTGATAGGGTTAACGATCACGCTAAGAATGATACAAATGTCCTTTGAGTTCAAGGCAATGACAATTGCTAAAAATCTCGAATGGCCACATCATTACGCACACGCAATATTCCTGAGCGTGAAAGCTCAAGGAAGGTGGTTAATTATGTGTAAAATCATCACTTCATTAAGAGGATCATGAAACTTAGCACAACTCTTAATATAGAATGAGTGTGATACTTTAGGGTAGAACAAATCAAAAGCTAATCGATACTTCTTGATCCGTGGATTACAACACTTTGACCTGGTCTTAGAAATGACGAGGTACTGCAGTTTGTTTCTCCTGACATCCCGAAATGGTTTGTCATGACGGAACACAAGAGTATATTGCATTGGAAGACACCAATGCATATTTACTGCTTGGCTACCAACTGGTAGACAAAGGTCGGAAAACAACAAGGTAAAGAACATGCTCAGGATGGAATCCCGAGATGTGCATGCATAAGTCAACAATCTTCCGAAAACCGATGCATAGAAAAGGAAGGTGTGGCAGAGTCACGAGTATAGAAGCGAGATTCACGAGGAGCACTCTTGTCGTGATCTATTTGGTTCCATTAAAGAACATCTGCCATAGCTAGTGGTAGGGGAAGTCCTTTATTGTCACTATTCAATAGCAACAATATCCACAAGCTTGAAGGCTATACTAGAAGGTACTAGCCATCCTGAGGTAATGTGTGAACATTAACCACATGGGTTAACAATGGATCTTGGGTTAAAGGTCAACTTCATGTACAAGATTCACAAAACCAGAATCCAGCACAATCAGGGATCTTAGGTTCAAGTCTAAGGGTTAAAACCCAAAGAAAGGAGTAACTGCTACTTGAGTGACAAAGTGTACACTATAAGATAGTAATCACGAGGTAGCTTCCAAAAGAAGATACAACTTCTGAAGTACCCAAACAAATAAAAAGGAGGCACACGAGGCAAAAGGAAACCTCGAGACCTAGAACAGAACATTGCTTTGGAACCATCAACATGATGTTGTGGGATCATAAGACAGAGAGATCATGATAAAAAGAAATCTCTCAAAAGAATAGGATCAAAGGAAAACAAGGAACACACACAACTTACTCTAGAGAACTCAACACTAGGTCAAATGGTTAAGAACCTGCATGCCTGAGAAGGCACCTAAGTTTTAAAAGACTGGACGAGATAGCAAAACTTTTCCAAATCAACACAAGATAAGATGACCCAGAGTTAGAGAGAAACTGGATAAGGAGAAAAGAAGCATACCAGAGTTTTTGCACATAATTTTCATCTTTGAAAATAGTTTTCACAAGTACTAGACTCAACATCGACCAATAGAAAGGTTTCCTACAGTCGGTACTGCTCTGATACCAAAACCTGTGACACCCCCGGGATTAGGGCTAGACAAATACCAGACCTTTGTCTGGACATAAGCCTAACCTAATCTCGAAAGCGTACAGGTAGAAAAACCTGTAACACAACAGTGACCCTACGACACAAATATTATTACAGCAAGCTCATAACTGAGTGAAGAGCCAAAATATTACAAGCAAAGGTCACTGACCACAAACATCAAACAACGGAAGGCAAATTATGCTATTAAGTATAGAAAACTTAACAAATGGCCTAAGAGGCCTGAAGCATAACGACGACATCCAATCCATAGATCCCAGACTGCTGGCTGGGAACTCCAAACTACTCGTCGATGTCGATGATGTAAGGATCTCATCTTCTATGGTAACACTTACTCTGCTGCAAAAGTATCAACGAAGCAAGGGTGAGTACAGGGTGTACTCCGCAAGACTTATGGCTGGTGGAGTTGTTTTGCATAAATCTATCTTTGTTTTGTAAAACAAGAGGGAGAAGAATCTCGACTAATCATAATATTTTAAAATGGGATAAGAGAGCGGTAACACTAGCTTTGATCATCTTTTGATATCCACCGAATCATCATCAGCTGAACCTATCTAGGATCACCCCCTCGATCCATGAGGAGGCATCCTTAAGCACACATTACTTAACTTGCCAAGTTTTACGATTAGGTTCAAGTTCTCTATGATCTTCATGTGTGTTCCCAAGTTGTCCATAACCGCGGACGTGGCTTTTCGAAAAGATTAATAACCCTGCAGGGGTGTACAACTTTACCCACACGTACCAACCGATTCTTAATGCCAGTTAACATTAGCCCTCTTCCTGGGAAGGCCGACAGAGAGTGGTTGACCACGACCTTTACCTTGCTTTCGCCGAGATGATGAGTCACGCACTAGGGAGATGCCACCGTAACGGGACGAGTCCCGAAGCCGGTCCCTAATGATGTGAATAGGGTTTGAGATTACGGATGCCGGACATCTCCCATTCAGTGCCACGCTTACCTACCTGTATGAATGCACCTCCTTCACCTCCTTCGAGAAGAGAAAGAATGCATATGTCGAATGGAACGCCCGAACTATGTGACTCATGGAATCTACTAGGCAAGTTAGTTGGCCGAGGGGGTTTCTAGGCCCCCGTGTGGCTATACGCTCGTCTTAGTTCAAGAGGCAAGAACATCGGGTCCTAAGGGTGGCAAGTATGGGACTGCAAAAACCACAACCCACGTGGCCTCCCATACAAGCCTTAGCATGTTTATTATCCATCTATGATTATACCACGTCATCTTGTCAAACTAGGTTCATTCGCAGCTCTGATTCATCAACCAGATGGATCAGTGGTAATAGCTAAGCATGGCTAAGCACAACAGATAAAATAGCTCTAGCAACGCTTCACAAGCTCAAACCCTAGTTATGCTAGGAGCAGTGGATCAGGGAATATAGGCTTCAAAGGTAACATGCATCATATAGGGTTACTCTACATATCGATAAAATACTTTGGAATCGTATGCACATGGCAAGAATGAAATACTTTGAAAGCATAGGATTCATATGTATGTGTGGGGCTTCGCTTGCCTTTGCCAGTTGATATCCAAAAAGCAGAGTTCCGGACATCTGGTACTTGACTTGATTATAGTTGGTCAAGTATTGGTCTTTGAGCTTCGACGGTGTTGATCTCAGGCTTCAATCTTGATATCGATTCCGATATTGTATTCTACCGAGGAAGAACCAAATACCAGAAAGAAAGGAAAACAATCAACACATGGCATCGATGCAATGCTCAAACAAGAATGATGATATGACAAGTTAAAGTGCATTGAAATAAACCCCTAAGACATGCTTGATCATTTTAATTGGGGTCCGAGGGGTATAAACCCTAATTCAGAGAAATCCCGGATGTATATGAGAGGGGTACATTTAGTTCTCTAATCAAACTTGTCATGTGAGTTGTTTAACAATGCATGATGATAGCTTAAAGAGGTAGAGATCATTTTTCTGAACATTTTGATATATTATTTGTATTTTTCTAAATTACAGAATAAAAGTAATTGATTTTATAAGTTTTATTCATTTTCTGGAATTATTTAATTAAATAAAACCTTTACCGCGTCACACTGACGTTAGCACAGGGGTTGGGTGTTTTCTTACTGGGGCTGGGTCTAGCCCTAGTCACAGACATGTGGGGTCTGGGACACGTCACTGCCACGTAGGCACGACCTGGTCAGCGCCCACGTTAGGAACACGCAGGCGCCACGTCGACGCCACGGTGGCGCCACATGGGCTCGTCGGAGAACGGCCAGGCGGTGGCGGTTGGCGGCGCTAGGGGGCTTGCTGGGCTACGCGGCTGCGTGCGTTCGATCGAGCGGAGCCAGGCGAGCAGGAGAGAGGCGGTGCCACCCGGATTTGGTCACCAGAGCGACGTCTCCCACGGCGAGCGGCGGTGGAGCTTGCAGTTACTCGCGGGGAGGAAGAACCAGGATGAGAGGAAGCGAGAGAGAAGGTCCACCGGGACCAGCAGCTCACCAGGAGTGCGGTGGGGGTGTCGGGGAGGCGAGGTCAGGAGCCGGCGAATCGACGGTGGCGGTCATCGGGTGCGGAAGAGACGGAGTCGATGGCGACGATTAGGAGTGAGTGGGGCCGATTCCTTTGGGGAGAAGCATCAGGGCGACGAGCGGAGCTTTTGGTGGTCTCGGTTGAGCGAGGCGAGCACGGAAACGGCGACGATGGTCGGGTCCGATGAACTAGGGTTCGAGGAGCTCGCAAAGATGAGGGGAAAGAGTGCTGGGGGGAAAGGATAAGACCAGAGGGAACAGATACGTGCGGCGTGGTTCTTATCCATCTCCAGGAGGAGGCGGCATCGCGGATCGCAAGCAACGACGACGGACGGCAGCGCAGCAGCAGCGCCAGGCAGCTTCTTGCCGATGTTGAGGAAGACGACAACGAGAGGGGATGAAGCGGTACGGGCCGGGGCGGGCTCTTGCTGGGTCGGCTGCGGTTGCTTGCGGGCGCGTGAGGGCAGCAGATAGAGAAAGGAGAGGAACTGGGCTGGTTGGGCTGCGGTCCAGGTTAGTGTTAGGGATAGTTTTATTTCCTGTAACCTTTTCCTGTTTTTGTTTTGTTTTCTCTGTTGTAATTTCAAATGAAAAACTGTTTTGTGTATTTTGAAGACACCAAAACTTTGTAAACATTTCAAACATTGTAGGGGCCCTGGTTACTGTTTGGGCTCCATAATATTTGAGTTTTTTCAAAACTCAAAACCACTTTCAAATAGAAAGGTGAAAATAGGGTTTAGGGTTTTACTTTATTTCTTTCTTGCATGCATTTTAAATGATGCTCATGAATGCACAATCAACTCCTATTTACAATTAATAAACTAGGGTTGTTACACTGTAGGCTTGGGGATGGTAGGGATTGGATGAGTTCTATCATGTAATCGAATAAGATCTGTTAGGGCATAGTGCCTAGTATCTCTATTAGTGCTATTTGACTTTGTTGCAACTTGTTGTGCTTAATGCTTGTCACTAGGGTCCGAGTGCCATGATCTCATATCTGAACTTATTATTGAATCATTATGATAGTATTGTTTGTGATCTTATCTACAAGTTGTGTACACATATCATTGTCCGGATCCAAAGGCCCCAAAGTGACAATAATTGGGACAACCGGAGGGGATGGCTATGGTGTGAGGATCACATGTGTTCACAGAGTGTTAATGCTTTGCATCGGTGCCCTATTAAAAGGATCACCTTAATAGCCAGTAGTTCCGTAGAGGCCCCACTGCCACGGGCTGGCTGGACAGAATATGTTGTGCAAGTTCTCATTGCGAGCACGTATGACTATATTTGGAGCACATGCCTAGGATTGTTTAGTACTTGGATGCTTGTTATTATTTATCTGCAATGACCTAGATCTTGAAGTTACTTGTTTAGACTCGTCCATGCAACACCCGTCCATCCATTCCTATGGCTACCGCACTCGAATCCCACTGTTAACATTACTGTTACTATTGCTCTTGTTCTACTGTTGTTGTTGCTTTGCTGTTGCTACTACCAAACTGTTGCTACTGATAAACTTCTGTGAGCAAGAACTATTTCTAGGTGCAGCTGAAGTGACAACTCAGTTGTTAAGGCTTGTAAGTATTCTTTGGATCCCCTTGTGTCGAATCAATAAATTCGGTAACACTACCCGCGAAGACTGTTGTGATCCCCTATACTTGTGGGTCATCAAGACTATTTTCTGGCGCCGTTGCCTGGGAGCATAGCTTTATTTGTAAGTTCACTTAGATCTATTATTGTTCACTGCTACTCTTTTCATCATGGGGGATTCTTGTGATGGAAAGTTCCCTATTTTACCATCCACTATAAGAAGAGGCACAGTCCTAAACACCTCTGCTGCTCTTGATTCACCGTCTGTTATAAGTAAGCTTTTCACACCACCACCACATAGACATGCTACACACACTGCTACTACTGCTGAGTCTGAAACTGCTTTTGATGCTCATTATGTTACTTCTACCATGCTTGATGCGAGTGGTTCATTAGGTCCTTTTCTAGATGCTACTATGGCTAGTCTAGGAAATACTAAAACTCCTAGTGAAGACACTGTTACACCTGTTAGCTCACCTAAGTCTAGTGAGAGTTATGATATTAATGATGGTTACATTGAGTTCACTAATGATTTTGTTGAAGAGTGCTGAAACACACATGGTACTAGTGCTATTAAGAGTCTCCTTGCTAGACGTCCTATTATGCCTAAGTTGTCCTATGATCCTAAGTTTGCCACTTCTCCCATAGATATTAAAGATAAAGATTATGATTTATCTCTTGATTTATCTTATTTAGATATTGTTGAGAAAGAACCTTTTTGTGGGACTGAAAATGAGAGTGTTCTGGCTCATATGAATGAGATTTCTACTATGAGTGCTTTATTCTCTGATGATTTTAAGATGCGCAAGTACTTTGTTACTAAGATCTTCCCTTTTTCACTAAAAGGAGAAGCTAGGGCTTGGTTTAATAGATTACCTCCTGGTTCCAATGATAGCCCTGATTGCTTGATTGCTGCTTTCTTCCAGAAATATTTTCCTCCCAGTGCTAGACATGCTGCTTTGCAGAGACTTTTTGATTTTAAACAGGGATAAGAAGAGAAATTGCCTGAGTCATGGACAAGGTTATGTTCCTTGATTCACGCACATCCTGGATGTCCATTACCTAAGAATGAGCTTCTTGATATTTATTATAATGGACTAACTGATGATTCTAGGACATACCTAGATAGCTTTGCTGATTGTGTTTCCAGGAAAAGAACTCCTACAAATACTGAAGAATTAATGGCTAAGATAAGCAAGAATTATGATGATTGGACTTCAACTGAGCTGAATACACCTGAGCCTATTACTCCTAAACCAGTTATGCCTGAACCAGTTCCAACACCAACAACAAAGAAGAGGGGAGTTGCATTAAATGATGAATTGATGAAGGAAGCTAAGAAGTGTCTAAAGGAGAGAGGTATTAGAGCTGAAGATGTGAAGAATCTACCTCCTATAGAAGAATTATGTAAGCCAATTCCCCACTCATCCACTATTGAGGTACACTCTCTCCAACACTTTGATGAAGGTGATATTCCTTATGGTAAGCCTCCTGATCAATGTTTAGAGGAACTTGACATTTTTATTGTCAAACAAGGTCATTTTAATAAACAAGTTCAGAATCATTTATTGGAAAACTCTAGAGATATTAATGAGTTGAAAGATATTGTGGAAAGAACTTCTAATGATATTAAAATGCTTTGTAAACACTTTCAAATGGTTCAAACCCAAATTGATCAACTTGCTAAGGTACAAAAGGATATGCTAGTTAATGCTTTAGGAGATAAACATGCTTATGGAATTAGAACTAGGAGTGGTATAGCTACTCAAGATCATTTATATCCTGAAGGACACCCTAAACGAATTGAGCAGGTTTCTCAACAAGGCGAGAGTAGTTGAGGAACCACTTGAACCTGCTATAGATACTAATAGTATATCTGTCTCTGATGCTGAAACTAAGAGTGGTAATGATAAAAATGACGCTCCCGATAAGGAGGAAGTTGAGGAAGAACCTAAGAAGCACACTAAGAACACTAGGTACACAAAGGAAGATTTTATTGCTAATAAACATGGTAAAGAGAGAGAACCTTGGGTTTAGAAACCTATGCCTTTTCCAGGTAAGAAACATAAGTCAAAGGAGGAAGAACACTAAAATAAGTTTTGTGAGTGGATGAAACTTTTATTCTTGCAAATTCCTTTGACTGATGCTATTAAATTGCCTCCTTATTCAAAGTATATGAAGGATATTGTCTCTAATAAAAGGAATATTCCTAATGAGGAGATTTCTACTTTGCTTGCTAATTATTCCTTTAATGGTAAGGTTCCAGAGAAACTTGGTGATCCAGGTATACCGACTATTGCTTGCTCTATTAAGAATAATTATGTTAGAACTACTTTATGTGATTTGGGAGCTGGAGTTAGTATTATGACTTTTTCTCTCTATAAGAGACTCCAGCTAGAAAAGTTGATACCAACTGATATATCTTTGCCAATGGCTGATAAGTCAACTACTGTAAGAGGTCCTAAATCCTTTAATAAGGTAGAGATCCCTGTGAATACAAAGCTAGTCCCTGGATCAATAGCTAGCATCCACAGTTAATATGTAATATAAAGAAACAAAGGTCATAGTACAACTTTATAACCAGGAATAAAATAATTGATTACATCTCATAGCTCATTTGGCTATCTCATTACAATGCAGCAGAAATAACTATAGCATGGAGTCCTTCATCTTCAAAGTGCCACAGGCAATCATGTTGGTTGTAGACTTGTAATCCTAATCAACACACACTTCACTAACATCAAACAAACCTGCAACATAATAAGTTACAGCCACAAGGGTCAATACATTTGAATTGTATTGGCAAGTGATACTATGGTAGTATAGTGGAGTCTATCATCTATATGCATTTGGCTAAGTGGAGCTTAGGATTGCTTTGCTCAAAATAGATTTTCCTTATCATTTGAAAACACTAAGTTTTTCTTTGACAAAACTTTCCCAAGGAACCACCAATAGAAATTGGTGAACCTTCACCCTTGTTCAACCACAAGTTTCTAACTTAGAAATTGGGATGAGGAGATTCTTGATAGCTTCCATGTCTTGATGCTCAAATTGTCCTTTGCCAGGGACATGGCTAAGTACTTAGATTTTACACTCTACAGAGGTGGCGCACTTTCCCCACAAGACTTGGTTTCACCAAGACAAGATCTTTCAGAAGCCTTCCCTTAGACCAGAATGGACGCGTTCCAACCTATCATCCCCTACCACCAACTGTCCATTTGGCTAAGTTATTGCAACCTATATGATCCAAGCAGAGCCCATAATGCCAAGTGGCTACACTTGAAGCTTCTCAACATTTGACATCTCAAATCTCTTTGTTCCTGGGTGGCTTCCCACAAGTGAGATACACAAGGTAAACCATAGAAATGGGCCTTGTGTAACCACTCAACACAAACCATTCTTTCCATTCCACCCAGATGTTTCATTCACTTAGTTATTTTATTAAGCAAAAACATATGTCAAAGACTTAACAATATTTTCCATAGCATGAATATATTCCACCCTTGGTTGCTATTAGCTAGGATAATCATGGCAATAACAAGTATCTTAACTTAGAGGAAATTCTAACATTTCTACAACTACTAGGATTTACCAAGCATAGCATATAGATACTTAGTAAAATATTCATGCAAGCCCTATACAAAATATCTCTAATGCATAGGCAAAAATATTAGGAGATAAATATGAAGCATCACTTGCCTTTTTGGTAGAGAATTATAAGTTCACTCCTTGATCTTTCAATATTCACACTCTTGAAATTCCACTACAATTCAATCAAGCAAGCAAATATTCAATCTACCATTCAAGCAATCATCACATAGAATAATAAAAACAAAGCAATGCATGCAAACATGCCAAATATTGTTTTATTTGGAAAAGTGGTTTCTAATAGGTTATAAACATTTGAAAACACCTATTGGTCATTTACAAAAGTGGCAGAACCATTTGATATTAAGTTAGTGAAAAATGGTACTTTAAATCATTTTTGTTTTGCTAGATATGGTTTAAATCAAAGTGATAATTTCTAGTGTTTTGGCAAATATATTTTGAAACACAAATGTTAGTGTTTTAGGGTCAAATGTTTAATATTGAAACCATTTGCAAAAGGTTTTACCTATAAACCATTTTTATACCAAAACAATATTTTATGTTGTTGGAAATGCCTTTAGCAAAGTAATAATTTTTATAGGGTTCACCAAATATATTTTTAAATCATAAAACTTGGTGTTTAGGGTCAGAGAGTTTAATTCAAATCATTCCCCCAAGGTTTTTCTCCAAAAAGCATTTTTAACATATAAACAATATTTTTGTTTGACTAGAATTGTTCTAATTCAAAGATTTATTATTTAACTACACAAAATATTTTTTTGAATTTACAAGTTGGTTTCTAAGGTTAGTAGGTTCAAAAAAATTCATTTTCCAAAGATTTTACTTTAAAAACATTCCTAGAATAAATTTTATATTCAAATTATGCCTACACAAGTTTCTGCAAAAACAACCAATTTAACAGAAGAAATTCATTAAACAAAGTGCATGGTTGGAAAGTAGTTGTTTTGCTGATTCCATTGATATAAATTTTATAAAATTTGGATGTGTGGATTAAAAGTTATGCAATTTACAAGTTTGATCATCTAATAGAACAAATTCCGGTTTTTAAAACAAAACACAGGCCACGCGTCCTGTTCTGATTGGCTAGTACCGGTTCGTCCGAATCAAGCAACGTGGATCGCAGGATTAAAAGCGACCTATGCGGCTCAGATCTTCGCATACCTCTTCGATTAGTCATTCTATCTAAGCCACCGGATGATGATCTAACGACTCACAGGTGATTGACCAAAGTTTGGCGGCGCAACAACGGCGAGTGGCGGCGGTGCGCTCGGCCAGTGAGGTTGTCGGCGATACAGGGGGATAGAGAGAGAGAGAGAGAGAGAGAGAGAGATGGGTAGCTCACCAGATTCGCAACAACGAGAGGATGCTCAACGTGCTTGCTGTTTGTCGAGGGGCGCACGGGGTTGCTGTCAATATCTCGTCGGAGTTCAAGACGACGTCGGGTGCGGTCAGTCGTCGTCGGAGGCGACGCTACGGTGCGAGCTAAGACGAAATAGGGTTGCTGTTAGATGTACACAGTGCTGGAGATCATACGCGTGTCAACGAGAGGGGAGGGGTTGGTCAGGACATACCGAGGGAGATCGTCGGAGAAGTGGCAGACAATGCTGGCGTGAAGTGGTCGTCCTTGACGTTTTGGGACAAGCGCGGGCAGGTTCGGGGTACTGGGAGACGCGCACAGTGATGGCGAGCAAGCTCGTGGGGACCGTGAGGCAAGGGGCGGCGAGGAGCGGCCGGAATTGCTCGGAGAGCTCGTCGGAGTCCGCGGTGGTGCGAGCCAAAATGGGAGCAGCCTGGGGCAGAGAGTGGGTGGTTTCTGGGGGGAAATGGAGAGGGGGAGCATGTGTTTAATAGAGCGTGGTCGCGGCGAGGTTTAAGCGAGGCATTTAAGCGAATTTAACCTCGACATCAATGGCAGCAAACGGCCGGCGAGGCGTGGTCTCCGCGGGGGGGGGGGGGGGGGGAAGATGACTGTCGAGTGGGCCTGGCTAGTCAGTGAGAGAGGGTAAGGAAAAGTGGGGGCCAGCAGTCTGTGACTGCGCGGGTTCAACTGTTGGTGTGAGTCGTTTTTCTGCGGGGAAGAACAAATGGGCTAGCTGGGCCTAGACTGGGCTGGCTTTGTTTCATTTTTTTATACAGAATCTTTTTCTTTTTCTATTTCCATTATTCTGTTTTGATTTTTATTTAATTAATTCAAACACTATTTGAATTCAAACCTCCACCAAACTTTGTGTAGATTTTAATACTATTATTTAACATATTCTAAATTCAAATTTACAATAATTAATTTTAGGGTTTATTAATTATTAAAAATAAATAGACATTAGTCTTTATTTCAAAATAGGATTTAAATATGTTTTTAAAACACTATTTGAATTCTAATTTTTCCAAAACCTTTTCAGTAGGTTTAATAAAACACTTTGAATTTTTATTTAAAATACTTTATTAAGTTTTAATGTTCATTCAAAATAGGAAATTGTGTTTACTTAAATAAATTGGATATTAATAAATCCTTATGATTTTATTTAAATAATCCTTTACTCTCTCTATTAAACAAAAATATTTTAATTCAATTGTTTGGCCAAGATTTAATTTGGCTTTTTAAAATAGTCCTTATTTATTTATTTATTTATTTATTCCTTTGCTTATAAAACCATATCTTTTTATTTAAAGATCCAAAAATGGTGATTCCAACTTTATTTATTATTTGTTTATCTTTTTAAATCCCTTTAGGATTTTATTTTATCAAAATAGGTTTTGATGTTTCCAATTGGAATCAAAAAGTTTCTTTTCACCCTAAATTTCAACAATTATTTATTTTGTTTATTTATTTTTCACATTTCAATATTTGGAAAATTATGGGATGTGACAGGCTACCACCCTTAAAAGAAATCTTGTCCCGAGATTTGGGAAAGATAGGGGTAACAAATTGGCTTCAAGGCAACTAGGGTACTACCACCCTTAAAAGTTCTCAACTAGATTACATCTTGGCTTGCTTGGGATTTTTATGAGACTTCTCTGGACACTTTTTGGCATAATGGCCTACCTCTTTGCATTTGAAACACATCACTTGGCTATTATCCTTCTTCTTCTTTGGTATCAATTCCTCTTGTTTATTTCCTTGGTTCTTTTTCTTTTATGGGCAATCAATGGCATAGTGTCCCATCTCTTTGCAGTTGTAACATTGCAACTGGCTTATGTCCTTCTTCTTCTTTTTGGGTCTCTCCAAAGCTAGGAGTTCTTCTAGTTCATGCTCTTCATATCTCACCTCAAAGGTGGGAAATCTTTCTCTCTTCTTGGGGCAGTTACTAGAGATATGACCTTCTTCTTCACAAGAGTAGCAACACTTTGTGGTCACTTTGGATTTGGCCTTATGATGCATGGTTCTGACTTTGCCTTCATCCTTCTTGGTAGAAGTTGTTCCCTTATGGAGGTTGCTTCATTTGTTGGACTATAGGATAGATGGGGCATTGGATAGGGACATGATTAGTTCCTTCACATAGGAAACAAGTAGCTTGAGATGTGGGGCATTGATTAGTTGGATGTTTCTCTTCACAATATGGGCATTGATCTTCATGTTCTTTGGAAGTGTGATCCTTGTCTCCACATATATTGCAAGCTTGAGTTCCTTCTAAAATATCATCTTTGGCATCACTGTTGTCACAAGCTCCTTGGGAAGGGTTGTCTCCCATGTTGATCATTTGATTTGTCACCTTTTGCATCAATTGGGTTTGGGTCTCCAAAAACCTTTGCATGGTTGGGTCTCACTCATTGCTGTTGGCTAAAAACTGAGTTGTCACTTGGTTCGACTGGGTTTGGGTTACTATGAGTTCTCTCATGTTGATCTCTTGGTTGTTGTTGTTGTTGTTGTTGTTGTTGTTGTTGTTGTTGTTGTTGTTGTTGTTGTCGTTGTTGTTGTTGTCGTTGTTGTTGTTGTTGTTGTTGTCGTCGTGGTTGTTGTTGTTGTTGTTGTTGTTGTTGTTGTTGTTGTTGTTGTTGTTGTTGTTGTTGTTGTTGTTGTTGTTGTTGTTGTTGTTGTTGTTGTTGTTGTCGTTGTCGTTGCCGTTGTCGTTGTCGTTGTCGTTGTCGTTGTTGTTGTCGTTGTCGTCGTCGTTGTTGTTGTCGTCGTCGTCGTCGTCGGTGTTGTTGTTGTTGTCGTTGTCGTTGTTGTTGTTGTTGTTGTTGTTGTTGTTGTTGTTGTTGTTGTTGTTGTTGTTGTTGTTGTCGTTGTCGTTGTCGTTGTCGTTGTCGTTGTCGTTGTCGTTGTCGTTGTCGTTGTCGTTGTCGTTGTCGTTGTCGTTGTCGTTGTCGTTGTCGTTGTCGTTGTCGTTGTCGTTGTCGTTGTCGTTGTCGTTGTCGTTGTCGTTGTCGTTGTCGTTGTCGTTGTTGTTGTCGTTGTCGTTGTTGTTGTTGTTGTTGTTGTTGTTGTTGTCGTTGGCGTTGGCGTTGTCGTTGGCGTTGTCGTTGTCGTTGTCGTTGTCGTTGTCGTTGTCGTTGTCGTTGTCGTTGTCGTTGTCGTTGTCGTTGTCGTTGTCGTTGTTGTTGTTGTTGTTGTTGTTGTTGTTGTTGTTGTTGTTGTTGTCGTTGTCGTTGTCGTTGTCGTTGTCGTTGTCGTTGTCGTTGTCGTTGTTGTTGTTGTTGTTGTCGTTGTTGTTGTTGTTGTTGTTGTTGTTGTTGTTGTTGTCGCCGCCGTTGCCGTATTGCGTCGTTGTTGTCGCCGTGCCGTTGTTGTTGTTGTTTAAATGCCGTTGTTGTTGTTGTTGTTGTTGTTGTTGTTGTTGTTGTTGTTGTTGTTGTTGTTGTTGTTGTTGTTCTTGTTGTTGTTGTTGTTGTCACCATCCTTGATGTTGGAGTCTCTTGGGGAAGTCATCTATTTGGGTTGGATTGGGATTAGAATAGGCAAATGATTTCTAAGGAAATAATTCTAATCACACACATCACAATTCACACAAGCAATGTTCAAGCAATCACAAACAAACATTCCACTCAAACAACAAGTTTCAAGCACATTTTTAGGCAACAAAATATTTTTGCTACACCACATAAGTTGGTGGGTTTGATTTAAACTAAATATGGTGGTCCAACTATATGGTTCACTTGAGATCTTTCCATTCTTCTTAGTTGACTCTTCATGAACAAGATCTTTATATCCATGGAGAATTTCTTGTATCTTGGTCACAAAACTTCAAAGGTGATTATGATTCTTCTAAGTTGTGTTTCCTTAGTCTTCAAGTCTTTAGTAATATTTCTTGTTTCACTTGTAGTCCTTAGTGATGTCAAAGTTGAAGTCCTTGGTGAAAATAATGTTGAAGTCTTTGATAATGTTGAAGTTAAAGTCACTTGAGTTGGTGAAGTACTTTGCTCATGGTGGAGGTCCTTGATCATGGTTGAGGTCTTTGCTCATCAAGTTGAAATAGAAGAGATGTACAATCAAAACCAAAATGGTTGAGGAAAGAGTTTACAAGATTGTTTGTAAATAAGTTTTGGAACAAACACAACTCCTATTTTTCTAAGGGATTTTGTCCAATCCTAGGGTTACAAATCCTACAGGCAACACAGTGCTCTGATACCATTTGTAAGAGGTACCAACCTTTAATAAGGTAGAGATCCCTATGTTTACAATGCTAGTCCCTGGATCAATAGCTAGCATACACAATTAAGATGTAATATCAAGAAACAAAGGTCATAGTACAAATTTATAACCAGGAATAAAATAATTGATTACATCTTACATAGCTCATTTGGCTATCTCATTACAATGCAGCATAAATAACTATAGCATGGAGTCCTTCATCTTCAAAGTTCCACAGGAAATCATGTTGGTTGTAGACTTGTAATCCTAATCAACACACACTTCACTAACATCAAACAAACCTACAACATAATAAGTTACAGCCACAAGGGTCAATACATTTGAATTGTATTGGCAAGTGATACTATGGTAGTATAGTGGAGTCTATCATCTATATGCATTTGGCTAAGTGGAGCTTAGGCTTGCTTTGCTCAAAATAGATTTTCCTTATCATTTGAAAACACTAAGTTTTTCTTTGACAAAACTTACCCAAGGAACCACCAATAGAAATTGGTGAACCTTCACCCTTGTTCAACCACAAGTTTTTAACTTAGAAATTGGGATGAGTAGATTCTTGATAGCTTCCATGTCTTGATGCTCAAATTGTCCTTTGCCAGGGACATGGCTAAGTACTTAGATTTTACACTCTACAGAGGTGGTGCACTTTCCCCACAAGACTTGGTTTCACCAAGACAAGATCTTTTAGAATCCTTCCCTTAGACCAGAATGGACGCGTTCCAACCTATCATCCCCTACCACCAGCTGTCCATTTGGCTAAGTAATTGCAACCTATATGATCCAGGTAGAGCCCATAATGCCAAGTGGCTGCACTTGAAGCTTCTCAACATTTGACATCTCAAATCTCTTTGTTCCTGGGTGGCTTCCCACAAGTGAGATACACAAGGTAAACCATAGAAATGGGCCTTGTGTAACCACTCAACACAAACCATTCTTTCCATTCCACCCAGGTGTTTCATTCACTTAGTTGTTTTATTAAGCAAAAACATATGTCAAAGACTTAACAATATTTTCCATAGCATGAATATATTCCACCCTTGGTTGATATTAGCTAGGCTAATCATGGCAATAACAAGTATCTTAACTTAGAGGAAATTCTAACATTTCTACAACTACTAGGATTTACCAAGCATAGCATATATATACTTAGTAAAATATTCATGCAAGCCCTATACAAAATATCTCTAATGCATAGGCAAAAATATTAGGAGATAAATATGAAGCATCACTTGCCTTTTTGGTAGAGAATTATAAGTTCACTCCTTGATCTTTCAATAGTCACACTCTTCAAATTCCACTACAATTCAATCAAGCAAGCAAATATTCAATCTACCATTCAAGCAATCATCACATAGAATAATAAAAACAAAGCAATGCATGCAAACATGCCAAATATTGTTTTATTTGTAAAAGTGGTTTCTAATAGGTTATAAACATTTGAAAACACCTATTGGTCATTTACAAAAGTGGCAGAACCATTTGATATTAAGTTAGTGAAAAATGGCTACTTTAAATCATTTTTGTTTTACTAGATATGGTTTAAATCAAAGTGATAATTTCTAGTGTTTTGGCAAATATATTTTGAAACACAAATGTTAGTGTTTTAGGGTCAAATGTTTAATATTGAAACCATTTGCAAAAGATTTTACCTATAAACCATTTTTATACCAAAACAATATTTTATGTTGTTGGAAATGCCTTTAGCAAAGTAATAATGTTTATAGGGTTCACCAAATATATTTTTAAATCATAAAACTTCGTGTTTAGGTTCAGAGAGTTTAATTCAAATCATTCCCCAAAGGTTTTTCTCCAAAAATCATTTTTAACATATAAACAATATTTTTATTTGACTAGAATTGTTATAATTCAAAGATTTATTCTTTAATTACACAAAATATGTGTTTGAATTCACAAGTTGGTTTCTAAGGTTAGTAGGTTCAAAAAAATTCATTTTCCAAAGATTTTACTTTAAAAACATTCCTAGAATAAATTTTATATTCAAATTATGCCTACACAAGTTTTTGCAAAAACAACCAATTTAACAGAAGCAATTCATTAAACAAAGTGAATGGTTGGAAAGTACTTGTTTTTCTGATTCCATTGATATAAAATTTATAAAATTTGGACGTGTGGATTAAAAGTTATGCAATTTACAAGTTTGATCATCTAATAGAACAAATACTGGTTTTTAAAACAAAACACAGGCCACGCGTCCTGTTCTGATTGGCTGGTACCGGTTCGTCCGGATCAAGCAACGTGGATTGTAGGATTAAAAGGGACCTGTGCGTCTCAGATCTTCACATACCTCTTTGATTAGTCATTCTATCTAAGCCACCGGATGATGATCTAACAACTCACAGGTGATTGACCAAAGTTTGGTGGCGCAGCAACGGCGAGTGGCGGCGGCGCGCTCGGCCAGTGAGTTTGCCGGCGACGACGATACAGGGGGATAGAGAGAGAGAGGGGTAGCTCACCAGATTCGCAACGACGAGAGGATGCTCAACGTGCTTGCTGTTTGTCGAGGGGCGCATGGGGTTGCTGTCAATCTCTCGCCGGAGTTCAAGACGGTGTCGAGTGCGATCAGTCGTCGTCGGAGGCGACGCTATGGTGCAAGCTAAGACGAAATATGGTTGCTGTTAGATGCGCACAGTGTAGTAGATCATACGCGTGTCAACGAGAGGGGAGGGGGTGGTCAGGACATACCGAGGGAGATCGCCGGAGAAGTGGCAGGCGACGGTGGCGTGCAGTGGTCGTCCTTGCCGACATTCTGGGACAAGAGCGGGCAGGTTCGGGGTACTGGGAGACGCGCACAGTGATGGCGAGCAAGCTCGTGGGAACTGGGAGGCAAGGGGCGGCGAGGAGCGGCCGGAATTGCTCGGAGAGCTCGTCGGAGTCCTCGGCGGTGCGAGCCAAAATGGGAGCAGCCTGGGGGTAGAGAGTGGGTGGTTTCTGGGGGAAATGGAGAGGGGGAGCAGGTGTTTAATAGAGCATGGTCGTGACGAGGTTTAAGCGAGTCATTTAAGCGAATTTAACCTCGACATCAATGGCAGGAAACGGCCGGCGAGGCGTGCTCTCCACGGGGGGGGGGGGGGGCGTGAGGAAGATGATCGTCGAGTGGGCCTGGCTAGTCAGTGAGAGAGGGTAAGGAAAAGTGGGGGCTAGCGGTCTGTGACTCCGCGGGTTCAACTGTTGTTGTGAGTCCTTTTTCTGCGGGGAAGAATAAATGGGCTAGCTGGGCCTGGACTGGGCTTGCTGGCTGGCCTGGCTTTGTTTCATTTTTTTATACAGAATCTTTTTCTTTTTCTATTTCCATTATTCTGTTTTGATTTTTATTTAATTAATTCATACACTATTTGAATTCAAACCTCCACCAAACTTTGTGTAGATTTTAATACTGTTATTTAACATATTCTAAATTCAAATTTAGAATAATTAATTTTAGGGTTTATTAATTATTAAAAAATAAATAGACATTAGTCTTTATTTCAAAATAGGATTTAAATATGTTTTTAAAACACTATTTGAATTCTAATTTTTCCAAAACCTTTTCAGTAGGTTTTACTTAAAAAATAAAACACTTTGAATTTTTATTTAAAATACTTTATTAAGTTTTAATGTTCATTCAAAATAGGAAATTGTCTTTACTTAAATAAAATTGGATATTAATAAATCCTTATGATTTTATTTAAATAATCCTTTACTCTCTCTATTAAACAAAAATATTTTAATTCAATTGTTTGGCCAAGATTTAATTTGGCTTTTTAAAATAGTCCTTATTTATTTATTTCTTCCTTTGCTTATAAAAACCATATCTTTTTATTTAAAGATCCAAAAATGGTGATTCCAACTTTATTTATTATTTGTTTATCTTTTTAAATCCCTTTAGGATTTCATTTGATCAAAATAGGTTTTGATGTTTCCAATTGGAATCAAAAAGATTCTTTTCACCCTAAATTTCAACAATTTTTTTTATTGATCTTTCACATTTCAAAATTTGGAAAATTTTGGGATGTGACAACTACTATTCCTGTTGGTATTTGTGAGGATGTTCCTCTTCAAGTTTCTCATAATTGCATGGTTTTAACTGATTTTGTTGTGCTTGAAATGCCTGAAGATGATAATATGTCTATTATTCTTGGGAGACCTTTTCTTAATACTGCAGGTGCTGTCATCAATTATAATCAAGGAAAAGTAACATTCAATATTAATGACAAAGAGCATAATGTCTATTTCCCCAAGAAGGTTGTTAAAAGCTATTGCCTGAATTCCATTGAAAATATTGAGAGCATCAAGGTTGGAGAAATATATTGTCCCATTCCACAAGAAAATTTTGAAACTATTATGATTGGGACCATTGCTATCAAGTATGAGGTAACATAATCACCTTGTGTAATGCAAAGTTTTGTTTCATATAAGATTGTTTTGGTAACAAGACTTGATCAACCTTGTTAACAAAAGGATTTTAATGAACAAAATAATGTTTCTACTATGGTTATACTTGCTTTTTTACCTTTCTCCTTCCTAGTCTTTGCCTTTCTTTTGCTAGCTTTGGTTTTGTTAGTTGTTTGTTTGTTTGAGTTTCTTAGAGCTCCTGTAGTTTGGCTTTTGGTTTGCTTTTGCTTCTTCTGAAAAAACTGTTTCTACGAGAAAATCAATTTTTATACCCTGAAAATTGGCCAAAAATAAAGTTTCCCGAAAAATCCCAGAAAATTTAAAATAAAAATTTCCTCGAAAAAAGGAGCAGAGAGACACCTGAAGTGACCCAGGGGGGCACCCCAGGCCACCACACCTAACGTATACGCGACCTACCAGGGGGTGGAGCCTAGGGGGGTTTGGCCCACCTGGGCCCCTCCAGGCTGCCTCCTCAAAGCCACCTTCTTTCTCTCTCCCGAAAAACACCGGAAAACTTGTTCAAGCTCGAGTTATTGCTGTTCTTGCTCACGATTTTCGATCTCCTTGTTCAGCCTATCTCAAGTGCTGATTTTTGGAGGGTTTGCTCCTTGGTATGTGCCTCCTCCACTTGTCCAATTAGATTTGTGATTGGTATATTGTATCTTGAGTATTTTGCTGCTATAGGTGACAGGTTGTTTGAGCTTGCATGCTTGTTCTATGCTTAGAAACTTTATTTTGATGCATGTGTAGTCCTATAGCAAGTTCCTATAGTAGTTGCTCATCATTTATCAACCTAGAAATCACTTGGTTTGATGTTTGTCTAAAAATTTCAGAATTAAAGAAAGTTCATGGACAACCATACATTTGGTGAAATATTTGAGAGTGATGCACCTAGAAGGGCAAGGATTCCAAGGTCATTCACCAGTACTAGACCCTCATACAATGAGGATCTCATTACTCCACAATTTGGTGATGAGGGGGATTAAGGGGATGCGCACGCCTCCACCTTTCCTTGCCAAACTTTCTTGCGGGCTGCTAGTATTCTTAATGATTTTATGACTTTGGTTCGAAAGGCTGGACTAACAAGTTACATGCAGGATGAGAGCGCACAATATGCTTTGCTCACTAAAACATTTGTGGAGAGCTTTTCTTTTACTAACAGTATGTTCAAGCCAGTTGTGTCTTTCAAAATTTATGGCAGGGCTCATTCTATGACTTTGAAGCAATTTTGCAAGGCCCTGGGACTTGGTACAGCTGGGTCATCAAAGAATATTCTAGCTCTACCCGCTGATTTGTTGGAGCTTTATCGAGGAATAACCAATGATGATGACCACAGAGCTCGGCGAGGGAAGATAAAGAATATTCAACTCCTAGCCATTAGGTACTTTGCCTATTATCTTACCACCAGTGTTCTTAGTAGGGAGAACACTAGTAATATTTCCAACTATCAATTGGCCTTCTTAGCTACTGCGCTCAACAATAAAGATAAGTATAATGTTGGTTCTCTCATTGCTCGTCGCTTAGCTTCTAGGGACCCATTTATGGGGAATTATTGCTACTCGTATTGTTGTTGCCTTGAATATTGATGTTGATCCACATGATATAGTTTTGGCTCCTAGGAGGCTTGATCTTGCTGCCATGAAGGTGCACCACTTTGTCACCACTGGCTCTACCCTTGAGAACTTGGTTTATAGAATGTTGTTTATTGACGGGGAAGAGAGAGAGATCCCTCTACCCCAAACCACTTTGTTCAGTATTTCTCAGGGACCTTTGTCACGCTCGAAGGCGGAGATGGATGACAAGCTGTGCTCTATTAACTTCCACGGGCACTATCAGGAGGAAGCGCCACCATACAACCCCTTTGTGTATTACACAGGGGAGGCCTCGAGCTCATACTAGGACGAGGGAGCTTCCTCGACTTACTACGGAGGTGCATCCTCTTGGGAACCATGGGATTGAGCCCCACTTAGGCCAAAAGCCTAAGCTTGGGGGGAGGTATACCGATGTCACACTCATATATATCATGTTCGGTCGATTCTATGTATATCCATTATTTTGCTTTCTTTTTGGTTCTTGTAGCTTCTTTCTCAAAAACACAAAAATACCCAAAATAATTTCGTTGTTTCTCTTAGTTTGTTTCTTTTCTTTGGTTTGCCTTAAAAGAAAAATCCAAAAAGATTTTGCTTTGTTTGCTTCTTGTTTGGTTTGCTTTTCTTTGTTTGCTTGTTTCTAAAAATCGAAAACACCAAAAATATTTATTGTTCTTCTTTGATTTTGTGAGTTCTTTGTAGGGTTCAACCGTCCTCATTGGATTTGGTTTCATGTTATTATTCAAGTCACACAAGTGAAGGGAAATAATGAATATTAAGACAACTTGAGGTGTGGTAAGAGGCTGGTAACAAACTCTATTTGTTTCATTTTTGTACATATACTCATCATAGTGAGCATGCTTAGCCTGTTTGTGTAAGGTGTATGTCATTATGGATGCTTAGTAGTTCTTGCTTGTCTATGATTAGCTCCAGCTCGCTAATAGTTTGTAGCATGTCATATGAATGTTTGCTTGCATTGTTTTATTCATACTTTGGTATGATATTGTGGTATCCTCCTCTAACTGTTCATGTGAATCAACTTGGCACATGCTGACGCATGCATATGACTAATCAATAGTCAGTAAGACTCGATGATTTATTTTGCCTCAGAGTTCTTGTATCACTTTCATGCCATAATTAGTCCTGCTTTGTTGCAAGCATGATTATGACAGCTATTGCTCTCTCGTTTGTTGCTCCCTCTCTATTGCTAGCCTTCACTTGCACTGAGTATGTGTTATGCCTGTGCTTCCAACTCCCCAAAACCATTATTGCTAGCTGTGTCCACCATACCTACCTATTAGCATCATTTGCTACTTCAGTCCATATTCTATATGTCGTGTTTTATTCCAAATAAAATGTTTGTCTGTTTTGAGAAAGTTAGTTAGTAAACCTCTCACGAACTTGATGGCACACTTTATTCCTTGCACTTAATAATTTTGAACCATTGTGACTTGTCCATGAAAGTTATATGCTTGCAAATTATATGCTGGGAGTCAGCAGAACCGTGCTGTCACGGGGAACACTTTCAACACTTTTTGGATATCTCATCCAGTTGATACCTTGCTCTTTTGTTTGCGGATGTCAACGATGTGAAATAAAAGGGGAGCTTGTGAGTTCATGGAGTCTATACATTATGTTAGAGAAACGCCCGGGCCGCTAGCCTAAGCCATGCCTAATCATGGTGGAAACTTGCAGCATCACCATAATGAGCATCTATGAAGCATCCTCAATAAAAAGCTATGCATATGGTAAATAAAAAGATTGCTGAGATGCTCATTGTCTGCTTGCCTTATCATTTTGGTTATGGGAAAGCTCCTGTACCATGTGCAAGGGGTACCCCGTTGGCGGTTCTCTATGATATGCATGTATTTACAATGACAAGAACTTTTAGGTAACCAAAGTTGAGTAGCATGCGGAGCGACCCTCGTACTCAAGGGACTTGGGATTTCCAGTCTATGGTTTGTTAAGCATATGATTCAGAGTGGACCTCACTTTCACCTTAACCACATAAAGATGCCTATGATAGGGGCAATGAGAGCTGAAAGCTAATGAGTACCTTCCTTTCAGCATTTGGAAGCCTTTCAAACTTTCCAAAAACCATTTTCACAACTTTGTTGAGTCACCACTTATTCTATGAGCACCTTCTCGAGAGCATAGTTGTGATTCTTGTGTTTGTTCCAAAACTTGGTTAATTATGTCATGACTTTGATGCTTGTATCTCTGATATCTTTACTTCTAGTCTTCACTTGAACTTCAGAGGTGCCTCGACATTTATATTGTGCTCTACAAACAAAGGCAAGCGAGATACCACTCTATCATACTTTACTATGAGCATTGCAATGTTGCTTATGCTTATGTTTCATGCTACTTATTATTATTGAGTTGGTTTCTCTTCATAGCTTGCAATGACTATTGAGTAGACTTAGTTGCATACTCTTTATTATGAATTATCTAAGCATCTACTCCTTTGCTGAGAATATATACATCATATGAAGCAAAGTGTTCGTGAAAGTTCTTTTACCGCACTCAGTTTTCAACTAAATTGCTTGAGGACAAGCAATAAGCTAAGATTGGGGGAGTTGATACGTCCAAAACATATCTACTTTCTCGAACACTTTGCTATTGTTTCTCCTCTAAACTTGTGTGATTTGGACACAACTAATGTGGACCGATTGTTTTAGAATTACCTTGGTGTCTTGTTTTGTGCGTAAAATGAACTATCGAAAAATCCGGAAAATATGCCAAAAATTATATTTCACCGAAGATCCACGAGCTGTAGCGGATTTGTGAGGGCTCGGGGCCCACACCATAGATTTCTGCCATTATTTGCATTAGCTTCTTATTGATTCCTTTTTGAGTTCTATTTTGTGGAATTGAGCTTTTTGAAGGAGTTACTATAGTAGCTTGTGTTTTAGTGAAAATCCTTGTTGTTCCAAAGTTTTGCCAGATGTCTAATATATTGTAACATCCCAAAAATCATGGTTTCAAAACTCATTTCAATCATATATGCATCTCATTCATTCATTTAGGGTTTATCAAAAATCACTTAGAAACAGAAGTTGAGTCTATGATTTCATGTGGACATTTGATTCCAAGATGACCATCACACTTTGAAATTTGGAAGCTTAAGTACTTGTTTATTTGACTCCATTGTTGGAATGATTGTGTGAAACTCTACCATGATTCAAAAACTTAGAAGTGATTCAAAACCCTAAATTCAAATAATTACAACTATAGCAAAATCGCTCATTTTGAAGACCCAAGATAACCAAACCCTACAAAGTAACCACTTGGTTAAATAACTGCATTTGAAACCACAACCCCACAAGGATCCCCAAACTTGTTTGAATTCAAAAGGATTTGAAAACATATCAAAATCAATTCAAAATAGAAAATGAAAAAGAAAAGGGCAAAGAAATGGAAAGGCTGCGCCGGATCGCCCAAGAACCAATCCAGCCCAAGAAGCCCACCCGCATTTCTTTTCCTCCTCTCACGCACGACACGACGAATCACCGACCGCCGGACCCCACCGAAAACCTGCATATCATCGACAAGAGGGCTAACCCCACGGCGTCGTCTCCACCAAGACGACCCATTCATTCCTCAAATCAAGCGGCGTTGGTCTTGATTCTGCATCAATTCGAGTTATTGGCTCGTGATTCTCGCCGCGAGCAAGCTATAAGAATCCCCTCTGTCCCCTCTTTCTTTTCCCCAAAACCCCGAGCACTGAACGCCCCCAGGCTGCGCGCATTGCTCTGCAACCCCGCCTCCGACGATCGCGCCGGCGATTCGGTAAGTCTCGAGCTCCTCCGCCTCATTCACACCATCTTGTTGTGAACTCATACGCATCTTCGACACTCGCCGTTTGCTGCGATGAACCTAGCCTTGGCAACGCCAACAATGGCCGCCACCGCCTCCTGCAAGAACTCCGGCGACCCCTTCGTAAGTAGCCACCGCCTTGATCTCCTCGACACGCCTGAATCCACTTCGCTTTGCATCCGATAGTACCGTTTTGACTTAGGGCGACGAGGAACCTCGCCAACGCCGACAACCGACCGCGTGACGCGTTCGCAAACTCCGCGAGCAATTCCAGTAAGTTTCGAGCGCCCCCTGCCTTCTTATTCACCCGAGCATGTTCGTAGTTGTCCTGCGCATCCTCTAAAACCATCGATTCGTGCTCAGGCGACGCAGAACGACGGCAGCAACTCCGACAACCCCTCGACGCTGCATTTAAACTCCGACGAGGTCCAGAGCCCATCTCCGAGCACCCTTCGCGAACGAGTACCACGCCGAGCCAAAGACGCCTTCACGGATCCGTAAGCATCTTTGCATCCTAGAACGGCCTGCAGCGCCGCACCACCAGATGACACGCCGCCGGCCAAACACCGCCACGCCCATTTACGGTTGATAGATTGTAGTCAGATCTTGATCCCACGCCAGAAAAGATCACTTAACGAAGGGTAAGGCAGATCCGAGCCGCATTGTTAGTTAGATCCAACGCAGCAGAGACGATCCGGTGCGATGCACGGGCGAATGAAAACATGACGCGTGGCTAGGTTTAGTTTAAAATGAAATTAAAACCAGATTTAGATTCAAACTTCAAATGCTTATAACTTTTGAATGCCACGTTGGATTTTTGCAAACTTTATATCGTTGAACTCAGCAAGACAAGGCCTATCAGAATATACTTTTGGATTAGCATATAGTAACAGTTAAAAATGATTTTTATTGTGAAACATGTTTAGGGCTATTTTAGATATAGTTTTATTCTTGTAGTTATTTTTGGGCCAAATAAGTGTAGTTGGCAATTTTGAGCCTTGTTAAGTTTCTGTGCTCATGAACATACTTGGTATAATTTTCAAAAATCACCATTTAGTAAATTCTTGCATGCATGCATTCATATTATTTTTGATTGTATTTATATTGTGTGTAATTGTGCTATTGTCTCTTGTGTAGATTTTGATAGTGATTGTGATTGTGAGGAGTGCTACTCCCACTACCAAGGCAAGTGATATTATCATGAATTTCCTATCCTAAGTTTTATACTTGCATTAGATATTTTGCTAAAGTAAATGCATGATATTTTGCTTGCTGCCAAGATGGGAAATCCTAAGTAGAGTGAAGTAGTAGAATTGCTAGGGAAATTTTCCTAAGTTAAGATACCATACTTTGCTTAGCCTAGCTTATAGTAAACTAGGGTGGTGAACATCTATATGGTTATGATAAAATATTCTAAGTCAATAGACTTATATTTTCTTAATAAAACAACTAAGTCAAATAAATCTCTGGGTGGAATGGATTGATTGGGTTATGTTGAGTGGTTACACAAGGCCATGGACTTGGGTTGTGTATCTCACTTGTGGAATGCCACCCAGGCACAAAGGATTTGGGGCCAAATGTTGAGAAAGCTTACGGTCTGACCACTTGGCAATATGGGCTCGCCATGATCACATAGGTTGCTAGAACTTAGTCATTTGGAGTGGGTGGTAGATGGGATGATAGGTTGGAGCAACGTCCATTTGACTAAGGAAAGGCTTACGAAAGGTCCTGTCTTGGGAAACCAAGTCTGGTGGGGAAAGTGCACAACCTCTGCAGATGGAAAACCTAAGTACTTAGCCTTGTCCAAGGAAATGGACACTTGAGCATCAAGACATGGAAGCCACAAGAATCTCATCACTCCAACTTCTAAACTAAAAACTTGTGGGTGAACAAGGGTGAAGGACCTCAATATCTATTGATGGTTTCCTTGGGTATGTTTTGACAAAGAAAACTTAGCAATTTCAACTAATAAGTAAAACTTAATTTTGAGCAAAGCAAGCCAAGCTACACTAGCCAAATGCATATAGAACTATAGACCACTTAAAATACACTAAGGTATCACTTGCCAATACTATTCCAAAGTATTGACCCTCGTGGCTGTAACTTGTGATGTTGCGAGTTACTCCGATGATGAGTAGGAGTCATGAGTCTACACTCAACATGCTTGCTGTGGCACATGAAGATGAAGACTTGTGTTTAATTACTTATTCCTAAAACTCTTGTATTAGGCCTATGGCCTGAGTTGTAAAGACTATGTTTATCTCTGGAATGAATGTAATAAACGACCTTTGTATCTGTGTACTTCATCTTAAACTGTGGATGCTAGCATTGATCCAGGGACTAGCATTGCAATCACAGGGATCCTATCCTTATAAAGGAGGGGTCTAACAGATGGTATCAGAGCACTGTGTTGCCTGTAGGATTATGACCCTAGGATTGGAAAAAAAAAACCACTAAGGGAAAAAGTTTTTTTTTTTTTAACTACTTCTACACTTGTCTATTCTTCTCGTAAAACTTTTCTAATCTTTTTCAACCTCCTTTGTAGATGAACTCCATCAACGAAGCCGTGAAGAAGGGACCACTCATGACCATGACTTTAGAATGTGAGACGGAGTTTCCCAGTATTCTCAAGGACCTCATGGAAGCAATGGATGCACATGGTGAAGCCGTGTACAAAGGTTTTCCCGTGAAGGATGAAGGAGTGGAATATTGGTGGGTACAACTTCACTTGTACAAAAACAAGGAAGACAACCACAAAGAAAGAGGATTCTGCATGTACACCAATACCACAATGCACACCACATTCTTTGAGTCAGCCAGGGATGCAGCTTGGAGGACTATCAAGGAACTTAGTGCTAGAGTCAAGTGCAGAATGCTCAACCTCCAAAGGGACTTAGAGAAAGAAAAGGAGCTTACTCAGGAGTTGGAAGACAACAACCAAGAAATAAGGGGAGATGTTATAGACTTAGTGATAGAGTCAAGGGAACAAGATTGGTGGATTGCCTCTAGGAACATTGTGTTCAATAATAGGTCCCGTGAGATTGGATTGTAATGACATTTCGTTAGTTGGACCACCACTTATCACCTTACTTTCAAAAGATATTTTAATAAGTATGGACCTTGAATGATGTAATGAATTCATGTATGCATGGCTTGTGTGACAATTATGTTTCATGGATATGTGTGAATGTTGTCTTAATCTATCTTGAATTGCTTTGTTCTAACTTTTTAATCTTATAAATAGATGCCTGTTGCCATCAGCACCGTTGAGGAGTTTCGAGTTACTCGTTTTGGTCCCCGTATCGTTGAGCTTACCACTCTGCTTGACCTCCCTCTTCCCACCATTACGGTGTACCCACTCACCAAGTTCGAGAGGAAGGACCTCTGGGGCTTCAAGGTGACCCAGCCAGGGCCTTGGTGAGCCCCTCTGAGGCCATCGTCTTCAAGTTGATGCACGATGACAGGGAGAGAGGCATGGAGGTAGTCATGCAGGACTGATAGACGGCATTAGGCCGTCACTCCGCACGAGTTAGGGTACTCACTTTCACGTCTTCGGTAGACGTGATGATGACGGAGAGTCCATCGACTTTGAGGACGACTCGAGGAGCGCCGCGGAGCCGATACGTCTTTATCTTCAGGACTTGGAGACTCTTCTCAGACACGTAGATACAGACGGACGAGCGTCATGCTTGGTAATGACGAGCTTGAGTGCAGCTTCGCGAGAAGGACAAGCTTTGCGTGACAGGATGAGATGATCAAGGAGATGGAGACAAAATTTGAGACCAGGACCGCAGATTCAAGAGTCAGAAAGCAGCGTCGGGATAGGAACAAGAGAATCCGGGACATGACAGAGGAGCTGAAGTCTAAGGACTTCGAGCTTGAGCAGCAGCAGATGGTTATTGAGAGGCTACGTTCCCAGAAGAGGGCTCTCAAGGCCAAGATCGATTCCTTGACCACTACGATTGAGGAGAACAAGACCGCGATGGAGAACGCAGGTCTTACCTTCGTCGAGGAGGAGATTGACGTTGATGAGTAGACATGATCACTCGTTTATCTTGTTATTCATACTTGTTTTGTGAACTCGTTTTGGACCATCCGACATGTGGATGGCTTGCCACTTGTGTGTAACACTTCATGAACTTGTTATGTGGTTGTTGAACTTTATTTTCTTGTGTTGCTTATTATGTGCTTGTTTATGTTGTATTGTGCATAAAACATCTATGGGTATCTCATTCTTATCTATGTGAATAAACCACAGATGCCTCCCCGTCGCGCAAACCCCAACCCCAACAACATCACCCCGAAATGCAACAAATGATGAATGTAAACACAGCTCATGCAAATGATGACAACGTTCATCCAAAACGAATAACAACAACAACAACAATGACCCCAACAACAACAACAACAACAACAACAACAACAACAACCCTCGGGTTTCGATATGCTCACCAGATTTTTGCGTCGAGGCCACAAAGTTTTGGGAACAATCGATCCCATGGCAGCCAATGACTGGTTGCGCCTGTGAACAAAGACTTGGTGATGATGGGCTGCCGATGCTGAAAAAGTCAGATTCGCAGCACATCTGTTGGAAGGACCAGCCGCCACATGGTGGGATAACTTCCAAATCACCACTCCCATTGATGAAGTGACATGGGACATATTTGAGGATGGGTTTCGCACCGCTCATATCTCGTCAGGGATAATGAGTGCGAAAAAGAAGGAGTTTCACAACTTGAAGCAGCGCCATCGCAGTGTGGCAGAATATGTAGAAGAATTCAACAATCTGGCGCGCTATGCACCGGACGAGGTTGATACTGATGCCAAGAGAAAGGAAAAGTTCTTGGAAGGCTTGAATGATGAACCGAACCTACGATTATCGGTAGCATATGTTCCAACTTATCAGTCTCGTGTGACAAGGCTGCTATTTTGGAGAGTAAAAGGAAACAAGTCGAGAGTAGGAAGAGGAAACACTCGACAAAACCTGCTCGGGATCGTCTCACAAGCGGTCCCATTATGATGACGATGGCTCGGATCCCATAAACATGGGAAGTTCAACAAGCACCACAACCACAAGTCATGACAAACATCGTAGTCATGACAATGATAAGTACAAGAACCACAAGGGTGGATATAAGAGCCACCAGTGGAAATGGTAGTGGGGTGGAGGTCAAGATGTCAAAAGGACCTCGGTCGTTGAGTGCTACAAATGCAAGAAGTCTGGGGCATTATGCTAATGAGTGCCGAAAAGAAAGTTGAAGGACCCAACAAGCCAAATCCATTTCAGAAAGGACAGGTTAACCACATCAATGTGGAAGAGGTCTATGAAGAACCTGATGCCGTGGCTGGTAAGTTCAGACTCAATACAATTTCAGCATTTGTACTCTTTGATACTGGTGCATCTCATTCATTCATATCAAAGGCATTTGTTGAAAAGAATGAAATACCAGTAGAAACCATTGGGTGTCCTATAAGAGTAAGTTCTCCAGGGGGAGAAATGATAGTAAACTCGGGATGTCATGACTTAGTCATAGAGTTTGGAAAACATAAGTTTCCGGTGAATCTAATAATCCT
Organism: Avena longiglumis; assembly: GCA_030063025.1. Classification (NCBI taxonomy): domain Eukaryota; kingdom Viridiplantae; phylum Streptophyta; class Magnoliopsida; order Poales; family Poaceae; genus Avena; species Avena longiglumis. Next base: position 109,371,125 of record CP125978.1, read on the forward strand.
GAATTCCCAAGGGTTGGATGTAATATTGGGAATGGATTGGATGGCTAAGTATGAAGGAGTATTAGATTGTGCCAATCGTACAGTTACACTCACAACCCCCGAAGGAAAAAGAATAAAGTTTAAGTCAAATTTTGAATTTAAAGGAAGTAAGCTAAATTCTCTTAAGGGGGTTAGCATGGAAAGTGTACCAGTTGTGTGTGATTATCCGGATGTGTTTCCGGAAGAATTGCCAGAATGCCACCAGATAGAGATGTGGAGTTTCTAATAGATTTGGTACCGGGTTCTGGACCAATAGCTAAGAGACCGTACAAAATGTCAGTTGATGAATTGAAGGAGCTCAAGAAACAACTAGGGGAACAGTTACAGAAAGGGTTTATTCAACCAAGTTCTTCATCTTGGGGAGCCCCAGTTTTGTTCGTAGAAAAGAAAGATAGAACCCAAAGATTATGTATTGACTACCGTTCTCTCAACGAGGTTACAATCAAGAACAAGTATCCTTTGCCAAGAATCAATGACTTATTTGATCAGCTAGAAGGAGCATGTGTATTCTCGAAGATTGATCTTCGGTCAGGTTATTTTCAACTCAAGATACGAGAGCAAGACATACCAAAAACAGCATTCACCACAAGGTATGGATTGTATGAGTATACTGTGATGCCTTTTGGATTAACCAACGCTCCAAAGATACTTCATGAATATGATGAACAAGGTATTCATGGAGTTCCTTGACAAGTTCGTTGTCGTTTTCATCGACGACATCTTAGTCTACTCCAAGAGCAAGGAAGAGCATGAAAGACACTTACGCTTGATACTTGAGAAGCGAGGAACATAAACTATATGCCAAATTCAGCAAGTGTGAGTTTTGGTTAGAGAAGGTTGGTTTTCTTGGTCATGTGATGACAAAAGATGGTGTGGCGATTGATCTGCTAAGGTTTCATTTGACAGATTGGGAATCACCTAAAATGTGAAAGAAGTTCGTAGTTTCCTCGGCTTAGCAGGTTACTACTGAAGGTTCATTGAGAATTTCTCAAAAGTTGCTAAGCCTATGAGAATTACTAAAGAAAGACAAGAAGTTTGCTTGGTGCGAAGGTTGCGAAGTCGGTTTCAAGAATTGAAGAAGAGACTTGTATGACACCAGTTCTATGTCTACGATTTGGAAAAGGATTTCCAAGTGTATTGTGATGCTTCTCATCAAGGCTTGGGTCAGCTTATGCAAGATGGTAGAGTCGTAGCTTATGCTTCGAGGCAACTCAAAACTCATGAAGTAAACTACCCTACTCATGATTTGGAGTTGGCCTCTGTTGTTCATGCACTCAAAACATGGAGACATTACCTTTTAGGTAAGCGGTGTGAAGTATTCACCGATCATAAGAGCTTGAAGTATATCTTCACCCAGAAGGAAATCAACATGAGGCAAAGAAGATGGCTAGAACTTATCAAGGATTATGACTTAAGTTTGCAATACCACCCCGGTAAAGCAAATGTGGTAGCCGATGCTTTAAGTCGTAAGACGTTTGTAAATGGTCTTACCAAAGGAGAACTGCCAGAAGACCTCTGTAAACAATTCAAGGAACTCAGTTAGAGATTGTACGGAAGGGCATCTCATGTCTTTGGATGTCCAACCCACTCTTTTGGACAAGATCGAGAAGTTCAAAAGAGTGAAAGAAATTGAAAAGATTAAAGTAAACATTGGTCTAGGGAAAGCCAAGAGTTTCCATGTTGACGAGCAGGGTACATTATGGCACGGAAACGATATGTGTTCCACAAGACCGAGTTGAAAACTAATCTTACAAGAAGGTCACAACTCTCCATATTCTATTCATCGGAAACACCAAGATGTACATGGATATGAAAGAAAGATTTTGGTGGAACAATCTCAAAAGGGACATAGCCGAACATATCGCTTTGTGTGATGTATGTAGCGAGTCAAAGCGGAGCACCGAAACCATGGTCTGCTTCAACCATTGCCTATTCACGAATGGAAGTGGGAAAATATTGGTATGGATTTCATTCGGATTACCAAGGACTAGATCGGGATACGATTCCATATGGGTAGTAGTGGATCGTCTAACCAAAGTGGCTCATTTTATACCCGTGAAGACAACTTATACAAGTGCCAAGTTAGCAAAAATTTACATGAGCAGGATTGTATGCCTTCACGGTGTGCCAAAGAGTATTGTGTCGAGATAGGGAACCCAGTTCACATCTCACTTTTGGACAACTTCATGAATCCTTAGGAGCGAGATTGGAGTTTAATCGCTTTTCATCCTCAAACGGATGGACAAGCGGAAAGAACCAACCAAATTCTTGAAGACATGTTGAGAGCTTGTGCTCTAGATTATGGAGCAAGTTGGGATGAAAGTTTGCCTTACGCCGAGTCCTCTTACAATAACAGCCATCAATCAAGTATTGGAATGGCACCGTTTGAGTTACTCTACGGAAGGAAGTGTACCACCCCATTGTTATGGAATGGTGTGGGAGAAAGAAGTTTATTTGGACCTGATCTTATCAAGGGCTTGAAGAAAAGTTAAATTGGTTAAGGACAGGTTGAAGATAGCACAATCCGACGAAAAGCTACATGATTCTAAGCGTAGAGAAGTCACCCTGAAGTTGGGGATAGAGCCTATCTCAGGTATCACCACTCGTGGAGTGAAAAGATTTGAGTCAAAGGAAAGTTGGCACCAAGATACGTCGGGCCATTCAAGATTCTAAGTCGTGGGAGAAGTTGCATATGAAGTGGAATTACCGAATCTCTATCGTTAGTCCATAACGTATTTCATGTGAGTCGCCTTAAAAGTGTCACCGAAATGGAAGAGCCTTCTTTAAAGGATACCATACCTTTGGAGGAAGTTCAGCTAGAAAGTGATCTCACTTATGAGGAAAAACCTGTCAAAATTCTAGAGACAACAGAAAGAATCACCAGGACCAAGACTATCAAGTTTTGTAAAGTGCAATGGAACCATCACTCAAGAGGAAGCAACATGGGAAAGAAGATGATCTTGGAAGGACCATCCTCACCTATTTTCTAGCCAAACCGAATCTCGAGGTGAGATTCATCTTAAGGGTTAGATTTGTAACATCCCAAAATCATGGTTTCAAAACTCATTTCAATCATATATGCATCTCATTCATTCATTTAGGGTTTATCAAAATCACTTAGAAATGAAGTTGAGTCTATGATTTCATGTGGACATTTGATTCCAAGATGACCATCACACTTTGAAATTTGGAAGCTTAAGTACTTGTTTATTTGACTCCATTGTTGGAATGATTGTGTGAAACTCTACCATGATTCAAAAACTTAGAAGTGATTCAAAACCCTAAATTCAAATAATTACAACTATAGCAAAATCTCTTTCATTTTGAAGACCAAGCATAACCAAACCCTACAAAGTAACCACTTGGTTAAATAACTGCATTTGAAACCACAGAACCCCACAAGGATCCCCAAACTTGTTTGAATTCAAAAGGATTTGAAAACATATCAAAATCAATTCAGAAAATAGAAAACAGAAAAAGAAAAGGGCAAAGAAATGGAAAAGGCCAAGCGGCGATCCGCCCAAAGAACCAATCCACCAAGTAAGCCCACCCGGGCATTTCTTTCCTCCTCTCACGCGGACGACGCCTTGAACCGGCCGACCGGACCCCACCGAAACTCGCATATCATCGACAAGAGGCCAACCCACGACGTCGTCTCCACCACGACCCATTCATTCCTCAAATCAAGCGGCGTTTACGGTCTTGATTCGCGGCATCAATTCGAGTTATTGGCTCGGTGATTCTCGCTCATGAGCAAGCTATAAACCCCTCATCCTCTTTCTTTTCCCCAAACCCCGAGCACCTTTGAACGCCCCAGTGCGGCGCATTGCTCTCTGCGCCGTCCGTCTCCGCGGCCCGAATTCCGGTAAGTCTCGAGCTCCCTCGCCTCTCATTCACACCATCTTGTTCGGTGAACTCATACGCATCTTCCGACACTCGCCGTTTGCTTCGCATGAACCCTAGCCTTGGCGTCAACAACCGGCCGCCACCGTCTCCTGCAAGAACTCCGCGACCCCCGTAAGTAGCCACCGCCTTGATCTCCGGATCGACATACGAATCCACTTCGTTTTGCGCATCGATAGTACCCTGTTTTGACTTAGGCGACGAGGAACCTCGCCAACGCCGACAACCGTGGGCGGGCGTTCGCAAACTCCGTGAGCAATTCCAGAAGTTGAAAGCCCTGCCTTCTTATTCACCCGAGCATGTTCGTGGTTGTCTGCGCATCCTCTAAAACCATCGATTCGTGCTCAGCGACGCAGAACGGCGGCAACTCCGACCCTCGCTCGACGCCAGACGAAACTCCGACGAGGTCGAGCCCATCTCGAGCACCCTTCGCGAACGAGTACCACGTCGAGCCAAAGACGCCTTCACGGATCTGGTAAGCGCATCTTTGCATCCTAGAACGGCCCAGCGCCGCACCACCGTGACAGACACGCCGCCGTCAAAACACCGCCAGCGCCCATTTACGGTTGATAGATTGTAGCCGTGGATCTTGATCCCAGCGTAGAAACAGATCACTTAACGAAGGGGTAAGGGCAGATCTGAGCGCATTGTTAGTTAGATCCAGCACGTAGAGACGATCCGGTCGATGCGGCGAATGAAAACATGACGCGTGGCTAGGTTTAGTTTAAAAAGAATTAAAACCATTTAGATTCAAACTTCAAATGCTTATAACTTTTGAATGCCACGTTGGATTTTTGCAAACTTTATATCGTTGAACTCAGCAAGACAAGGCCTATCAGAATATACTTTTGGATTAGCATATAGTAACAGTTAAAAATGATTTTTATTGTGAAACATGTTTAGGGCTATTTTAGATATAGTTTTATTCTTGTAGTTATTTTTGGGCCAAATAAGTGTAGTTGGCAATTTTGAGCCTTGTTAAGTTTCTGTGCTCATGAACATACTTGGTATAATTTTCAAAAATCACCATTTAGTAAATTCTTGCATGCATGCATTCATATTATTTTTGATTGTATTTATATTGTGTGTAATTGTGTGCTATTGTCTCTTGTGTAGATTTTGATAGTGATTGTGATTGTGAGGAGTGCTACTCTCCCCACTACCAAGGCAAGTGATATTATCATGAATTTCCTATCCTAAGTTTTATACTTGCATTAGATATTTTGCTAAAGTAAATGCATGATATTTTGCTTGGTGCCAAGATGGGAAATCCTAAGTAGAGTGAAGTAGTAGAATTGCTAGGGAAATTTTCCTAAGTTAAGATACCATACTTTGCTTAGCCTAGCTTATAGTAAACTAGGGTGGTGAACATCTATATGGTTATGATAAAAATATTCTAAGTCAATAGACTTATATTTTCTTAATAAAACAACTAAGTCAAATAAATCTCACAGGTGGAATGGATTGATTGGGTTATGTTGAGTGGTTACACAAGGCCATGGACTTGGGTTGTGTATCTCACTTGTGGAATGCCACCCAGCACAAAGGGATTTGGGGGCCAAATGTTGAGAAAGCTTACAGGTCAACCACTTGGCAATATGGGCTCTGCCATGATCACATAGGTTGCTAGAACTTAGTCATTTGGACAGTGGGTGGTAGATGGGATGATAGGTTGGAACGTCCATTTGACTAAGGAAAGGCTTGAAAGGTCCTGTCTTGGGAAACCAAGTCAGTGGGAAAGTGCACAACCTCTGCAGATGGAAAACCTAAGTACTTAGCCTTGTCCAAGGAAATGGACACTTGAGCATCAAGACATGGAAGCCACAAGAATCTCATCACTCCAACTTCTAAACTAAAACTTGTGGGTGAACAAGGGTGAAGGACCTCAATATCTATTGATGGTTTCCTTGGGTATGTTTTGACAAAGAAAACTTAGCAATTTCAACTAATAAGTAAAACTTAATTTTGAGCAAAGCAAGCCAAGCTACACTAGCCAAATGCATATAGAACTATAGACCACTTAAAATACACTAAGGTATCACTTGCCAATACTATTCCAAAGTATTGACCCTCTGTGGCTGTAACTTGTGATGTTGCAGGTTACTCCGATGATGAGTAGGAGTCATGAGTCTACACTCAACATGCTTGCCTGTGGCACATGAAGATGAAGACTTGTGTTTAATTACTTATTCCTAAAAACTCTTGTATTAGGCCTATGGCCCTGAGTTGTAAAAGACTATGTTTATCTCTGGAATGAATGTAATAAACGACCTTTGTATCTGTGTACTTCATCTTAAACTGTGGATGCTAGCATTGATCCAGGGACTAGCATTGCAATCACAGGGATCCTATCCTTATAAAGGAGGGGTCTAACATATATTTTGAATAAACTAATGTTGCTAATGAAGATTGTGTGAAGTTTTGTATGAAGGAAAAATTTCAGGTGTAGAGAGAGAATGATGCAATGATATGAAGAATGGACAAAAGCTCAAGCTTGGGGATGCCACCATGGTGTCACCCAAATAAATATCCAAGAGGTACAAGCATCAAGCTTGGGGATGCCCAAGACATCCCCTTCTTCATCAATAAAAAGCTCAGGTATGTCTAGACACTTCGTTTTTATTGTTTCATGCACAGTTGTGTTGTTCTTGGAGCGTCTTAGTTTTCGTTTGCTTTGCTTAGGTTGTTTAGTTTGCTTGAATAAAGTAGTTTGGACCCCCGTTCTCGCTGTGTTGTTTTGCAAATAAGTTGCTTGGTGTTGGAAAGGAGTAGTAAGTTCTTGCTTGTAAGTGCAAGAGGAGCTTGAATTGACTGTGACTTAGACTTTAGCATGACATGCTAGGTGTTGTTTTGGCATGATGCTTAGTGATTATTGTTGTAGCATGTCTCGTTCCAAACAATTGGGATTGCTTAGTGTGCATTGAAGAAATTATGCGTTGTTTTAGCATGCAAAAGCATAGTATTGCGGTATTCTCCTTTGATGCTTTGCTTGGGTTGACATGGCACATGCTTACACCATGTTATGACTATGACAAGTCACCATAGCCTCTATAATCATTTAGTCCTTGACTTGTAGTACCACTCTATGCTTTGATTATTAATGCTTTGTTGCTATGCATGATTATGGCCATTATTGCTCCCTTAGTTGGTTGCTCCCAGTCTTTTGCTAGCCTCCACTTGTATGAGTAAGCTCTACACATGCTTCCAACTCCCAAGAAACCAAGTTATTCCAAAGTGTCCACTATAAACTCCTATGCATGGTGTGTTACACCATTCCAAGTATATTCTTGTTTTCAGCTATCTTCCAATTAAAAACTATATTGTTATGTGAAAACTTAGTGATTAAAGCCCTCACGAACTTGATGGCACACTTAATATTCTTTGCCCCTAATAAACTTGAACCATTGTGTCATCTATGTTGTATACGCTTGCACTTATACGTTGGAATTAGCAGAACTGTGATGTCACGGGGAACGTTTTCAACATTGCACTTGTACTTTGTACTCACTTGATATCATGCTCTTTTGTCTATGGATGTCACCGGTGTGACATAAAAAGGGAGATTGTAAGTCCATGGAGTTTGAATCCTGTGTTAGAGAAACGCCTGTGCCGCTAGCTTAAGCCATGCCTAATCATGGTGGAAACTTGCAGCATCACCACAGTGAGCTATATATGAAGCATCCTCAATAAAAATCTATGCATATGGTAAATAAAAAGATTGCTGAGATGCTCATTGTCTGCTTGCCTTGTCATTTTGGTTATGGGAATGCTCCTGTACAATGTGCAAGGGGTACCCCGTTGGCGGTTCTCAATGATATGCAAATACTCACAATGACAAGAACTTACATGTGACCGAAGTTGAGTGGCATGAGGTGTGGCCCTCGTATTCAAGGGACTTGAGATTTCCAACTTATACTTCGTCAAGCATATACTCCATCTTTGTCACTTTAACCTTCATCACTTCAAGATGCTTATGATAGGGGCAATGAGGGATGAAAGCCCTCGTATTCAAGGGACTTGAGATTTCCAACTTATACTTCGTCAAGCATATACTCCATCTTTGTCACTTTAACCTTCATCACTTCAAGATGCTTATGATAGGGGCAATGAGGGATGAAAGCTAACAAGTACCATAATTTTTGGAAGCTCTTTTTGAAACTTGAAATCCCTGCTTCCTTTATAAAATGCCTTTCTTCCACCACTATCGAGTCTCCACCTTCTACTTTTAGGCACCATTAAGAGATCATAGTTATCATTATGTGTGCAGTGTTCCAAAGCTTATTGATTGATGCATATTGTGATATTACTTGTTCTTGTGCTATTAGTTTCTAGTCACCCTTGTGAACTTTGAAGGTGCCCTACGCATCTATTTGCTACTCTATGAGGGACAAGCCGATTGCCACTATGCTATGTTTTCTGTATGTGAAACAAACAAACGTTTTCCAATGCATGTTATTCATGATCTTTGTTTGCAGCCTTTCATGTTGCATGCATAGTTACTATGTCCTATTGTTAGAACACCATCTTTCATGCACATGTTTAGAGTTCTTTGATCCCAGCTTACAATGCTTGAAAATGGTTGGATCTTTATTGTGAGGCTGCATGTCACCTCAAAAATTATTCTTTTTTATCACTTACCTACTCGAGGACGAGCATGAGTTAATCTTGGGGATGCTTGATACGTTGGAAACGTATCTATAATTTTTGATGCTCCATGCTTGTTTAGTATCTACTTTGCTTTGCTTTGTCTACACTTTGAGGTGCTTTTTACATGTTTTCTGGTACTAACCTATTAACAAGTTGAAGGGAATATGCCCTGAGAGGCAATAATAAAGTGTTTATTATGTGTATTCCAAGTATATGATAGATGTTTATTTTTCATGATATAATTGTATTAATACGGAAACGTTAATACATGTGTGTTTAATAAACAAACAGAAAGTTCCTAGGTATGCCTCTCTCATAAACTAGCTCATTGATTAACAAGATGATCAAGGTTTCCTGATCATGGACATTGGATGTTGTTAATAACGAGGTCACAACATTAGTGTAATGGTGTGATGGACATTCATCCGAAGTATAGCATTACGATCAAAAGTCATTGAGTTTATATTGCTATAACAACTTACGAAGTGATCCTAATCCTTAGACCGTGAGATCATGTCAATCACTAACACCGGAAGAGTTTCTTGATAACATCAAACGTCACACCGTAACTAGGTGATTATAAAGATGGATTCAGAACTACTAAAATGTTATGTTGAGGCCCATGGATCGAGAGTGGAATTTGTTCATCCCAATGACGGATAGATATGCTCTAGGCCCTCTCGGTGATATCACATTGGTTAGCTTGCAACCAAGTGATTCCAAGCATATTAAGCGCCGGTTTCACTTCATCCGTGAACATGTCAAGGATGGAGATATAAAGATTTTTAAAGTACATACGGATCTCAATGTAGCAGATCCGTTGACTAAAACTCTCCCTAGAACAAAACATGATCAACACCAGAACTCCATGGGTGTTAGATTCATCACTATGTAACTAGATTATTGTCTCTAGTCCATGTGGAAGACTGAAGGGAATATGCCCTGAGAGGCAATAATAAAGTGTTTATTATGTGTATTCCAAGTATATGATAGATGTTTATTTTGCATGCTATAATTGTATTAATATGGAAACATTAATACATGTGTGTTTAATAAACAAACAGAAAGTTCCTAGTTATGCCTCTCTCATAAACTAGCTCGTTGATTAACAAGATGATCAAGGTTTCCTGATCATGGACATTGGATGTTGTTAATACTGAGGTCACAACATTAGTGTAATGGTGTGATGAAAATTCATCCGAAGTATAACATTATGATCAAAAGTCATTGAGTTTATATTGCTATAACAACTTACGAAGTGATCCTAATCCTTAGACCATGAGATCATGTCAATCACTAACACCGGAAGAGTTTCTTGAGAACATCAAACGTCACACTATAACTGGGTGATTATAAAGATGGGTTCAGAACTACTAAAGTGTTATGTTGAGGCCCATGGATCGAGAGTGGAATTTGTTCATCCCAATGACTGATAGATATGCTCTAGGACCTCTCGGTGATATCACATTGGTTAGCTTGCAAGCAAGTGATTCGATCACTAGAATGTTATATCACGCGAACAAGAAAAGAGTGCATGTCAGTAACGAGATCAAACTAGGTATGGAGATACCGATGATCGAATCTCGAACATGTAATATATCGCGAAACAAAAGGATTAAGATACTAGCGTAAAAGGTTCTGACGATCACAAGAAAGTCATCGTTGAATGTGTGGGAGTCAGTATGGGTATCCAGATCCCGCTTCTGATTATTGATAGGAGAAGGGTCTCGATCATGTCTGCATTATTCGCGAATCGTAGGGTGGCACATTTAAGAGACACCGATATCCATTTGGAGCAAAAGTTTCATGCCGGAAAGAATAACAAAGCGCAGGAATTTATTTCGCTAGATACCAAAATAGGTTTTCGGGTGAAATTGCAGAAAGTGTTTTTGCATGTGAAATGAAATACTAGCAAGGGGTTATATGTGAATGTTTGTCATTAAAGTAATTGAAAAAATTCTGAATAAATAAAAGTATTTTTATTTAATGAGAGTTTGCATTAAATTTGGTGGAAATTTAATGGGAATTTGAGTGGGATTTTGAGTGGAGGGAATTGAAAGGCATTTGAGTGAGTGGAGTGTCCACCCACATGAATGAAGGAGGGGAGGGGGTAGCCCCCATGGCCGGCGGCCACCCCCTTGGGTGCCCCCTCCTCCTATAAAAGGAGCCCCCTCTCCTCTCTCCCTCTCACTCACACCTCCTCGTGAAGGATCTCTCTCCCCCTCTAGTATTTATCCCCCATGGTCTCGGACTAGCAAGATACATGTTCCCGGTGGCTATTCGGCGAGAAAGAGTTGTGCTTCCGCTGCATCACTGGAGCGAGGAGGCAGAGGTTGCTCGGTGCCTCGAACGTGTGTGCGAGCACGGATGCACTGCTAAGTTGCGGTGCTAAGGACTTCCTCTCGGTCTTGAGATCGGCAAGAGATCGTCTACATCAACCACGAGTTTGAATCGTTAAGCTTTGTCGGTCTTCAAGGGTATGTTCTCTACAGATATACATCCTCCCGTTGTTTGTATCTAGTAGATAGATCTTGGTACATAGTTGTTCCCATCGTAGGAATTTTTTTGTTTTCTATGCTACGAACCCTACAGTGTTATCAGATCTGGATCTATGCATAGATGCTTTACACGGGTACACATATGAGTATGTGGGCGATGATGATCATGTTATTGCTTCTTGGTTGTACTTTGGATATTATTGGCATAGGGGGATGAAGCGGCCCGGACAAACTTTACATGTCCTCGCTCATGAGACCTGTTCCACGCTTGACATGCAACTAGTTTGCATAAGTGGCCAGAGGGTGTCTGTCTCTCCTACTATAGTCAATATGTAATTTGCAACGAGTTGTCAAAAATTTGGTTATCCTCGTTGTGGTTCATGTTCGTAGGTAAGAACGGTTCTATCTTCGAAAGCCTTTAGCCACGTAAAACTTGCAATGGATAAATTAGAGGCGTCTAGTTTAGATTGTTGCTGGGCTAGTGTTATGATATGGTGATGTTGTAAGTAGAAGTATGAGATGATACTCTTACAACACACATAACGTGTAAGTTCCATAGACCTTGGCCTTACACATAGAGGTATGATAGTGATCATACCATAGTGCACATGATGGATATCATATGCGGGAACCATATCATTTCACTTATAAACATATGCTGTTTGATTGCATCTTATATTGCTTGTTTGGCATTTTATTAGCATAATAAGATGATCCCTCGTTTAAATATCAAGATAAGAATGTGTTATTCCTTAAGTATGCATCGATTATGTTTCTTCGCTCCAATAAATCATCTGATGATCGGGTGTTCTTGGATCCATGACCATATATCGGGTGTAAGACAGTTACACACGCGAATACTAAGGTTCTTACTTGGAGAGCCTACCATGTACAGACATGGCCTCAGAACACGGACAGAAAGGTTAAGCATGAGTCATATGGTAGATATGATGCCCATTTGATGCTCGCCTTTGAAGCTACATCGACTCACGTGATGATCGGACTTGGTGTAGTGGATTTGGTTCATGTAATCACCAAAAAGGCACGAGGGATGTCATTTTTGAGTGGGAGTTCATTCATAATGTTGATTAGTTGAACTCAATCTATCATAAACTTAGTATAAACTTTACAAATTCTGTTGTAGATGGCACCACCTACTTTTAATTTCAATGTGTTCATGGAGAAAGAGAAACTTTCAACGAACGGTAGCAACTTTACCAAATGGGCCATGAATTTGAGGATTCTCCTCTCTGCTGCATAAAAGAAATATGTGCTAGATGCACCGCTAGGCCCCCCACCGTTCGATGATGCCCCTTACAAGGAGAAGAATTTCTATCAGACTCGTCAGGAGGACCACAACTTAGTTCATTGTGGCATATTGTATGGGCTAGATCCAGAACATCGAAAGTGTTTCGAAAACGTCAATGCATTTGATACAATGGGTGAGTTGAAAATGATTTTCGACACACATGCTGCTATAGAGAGCTACAATGCTCCAGAGAAGTTCTTTAGCTGCATGATGGAAGAGCACAGCTTCGTAAGTGAGCATGTACTCAAGATGTCGGGTTACGCTGATAAGCTTGTGTCCTTGGGAATATCGATTCCCATTGACTTAGGCATCCATCGTGTTCTGCAGTCTCTGCCACCTAGCTATAAGAGCTTCGTGATGAACTATAATATGCAAGGCATGAAGAAGTCTCTCCCCGAGCTTCTGTCAATGCTTAAAAATGCAGAAGTGGAGATCAAGAAAGAACATCAAGTGTTGATGATCAATAAGAACACTGGTTTCAAGAAAGTCAAGAAGGGAAAACGGAAGGGAAGTAAGGGCGGCAATCCAATTGCCGTGCCTGAAAAAGAAAACCTGAGTTGGACCTAAGTCTAATACCAAGTGCTATTATTGCAAGGGGACTGGCCACTGGAAGCGCAAATGCACCAAGTATTTGGAAGACAAGAAGGCCGGCAAGGCAAACAAAGGTATATATGATATACATGTTATTGATGTGTACTTGACTAGTACTCGCGGTAGCACCTAGGTATTTGATACCGGTTCAGTAGCTAATATTTGTAACTCAAATCAGGGGCTGCGGAACAAGCAACCGCTAGCAAGGGGTGAGGTCAAGATGCGTGTCGGCAATGGATCAAGTGTTGATGTGATCGCCGTCGAAACGCTACCTCTCCACTTACCATCGGGATTAGTAATAAACTTGAATAATTGTTATTTGGTGCCTACATTGAGCATGAACATTATATCTGGATCATGTTTGATGCGAAGTGGTTAATCATTTAAATCCGAGAACAATGGTTATTCTATTTATATGAATGGAATATTTTATGGTCATGCACCGATGATGAATGGTTTATTTCTATTGGATCTTGATAATAGTGTTACACATATTCATAATGTTGATGCTAAAAGGATTAAACTTAATGATGATATATCCGCATATATGTGGCACTGCCGTCTAGGTAATATTGGTGTTAAACGCATAAAGACGCTCCATTCGGATGGACTTTTGGAATCACTTGATTTTGAATCATTTGATACATGTGAGCCATGCCTGATGGGCAAGATGACTAGAACGCCGTTTTCCGGTTCAATGGAATGGGCGATAGATTTATTGGAAATCATACATTCTGATGTATGTGGTCCAATGAGTGTGTCGGCGCGAGGTGGATATCATTATTTTGTTACTTTCACGGATGATTTGAGTAGATACGGTTATATCTAATTGATGAAACACAAGTCTGAAACCTTTGAAAAGTTCAAGGAATTTCAGAATGAAGTGGAAAATCATCGTAATAGAAAGATCAAATTTCTACGGTCCGACCGTGGAGGAGAGTATCTAAGTTACGAGTTTAGCAGTCATATGAAAGAGTGTGGAATTGTTTCACAACTCACACCTGCCGGAACACCACAACAAAATGGTGTGTTGGAACGTCCTAATCATACTTTATTGGATAAGGTTTGATCTATGATGTCTCTAACGGACTTGACGTTGTCATTTTGGGGTTATGCACTAGAAACTGCTGCATTCACTTTAAATCGGGCACCATCTAAATCCGTTGAAAAGACACAGTATGAATTTGGTTTGGAAACAAACCTAAGCTGTCATTTCTTAAAGTTTGGGGATGCGATGTTTATGTGAAGAAACTTCAACCGGATAAACTCGAACCCAAAGCGGAAAAATGCGTCTTCATAGGATACCCTAAGGAAACAATTGGGTATTCCTTCTATCACAGATTCGAGGGCAAGGTTTTTGTTTCCAAGAATGGATCCTTTTTAGAGAAAGAGTTTCTCGCGAAAGGTGTGAGTAGTCGGAAGGTAGAACTCGAAGAGGTTATTAAACCTTCTCTTCAAAGTATGGCGAGTAGCACAGCACCGGAAGTCGTTCCGGAGTTGACTTCACCAGTTGAAGAGGGAACCAATGATAATGATCATGAAACTCCAAAAGAGAGTACTACCGAACCTCGCAGGTCTAGCAGGACGCGTGCAGCTCCCGAGTGTACGGAAACCCTATTATGAATTTCATGGTTGATGAAATTGATGATCCTGCGACGTATGAAGAAGCGATGATGAGCCCGAATTCCAACAAATGGTTAGAAGCCATGAAATCCAAGATGGAATCCATGTATGAAAATTAAGTTTGGAACTTGGTGGACTTACCTCACGACCGAAAGACCGTGGAGAATAAATGGATTTTCAAAAGGAAAACTGATGCTGATGGTAATGTGACCGTCTATAAAGCTCGACTTGTCGCAAAGGGGTTTCGACAAATTCAAGGAGTTGACTACGATGAGACATTCTCTCCCGTAGTGATGCTAAATTCAGTTAGGATTATGTTAGCAATTGCTGCATATTTTGATTATGAGATAGGCCAGATGGATGTCAAAACCGTGTTCCTCAATGGTAATATTGAAGAAGAGTTGTATATGATACAACCAAAGGGTTTTGTCGATCCTAAGGATGCTAACAAGGTGTGCAAGCTTCAGCGATCCATTTATGGACTGAAGCAAGCATCACGAAGTTGGAATCTCCGCTTTGATGAGGTGATCAAAGAGTTTGGATTTGTCCAAACTTATGGAGAAGCTTGTATTTATAAGAAAGTGAGTGGGAGCAATGTGGCATTTCTGATATTATATGTGGATGACATATTATTGATCGGAAATGATATAGATCTTTTAAACAGTGTTAAAAGTTATCTAAACAGCAAATTTTCAATGAAGGACCTAGGTGAAGCATCATACATATTAGGCATAAAGATCTATAGAGATAGATCTAGGCTCCTAATAGGGCTATCGCAAAGTACATACCTTGATAATATTTTAAAGAAGTTTAAAATGGACGAAAGTAAGAAGGGGTTCTTACTTATGTTGCAAGGCAAGACATTGAGTAAGACTCAAAGTCCGGCTACGGTAGAAGAAAGAGAAATAATGTACAAAGTCCCCTATGCTTCAGCCATAGGCTCTATAATGTACGCCATGCTATGTACAAGACTGGATGTGGCACATGGTATTAGTTTGACTAGTAGGTACCAATCGGATCCAGGTTCGGAACACTGGATAGAGGTCAAGAATATCCTTAAGTACTTGCGAAGAACTAAGGATATGTTTCTTGCGTACGGAGGTGAAGAAGAGCTCGTCGCTAAGTGTTATGTCGACGCTAGCTTTGACACCGATCCGGATGACTCTAAGTCTCAATCTGGATACGTATTTATGATGAATGGTGGAGCGGTTAGTTGGAGGAGTTCCAAACAACCCGTGGTGATGGGCCAAATATGTTGCTGCGTCGGAAGCGGCTCAGGACGCGGTTTGGATGAAGGAGTTCATATCCGAACTAGGTGTGGTTGCAAGCACATTGGACCCAATGGTAATCTATTGTGACAACAATGGTGCCATTGCCAATGCCAAAGAACCAAGGTCTCACAAGTATTCCAAGCATATTAAGCGCCGGTTTCACTTCATCCGTGAACATGTCAAGGATGGAGATATAAAGATTTTTAAAGTACATACGGATCTCAATGTAGCAGATCCATTGACTAAAACTCTCCCTAGAGCAAAACATGATCAACACCAGAACTCCATGGGTGTTAGATTCATCACTATGTAACTAGATTATTGTCTCTAGTCCATGTGGAAGACTGAAGGGAATATGCCCTGAGAGGCAATAATAAAGTGTTTATTATGTGTATTCCAAGTATATGATAGATGTTTATTTTGCATTCTATAATTGTATTAATATGGAAACATTAATACATGTGTGTTTAAATAAACAAACAGAAAGTTCCTAGTTATGCCTCTCTCATAAACTAGCTCGTTGATTAACAAGATGATCAAGGTTTCCTGATCATGGACATTGGATGTTGTTAATACCGAGGTCACAACATTAGTGTAATGGTGTGATGAAAATTCATCCGAATTATAACATTATGATCAAAAGTCATTGAGTTTATATTGCTATAACAACTTACGAAGAGATCCTAATCCTTAGACCATGAGATCATGTCAATCACTAACACCGGAAGAGTTTCTTGAGAACATCAAACGTCACACCGTAACTGGGTGATTATAAAGATGGGTTCAGAACTACTAAAGTGTTATGTTGAGGCCCATGGATCGAGAGTGGAATTTTTTCATCCCAATGACGGATAGATATGCTCTAGGACCTCTCGGTGATATCACATTGGTTAGCTTGCAAGCAAGTGATTCGATCACTAGAATGTTATATCACGCGAACAAGAAAAGAGTGCATGTCAGTAACGAGATCAAACTAGGTATGGAGATACCGATAATCTAATCTCGGACATGTAATATATCGCGAAACAAAAGGATTAAGATACTAGTGTAAAAGGTTCCGACGATCACAAGAAAGTCATCGTTGAATGTGTGGGAGTCAGTATGGGTATCCAGATCCCGCTTCTGATTATTGATCGGAGAAGGGTCTCGATCATGTCCGCATTATTCGCGAACCGTAGGGTGGCACACTTAAGAAACACGAACATCCATTTGGAGCAAAAGTTTCATGCTGGAAAGAATAATAAGAGCATTAATTTATTTCACTAGATACCGAAACAGGTTTTCGAGTGAAATTGCAGAAAGTGTTTTTGCATGTGAAATGAAATACTAGCAAGGGGTTATATGTGAATGTTTGTCATTAAAGTATTTGACAAAATTCTGAATAAATAAAAGGAGTTTTATTTAATGAGAGTTTGCATTAAATTTGGTGGAAATTTAATGGGAATTTGAGTGGGATATTGAGTGGAGGGAATTGAAAGGCATTTGAGTGAGTGAAGTGTCCACCCACATGAATGAAGGAGGGGAGGGGCAGCCCCCATGGCCGGCGGCCACCCCCTTGGGTGCCCCCCTCCTCCTATAAAAGGATCCCCCTCTCCTCTCTCTCACTCACACCTCCTCATGAAGGATCTCTCTCCCCCTCTAGTATTTATCCCCCATGGTCTCAGACTAGGGAGATACATGTTCCTGGTGGCTATTCGGCAAGAAAGAGTTGTGCTTCCGCTGCATCGTTGGAGCGAGGAGGCGGAGGTTGCTCGATGCCTCGAACGTGTGTGCGAGCACGGATGCACTGCTAAGTTGCGGTGCTAAGGACTTCCTCTCGATCTTGAGATTGGTAAGAGATCGTCTACATCAACCACGAGTTTGACTCGTTAAGCTTTGTCGGTCTTCAAGGGTATGTTCTCTACTGATATACATCCGCCCGTTGTTTGTATCTAGTAGATAGATGTTGGTACATAGTTGTTCCCATCATAGGAATTTTTTTGTTTTCTATGCTGCGAACCCTACAAAAGTTGCCACAGTGCCAGTTTCCTATTGTCTGCTATTTTTGGTTCCATAAAAGCTAGTAAGGAAATATTATCGGAATTGGATGGGACAAACGTCAAAGTCAATAACTTTCCGTGGGGAACAGTAAGTCCAGAGGGGAGCCGGAGATGCGGGATAGGGCGCCCAGACCCCCTAGGCGCGGGTGGGCCATGCCCTGCGCCTAGGCAGGGTGTGGGGCCCCTGGCCACCGCCTCGGCCTCCCCCTTTGCCTATAAGAAGCCCCCGATACAGAAACCCTAAGTACCTGATCAAATCTCCATGAAACCTTCTGTAGCCGCCGCCACCGTCGTCCCTATATCGGGGGGATCTAAAGTTCTTCCCGGCACCCTGCCAGAGGGGAGATCATCCCGGAGGCCTTCTCTCCAGTATGATGCGTGAGTAGTTCCACCTTGGACTATGGGTCCATGTAGTAGCTAGATGGTTGTATCTCCTCCTTTGTGCTTTCATGTATAGATCTTGTGAGCTCCGTTCATGATCAAGATCTAATCTATTTGTAATCATGCATGTTGTGTTTGCGGGGTTCCGATGGATATTGAGATTATTATGTTGGTTTGATTAATGTTTTTGTCTTTATGATTCTATCATGTCTGTGTTTTTTGTGATCTTGCATGCTCTCCGTTGTTAGTAGCTATCTTGGCCAAGTAGTTTCTAGTGACTCCAAGAGGGGGTATTTATGCTCGATAGTGGGTTCATGCCTCTAGTTTCTAAGGGAAGTGACAATAATCTCTTCGGTTGTAGATGTGTTGTTGCTACTAGGGAGAAAACAACGGTCTCTTGTTCATGGAACATGTGGACTGTTTACGTTACACACTTTGCTTAAAGCAGTTGTCTGTTGCTTGCAACTTAATACTGGAGGGGGTTCGGATGATAACCTGAAGGTGGACTTCTAGTCATACATGTAGTTGGATGGTGGTCTATGTATCTTGTTGTATTGCCCAATCGAATCTCATAGGATCTTTCTGACTAGTAATTGCATTGTTATGCCTTGCTCAGTTCCTGTCAATTACCCTGCTGTAATTTGTTTACCCTTCATGCTCTGTTGTTTATCTAAGGAGAACACCTCTAGTGAACTATGGACCCCGGTCCAATCTTTACCATCGATATATCTTCCACTGTTACTTGTTTACTTGCTGCAAACCATTACCTTCCACACCATACGTTTAATCCTTTGTTACAGCAAACCGGTGAGCTTGACAACCTCACTGATTCGTTGGGGCAAAGTCTTGAGTTTGTGTTGTGCAGGTCTCCGTGTTGCTTGCAACACCTGTGTGACGTTTCCTTCCTCCTACTGGTTCGATAACCTCGGTCTCTATTGAGGGAAAACTTGCTGATGTGCTCTTTCATACCTTGCTCTTGGGGTTCCCAACAAGACTCCACATCAAGTACCAAGTTCTCTGGCGCCACCAAGGAGTCATCACGCCCTAGTCCCCTAGGAAATTTACACACATGCTACGTTGTGGCGGGCCGCCATCCCCAGGAGGTTGGTACTCATCTTGTGGTGCAAACATATACTATATTTTTCTCGAGTTACGCCCCGGTAATTGCGGTTTCTAACTATAGGTACCTTATAAATGGCCCTCAATTTTCGGGAAAAAATGTTTTGGGGTGCCCCATGGGGTACCTAGGCTGGGCACGTGGCTAGGTTCAAGGTTGCAATGGACCTCGCGTGCCTGCGCGCGCCAGCGGGTTTTCCAATTTTGCCCACCCCCAAACCCCGGCAATGGGAAATTCATCAAAAATCAAAAAAATATGAAACCATCTCGAGTAGCCCTCGTGTGTCACCCACTACCAACATAAAATCATAAACAAGAAAAAACATGACTTTTGGCACACGACGCACCCCCCGGATGGCTATCGAGTAGGAGTTAACATGGCTTTCAACCCTAGACCTCCCCTCACTACCCAGAACGTGGATCTACTGCGTGGATTGAGCCCAAATCAGGCACCTAGCTCCCTCTCGGCATTCTAAGCAATTTCTCCAACTAGAGTGGCGAGGTTTGATCTCATCAATGCCCATTGTTATGGACTTGGGTTTTGGAGAAGATGGGGATGCTGGAGATCGCAGAATGGTTAACAAACAAGCAACACGGGGACACGAGGTTTACCCAGGTTTAGGCCCCCGGAGGGAAAACCCTACTCCTGCTTGTCTGCTCTTGATTACGGCGGAACCGGTGATTATAGGGGTGCACAAATGCAATCGGGCGTGGAGGTGTGTATGCGAAAGTATGAGAGAGAGAGAGAGAGCTCTAGGTCGTTCCCTCCTGGCCTTTATATAGACTTAGGCAGGTCCCAGGCACAGATCTAGTCGGTTACAGGTTCTAGGGTTTACCCCTTTGAATTTCCTATCTACTCTAGTCTTGCTCTCCAAGGATCCGAAGGCGTCATGGGCCTTGGCCACCCGAAAATCTTCATGGGCCCGCGTATATTTGTCATGGGCCTTCCTTGGGCTGGACCAGGTATGCTGAGATCGTGTACCCGCGGGGTATAACCATGTCAGTAGCCCCCGAGTGTTCAGTCGAATCGTAGAATCGACTGAGGACTCTTCAATCCTTCGGGTGCAACTCTATCTTTCAAGAGAATGTGTATGGATTGTTGATGCATGTGCCTGACTCTCCCGACGGATCAGGGTCAGTTAAATGTCTTAGGACAAAACAACACGATCTTCTTCAGGTTCGAGTCCCTCGACTCGAACCCGGAACATATGCTGGCGTAATTCGACTCAGGCCGCGGAGGACTTACAGGAGTGGAATTCCAGTGAATTTAATTGATGTACCCAACGCGTCCGTCGGGATTTTTCATCGCGCCTGTTGGCATGGGTTTATACTATCAGAGCGCAATCATGTGTGTTACCAGGCCATCAGATGATATCTGTAGGTCTTATCGTTGCGTTGCAGACAGAACATCCGAAGTTTATCACCGCGGAGGTTTTTCGGGTAGCCAAGGAGAATGCTACTCACTTAGCGTTTAGTTGGGGCAGAGTTGCCGAAAAGTTTTTGCATACTGATCCGAAGGATCGCAGTCGAAAATTTATGGGGTGCGCGACCAGCGCTCCCTATGGGAGTAGCCCCTGAGTGTCTATTCGAGTCGTAGACTCGAGCGGAGACTTTAATTCAGTCGTTGTTCAGTGTCGGGTCCATAGGACACAAATTTTTTCGGATTCTTAAATCCATCCTCCCTATGGGAGTAATCCCCGAGTCCGTAGTGGAGTCGTAGACTCAACGTAGGACTCGAAGAAATAGTTCAATGATGTAACATGTTGTTAATTCTTCGGGTGCGCGGCCAGCGCTCCTGATAGGAGTAGCCCTCGAGTAATTAGTCAAATCGTAGATTCGAGTGAGTACTCTTTGATTTAAAGCCGAAGAAATTGTGACTGTTGCTAGTATAGCTTTTGATGACGTCAGTGCTGATGATTGATGACCTCAAGCGTCTTCTGGGCCAGAGATGACTTGACTGGACGAACATGGGTCCAACTTTCTGAACTTGAATTGACCGGTCACGCGCGGCATGGAGATAATTACGGCGTCGCCTTGATTTCCGCGCATAGTGGACGGCGTGTTAGCGACGGTTTGTTGCGATGCTGACACGTGTATGGCCTGATCCTGCCGTTGGCGTTAGGTCTTGTCGATGGACGGTTGTCGTGCATCGTCTTCGTCTTTATAATTATTGGGGAAAAATTAGTTTGTTCTCACCGCAGCTATTCGTTTCACTGCTCCCTTGTTCTCTGAGAGTTCTTGCTGCGCGCTGGAATATCCTTTGACATTTCCCTCTTACATCCTGCGTTCTCGCCGCCGGCGCGGCCGTACCGCAATGGGGAAGTTGAAGAAGTCTTCTTCTGCAGTTGGTACCAGCGCTGCTGGAGGGAAGAAGAGTGTCGCCGCTACCCGTGTCACTGATAGTGGCTGGCGGCGATCAGAGACGCGGGAGAGTGATCTCCGCAAGCTTCGTGAGCGGGGCTTGATCCCACAGGATAGTGAGGCCGTCAAACTCCCAGGCAACGAGGTAATCCCCCGTCCCCCCGCTGGGTTTCGAGTTATGTTCCTCGCCTTCGTTATTCGCGGATTTTCCTTCCATCCCGACTTCCTTCGGACAGCTTTTCTTCACGGTCCAATTGCATCATCTTTCCCCAATTCTTTTCTTCACATTGCTTGTTTTATCACTTCTGCATGAGTCTGGATCGGTGTCAAGACTTTGGCCTCTTCCGGAAACTCTATTCCGTGAAGAGGCAATCTGGTTCGGATGGTGTTTATCCCATTGGGGGTTGCATCATCTCCCTCAAACCCAATCTGCTTTTCTTTTCTTTTTCCATGTCCGAATCTGTCCAGTACTGGCGGAGGTGATGGTTTTATATTCGCGACTCCACAGTGGCTGGGCAGCATTTTGGTCTTGCTCCTTTCGACCCCTCCCAAAAGATCGAGCCGAAGAGGTCCTGGAAAAACCAGATCTTGGATGGCGAGGTAGCAGAGATAGAGGCTCTCTATTGTCGAGTGGAGGATCTCCAGTTGATTCCGGAGAAGGAAGTGAACGGTGTGGATATCATCCGCACATTTCTTGAGCGTCGGGTGCAACCACTCCAGGCTAGGGTGCACCCGATGTTCCTTTATGCTGGTCGTCGTGATCCTACTAGGGTTTCGGCTGAGAAATTCTCCCAGGGAGATCTCGACAGGGCCCTTCGTTCACTGCTGAAGTTCAAGGCTGGAGAGGATATCCCGGGGAAGTCGCTGACTTCTCCGTTTTCTGCTTCGCTTCCTATTCCACATGTGTAGATCCGTGCGCGTAGCGCTATTTTCGACTGCATTGTATTTGCATTTGTTTGCTAACAAATTTTCTTCTCCTATGCAGAACTTCAAAGTACCGGGCATGTCGCCACCATTACCCGGAGTATTTCTGGATGCTCCAGATAATGATGTGGTGGATTCCATGTCCGAGCTGCCGTCGGCGCGATCTCCGGCTGAAGAGGCCAACGAGTCGAGCGAGGACCACACTCGCATGCGAACACGGAGCTCCAGCGAGTCTTCGGATGATTCGACTCCTCCGACTCCTAGGAACCCGCTATGTCTTGAACGTCACAGAGATGGGCATGGAGGCTCTTCCTCTCTGATTCCTGCCGTTCCCGTGCGGGCTGTGGCACCGCACCCGCCGGCGAAGCGGAAGAAGGAAGAAAAGAAGGAAGAGAAGAAAGTCCGGAGGACCCCTCCTGTCTTCAACCTAAGCGAGCTTGACTCGTAAATTTCTTTAATCCTGTACTGCTTTTCCTTGCCTGTTTACTTTGTACTTGTGCTAATTTGTCCTTGTGCAGGCACTCTTCCAACGACTCCTCCAGCGATGGTGCTCGGGAGATGATGGGGGAGTCGAAAGTCACGTCTCCTCCTCCTCAGACGGTGGCTACCTCTAAAGGAGCTGCTCCAGACCCTTCTCCGCAGGAGGTTCAGGTGGTTGCGCCTCAGAAGGCTACCAGCGGACCTTCGGAGTCGCCATCGGATCATGTGAGTAGTTCTGCCTCCTGCCACGGGGGAAGCCCCCGAGCATCTATAAAGGAGTTTTGTTGTTTGTTTTTCCTTCGAGTCTCGGGGGGAGCCCCCAAGCGCTTTCATGTGTGTAGTTTGCTTCTGCTCTTTCTTTTGGGCGTAGCCCCCGAGTCCTTCTCTTGACTAGTAGGTCTTTTTCCTGCAGCCTTTGTGCAGGATGACAAACGACTGGTGCAGCAGCACCTGGCGCTGGAGGCCAGCCTCAAACAGCTTCAAGGTACATTTATGCCTTTGGTCTTTGCTTCTTCTTGTATTCTTGTTCTGTTATCCGACGTTTGTATTATTTGAATGTAGAGGAGCACAACACCTCCCTTCGTGAGATTGATGCTCTCAAAAAGAGCCTCGGTCAAGCGGAAAAGAAGGCCGAGGTCGCTGTTGGTGCGAAGGAGCGCCTCGAGCTGGAGCTGGCCACTGCGGCCGAGGCTAAGGAGCGCCTGCAGCGGGAGGCCACGGACTGCGAGGAGCAGCTTGCCGCCGCTACGGCTTCGCGCGAGACAGAGGTGGCCGGCAAGCTTATGGCGGCTGCCAAGGCTGTTTCGGGTGAGTATCTTCCCCGTCCTCTTTTGATTTCCTTGTCTTTATTTTGCGGTGCTGTTGCTCATTCTTCTTCCTTGTTGTTTTAGATGCCGCAAGCATCGAGTTTGATCGCGGTGCTCTGGAGCACCGGAGTGCTCTGGATGATGCTGCTGCGGCGGTTGAAGATCGATGCGGCACCGTCGTCAACTCGCTTGCCAAGGCCAAGGAGGTCCTTGGGCGCTTTTACAAGGAGCTTGTCCCCAAGGGCGCGGCCCTTGATGATGTTTATGCTCTCGGAGGCGCTTTGTCACCGAGCACCTGCATACAAGCGTGCGAAGGAAGGGCATCGGTGCATCCGCTGCTAGCAATGGCCTTGGCCATGGAGGAGCCGACCTTCCTGTGTCACTTCCGGATGTTGACGATCACGATGGATCCGAGGTAGCCTTCGCTACCTATTACGCTTCATATGTAAAGCGTTATGGGCCGAAGTTGATTGATCTGCTGGCCGAGTACGCGCTACGGCAGCAGCGGGAAGCCAAGGCGAGGCAATCCGGCTCTAAGGCTACTCAGGGTGCCGCGTCTTTGGCACTATAGCTGTAGGATAGTTGTAGTCTCTTTTGTTGTAATTATTTTGATGAACGAATCCTTGTGCCACGTAGTGGCTTTTGATGCACTTAATGGATTTGTTGAGTTATGTGCTCCTTCGTCTGTGTGTTCATGTCTTTGCCTATCTGTTGATCTAGGGTCCTTCGGGTGCTGATCACGTTGACACTTCGCCTACAGCGCGGCTGCGGCCATCTTTGGATGATTCGTCGCAGCTTGCGTTTCTTCGAGACCGTGTTCGTAGTCTCGAGAAAGAGTTGCTTGGGGTGCGTGGCCATGCCGGCGTTTGGAAGTCCAAGGAGAATCGAGGTGCTGCTAGAGAGGAGTACCTGATGGCGGAATTGCTTCGATTGTCCGAGCAACTTCAGTGTAATTTTTTCGAGCTATTGCCCATTTCTTCGGATGCGCCTGCTGGCATTGCATCTTACTTCGGATGATCTGATCGATCCGAGGAAGAGGGAAGTGGTCCTTTGGGCAGTGCTTGTTTAGCGACGTTAAATCTACGCACATCCGCAGGATGTCCGTGTCCTTCTTTGGGACCATCACTGTATTTGCAAGCCACTCGCTTTCTTTGATTTCCCTGATGAAGTCTGCAGTGAGTAGTCTGTTGATTTCTTTGCCGATAGCGGATCGTGGCTCGACAGTCTCGGATGGACTGCTTGACGGGCTTGGTCCGGAAGACGCGATGGCTGCGTTCGGCGAATTCCACAGGAACTCTGGCATGTCCGCAGGACACCAAAAGATTTCAGCGCTCACGGAGGAATTCGACGAGCGCGCCTTCCTATGCGAGGCTGAGGTCGTTGGCGATCAGCGCCGTCTTGGAGGCATCCGTCGGATGGACTTGCACCTTCTTTGTGTTGACGGTGGAGTCAAAATACATGTCAGGTGCGTTTTGTCGTGCGACTGAGGGTGCCCCGTTGTCCGTCACCTCGCGGAGCCTTAGGAGCTCCTCCTGCATGCCGAATGACTGGGAGATTCTGTTGAAATCTCTGTCGCATTGGTCCGATCGGGTGAAGCTCCCGTGGATTGTGATGACGCCCTTTGGTCCTGGCATCTTGAGTAGCAGGTATGCATAGTGTGGGACAGCCAAGAACCTTGCGAATGCTACACGCCCGAGGATGGCGTGGTACTGTGATGGCCAGTCCACCACTTCGACTTCGAGTTGCTCCAACCGGAAGTTGTTCGGCTTGCCGAAGATGACGTCGAGCCATATTTTTCCCAGGGGGAATATGCCCTTCCCTGGAACGATGCCGTGGAACGTTGTGTCTAACTGTTCCAGGCTGCACTACGGGATCTGCATTGCTGCTAGAGTGCTTGCGAACATCAGGTTGATGCCGCTGTCGCCGTCCATGAAGACGCGACTCATCTCGAAACCTCCGATCTGCGCCTCCAGCACCAGGGCAGCGTGACTTGGGTGAGGGATCTGGCAAGGGTGATCCGAACGACTGAACGTGATGCAGGACTCCGATCCGCTGAGGTACTCAGGGATGGCGGGTGGAGTTGCCACGGCCAGGTTGATCTATCGGGTGATTTTCTTCTGCACCCTATTTGTGGGGTGCCCCTTCTGGATCATCAGTGCTCCTTTCGGCTGGGGATACCCGTTCCTAGCGTTTTTCTGGGCTGGTGCGACTGGTTGATTCAGGCCTCCAACAGGTGGCGGTGGAGGAGCTCCATGCGCTATTTCTCCTGGCGCGTGTGCGTTCCCAAACGCAGGGATTGGGGCTTGCTGCCTCATTTGCACCATGCTTTCGCTGAGTTTCTGGAACTCGCGGCAGTCCTTGAGCATGTGGCTTGCCTTATTTTTGCCATCCTGCTTGTCGATGTAGAAGTGGATAGTGCATGGAACCGAAAGCTTTTCGTATGATGAGGGTCCGTTATCGTGGTCGCGGCGTTGCCACGACTGTGCTGGGCGCCCCCCATCGCGGAAGTTTCCTCCGCGGTATCCTCCGCTGTTGCGGTTGGCGTCGTTGCGGCGATCGGCGTAGCCAGCCGCGACCATGTCGGGTCCGTCGCGATCGTCGTAGACGCACGATCTTCTTTTGCTACGGCGCTCTCGCCGTCGACCGTAGTCGTCTTCTTCTTCTGATTGTGCTCGGTGAATGGAATCTTCTCCGTCAGCCCACCTGTTGGCGATGTCCATGAGGTGGTCGAGTGTTTTGGGCTTGACGCACCCAAGTTCCTCCTTGAAGTCTTGGCGTTTGACGCCGTCCCTGAAGGCGTCGATGGACCTCTCTTCGGAGATGTGTGTTGCGGAGTTCTTTGTGTTGGACCAGCGTAGTATGTACGAGCGAATGGATTCGCCCATTCGTTGAGTGCAAGCTCGCAACTCTTCGATTGAGGCGGGCCTCTTGCTGGTTCCTTTGAAGTTTCGGATGAAGCTGTAAGCTAGCTCATCCCAGCTTCTGATGGACCCTGAAGATAGGCTGCTAAGCCAGATCCGGGCTGCGCCTGTCAGCTGCAGCTGAAGGCATTGCATGGCAGTCTCTTTAATTCCACCGTGCAGTTTGACGGATGACAAGTGGTCGCTGAGCCAAGCCTTTGGGTCTTGAGTGCCGTCGAACTTCGGAGTATCTGAAGGAAGCTTGAAATTTCGCGGCATCCGTGTCCGCCGGACGGATCTGCTGAAGCATCGGGCTCCGCAGAGTTCTCCTTCGTCTTCGTCCATCTCGGATTCAGATGAGCATGCGCGATTGGCTCGCGCTTTGTCGATTTTGCGCTGTGTGAGCGCATCTCTGGCTTCGTAGTCGCGGTCGCGGCGGCGCGAACTCTTCTTCCTTCGGGGAAGGTCATGTTCCTCTTCCTCGGATGAAGGGGTGGGGCTGCGGTCGAACCTGACCGGAGCTTTATTCTTCGGCTCCGTGGGAGCTTCCTGGTGGAGCGCAGCTCCAACGAGTCCGAGTTCGGTGAGTGCGGACTTGTGCATGGCCCTCTTCGGGTCTCCCTCTAGAGGTGGGTGAGCTGCGAGGTACGCAGTGGCTGCCATGATCGCAGCCTGCGGCGTTTTTGGGATGACGTTGCCATCGGCATCCATCTCCATGAAGGATGTGTGGAGGTTTCGGGTCACCTCCCGGCACTCCTGGGGGTCCATGTTCTCCACCCGAGAGCGGTGCTTGTTGCCTTGGTTGGCGTTCGAGCTGGAGCCGATGCCCATGGCGGAGAGCGCAGCTCGTGTGGCTAGACTCGAGGTCTGCTTGGCGCTTGTCGAGCACCTCTGATCTTGACCTACTTCTTGTGCTCCTCGTGAGCAGGTGGTAGGCCATCAGATATCCCGGAGGCATCTGCAGCGGTACTATGTTTCGCCACGGTATGGACCTGGGCCCATCCTTCTTTGCTAAGGAGGATGACATGGCTGTTGTTTTCCCCTTCGGGTGGGGGGACTGGCTTCTTCTGTTCCCGCTGTTTCGTTCTGGCGGGTTGGGTGGCGGGTTGGGTGTTTGCTGATCCGCGTCGCTCTGGATGACTACAGCGCATTGGTAGCGCTCGTAGATTGGTCCACTGGCCATGAGCTTTTCGAGATCCGAACCAGAGGTCCTCATCCGATGGCGGATCGCAGATCGGAGTTGCAGCTGCCGTCAGAGAAATCATCTGTGATCATGTTGTGCATAGCACGGGGTGGTCCATGAAGCGGCCTGATTGATGGTAGGGCACCCGCCGGAGGCGGAGGGTGCCGGTTGCCCACCGGAAGCGAAGCTCGAACAAGATTTGAGTCCGTCGCCACGGGCTCAAGTCCTTCATGGTGGCTGGTGAGTGGGCGGTGAAGTCGAAGAGCCAAGAGGAGGTGACTCTCCGTCGCCCGTGGAGTTGTAGATCGATCGGGTTGGGACCGTCACGATCAAGACAATCAGCGTCCCAGTTCCACAGACGCCAATTGACGAGGTTTGATCTCATCAATGCCCATTGTTATGGACTTGGGTTTTGGAGAAGATGGGGATGCTGGAGATCGTGGAACGGTTAGCAAACAAGCAACACGGGGACACAAGGTTTACCCAGGTTCAGGCCCCCGGTGGGAAAACCCTACTCCTGCTTGTCTGCTCTTGATTACGGCGGAACCGAAGGTTACAAGGGTGCGCAGATGAAATCTGGCATGGAGGTGTGTATGCGAAAGTATGAGTCGAGAGATCTAGGTCGTGCCCTCCTGGGCTTTATATAGACTTAGGCAGGTCTCGGGCATAGACCTAGTCGGTTACAGGTTCTAGGGTTTTACCCCTTTGAATTTCCCATCTACTCTAGTTTTGCTCTCCAAGGATCCGAAGGCGTCATGGGCCTGGGCCACCCAAAAGTCTTCATGGGCCGGCGTATATTTGCCGTGGGCCTTCCTTGGGCTAGACCAGGTATGCTGAGATCATGTACCCGCAGGGTATAACCATGTCATTGCAGGTTCTAACCTTGATCCGAGGGAGGAGAAGGAGCGTGTTGCTGTTCGGGTCAATTGCTTGACTCAACAGGACATGGAAGCCGGCGGGTTCTTCTGGATGGATCGGGATCGTGCTATGGTCCTTGCGACGGTGCAAGATTGCGTTCACCAAGTATCGCGAGTGCTTCGTCAGTTGAAGACTGCACTTGCGTTGGTTCTGCATGTGATGTTTCCGCTGGATGCTGCACCTTCAACCCTCTCTGGTCTTTTGTCGAAGTTTCGGAACGTGAATCGTGTCAAGGAATTGGTGCGGCATCAGCTCGTCGCATGAGTGAAGGGTGCGTTGTCCCTTGTGAGGTGACGCTCGATGTAGATATGTCATTTGAAGGCCGGGCCACCCTTGACGGATGGTGTGTGGGATATGCGTCTGCATTATGCGGCTGTAAGGCAGTATGCCGAAGAGATCGTAGATCTGTTTGAGCAGCGTGCTCAGGTTATTCTTCAGAATAGGTAGTCCCTGTAAAAGTGATAAATGTAAAATTTGTATATATTTGACTGGGCGTTTTTTGCCCTTTGTTATAAAGGTTTGGTTGTTGTTTGAGAACGTAGTGCTTTGTTCGCATACGTGTCCTTTTCGTTAGCCTGATGTGGTCAGCTACTCAGGTGTACACGTGTTATCCTCAATCGACAAAATCGTGAGGTGGGGGAGCCCCCAAGTGCATTTGTAGCATGAAGTAAAAGTGCGAATAGGAAAACAAAATTTTGGGGCGAGACACTTAGCTTTATTTATATCGTAATGGAGGAGGTACATTGTTCGGCTGAGTAGCCTTGGCTGAATAGCCTTATTGAAAGTAAAGGGATAGGTAGCTAGGGGTAGAATCATCGCAGCTGTGCGACGTTCCATGGGTTGGAGTATGCGACTCTAGACTCCACGTGCTTGAGGCGATAGGCGCCACCTGGGATGACTTCGGTGACGATGTAGGGTCCTTCCCATGGTGACTCGAATTTCTTCGGTCGCTCTTGCTTGAGTCGCAAGACAAGGTCTCCTTCGACAAAGGACCTTGGATGCAGCCGTCATCTGTGGTAGTTGCGGAGACTCTGCTGGTACACCGCTGATCGAGCTGCTGCTATGTCTCGTGCTTCGTCGAGTGTGTCGATGGAGTCTTTGAGTGCAGCCGTGGATTCGGCTTCGCTATAAGCGACGACCCGGGGGGCCTGGTGGCGATTGCCGGTAGCACGGCTCCGTGCACCATGACGACGGTAGCCGGTGGAGCTGTTTGGCGTACGCAGCTCCCTAGGACGGAGGGTAGCTCTTTCGTCCGGCGGTAGTCGCTCGAGTGGGCTCATGAGGCGCTTCTTGATGCCAGCGCTGATGAGGCCGTTGGCCTTTTCCACCTGCCCGTTCGTTTGCGGGTGTGCCACAGAGGCGTATGTGATGTTGATTCCGAGGCCTTCGCAGAAGTCTTGGAATTCTTTGGAGATGAAGTTTGATCCATTGTCGGTGATGATGCTATGCGGTACGCCGAACCTGTAAACAATGGATTCAAAGAACTTGACGACGGTCTTGCCCTTTTGGTTAGTGACCGACATGGCCTCGATCCACTTGGTGAATTTGTCGACTGCGACCAGGAGGTAGACGTGCCCTCCTTTCGAGGACCTTGGCAGTTTGCCGATCATGTCGAGGCCCCATTGGGCGAAGGGCCAGGCCAAGGGTATGGGCCTGAGCTCTGACCCGGGTGCGTGTGGTTTTTCGGCGAACCTTTGGCACCCTTTGCATCTTCGGACGATGTCTTTTGCGTCGTTCATGGTCAGCAAGAGAATCCAGCTCAGAGCTTTGGCGAAGGGCGGCACCGCGTGATGGCCGTAGATGCCCTCGTGGATGTCTTGAAGTATGGTTTTCCCGTCACCGATGGTGACGCACCTTTGTAGTACACCCGAAATGTTGCGCTTGTACAGCTCGCCATTGATGATGGTGAAGGCTTTTCACCGGCGAGATATGCGTTGGGCATCCGCTATCAGGTAGTTCTCCGTCTATCAAGTACTGGAGGTACGGTCGTGTCCAGGTTTCTTCGACTGCCATGACCTGCATCAGGTTGACCGTGGCGACCTCTGGGTCCAGTTTTTTGGGTCCTTCATGACCTTCGGGTAGCGTAGCCCCCGAGTGTTCTGCTTCTTCGGGTGATCCCTTGGGGAATTTCCGCTTGATGGATGGCACGCAGATCTGTTCGACGAACACACCTGGTGGCACCCTTGCGCAGGTGGAGCCAATGTTGGCGAGTCTGTCGGCCTCCTCGTTGCTTTCTCTTCCAACATGCCGAAGCTCACATCATCGAATTCTCCCTCGAGTGAGTTGTAAAGTGCGCGGTACGCGATTATGTTTTCGGCGTGTGCGTCGACTCATTCATCGTCTGTTGGACAACGAGGTTGGAGTCACCGTAGATGACCAGGCGCGTTGCTCCGCAGATCTTTGCCATCCTCATACCGTGGATGAGGGCTTTATATTCGGCCTCGTTGTTGGAAGCTCGGAATTTCATCCGAAGGACGTACTTCATCTTGTCGCCCTGCGGGTAGTCAGTATGACCCCGACTCCTGCTCTAGCTTCACGCCTGGAGCCGTCGAAATGCATCGACCATGACTGCAATATGTCTGGGGTGTCTGGCAGCTGCAGCTCCATCCAGTGTAAAAGGAAGTCCGGGAGGACCTGAGACTTGATTGTGAGTCGCTTCTCGTAGACGATGTCTAGGGGTGACAACTCGATGCCCCACAGGGCCATGCGTCCTGTGGCCTCCAGATTGTTTAGGATGCTGTTCAGGGGTGCTTCGTTGACGACCATCACCTGGTGCTTCTGGAAGTAATGGCTCAACCGACGAGCCGTTGCTGAACACGCCTGAGGCGAAGTCGTAGTGAGGGTACCTCTGCTTTGTTGGCGTCAATACCTCGCTGAGGTAGTAGATTGGGCATTGGACCCCATGGGTCTTGCCTTCTTCGGGTCGCTCAACCACCAGCACGGTGCTTACCACCTGGTGTGTGGCTGCTATGTACAGCAGTAGGGGCTCGCGTTCCTTTGGTGTAACCAAGACGGGCGAGGTGGAGAGCAGCCGCCAGATCTTGAATGCGTCGTCGCCTTGAGCGTCCACTCAATTTATCGCTCGCGTAGCAGTTGGTAGAATGGCAGGGCTTTCTCGCCCATGCGGCTGATGAACCTGCTCAATGTTGTTATTCGTCCTGCAAGCTGCTGGACACCCTTGAGGTTCTTCGGCTTCTCCATGGCCATGATGGCCCGGATTTTCTTCGGGTTCGCCTCGATCCCACGCTGGAGATGAAGTATCCAAGCAGCTGACCCGATGGGACACCTAAGGCACACTTTTCGGGATTGAGCTTGATCCTGTAGCGGTCGAGATTATCGAACGTCTCACGGAGATCATCGATGAGCGTTCTTGCCTCCCTGGTTTTGATGACTATGTCGTCGACATAGACTTGGACGTTGCAACCGATCTGGTCCTTCAGGCATGCCTACATGCATTGCTGGTACGTGGCACCTGCGTTCTTTAGCCCGAAGGGCATTGTTTTGTAGCAGAACACTCCGAACGGTGTGATAAACGCTGTTTTCTCTTGATCTTCGACCTTGAGTCGAATCTGGTTGTATCCTGAGTAGGCATCGAGGAAGGAGAGTTTCTCGCATCCTGCAGTCGAATCGATGATCTGATCGATCCGAGGAAGAGGGAAGTGGTCCTTTGGGCAGTTCTTGTTCAGCGACGTGAAGTCTACGCACATCCGCAGGATGTCCGTGTCCTTCTTGGGGACCATCACTGTATTTGCGAGCCATTCGCTTTCTTTTATCTCCCTAATGAAGTCTACAGAGAGTAGTCTGTTGATTTCCATTCCGATGGCTTCGGCCCGTGGCTCGGACAGTCTCCGGATGGACTGCTTGACGGGCTTGGTGTCTGGAAAGACGTTGAGTGCATGCTCGGCGAATTCCCTGGGAACTCCTGGCATGTCTGCTGGACACTAGGCGAAGATTTCCCAGCGCTCACGGAGGAATTCGACGAGCGTGCTTTCCTATGCGGGGCTGAGGTCGTTGGCGATCAGCGCCGTCTTGGAGGCATCCGTCGGGTGAACCTGCACTTCCTTTGTGTTGACGGTGGAGTCGAAAGACATATCAGGAAGCATTTTGTCATGCGACTGGGGGTGCCCCGTTGTCCGTCACCTCGCGGAGCCTTACGAGCTCATCCTGCATGCCGAATGACTGGGAGATTCTGTTGAAGTCCGTGTCGCAGTGGTCTGATCGGGTGAAGCTCCCGTGGACCGTGATGACGCCCCTGGGTCCTGGCATCTTGAGTAGCAGGTACGCGTAGTGTGGTACAACCAAGAACCTTGCGAATGCTACACGCCCGAGGATGGCGTGGTACTGTGATGGCCAGTCCACCACTTCGAATTCGAGCCGCTAGCATCGGAAGTTGTCCGGCTTGCCGAAGATGACGGCAAGCCATATTTTTCACAGGGGGAATATGCCCTTTCCTGGGACGATGCCGTGGAACGTTGTGTCTGACTGTTCCGGCTACATGAGATCCGCATTGCTAGAGTACTTGCGAACATCAGGTTGATGCCGCTGCCACCATCCATGAAGATGCGGCTCATCTCGAAACCTCCGATCTGCGCCTCCAGCACCAGGGCAGCATGACCTGGGCGAGGGATCTGGCAAGGGTGATCCGAGCGGCTGAACGTGATGTAGGACTACGATCCGCTGAGGTACTCAGGGATGGCGGGTGGAGTTGTCACGGCCAGGTTGATCTGACGGGTGATTTTCTTCTGCACCCTATTCGTGGGGCGTCCCTTCTGGATCATCAGTGCTCCTTTTGGCAGGGGATACCCGTGCCCAGTATTATTCTGTGCTGGTGCGACTGGTTGGTTCGGACCTCCTACAGGTGGCGGTGGAGGAGCTCCATGCGCTATCTCTCCTGGTGCGTGTGCGTTCCCAAATCCAGGGGTGGAGCTTGCTGCCTCATCTGAACCATGATTTCGCTGAGCTTATAGAACTCGCGGCAGTCCTTGAGCATGTGGCTTGCCTTCTTCTTACCATCCTTCTTGTCGATGTAGAAGTGGATGGTGCATGGACCCGAAAGTTTTTCGTATGCTGAGGGTCCGTTATCGCGATCGCGGCGCTGCCACGACTGTGCTGGGCGTCCTCCATCGCGGAAGTTCCCTCCGCGGTATCGTTGCGGCGATTGGCGTAGCCGGCCGCGACCATGTCGGGTCCATCGCGATCGTCGTAGACGCGCAGTCTCCTCTTGTTACGGCGTTCCCGTCGTCGGCCGTAATCGTCCTCTTCCTCCGATTGTGCCCGGTGGACAGAATCTTCGCTGTCGGCCCACCTGTTGGCGATGTCCATGAGGTGGTCAAGCGTCTTGGGCTTGACGCGCCCAAGTTCCTCCTTGAAGTCCTGGCGCTTGACGCCGTCCTTGAAGGCGTCGATGGCCCTTTCTTCGGAGATGTTCGCCGCGGAGTTCTTGGTGTTGGACCAACGCAGTATGTATGAGCAAATGGATTCGCCCGTTCATTGAGTACATGCAACTCCTCGATCGAGGCGGGCCTCTTGCTGGTGCCTTTGAAGTTTCGGATGAAACTGTAGCCAGCCTCCTCGGCCGGATGGATCCACGAAGATATCTTTGCTAAGCGGATCCGGCTATGCCTGTCACCGACTAAAGGCATTGCATGGCGGTTTCCTTGTTTCCACCGTGCAGCTTGACGGATGACAGGTGGTTGCTGAGCCACGCCTTGGGGTCCTATGTGCCGAACCGGAGTATCGAAGGAAGCTTGAAATTCGCGGCATCCGTGTCCGTCGGACGGATCTCAAGCACCGGCCCGCAGAGTTCTCCTTCGTCTTCGTCCATCTCGGATTCAGAAGAGCATGCACGCTTGGCTCGTGCTTTGTCGATTTTGCGCTGTGTTAGCGCGTCTCTGGCGTTGTAGTCGCGGCTGCGATGACGCGAGCTCTTGTGCCTTCAAGGAAGGTCATGGTCCTCTTCTTCGGATGAAGGAGTGGGGCTGCGGTCGAACCTGACTGTAGCTTTCTTTTTTGGCTCCGTAGGAGCTTCTTGATGGAGCGCAGCTCCGACGAGTCCGAGTCCGGTGAGTGCGGACTTGTGCATGGCTCTTTTCCGGTCCCTCTCCGGAGGTGGGTGGGATGCGAGATACGCAGTGGCTGCCATGATCGCAGCTTGCGGTGTCTTCGGGATGATGTTGCCGTCGACATCCATCTCCATGAAGGATGCGTGGAGGGTTCGGGTCACCTCACGATGCTCCTTGGGGTCCATGTTCTCCATCCGAGAGCGGTGCTTGTTGCCGTGGTTGCCGTTCGAGCTGGAGCCGATGCCCATAGCGGAGAGCGCAGCTCGTCGCGCGCTGGACTCTGAGGCTGCTTGCTTGCGTTTGTCAAGCACCTCTTGCATCGACCTGCTTCTTGTGCTCCTCGATCAGGAGCAAATGGTATGCCATCAGCAGGTCCCGTGAGGCGTCTGCAGGCAGGACCGTGTTGTCCTCCACGGTGGCGCGTGCCTGGGCCCATCCTTCTTTTCTAAGGCGGATGAAATGGCCGGTGTTATCCCCTTCGGGTGGGGGGGACTGGCTTCTTCTGTTTCCGCCGCTTCTGTCCTGCGAGTTGGGTGGCGGGTTGGGCGGCGGGTTGGGCGCTTGCTGATCCACGTCGCTCTGGATGACTACGACGCATTGGTAGCGCTCGTAGATTGGTCCGCTGCTGCCGCAACTTTCGTATCCGGAACCGTAGGTCCCTTCATCCGATGGCGGATCGCACAGATCGGAGTTGCAGCTGCTGCTGTCGTAGGACTCATCTGTTGATGATGATGTGCGCAGGACAGGGTGTGGGGCCCACAAAGTGGGCCTGATTGATGGTAGGGGCACCCACTCTAGGAGGCGGAGGGTGCCAGTTTGCCCCACTTGGAAGCAGAAGCTCCCGAACAGGATCTCGAGTCCAACGCTTACGGGCTCAAAGTCCTTCATGGTGGCCGGTGAGTGGGCGGTGAAGTCGAAAGAGCCGAACAGGAGGTGACTCTCCGTCGCCGTAGAGTTGTAGATCACTCGGGTTGGGACCATCGCGATCGCATAATCAGCGTCCCCAGTTCCCACAGACGGCGCCAATTGACGAGGTTTGATCTCGTCAATGCCCATTGTTATGGACTTGGGTTTTGGAGAAGATGGGGATGCTGGAGATCGTGGAACGGTTAACAAGCAAGCAACACGGGGACACGAGGTTTACCTGAGTTCAGCCCCGAGGGAAACCCTACTCCTATGCGCTCTTGAGTACGGCGGAACCGGTGATTACAGGGGTGCGCAGATGCAATCTGGCGTGGAGGTGTGTATGTGAAAGTATGAGAGAGAGAGAGCTCTAGGTTGTGCCCTCCTGGCCTTTATATAGACTTAGGCAGGTCCCAGGCACAGATCTAGTCGGTTACAGGTTCTAGGGTTTACCCCTTTGAATTTCCTATCTACTCTAGTCTTGCTCTCCAAGGATCCGAAGGCGTCATGGGCCTTGGCCACCCGGAAATCTTCATGGGCCAGCGTATATTTGCCGTGGGCCTTCCTTGGGCTGGACCAGGTATGCTAAGATCGTGTACCCGCGGGGTATAACCATGTCATAGAGATTCCAGGGTTCCATGAAGAAATCCAGAGTTTCTCGTATCATAACCCTAATGACCAATAGCAGTCGTCGGATCGTAACCCTATTCTCTAAAGGCGACCATTAGATCGTCTCTTCTAGAATACTCGGCCCTCTTCCCCCTTCCTAGGGCACTGGTTCTGCCTGCCGATGGTTACAGACCGTTCGATCAGGCCGCATGGATGCTAGGATGTTTCTTTGTAAGGCTGATCTGCGAGTAGACTGTTGTGCGACATGGTTCTCCGTGCTTATAATATTCAAATATATTATTATATGCACTTCCTTCTGCCCTATATCAATAGGAGCTCGTGACTGAGCATGTCTCTTTCACAGCCATAACCCCTTCTCCACCGCAACTCGTCGTGCCGGACGGCGCCACCGGCTTTCACGCGCCGTTCCCCGACGACAGCAACCGACTTGAACCTTAAGGTAGGAAATCATTTGAGTAGCGTTTGAATTTATATTAAAAATTCCTGTTGTTGGCTTAACTAACTGCACTTCTGTTCTCTGATTTCTCGACGAACTTCAGATGTGGGAGCTACGCGGCAAGGAGTACTCAGATCGCCAGCCCTTGAACCTGGAGGAGATCCTCACGTGCATCATCATGGCGACGTATGGGATTGTGTGCTCACACCATGGATGTTCTCGCCGTTACCCCTACTACGTGGTCTTAGGGCACGACCTCGCGTGTCGGCACGCCACGTGCGGCTGCACGGAGCCTAACTGCAACTACACCGGCCCGCCGGCAAAGCTCATGGCCCACCTTACAAGGGATCACCCGATCGAAGTGATTAGGCTCTTCTATGGCTACTCCATTCTTCTCCAAGAGCAGGTGTCGTCCCCTGAGTCGGCATGCCGCTGGCTTGTTTTACAGGGGGGACAACTCTGTTTGTGTCTTGATCATCACCGCTCGCGTTCAAGGAATCGTCGCTGGGCCCACCATCACCACTGGCATTCCAGGAACCGATGTTGGGCCCACCTTAATGTCTGCAGTATGCGTCAAGTCGGTCTCATGCGCATGGCCGATGTACACTGTGAGTATGTGGTGGCACGCCCAG
Source organism: Avena longiglumis (assembly GCA_030063025.1). Taxonomy (NCBI): domain Eukaryota; kingdom Viridiplantae; phylum Streptophyta; class Magnoliopsida; order Poales; family Poaceae; genus Avena; species Avena longiglumis. The sequence goes on from CP125978.1 coordinate 109,408,777, forward strand.
CCGCCGTCGTCCGATGCAGTGCATGTGAGGGCCGTGTCGTCGAGCTGCCCGACGCCGGGCGAGGTGGAGTTTACGGACCTGAGGTCAGTTCTTTGTGTGCCATCCAAGTACCTTGTCGATGCTGGACCGGCCAAGCAGATCAATTTCTGCATTCGCATCGAGAAGACCGACTGGGAGTTGTAGAAATTATGTTGTGCTCAAATGTAAGCCATAATTAATACTAGTCCGGTGTGGAGAGCATACTTATCGGACTAATGTATGTTAGTGCAGTTCTGTAATACTCCTTGGTGTAATACATGTTGTTATATTTATCTATAAATTTGGTCGAATTTGATAAAGTTCGACTTAAGAAAATTCTAGAAGTATACTTATTTGCGGACAGAGGGAGTATTCCTTAATAATCGTGCGTGCTCCACCTGCCAGTGTCACGCTTTCCGTGTGCCGTGCACAGAAGACGTTAGATGTGTTCGTGTTATAACAGTCGTTGGATTTTGTTGGTAGGGTTGGCGTTCTTTAATTCTCTTTCCTTCCCCTCGAAGCCACTGTCCTCACTCCACTCCACTATACTCCCTTAGCCGCTAGTAGGCGGAGCGCCACCCCACCAGCAACCTCTCCCACCGCCACCATGCTCCTCCACCTCTTTTTCGTCCTGGCTTTGCGGGGAGACTGCCAGGAAACACATGAAGATCACAGAGACGATGAAAGCGACGTGAGTCGTCTCATACCTTATATTTTATGGAGATTTCTTTATTTTGAGCTAGATCTACTCTGGTTACTCATGTACGTCTGGTGTTCTAGGCCATCGTGACTTTGTACGACTCCGATTATCATGGTTTAGCAGAGGGAGAGAGTCCTCCCCGTTGTAAAAAACATGAGCTTGTGGCCGCTAAATTTGTAGCATCTGAGGGATGCAACACAAGCATGAGGTTTTTACGGTGTGGGCAGGGTGAAGCGTGGCCAACCAAAAGTTGCGGCGTTGTCAAATGGGTAGATCCAGCATGACATTGTCTATGCAGAAATTACTAGAAAAACTATGAGAGAAGAATGCTGAGATGAAAGAAGCCTTAGTCAGCTCACTTCTTGAGAGTGCTGAGATGAAGTTAATGGCCCTTGATGATGCACCAACCCTTTGCCGTGAAATCCGTAGGTTGGAAGCCAAGGTTAGAAAAGTAAGGAAGGAGAGGGACGTGGCGATGGCCCTGAAGGCTAAAGAAGAGAAAGACCTGACTGCATCAAGGATTGAACTACACGAGAAGAAAGTCCATGATCTCACAACTACCAATATGCACAGGTTCCTGAGGATCAAGGCAGATAAAGAACTGACCAAGTGCAAGGAGGATGCCAAAAAAATGCGCTGACGATTCAAACCCTGGAGTGGTAGAATGAAGGGCATTGTGCTAAGGTTAGGAATATAATGGATGTGCGTGTAAACTAGGTTTGTTCAGATTGAGCTCCCTACTGTTAATTGTAATAGTATTTGTCGACCAAGTGGTCTGAAGTCTGAACTAGTAGGAGCCCAAGCTGAATCATGTTCGTGGATTTTCAGTTGTGTGTGAATGCTCGTAACAAAATGTAATAGTATTTTTCGACCAAGTGGTCTAAAGTCTGAACTAGTAGGGTCTGCTCGGAACAAATTGGGCGTATGTTTGTCTATCTTATGCCTTTCTTTCTTCATTTTGTTCGATGGTGGTAATCTGACTTTGCTGGTTTGTTTAAGCGGAATATACGTGGATTCTGCCGCATGCAAAGGGCACATACACAATTTCTATTGTGGAAACACGAGCACCTGTTATTGTGCTGAACACAACTATCCATAATTCCCATTGTATCCCGCCAAACCCATTACAATAATTGTGCTTGCATTAAACAGAACCGAAATTGCAACCAACCTAAACAACATCTAGACCCGTATCATGCCACTGTCATCGAAGTCCACCTCGATTGGTGACCCCTCCACGCCCTTCCCAGCGACATCCACTCCCGCCTGTGGCTTGCCCTTTGCCAAGGAGGCTTCAATGGCATTCTGCATTGCTTCGTCGCCGTCCTCATCCTTGTTGGAATCAACAATGATGAAGGGGACATGGTGGCAATGATCGAGCCCCTTCGCGCCAGGCGGCTCGTGCTCGAGCTTGACGCCACAACAGTGCGTCTACAGATAGGAGGGGCCGAGCTCAGAGACGCAGCGCTGCCATTCTGCTTAAGAAACCATGGCCATTTTATACTGCGACGGTTGGATCTAGGGGTTCATCTGTCGTGGCGAGCTTGGCCGCGAGCGCTGGAGTGGATGGATCTGCCACCACGAGCCATGAAGGCAGATTTTTCCTGATACAAGGTGTACGGGGAGGGTGGAAAACTGTGGGACCAGGCGTGTGATGTATACTCGGCAAGGCCTCCCAACGATATGTAGGCGGGCATGAGGCCAAAAAATTTTGGTCAATGAGAGAGAAAGGGCCTTTGAACAATGAAGGCATGAACTTTGGAGGAGCCCCGCCTGTTAGCCCAAAGTGGATTGTAGTATTCGCCTCGAGTTACTGGGTGGGATAAATCACGCTTCACCGTTCCCCTACTCTGACATCCAAGGCTCCTCCGTCGTCCCCTTTTTCATCTGCCCTCGCTCCCCTAGCCCATGGCTCGCAGCTCATGCAGTTCGTCTCAAGAAAAATCAGGGTCGGCTCAACGCCGCCAGACAGGTGCCCCCATCAGGTACCGGAAGACTCCCTATGATTACTACCCCGAGATGTTGTGTTTGTGCGGTGAGAAGATGCCGACATGGATTTCTTGGACCGACGAAAATACTGCAGGAAAATTCACCAAAAGCGGCATCAGAGCGGTAACCTCGTATGCTATGCGCAGTTGGTAACCCCGATCCGGGACCCGTTATGTAATTTTTGTTTGTTTGCTTCGATTTTTCGTAGGAAGGGAGGGGACCGGGATGAGACAAGTTTGTGTGGATCGAAAAGCCCCTTACAGGTTTTCACAAGGAGCTTCTTCAGGATCTTTATGATGTTGTGTGGGAAAAGAAGGAGGAGATTCATGCGCTGGAGCGAAAGATCCGGGAGCTTCGCCAGATGAAGGAGATGCAGGAGCAGGAAGGAGGCATGTAGACTAAGTTGCGGAAGCAAGCTGGTGAGATAGACAAGCTAAATATTAGGCTGAAAAGTGGAAACAATTTCCTCATTATCTGGGTATTATCTATTTCCTTTGTTGTTTATGTTGCCATGGCATTTTCCAACAACTGAAATAAATTGCGGCTTCATGGGATTGTAGCAGCTTAGAACTTGTTTTTCAGCTCAGAACCTTTTAATAAGTGTAATGTTAAAAATAGGGATTTAATCCGACTGGCGCAACCAGTAAGTGCTTATGTAAATTATGTATGTGCCACTACCATCCATCGAACTAGAGAAGCAATTCCCCTTGGCTCCGGTGCTGCGATTGTATAGATAGTAGTGGCACATTCACAATTTCGGCTTCAACAAGTGTCTTCAGCCATTACCAAATCTCAACACGCTACGAGAGCGAGATAACATAGTCAATGAATGGAGAAGTACGAGAACGTGAAATAACTCATATTGTCTTAGACACCACTACACGCTTGTTTCGCCCGACAATTCTCACGAACACAACTCTAGAATTTTATAGAATACATAGACAGGTTCGAGATCAACACATTACTATGCTTCTTCTTAGATAGCCTTCTTACCCTTCCTGGGTGCCACTTCTTTTCCTTGGTGTCATCTATCTTCTTCATTGCCCGCCTTCCTCCTCTTCCTAGGTGCCATCTTTCTTACCTTCACATACTCTGCATCTCCGGGTCGAGGGAAGTCAGGCCAATCAACATCATAATCGTGTTCAACATCATCAATCCACTTGTTTTGATTTTATTCCCACAGAAAAATCACTGATTCCGCAGTCATGTTTCTTACCTTGCACTTCCTGTCAAAAAACAAGACACGGTTAAGCACCTAATATCTACAGAGTACGAACGATTTTTTTTGTATAGGTACCATCTCATACCTAGGTTTGGGTGCATTAAGAGGACACCCCACTGCTCTATGGCCTATAAGAAGACATGTCTTGCATCGGTTTTTGCCCTTCTTGCTACCACTAAAAGATAAACCCACCCTCTCTAGAAAATTCTTAAACCTCTTCACATGTGGTCTACCTCTGCCCCTTTTTGTTACTGGCTGGCATAGCTCAAAACTCAATTGGACTTGAGGCAACTAAGATGGGTCTGTACAGGGCTCGAGGAACCAGCGTCCACAACTCTGAACTTTTCTAGAGAGAAGTAGTCAGACAAATATTGATCCAAATGTGGTAGAGTTCTTTTCTTCACCAAGAAGACCAATGCGTGGTCGCATGGTTTCCTGGTATGCTTCCACTCTAAGAAGGTGCATTCCTGCCGCTCGATGTTCACAACATCCCTATGGCCGTTTTTGGACATATCAACCACCTCACAACTCCTGCTGTTTGACGGGAGAACCCTAAGATAACCAAGCCCTCAGCTTCTCTTATGCAGTTGCTATACAACATGCGTTAGCATATGGCCTCTAAGACTCCCGCCAATCTCTCTCCTTATATTTAACAGCTTCATGATCATACCCCGTATGCCGTCCATCAACATATGAATAGGACGAACTTTTATGTCCTTCACCCAGTTATTCAGGCATTCAGCTAGGTTGTTGTTGATGTAATCAACTTTGATGTCAGGGTTGAACTAACTCCTCTTTCATAGCTGCGAATGATGTGTGGCCAAGTACTAGGGAAGATCTGGGGCTTCCTCAAAAATCTTGCTCATGAAATATTCGTAGCGCCCATCTCTATAAGATCTAGCAGCAGCAAACATGTAACTAAATACGCTGCCTGCGTAGTGCCTGTACAGGTTGAGCATGGCATTCTACCCTTATCTTGCGGGAACACATCCATCATTGCATTCGTCAGCCCTTTGCATGCATCTATGGATATAGCCAATGGATCCATTTGTCCTACTGATCTCCTGAGTTACCTCATAAACCAGACCCAGTTTTCCTCCGTCTCTGTATCTAACAGCCGAATGCCACTGGGAACATCCAGTTGTGACCATCCAATGTTGTAGCAGATGCCAGGAAGCCTTTCCATTTGCCAGTTAAGACAGTACTGTCTATCTCAGATATGGCCTACATTCGTCCGTGAATCCCTGGATGCGAGTTTTAAGCGCCATGAAAAATCTGTTGAAATAAATTTTACCACCTTACGATTTGGTTTCGATCCCCACGACACTCCCTGGACACCTAGCCTGTACCTCAGCCTTGAAGTTGTACAACATCCTGAAGCTATTAGTCCAATCCCCATGCAAGATTTTCAGAGCTTTCTCTTTACCTTTCCAAACCGTGTAATACGATAGACAATGTTGTGTTGGAATTATACCCTAGAGGCAATAATAAAGATGTTATTATTATAATTCATGTTCATGATAAAGTTTATATTCGATGCTAGAATTGTATTAAGCGGAAACATTAATACTTGTGTGGTTTGTGAACAACACCGTGTCCCTGGTACGCCTCTAAGGACTAGCTCATTGATCAATGATGGTTAAGGTTTCCTAACCATAGACATGAGTTGTCAATTGATAATGAGATCATTTCATTGGAGAATGATATGATGGACAGACCCAAACAAAGCAAAGCAATTAGATCGTGTCATCGTGTTCGTCTTTGCGAAGCTTTTCTTATGTCAAATATTGTATTCCTTAGACCATGAGATAATACAACTCCCTGGTATCGGAAGAAAGCTTTGAGGTCATCAAACGTCATCCTATGAGAGGGTGATCATAAAGGTGTCTCTCGGTGATCGGAAAGTATCATTGGGTTGTATGTATCGATTTGGAATTTGTCCCTCCCAAGTCGGAGAGATATACTGGGCCCACTCGTAATCGATATCAACACCGCTTGCAAGCATGTGGTTAAGGATTTAATCACAAAGTGATATCGGATTACGGAACGAGTAAAGTACTTTGCCGTGAACGAGATTGAACTAGGTATGACGGCATGCAAACGATCGAATCTCGGGCAAGTAAAATATCGCGAGACGAAGGAATATATATATGGGATTGATTGAATCACGGCATCGTGGTTCATCCGATATGATCATCGATGAATGTGGGAGTCAATATGGGTGCCTGCACCCGTTGATTATTGATAGAAGATCATGTCTGCATATTCTCGAACTCGCAGGGTCACACACTTAACGTGTCTTGACGCTAGGATAGATTTGATAATTGGTTTATGAATTTTTGTTTGGAGTCTCGTATGGGATCCGGGACATCACGAGAGGTTCCGGAATGGTCCGGAGAATAAGATTCATATAAGGCAGTGCAGTTTTTGGAGTTCGGAATTGTTCCGGGTTAATCGGTATTGTACCGGAAGCTTCTAGAACCTTCCGGAAGGGGACCAACGTGGCCCCACCTTCCGGGAGGGGGCATGGGCCTATGAGGGAGTGTCATGGCCTCATTGGGCCAGGGTCACAAGGCCCCATAGGGCCCAGCCGATCCTAGAGAGTTTAAATCGTTTAAACTAGAGATAGGGTTTCTAGAAGAGGGGAGAGTCCATGCCCCCCACTCCTTATCCTTTGGGCTTGGGGGAGGGTCTAGGGCTGCGCCCCCCTCTATATAAAGAGGGGTGGGGGCGCACCAAACCCCACACCTCTCCTCCAAACCCTAGCCGCCTTGCTAGCTTTCCTCTCTCCCTCCCGACTGTTTGTAGGCGAAGCCCTGCTGCAGAAATTCTCCACCATATACACCACGCCGTCGTGTTGTAGATCCAATCTATCTCTCCACCATACTTGCTGGTCCGAGGAAGGAGGAGACGTCGAGGTGCTGCACATGTGCATCTCACGGAGGCACCGCCACTTGTGGTGCTAGATCGGATCGGATCGCGAGGAGGAGAAGCGAGTACGACTACATCACCCACGTTCTGACGAACGTTCCGCTGCGCGAATCTTCAAGGGTATGAAGATCTAATCCAATCTCTCTCGTTGTTTGCATCTCCTAGATTAGATCTTGGCTTTCCTTCTGTTCGCTCCGTAGAAAATTTTGATTTACTATGCCAAACCCTTGATGGTATCGAGCTAGATCTATGCGTAGATGTGTTTCACGAGTAGAACGCAACATGGTTGTTGCGGCATTGATGTTTTCTGTTGCAAGCCTCTTGTTTGTGTTCTTCTTATGACGGGATAGTGAGATTGAAGCGGTCCAGGCCAACCTTACGCGACGTCGTCGCGAGACCGCTCCGCACTTGACGTGTGGCTTGTTCCACACATGCGCTGGTGGATGTCGCTTTCTCACTATAGTTGTCATGGGATTAACACCGGAGTTTGGCAACCATAATATCACCGTTGTGGCTTTCCGTAGGTAAGAATTGTTCTTAGCATCTACTCCCATAAGCCATGTAAAACATGCAACAACAAAGTAGAGGCGTCTAACTTGTTTTTGCAGGGAGTGTTTTCTATGATATGGTATGGCCCAAGATGTGATGTGTATAATGTATGCAATGATCATGTTTTGTAATGTTTCACGACTTGCATGTCGATGAGTACACAACCGGCAGGAGCCATATGGTTGTCTTTATAATTGTGTATGACCTGCGAGTCAACTTCTTATACGCCATGTAATAGCTTTACTTTATCGCTAAGTAGTTAGCAATAGTTGTAGTTGCTATTCGTGGTGAAGGAAATCATGGTGGAGTGATGGAGATCATGCCGGAACGCACAAGATGGAGATCATTGCGCGAAGATTGGCTATACCATGTCACATAAAGTTATATGCATGTGATGTTTATCCTTTATGTATCTTATTATGCTTAGATCGCGATGGTAGCATTATAAGATGATTCCTCACTTAAAGATCAAGATAAAAACTGTGTTCTCCCCAAGTATGCACCGTTGCGAAAGTTCGTCGTGTCCAAGCATCACGTGATGATCGGGTGCTATAGACTCTACGCTCACATACAACGGGTGCAAGCCAGTTTTGCACACGCGGAAATCCTTGGGTCTAGCTTGACGATCCTAGCATGTACAGACATGGCCTCGGAACACAAGAACCGAAAGGTTAAGCATGAGTCATATGAATGATATGATCGACACTTTGTTGTCCACCATTGAAACCACATCTCTTCTCGTGATGATCGGATTAGGTGTGGTGAATTTGGATCGTGTTCACTAAACAACTTGAGGGATGTTGAATTTAGTGGGAGTTCATTTAGTAATTTGATTAAGTTGAACTATTTATCATGAACATAGTCTAAATTGTACTTGCAAATACTGTAGATCACATGGCCAAATCCAACTTCAACTTCAACGTTTTTGCTGAGAAGGAAAAGCTTAGAAACAATGGGTCTAACTTCACCAATTGGTTCCGCAATCTAAGAATCATTCTGTCTGGCGGACAAAAGGACTATGTCCTTGGGAAAGCGTTAGGTGACCCCCCTGCAATCGCGCTACCGATGAGAAATGTCTATCAACAAGAAAGATGATTATGGTGTGATTAAGAGCACCATGTTGTTTGCTATGGAACCGGAACTTCAAAATCGTTTTGAAACCTATCCCGGGCCCTTTGAGATTCTCGAGGAGCTGAAAACCATGTTTCAGACTCAAGCCCGTTCTGAGAGATATGAGATCTCTGAGAAGTTCTTTAACTGCAAGATGGAGGAAGGGAGTTCCGTTAGTGAGCACGCCATAAAGATGTCGGGCTACACTCAACGCCTTGAGCAACTGGAATGCACGATTCCAGAGGAGCTCAAGATTGATAGGGTTCTGCAATCACTCCCTCCCAGCTACAAAAGTTTTGTAGTGACTCATAATCAGATTGGCTCCATCGACACGATCACCGAGCTCTTCGCAAAGTCAAGGCTGCGAGGTGGACATCAAAAGGATAATCATGTGTTGATGGTCAACAAGCCCTCCTTTAAGAAAGGTAAGGAGCAAGGAAGCCCTTCAAGAAGGGCGGCGGCAGTTTAATGCTCTCGCCGAGAAGAAGCTCAAGTCTGGTCCTAAGCCGGACATCGAGTGCTTCTATTGCAAGGACAAGGGTCATCGAAGCAATCGTCTCAAGTACTTAGCGGACAAGAAGGCTGGAACCATCAAAGGTATATTTGATATACATGTTATTGATGTTTTCCTTACTAGCCCTCGTTGTAGTGCCTGGGTATTTGATACTGGTTCAGTTTCTAATATTTGTAACTCGAAACATGAGCTACGGAATAGACGGCGGCTTGCGAGGGATGAGGTGACGATGCGCGTTGGCAACGGATCAAGAGTTGATGTGATGGCCGTCGGCACGCTCTCCTTAGTTTTACCTACGGGATTAGTTTTAAACCTTAATAAGTGTTATTATGTGCCTGCGTTGAGCATGAACATTATTTCGGATCGTGTTTATTGCAAGACGGTTATTCATTTAAATCGGAGAATAATGGTTGTTCTATTTATATGAGTAACATATTTTATGGTCATGCACCTCTTATGAATGGTTTATTTCTTCTAAATCGAAAGGGATGAAACACACATCCATAACATTGAGGCTAAGAGATGCAAAGTAGATAGTGATAATACTACTTATTTGTGGTAATCGTCTCAGGTCATATTGGTGTAAAGAGCATGAAGAAACTCCATTCGATGGACTTTGGAGTCTCTTGATTTTGAATCATTTGACACATGCGAACCATGCCTCATGGGCAAGATGATCAAAACCTGTTTCCGTCGAGAATGATGGAGCAGCAACTTGTTGGAAATCATACATACCGATGTATGCGACCGATGAGTATTTCGGACGCGGTGGATATCGCTATTTCCTTACTTTTACCGATGACTTAAGTAGATATGGGTATATCTATTTAATGAAACATAAATCTGAAACATTTGAAAAGTTCAAGGAATTTCAGAATGAAGTGGAGAACCATCATAATGTAAAGATTAAGTTTCTACGATCCGATCGTGGAGGTGAATATTTGAGTTATGATTTTCTCACGCATCTTAAAGCAAGTGGAATCGTTTCACAACTCACGCCACCGGAACACCACAAGAATGGTGTGTCTGACAGCGGAATCGAACCCTATTAGATATGGTCCGATCAATGATGTCTCTTCTTGATTTGTTATCATTTTGGGGTTATGCATTAGAAACCGCTGCATTCACTTTAAATAGGGCACCATCCAAATCTGTTGAGACGACACCGTATGAACTGTGGTTTGGTGCTAAACCTAAGTTGTCGTTTCTTAAAGTTTGGGGATGCGAAGCTTACGTCAAGAAGTTGATGCCGGACTAGCTCGAACCCAAAGCGGAGAAATGCGTCTTCATAGGATACCCTAAGGAAACTATTGGGTATACCTTCTATCACAGAACCGAAGGCAAAGTGTTTGTCGCAAAGAACGGTTCCTTTCTTGAGAAGGAGTTTCTCTCGAAAGAAGTGAGTGGGAGGAAAGTAGATCTTGACGAGGTTATTGAACCTTCTCTTGAATTGGAGAGTAGCGCAGCACCTGAAATTGTTCCAAATCGCTTTGCACAACAATAGAGGAAGCTAATGACAAGGATCATGAAGCTTGGACGATCTACATCTTGAACGTCGCAGTCGACAAGGTCGCGTGCCCCTCCTGAGTGGAACGGCAACCCTGTCTTGACTGTCTTGTTAGTAGAAGACAGTGAACCTACGAACTATGAGGAAGCGATGATGAGCCCAGACTCTGAGAAATGGCTAGAAGCCATGAAATCCGAATTGGGATCCATGAGCGAAAACCAAGTATGGTCTTTGGTGGACCCTCCTAGCGACCGAAAGGCCGTTGAGTGCAAATGGATCTTCAAGAAGAAAACGGACGCGGATGGTAATGTTACCGTCTATAAAGCACTGCTTGTCGCGAAAGGTTTTCGACAAGTTCAAGGTGTTGACTACGATGAGACTTTCTCTCCCGTAGCAATGTTTAAGTCCATTCGGATTTTATTAGCAATTGTTGTGTTTCATGATTATGAAATATGGCAGATGGATGTCAAGACTGCTTTCCTCAATGGCAACATTGATGAAGAGTTGTATATGATGCAACCCGAAGGTTTTGTCGATCCTAAGGATGCTAGTAAAGTATGCAAACTTCAGCGTTCCATTTATGGACTGAAGCAAGCATCTCGGAGTTGGAACCTTCGTTTTGATCAAGTGATCAAGAGCTTTGGATTTGTTCCAAATTGCTACGAAGCTTGTATCTACAAGAAAGTGAGTGGGAGCTCGGTGACGTTTCTGTTACTATATGTGGATGACATATTGATTATCGGAAATGACATCAACATGCTTAACGATGTGAAGAGTTATTTGAACAAGTGTTTTTCAATGAAAGACCTAGATGAAGCTGCTTATATATTGGGCATCAAGATCTATATAGATAGACAAAGACGCCTGATAGCTTTAAGCCAGAGTACATACCTAGACAAAGTTCTGAAAAGGTTCAGAATGGATAAGGCAAAGAAAGGTTCAGTGCCTATGTTGTCAGGTAAGATATTGAGCAAGGCTCAGTGTCCAGCTACGGTAAATGATAGGGAAGCTATGAGCAAAGTGCCTTATGCCTCGCCCATAGGTTCTATCATGTATGCCATGATGTGTACTAGACCGGATGTGTCCAATGCTCTTACTTTGACGAGCAGATATCAAAGTGATCCAGAGAGGAACACTCGACGGTCGTGAAGAACATCCTAAAGTACCTAAATAGGACTAAAGAAATGTTCTTAGTCTATGGTGGTGATGAGCGACTTGTCGAAAAGGTTACGTCGACGCTAGTTTTGACAAACAAGGATGATTCCAAATCTCGCGGGATACGTTTATATTTTGAATGGAGGAGTGAGTGGAGAAGCGCAAGCAAAGCGTGATCGCGGGATCTACTGAGAAGCGGAATACATGGCTGCTGCAGGCCAAGTGAAGGAGTTTGGATCAAACTTCATCATCGAGCTTGGCGTTCCAAGTGCATTGGACCCATCGGAGATATTGTGTGACAACACTGGCGCCATAGCACTCGCTAAGGAACCAAGATATCATCCAAAGACCAAGCATATCAACGCAAGTTTCATATAATCCGAGATTATATTGCAGATGGAGATCTGAAGATTAGCAAAGTACATACAGATCTGAATGTCGCAGATCCATTGACTAAACCTCTTCCACGTGTAAAACATGATCAACACCTCAGTGCCATGGGTGTGAGATTGTTACCAGATGTAAACTAGATTATTGACTCTAGTGCAAGTGGGAGACTGTTGGAATTATGCCCTAGAGGCAATAATAAAGATCTTATTATTATAATTCATGTTCATGATAAAGTTTATATTCCATGCTAGAATTGTATTAAGCGGAAACATTAATACTTGTGTGGTTTGTGAAAAACACCGTGTCCCTGGTACGCCTCTAAGGACTAGCTCATTGATCAATGATGGTTAAGGTTTCCTAACCATAGATATGAGTTGTCAATTGATAATGAGATCATTTCATTGGAGAATTATATGATGGACAGACCCAAACTAAGCAAATCAATTAGATCATGTCATCGTGTTCGTCTTTGCGAAGCTTTTCTTATGTCAAATATTGTATTCCTTAGACCATGAGATAATACAACTCCCTGGTATCGGAAGAAAGCTTTGAGGTCATCAAACGTCATCCTATGAGAGGGTGATCATAAAGGTGTCTCTCAGGTGATCGGAAAGTATCTGTTGGGTTGTATGTATCGAGATGGAATTTGTTCCTCCCAAGTCGGAGAGATATACTTCGGGCCCACTCGGTAATCGATATCAACACCGCTTGCAAGCATGTGGTTAAGGAGTTAATCACAAAGTGATATCGGATTACGGAACGAGTAAAGTACTTGCTGTGAACGAGATTGAACTAGGTATGATGTACCGACGATCAAATCTCGGGCAAGTAAAATATCGCGAGACGAAGGGAATATATATATGGGATTGATTGAATCCTGGCATCGTGGTTCATCCGATATGATCATCGAATGTGTGTGGAGTCAATATGGGTGCCTGCACCCGCTGATTATTGATAGAAGATCATGTCGCATATTCTCGAACCCGCAGGGTCACACACTTAACGTGTCTTGACGCTAGGATAGATTGGATAATTGGTTTATGAATTTTTGTTTGAGTCTCGGATGGGATCCGGACATCACGAAGGTTCGGAGAATAAGATTCATATAAGGCAGTTTTGGAGTTCGGAATTGTTCGGTTAATCGATATTGTACGGAAGCTTCTAGAACCTTCCGAAGGGGACCAACGTGGCCCCACCTTCCGGGAGGGGCATGGGCCTATGAGGGAGTGTCATGGCGATTGGGCCAGGGGGCACAAGGCCCCATAGGGCCCACCGATCCTAGAGAGTTTAAATCGTTTAAACTAGAGATAGGGTTTCTAGAAGAGGAGAGTCCATGCCCCCACTCCTTATCCTTTGGGCTTGGGAGGGCTAGGCTGCCCCCTCTATATAAAGAGGGGCGCACCAAACCCCACACCTCTCCTCCAAACCCTAGCCGCCTTGCTAGCTTTCCTCTCTCCTCCCGACTGCTTGTAGGCGGCCTGCAGAAATTCTCCACCATATACACCACGCCGTCGTGTTGTAGATCCAATCTATCTCTCCACCATACTTGCTGGTCCGAGGAAGGAGGAGACGCCGAGGTGCTGCACGTGCATCTCACGAGGCACCGCCACTTGTGGTGCTAGATCGGATCGGATCGCGAGGAGGAGAAGCGAGTACGACTACATCACCCACGCTCGACGAACGTTCACTGTCTTGAATCTTCAAGGGTATGAAGATCTAATCCAATCTCTCTCGTTGTTTGCATCTCCAAGATTAGATCTTGGCTTTCCCTCTGTTCGCTCCGTAGAAAATTTTGATTTACTATGCCGCGAAACCCTTCATGTTGTACTGAGCAGTGAGTTTACTATGAATATTCTTCACAGTCTCCCTAGGGTTATGCTTTAGTATGGACATATCTTGTAAAGCTACCCACTCTGTATCAGCCATCGAGGATTTCAGCATGTTCCCTGGCGCACACATGTGGGGAGGTCCCAATTTGTTCACCCGCAACACAGATTAATTTACATCATAATCGGAGTTGCCAGATAGATCTTGCACATCAAATTTACTTATATTATAGAGTGAAAATGATAAATTTGAAATGGTTTGCTCCATTCATTGCCAGGATACCCTAATTGTCTTTGACGCGGGTAGGGCTCTGGCTGCGATTCTCCACGGACAAGGTATCACCACATGTCCATTCTTCCACTTTAACCCGCAAACGGCCTCATACCTCTGGGTAGTGTTCTTCAGTCTATGAACATCGAACTACCCCCTTGATACAAAAATGCCGGAACAACATCCTGAACTCATGCATACTGCTGAACTTAGTGCCAACCGAAATTATAGGATCCTCATGGTCATGTATCACCTCGTCTACGTCGGGACCCAAGTCATCAACTGTAATGCCAGCCCCATCCATAAGTGTCTCGTCGATCTCATCATCACCGAATTCTTGATGCTCCATAGTGCCATCTTCTATATCTGATTCAGAATTTTCACCACCTCACCAATGCCAAGCACTTCACACGTCGTATTGAATCCTAGGGGTGGGTCCGCACCATCATTTGCACCTACATGGACTAGAACATTGGCCCAATCTACCTCCCCGGCAACTCTGTTTTCTCCTGGATGCTTTGTTGGTGCTGCTGCAACCACAGGGGGTGGTATTACACTATCATGCATCACATGTTCATCAGTAGACAAACAGTAATTAGATTCTATTTCATCTCGATTGTACAAAACTCTCTTGCTCTTCTTGTGTACATCCTCCTTCCTGATGGAATCCTTCCTAATGGTATCATTCGTGATGGTAGCCCCATTAGGTCTTGAACTTTGCGTTGCGTTCCTCACCGAACTAATATTTTTTGCTGCTACTCCTCAGTGTGATCTCCTTCCTATTTCCCCTCACGGGTGTTGGCTCCTGCGTGCCAGCATCATTGCCTGACCTCTGCGGTGTGTTCCCCTTCAAATGAGCCCTTTTGCTGCCACTATTGGGTGTTTTCTCCTTCTCGTCGGCATTATTGTCAGACCTCTGCGGCGTGTTCCCCATCAAGCTAGCATGTTTGCCGCCACTATTGGGTGTGTTCTCCTTCGCGCCGGCATTATTGCTGGACCTCTGCGGCGTGTCCTCTTCAAGCTAGCATTTTTCCACTACTATTGGGTGTCTTATCCTCCGTGCGAGCCACATTAGCCTTTTTTCTGCTTCTCCTGGGTGTGTTCACCACCGGTCTGGCCCTCTTATCTTTTTTGCTTCTACTGTTCGATGTTGCATTATGACCGGATCTCAGGGGTGTACTCTGTGGCGTGGTGCCTTTTTTCATGCAACTCTTGGGTGTCCTCTTCTCTGGTGTGGTCTGCTTGGTGATTCCCTTCTTCGGGGTGCTCTTTTTGGGGATGCTCTTCCTGCTACACTTTATGTTGCTCCCCTGTAAGTCTCTCCTCTGTTCGAAGCTACTGTCACTCGAACCATGTCGAGTGAGGTCCTCCATCAGGTCAATCATGTTTTCTACAAGTTCGTCTTTATCATTGCCGACCTCAAATTCCTGTCCAACTGTTAGCAGGCGCGTGAACAGGTA
The DNA here is from genome assembly GCA_030063025.1 of Avena longiglumis. Classification (NCBI taxonomy): domain Eukaryota; kingdom Viridiplantae; phylum Streptophyta; class Magnoliopsida; order Poales; family Poaceae; genus Avena; species Avena longiglumis. The sequence goes on from CP125978.1 coordinate 109,424,419, forward strand.
CACTTCCCGTCTAGTTCGACTCATCCTACTTATCAGTATGGCTAAATCACTGTCAACTTACACTTCTATAGCCTTTTTGCTGTTGTAAGCAAAAAATGCCAAATGCGCTTCCTAGGAGGACCCCACTCCACCTTCTCATGTAATGCTGCTATCAGTTTAGATATCTGTACCACTTTAGGATCGTATGTGCCAACGAATACATCAATCTCGTCGACGATTTTTTCTATGCCATCATCTAATTTTGAAGTGAACTTCTCGACACCGATACGAAAGTGTACCTTGCCATCACCAGTTTCCTCAGGACCGAGACCACCGAGAGGTTCAATGATAGTATCAGAGTCCAGACCATGGGCTTGCTCCTCAACAACTGGTCTTCGATTAGCCTCGACGGCAGCAGCAGCACGCTGAACTTCACCATGGGTTCGAGGAGGACCAGCGCCCAATACAGCAGTTCTGGCAACAGCAGTAGGGATTGGGTCAGTAGCAGGCTGAGCAACAACACCAGCAGTTCTGGCAACAGTGGGGCAGCCTCCCGAAGCATTAGTTTTCACAACAACAGCAAGGATTGGTTCGGTAGCGGGCTGATAAACAACACTAGCAGATTCCACAACAGCGGGACGGCCTCCCGAAGCCTTAGTTTGCGCAACAACAGCAGGGATTGGATCAGTAGCAGGCTGAGCAACAACACCAGCACTTCTGGCAACATCGGGCGGCCTCCTGAAGCCTTAGTTTGTGCAACAACAGCAGGGATTGGGTCAGTAGCAGGATGAGTAACAACACCAGCAGATTTCACAACAGCAGGGCGGCCTCCCGAAGCCTTAGTTTGTGCAACAACATCAAGGATTGACTCAGTAGCAGGCTGAGCAACAACACCAGCAGTTTTGGAAACGGAAGCACGAACTACATCCACAACAGGGTCTTGCACCCCGACAAAATGGGAACTCCTTCGAGGAGGTTGCGTTGCAGAAGCATGGTGCAGACGAGGAACCACATTTTGCTTAACATCAGCGGGGCTTCGAGTCAGACCACCCCGAGCTTGAATAGCAGGGCCACTAGGAGTGGAAGCAGCTTCCACATCCACTATTCTACATTCTAGGAGAAACATTCGAGCCAGCAGACACCATTTCAGCAACCCGGACATCTGACTATCACACTTTATAGTAACCTTTCTACGTTGTTCATCCATGAAGCTGAACCGTGCAGTCTGCGTCGGCCCCATTTCAATATGTTTACGCAGAGCAACAACCATACCAGGGATAGTGCAAATCTGCGCCGATGCTTCTTTAACCGCGACACAAGTACCATAATTCCACTTGGCCTTCACATTTTCTAATTGTGGTTGGTACCCGCCGACGCGTACCGAAACCACGTAAGGGGTCCCTGGGGGGACCCTAGTTGAGAGAAATTTGGGGACAAAAAATAATAACTTGTCTGTCAACGTTCGGCCAACAAACAATTCTAGGTTTGATCTTTCTCTTTCAGGTCAATAGACAGCTTGCAGTTATAGTTAGTGCGAAATGCAAAAAGAAGAGTAGCTCACCCGTATGTATCCAACACTTCTTTCAGGGTACAATGACCTGCCATCCTCTGTGCTGCTCAGCTCGTCCGGCCGCGGAGGCGGGCTAGATCCTTGGAACGGTGGGCACAGCATGCGGCATTAGAGCTCCGGATCAGCGAGAGGGTGTAGCAACTTGGCACCATAAGGCAAATGTCCCAAGGGGTCATTTTTGGTGGAGGGTGGATTTCACCGACGGTGGCGCTAGGGTACATGCGAAGGAGGGAGTGAATTTGTGAATTTTGTCAACGCTCTAAGGCGTGGGGTCTAGTTCCTCGTTTTGCCTACGTGGTTGTCGACTTGGTGCTATTGATTTTTCATGGAAATTGGGAGCAATACCTCAAGTCCTATAATACTTGGTAGACCCTTTTTGAGAACCACAAGTGTAGTCATTGATACAAAAGAAGGAATTGTGAAGTTTCAGTTTCCTCACAAGAAATGTATGGAACACTTTTCAAGGAAGAAGGAGTTAGTAAAGAAGCACAAGCTATCCCGTGATTTCCACATCACTTAAACCAAGTAAGTAAAGCCTAGCTATATGGCTATAAAGAAAGTGCTTTGTGGGAGGCAACCCGGTTATTTTCTTTTTGGAATTTTGCTTTGAACTATTGATGTAGCAAGAGAGTTTTGTTTTGGTTTTCTTTCTGTGATTTTTAATAAAGTACCAAGTGGCACCCATTTTGGATGTTAAAAAGTTGTTAACCATATGGAGTCACAAATTTCTACAAAACAGTTTTTAGTGCAAGAATTTTCTATTTTTTCTGTAAGTCCGATTGTTCTCATATTTACACCACATTTAAAACTTTTCATCCTCTATATGCAAAAAATGGATAAAATTCCTAACATGTCTAAGTGGGCGAGAAAATTTTGTTTTGCTGCTGCTGAAAATCTGGACAGATTCTGCCATGTTTTGTTTTAACCATTCCCAAGTGTCTTAAAATGATTATGATGAGTCATATTACATGCTAGGAATATGTAGAAACATTATATGCTTGCTGGATCATTTATAAAGAATTTTGTCTTTGATATATATGCAACAACTAATATATATTTGTGCCACTAATGTCACCACTCAGAAAAGAGATGGGGAAAAAGTTTTGTGTTGAAGTTTTTTTACATGGAATAGAGAAACATCACACCAAGAGCAATCCAAGGATGGTGAAAACCATAAGCTTGGGGATGCCCAAGGCACCCTAATGAACCTATTAAACTCTCGATTTGCAAACCTCTAAACTTTGTTTTTGAGCAACATAAAACTATTATAGAAACTTGGAGCGTCTGTTTTGTTTATTTTTCTTTTGTTTTGCATTAAAAGGACCATCGCCACTATTATTATATATTTTTATGATAGAGCTACTGAAAATGAACCTCGCCTTAATGAGATTAAAAATGAATAAGAATGCTTTGAAATAAAAGAAAAAAAAATTCTATTTTCATGCCTCTGGTTCGTTAGTTGTACTCACTTTCCCCTCCCTCTATTCTAAAACCCTCGCAGGCGCTCGGATGGAGGGATGTTGTTAGGTCAAAGGCTTGACAATTACATGCTGACTGGTGGGAGCGTGTTGGGGCGGGTCGGCGTTAAGCATTACGTTACATGGCCTCGACCGTTACATGCTGATGGGTGAGGCCACGATACACGTCGGACCAGTCATCCATCTCTCGCTGACTTGTGGACCGCTTTATTTCCTGATTTTCTGGCCGGTGCAGCCAATAACAAATGGGGCCATTCTGTGGGGTCGCCGAAGCCAATGACCGATGGGGTCGCCATGTGGGGCCGTGATGTGGGTCTGGAGCGGGGGATTTGCATATTTTCCACGTTTTACTTTGCAACTTGCATATTTTACACGTATACCAAGATTCTGATGATAATTAGTATATTCTTATAGCCAACTATTATACATCTTAACTATAAGCTGACTATACAATGGCTTATAGCTAACGACAGGCTATGCTATTGTAATTACTCTACCCGCCAATTTGGCTTGGACGGTACATCCAACGTAATGGAGAGTAAATGTTGCTTGCTCCTAGACCATGGTCTATAGTTTCTCACCACCATCACACATCGCTCGGGCCGCGGCAGCCATCCTCTAGTGCTCACTTGTTGCAGTTGCTCCTCTCCATATGATGTACCACCCGCGGCCGGTGGTGCTATACCAAAGGCATTGGTGGCACGTATGTTTTTGTCTCTCGCGAATACCTCTAACACCATTGTCTCCATAGAGGAGGAGAGAAAATTACAAAAATCCACCATAATTGGAGCTAGCGTTTAAAAAAACCACCAACTTCCGTGTTTATGACAAAACCACCACTGTAGAGTAACACCGTGTCAGATACCCATCATTTTCACGTTATCCTCGTCGTCCGGCAGTTAAATACAAAATTGATAGGTGGACCTCCTATGTAGACAACAAAACTGACCGGCATGGGGACTGCTTGTTAGGCTGACGTGGCAAGCTGTTGCTGTGGAGGACAAGCAGACGTGGCAAGTTGTTGCTGTGGAGGACAAGCAGACGTGAATAGGCAGATGTCTTAGACATGGACCCACAATGGTCGTGGGACCCACAAATCAGGTCATCTTCTTCCCCATAATCGATCCACTATGTTTTTTTTGCAATTTCTAGGCCCACAAGTCGGCCTCCCTCCCTCAATCTTGCTCTCTCTCTCTTAGATTTGGGCCCACATGTCTGCCTCTCTCTCTTTGATTTTATAACGGCAACAGAACGGAGGGAGTGGCTTAACCAGAGAACATCGGAGCTCTATCGGAGCTAGGGAAGACGGGGCTTCCTTGCTCCTTGGGCGCGCTCGTGCCCTTGTCGTTGCCGCGAGGAGGTAGACGAGGGCCACAAGGAGGGGCCGCTTAGCGTTGACGATGGGGCGGTAGGCGTTTAAGCAGGGGAGGCTGGCCACAGTGGCTGCGGCGTGGTGTTCAGCCGTGTATTCCTCAGATCGCATGGCGGCCACGAGCGTGTCGAGGATCCCCCGGGCCGGTTAATTTCATCGTCGTTGTCGCGTCTGGTGGGCACCGAGCAAGGAGCAAGAGACGGAGAAAGCGACCGCACCCAGAGCGTGCCTCCGTTGGCCCTGGTCCTCCATGCACGGCCTGGTAGATGGAGGATGCGACCGGCATCCGGAGAGCGCCGTCGTCGGCATCGTGCTTCGCTCTTTGAATTGGACCTCGTCGAGCCTAGAGCTCTTGCTTTTAGCACCTCGGCGTCCATGTGTGGGCCCGTTGGTGGCTAATGGCTTCGCTTCACCGAACTCCTCTCCCGGCGCATGCTCCGGCTATGGGCGCTAGGGTTGCAATTGTGGGTCCCGCATAGTCCTGCAAAAGTTGTTCGCCCTGCAACCACAAGGCGCGCTGGTGGCCGCCTCCTCGTCCTCTGTCGGGAATTTAAAATCATCTAACATATGTCACCCCCGACCGTTATAGTCGTGCCACATCAGCCTGACAACGGGTCCCAAATGTCAAAATCGCCGTTCATGTCATAATTAATCACGCTTATTTCATGGGTATGAGAAAGTGATGGGTATATGTCACGATGTTACAAACCTGAAAGCTTGTGTTTTCTTTTTGAAACCCTATCCCCAGTTGTGGTGGGTTTTTGTATTTTTCTCCCATGGAGGATGATGAACTTGACGTGTTAGATTGGTTTCTAGGATGCACACGCTTGATACTATTTAGGAAATCAAAGATTTCGTGCTGTGAAGTCCATTACCTCTCTCGTAGGAGGCCATGTGTACATATATACTGCCATCATATATAATAAACTGTTGTTTGTTAATTACGATCATGATCCTCCCAAAGGAATGATGGAGATAAGAACGAGATCGATACACACCTCATATATATATATATACAGTCTGATGCCCAATAATGTTGTAGACAAACTCCTAGTATAAATGAAGAGAAGTAATAAATCAAGTAATGTAGTAGCTAACTTAACCTGCCACAGCTTATGCCCTCCGTGAAGTAGCTAGGTTGCACAAACAGATTTGTAGCCTTGCATAGTACTGTAACTGAGAACGGCAAGAGGAGGAGGGTAGCCTGATCAAAAGCTTGTGGCGTGGACTCATAATGCATTTGACAGGCTTCTACTGCAAGAAGGGTCGATACGGATTAGCCAGGAGCAATGATGCTACTTACTAGAAAGGCAGTTTTTGGTCCCCGCTAGCTAACTGCTGCAGGCATGTCAGATATACTTATCCTCTGTCGTCATCACTCTGTGCCAAACGGAAACTCCCTGAACTGAATTAATTGCATGCATGCCGGTTCATATATTTCTCCATTGGAAAATGTACCGACCCAAAAGAAAAGTCACTTAATTCTTTCATGCACACATAATGAACACTGATAACATTTTGCAAAGGAAAAACATGTTTCGACTCGAGGGAGACTTTTGGAGAAGCCTGTCAACACACGTACACGGCCGGCGTTGAATTAATGGGGCCGGCCTGCAGGCTTGCCTGCGCTGCTGCCGCGCCCCGCGCCGTGCAGTTATGCCGTGGCTCTCATCATAGTTGCTGTACTCCGTGACAAGGACCGATCGAGCTGGCTGCGCGCTGACGTCCGTGAGGTTGTAGTGCTCATTTTGTACGTACGTGTTGGGTCCGCGCGCGCAGGTGGTCGAGTACTGGTCGTGGTAGCGGCCGACGATGGCGTTAATTAGTTGAACTGGAGCGCGTACACCTCATGCGTGAATCAGGATTGTGCAGATGCACTTGCTCCGCAGCCAATCGTCGCCGCGCGCGTTCATGTTGTTTTTTGGTCGAAAGAAAAAATGAGGCGGGACGCGGGACAGAAAAGAGGAGCGGCACTGCCTCGCTCGCACCGATATGCATGGGCGCAATCCGCGCAGGCCGTCAAGCCCCGTCCCAGCAGTACTGTATGTGCGTGCGTGTTTATGCTTCCCGTCACCAAACAAGAAACAAGGGGCCGGACGGATCGGATTTGCTCCCCCACCCCAGCCCGGCCGGCCGCAAGAACCCTCATTCGATCTTCCTCCCGTCCTCTTTCCTCTTAATTTCTCTCCGCCTCCAGCACAGGAGCCCCAGACGTACCCCAGCCCCCAAGATGCCAAGAACGTACCCTCCTTCCTCCCATCGTCTTTCGTCCTCTCCTCTAGCAGCATGAGCTTCCCACGTACCCCAGCGCGCAAGAATTAACCCCCCTTCTTCCTCCCGTCGTCTTTAATTTCCTCTCTTCTAGCAGCAGCATGAGCCCCCACGTCCCGGCCCCAGCCCGCAAGCACCCTCCTTCTTCCTCCCGTCGTACGTCTTTCGCTTCTCCTCTAGCAGCATGAGAGCCCCCACGCACCACATCCCGCAAGAACGAACCCCACTTCTTCCTCCCGCCGTCTTTCCTCTCCTCTAGCATGCTGAGCCCCCACGTCCACGTACCCCGGCGCGCAAGAACCCTCCTTCTTCCTCCCGTCCTCTTTCCTCTCCTCTAGCTGCAGGCCCCCCACATACCACCCCAGGCCGCAAGAACCCTCCTACTCCTCCCAACTTTTCAAGCAAAATGCTGACTCAACCGGTGTTTCGCATCTGCAGCATAGCTGAGGGCAGAGATGTGCTGCTCATGGTTGTCGGCGCTGTGGCGGCAATAGCCACAGGCGCCGGCATGCCGTTCATCTCCTTTCTCGTGGGCGAGATGGTGGACGCGTTCGGATCAGCACCCCGGGACCGGGAGGATGCTGCCGCCAATGTGGCCAAGGTACACGTACGTGTCCCTACTTAAGGAGACTTTTTTGCGGTGATCGTCTGCTATACCTAGTAGTATATAAAGGAAACTTATTAACAGCTAATCAAATGGTTTTCTATACGGGAGCTAATTAAATGGGTTTATATGACGAACTTAACAGCTTTTTTTTTCTTGTTGAGGGATGAGAGATGACGACTTAACAGCTAATTAAAAGGGTATATATGAGGCCATTTCCGCTCTCCCGGTGCATTGAATCGTGAAGAGGGGGCATGGGCTGCCAGCCCATTACAGCAAGATGGAGCCTTTTTTCCTCTAGGCTTTTTTATTTGTCCCATTATTTTTAAAGAAGTGGGCATGATTAGGAAGGCAAATCTCATGGAACGGGCGGCGGAGAGAACGGTTCGGCGGCGGGAGGACTTGATTCGGCGGCGGCGCAGCGAATCGGCCGGCAGCGCCTTGAAGCAGGATGGATAGAGAGGGAGTGAGGACATGTTTGGTGGCGGCCATGTTTCCCCAGTCATAGAACCTTGGAAAAAACAAACTCTAGCTTTAATCTCTATTTCTTCCATTCTGCCTGCCTGCCCCTCTAGTTGTAGCTTTATTTCTCAGTCTTATTGCTTAGTTTCTTAGCTTAAATCTGCCAAAACCTGCTACTCCGCTTGGAGCTTGAACTCTGTATGTCAGCCATGTTGGCTTCTTCAATGGAGCCAGGAGGAGCCCTCCTAATTTTCTAAAAAAGAGAGGGGGTGATGGGACGGTGGAGGAGGCGGCGCGCGGTGGAGCAGCAAGGGAGATGCAGGAGCAGCTTGCTATTTTTGACTTGTTTTTCTGGATTTTTTACGGCTTCCATTTGTAACTTAGATACAATATTTGTGCTTTGGTAATCATGTGCTAACAAACTGGTCAATGTACGATAGTGTGTAGCACAGTCCCTTAATGTATTAAACTTGGATCATCCGCTGTGAAAGAGAAGGACCCAAAAATGTACTAATAAAATTTATTCCTGCATTTCAACATTTTTATTCTATGTTTTTCAGGTTTCTGTCAGATTTGTCTATCTGGGAATAGCTTTTGGAGTAGCAGGATTTCTTCGTGAGTATCGAAATTCTAATTTCCATTCTATAAGAGTTTTTGATGGTGTAAACTTGATATGCTATTGGTATGTTCATTGTAAATGGATATTTGAGTAGTTTAAATATGGTAAATTCTTTGCCACATAGCTTGAACGATTTTGTTATGAGATTCCAAAGGACAAACTATATGGCTTGTCAGACCTACATTCAGTTATGCCCGTTAAGGCCACAACTTCGATGCATGCAATATATGACCTATATCTTTCGCCAGTTGTGAACACCCCTTTTGTATTTAGATGTGAAATACTGCGGCATGTTAGTTTGATTTTACATAAGAATATATTCACAAGAAAATTTCGAATTCTGACATAAGTACTTCAATACATTTTCAAGATGGTTGCACCAGAGCACTGGAAATGTACTATGAATCGAAAAAAGAAGAGTTGAAAGGAATTTCCATTGTTCTCGAGGATAAAAGATAAGACACAATGCGCACCGCTGATTAGCTTCATCAGCCATAAAAGCTTTAATTTAACTATGAACTTCATCTATTGCCCGTTAAAATATGAGAATTTCTTAGTTTGTTTTTGTAACATGATGTCTGTTTGCGATTCAACCAAAAGCTGAGGAGGATAACGCCAAACTTTCATAAACTACAGGTTATAGGAATTATCGGATTGGGGTACGTAGAAAAACAGGAATGAGCAACAGAGAAAAGCCAGAATATTTTAGTGTTGGCCTATGCTGCTATGCATAAAGATATAATAGCGAAAATCATAATTCATTTCATGCTATATTTTATGTTCCTGCAGATGTGTCATGCTGGCTGGTGACAGGGGAAAGGCTGGCGGTATGTATCCGTGGCCTGTACCTAGAGACTCTTCTTCGGCAAGATATATCTTTTTTTGACATGGAGACATCAACTGGGGAAGTTATTGAAAGGATTTCTAGTGACACGGTGTTGATTCAAGATGCCATGGGAGAAAAGGTGAGATGTGTCTTCCCTATTCACGCGATTTCTCTTACTTTTCAGCGTTATGAAGTGCTTTCTCTGTAGTATTTCTATGCAAATATGGTGTGTGACGCCATTACCTTATTATTCAGGTCACTGTTATCAATACCCCTGCCTTCTTTTGTTCACGATTTTGCTCAGTTTTCTTTTACTTTCTGTTGAGAATTTCTTCTCTGTTTGCATAGCAGCAGAGAAATTTCTTTTTTATATGTGAAATTGGTGTGCAATATGGTGGTGCATAGGAAGGTGAGGTCCAATGTGTCAACAGCTGCTACCTGCTATGTCGTGTGAGAAAAAAGGTGGATAGTTAGCTGGCTTAGAACATATTGACAGTGAAATTAAACTCAACGAAATTGTTAAGAATTGTAAAGAGCTGAACACTGTAAACCTCATAATCATGGGAAGTTTCAAACAGACCCCAAGCTCAGAAAGACCCCCAAGCTCAATATCGTAATTTTGTTCGGTAGCAGTACTTCTAATTACAGTTTTTTTGTATGGTTGGTCCCTGAACAACACTCATGACCTATGAGTTTATTTGGTTACAGCATCTTAGTTCCGCACAGAACAACACTCAGATCATTAAGTCTGAATTTGCTTGGTTTTGCATCTGAGTTAACATCATCCTGAACGCACATACAGAAATGAAAATTTACTCTACATGTCGGCATGGACAGAAGATACATGCTCGTCCTGAGCATTATGTTCGATTTATCTTCTGTACTATAGGTCATTAGTACTACCGCTCTATGTTCCAATTTACCATTCATATTGAGTGGACACGCTTAGTGTGTCTCCATACTCCGTGGAGCTTACCATGTTGGCTCAAAGCGAAACATGTCGTAGAGTAGAGCCTAACCATCTTTGCATCGTCAATTTGCACAATACAATGATTTCGTTGTTTATATTTCGCAGCAACACACGGGCATAATGCTAGTACTGCATACTTCAGACTTCTATTCATATGGCACATCCTGATTCCATTGTATAGTAGTTTTCTTCCTAATCTAGATACTTTCTGCAATACGAGTTCACTGATTAGAGTAGAAAGATTGTATATCATGCATAAGACTAACGTTCTATTGACCCATTCAAGGTGGGGAAGTTTCTGCAACTGATATCAACCTTTCTTAGTGGGTTCATCATCTCTTTTACAAGAGGCTGGATCCTTACTCTTGTTATGATGTCATGCATTCCCCCTGCTGTAGCTGCTGCTGCTATATTGTCATATTTTGTATCAAAATTATCAGACAGCTCCCAGACGGCATATGTCGAAGCAGGGAAGGTTCTTGACCAGACTGTTGGATCCATCAAAACTGTAAGACATATATCTTTCAAGAAAATCTACCTTTCTAATTGTTATCATGACTAGGTACCTAATTTTTTTCCGTTATGATCATTTTCAGGTGGTATCATTCACTGGAGAGAAAAATGCAATTGATAAGTACGAGGAGTTCTTGAAAATCTCTTACCGAGCAACAGTTCACCAGGGCGTCATCAGGGGAATTGCTCTTGGTTCCCTTTGGCTCATTGCCTTCTGGAGCTATGGATTAGCAATTTGGTACGGCGCAACACTGGTGATTGAAAAGGGATACACTGGGGGGTATGTCATCAATGTCATGATGGCTAGCGTGGCTGCTTCAGTGTTAGTTTCTTCATCTCATGAAAATTACTGGTTCAAAGATAAAAGATGTTTTCAGATTCTCATTGTTAATCCCCCCTCCCTCTCCTTTTTGCAGGTCTCTTGGGCAGGTATCTCCATGCTTAAGTGCATTTGCATCAGCCCAGATAGCAGCCTCCAAAATGTTCGCGACGATTGATAGAAAACCTGCCATTAAATCCACTGATGATGGCCTTGAATTGGAGAACTTTCTAGGAAATATCGAGTTAAAGGATGTCCATTTTAGTTATCCGGCAAGCCCTGATAAGTTGATTTTCAAGGACTTCTCTATCTGCATCCCAAGTGGCACAAAAATGGCGTTGGTTGGGGAGAGTGGGAGTGGGAAGTCCAGCCTATTTAGCTTGTTAGAAAGGTTTTATGATCCGCAGTCTGGTGAAGTTCTTTTAGATGGAATCAATCTGAAGCAGTTAAATCTTAGCTGGGTAAGACAGAGGGTTGGGCTTGTTAGCCAAGAACCGATCCTCTTCACAACTACTATCAGAGAAAACTTAGAATACGGCAAGAAAGGTGCCTCGCAGGAAGAGATAAGAAGTGCCATTGTACTCGCCAATGCTGCGAGCTTCGTAGATATGCTGCCAAATGTATGCAGAACTCCTCTTCCTTACTGTTTATTCTATGCTCTACTTTATTTTCCAGTATTTGCTACTGCCCATAATGACAAGTGAGAACTTTTATCAGGGACTAGATACTTTGGTTGGTGAGCATGGAGCACAATTATCGGGAGGACAGAAACAAAGGATTGCAATTGCAAGAGCAATTTTGAAGGACCCCAGCATACTACTTTTCGACGAAGCTACAAGCGCACTTGATGCTGAATCTGAACATGTTGTTCAGGATGCACTAGAGAATATCATGGTGAACAGAACCACCGTAATCATAGCACATCGTCTGAGCACTGTAAAGAATGCTGATATAATATCGGTCCTGAATCGTGGACAAGTTGTGGAACAAAGTAAGATTGATTATTAACCCTCCTTTTCAACAACTCTTACTGGAATAGTTAAATAAGGGTCCAACACTCCTATTTCACGTTTATATGTCAGGACCACATGCCAAGCTGATAAGAGATGTCAATGGAGCGTACTCACAACTTTTACAGCTTCAAGAACTTAGTATGAAGAAAAACGAAGCTCATGCGAATGACTCCAACATGCTACAACAAGCAGGATCTGGCACTTCACACTCCATAAGTCAACACAATAGCAGACAGCCATCCTTTGAGAGAGATCTGAGTAGACATTCATCAGAGGGTGGAAGCAGAAGGAATTCACAGACATTCTCATTGCAGGAACATCAGAACAATGAGAATGATGATGTGGAGTCAAGACAAAATGCAATCAGATGGCTACTCAACTTCCATAAGCCTGAAATTCCAATTCTTCTGTGTGGATGCGCTGCCGCCGCAGTCAATGGCGCTATACTTCCTGTTTTTGGTCTCTTAATTTCACGTGCCATTACCACATTATATGAACCGCTAAACAAACTGCGAAAAGATTCAGTTTTCTCGGCAGAGATATACGTGGCATTGGGGGTAATCTCCATCATCGTCAATCCAGTGCAATCCACTTTGTTTAACATTGCAGGAGGGAAAATTATCAAGCGCATACGTGCTGCATCGTTTAGACAGGTAGTTTACCAGGAAATGGGATGGTACGATGACCCACTCAACAGCAGGTATTTTTTCTGTTCACTTTTCATTTGACACATTGGTATTGTAGAGTGACTGCCTTTTGTGTTTCCTAATGTTCCAGCACTGTTTAAACTTTTCAGTGGTGCGATAGGATCCAGGTTATCAGCGGACGCAGCTTCTATAAAAATCATTGCTGGAGATGCCTTGTCACTGATAGTACAAACCATATGCACTGGAATTGTCGGTCTTATAATAGCATTGCTTGCAAACTGGAAGCTAGCCCTTATAATATTCTGCATCCTTCCTTGTGTGATTGCACAAACATATTTTCAATTAAGGTTTGTGAGGGGGTTTGCTGCCAATGCCAAGGTATACAGTTTATGTGCTATATTCCGGCGCAATCATCTCTTCTATCTCCCCTCCCTTCCGGCACAATCATCTTTGTGTAGTCCTTTTCTGAAAACTTTGTAACGTTGCCTGCAGGAAATGTATGAACAAGCAAGCACAATTGCCAGTGATGCCATCAGTAACATCAGAACTGTTGCTTCATTTTGCGCTGAAGAAAAGATATTAGAAAGCTACCGAAAGAAATGTGACGGTCCTGTGAGACAAGGAGTTCATCGAGGCATTATAAGTGGCGCGGGCTATGGATTCTCATACACATTGCTCTTCTGCTTCTATGCGGCATCATTTTATGTGGGAGCTTCGTTTGTACGCAAGGAAAGAGCAGAAGTTGATCAAGTCTTCCAGGTGAGAAACAAAAAGATGGGTCTTCTAATTTGTTCTTCTTCTCGTTGCCACTTATTTAGGGCTTCTCTCATTGTCACTTGTTTATGGAAACAGGTCTTTTTTGCTTTAACTATGATGGCTAATGGAGTTTCACAGTCAAGTTTTCTTGCTCGGGATTTCAGCAAAGTTCAAGAAGCAGTTGTCTCCATTTTTAAGATTATTAATAGAAATTCCAAGATTGACGCAAGCTCTGAGGAGGGAACTACACCGGGGACAGTGGAGGGGCTATTAGAGTTTCAGCACGTGAGCTTCAAGTACCCTGCTCGGACTGACGTACAAATATTTAGAGATTTGTGCTTGAGGATACTACCTGGCAAGGTACTTGAGGTTTTCATGGTTTCCTTGACGGTTCTACTAACACTGCATACATAATTACGACTAATTTTCTCTCAGTTAAATAAATTTCATCTTAATTGAGCCTTTATCATATTGATGTTGGATTGCTCCGCTACAAAACATAAACAGGACAAAATAAATTGAATTAAGGGAGTCTTGCTAGAACACAAGCTAAGGTTAGCATAGCTGTCATTCCTTATGGAACCTGGAACAGTGTCGCACTTTGAATTAGCAGAGTAGGTTAACAAAACAGTAATTGAAGCATATGTGGACACATAAGTTAAAACCAGTGACCACTGAAATTTGCTGGATGGTTCTAATTGCTATATCCTTAACTTGAAATTAAAATTCAGTGATTTAGAAACTCTAAACTCGCGTGCCATGTCAGAATCTGAAATGCTGACAAGAAAATCTGATCACTTGCTGCAGACTGTTGCGCTTGTTGGAGAAAGTGGAAGCGGGAAGTCGACGGTGGTAGCCTTGATTGAAAGGTTCTATGACCCTGACTCCGGTGCTATATTTCTTGATGGCGTGAATCTGAAGAGCCTCAAGCTCAGCTGGCTCAGGCAGCAGATTGGCCTAGTCGGCCAAGAACCTGTCCTCTTTAATGAGACAGTCAGGGCAAACATCGTCTATGGCAAGAACGAAGAGGTGTCCGAGGAGGACATCATCGCTGTCGCCCAGGCCGCGAATGCCCATGGGTTCATCTCCGGCCTTTCTCATGGGTATGACACCAGCCTCGGGGAGCATGATGTGCAGCTATCAGGTGGGCAGAAGCAACGGATAGCCATCGCGAGGGCGATCCTCAAGGACCCCAAGCTGCTGCTCCTGGACGAGGCCACCAGCGCGCTGGACGCCGAGTCAGAGTGCATTGTCCAGGAGGCGTTGGAGAGGGTGATGGTTGGCAGGACGACCATTGTTGTTGCTCACCGTCTGTCGACCATCACCGGTGCTGATAAGATTGCAGTTGTCAAGAACGGCGTCATTGCCGAGGAAGGCAGTCATGAGGAGCTGCTGTGCCGGGCGGATGGGGCGTATGCGTCACTTATTGCCTTGCAGGCTACCAGTTAGTGACGTGCATACATGATGCTGAATAGTGAGCTGTTCAAAGTTGCTGTTATCGTAGCTATAATCAATCGTTCATGTATAAGCCAAGTACCTCCCTAGTTTCATTTCCCTTAGCGACATTGTACTATTACTTCCTTTGTTACCTCATGGTTCTACACTTAATGCCCCAAGTATTAGTTTGAGTACTTCTATTAGTTTATATGACTTTCAGCAAACTTGTCATGCCATATCTGTTTAACCTTTATTTTAGTGGTGTCTCTTTGCACCTAAAAGCTTTTTCTGCTTTCAATTTTCTTTCGTACTTCCTCCGGCCCATATTAATTAACTTTGATTTGTCAAATTTTGAATGAACCTATATACTAAATAGTGTCTAGATTCATTCAAGTTTTGACAAATTCAAGTCAATTAATATGGGTCGGAGGGAGTACCTGTTGGTCTTTGATCTTGTGTTTGGTTTGGTTCTCTCTGAAATTTCCTATGTTCCTTGTTCACCATCCACCAAATATCTGTGCCATTATTCTGCCTCCAAAAACATTAGTTCTTTTATGATCTCCATAAACCCTTCCAACCACCCTACCAAAGCAACTACTCCGTACATTATATCTAGCTTGGAAATTTTCACAAAGCTACCAGATGTTTCCCGTATACATGTGAAGCCCATCCATGCAAAAAAATATATTGCATAGTCCCCAATGCAATATTCCGAAGACACCCCATATTCTCTATTATGCCATTTTCAATCAAAAATGGTCTAGTCATCTTCCACTCATCATAAAATTATGCTAAATTGGGAATGTGAATCATTTTACATTCTGAACTTTTAACCTATGGGATCCCAACCCACTTACCTACCTCCTTCGTAATGCCCTTTTCATGCCTATTGAAAATTTCCAAAGAGATCACTAGCTACCCAAATCAAATGAACTTGAGACTATGCCATCTTCACAAGATTAATATTTGGCACACCTATCCAGAATATCAGCTCCAGATCATGTGTGCATGTCCACTTTCGCATACCTATTTCATTTGGTCATCTTTTGGACACCAATTTACACACCTACTTACAAAGACCAATTTCTTTATGCTTGATTGTGTTGTCCTTGTCCCTGGCTTCCGCCTGATGTGGTTTGGTGTCATTCGGGGTCACTTGGAGCCCCTCCAGGCAAGCCCATACCCTCGTGCCCGCGTCCAATGCCCTTGCCCGGTCACTAGTACACGGTATACCTTTAGGGGCACTTTGGCTAGGTGCATTTCTAAAAATGACTCTAAATGTATCAATCTGGGGATTTTTGACAAGTGCCCCTAAAGATACTACTTTTAGAGGCATTTTTATCAAAGTGCCCTTAAAGATACTACCTTTAGAGGCATTTTGCCAAGTGTCCCGAAAATCTTTAGAGGCATTTCTATCGAAGTGTCCCTAAAGATACTATCTTTAGAGACATTTTGTCTTTTGCCCCTAAAGATACCGAGGCATTTTGCCAAGTTCCCCTAAAGATAGTATCTTTAGAGGCATTTTCATCAAAGTGCTGCTAAAGATATTATCTTTAGAGGCATTTTGTCGAGTCCCTCTAAAGATATCATCTTTAGAGTCATTTTTATCAAAATGCCTCTAAAGATACTACCTTTAGAGGCATTTTCATCATAATGCCCGTAAAGATACTACCTTTAGAGTTATTGTTATCAAAGTGTTCCTAAAAATACTATTCCCTTCGACCCATATTAATTGACTCAAATTTGCCTAAATCTGAATGAATCTAGACACTATTTAGTATATAGGTTCGTCCAAATTTTGAAAAATTCAAGTCAATTAGTATGGGTCGGAGGTTGATATCTTTAGAGGCATTTTACCAAGTGCCCCTAAAGATACTATCTTTAGAGGCATTTCCATCAAAGTGCCCCTAAAAATACTAACTTTAGAGGCATTTTGCTAAGTGCCTCTAAAATATAGTATCTTTGTAGGAATTTCCATCAAGTGAACTATCATACTTGATAGAAAATTGAACTATCATAGCTATAGTTGACAGCAAACATTGCAGACAGTTTTCAAATAACATAAACTTAATAAAAATTGCTAGTGAACACAATATTTTTTAGTTTTCAAAACTTCCGACAATCAACAAACATTGCCCGACCTCTATAGGGGCGGAGACGCTGCCGCCCACGAGCGCGCGAGATCTTCGCCGATGTCGATGAGCACACAACTTCATCCGGGGCGGAGCTACCACTACCGACGAGCCCATAATTTCTCCACGAGCACTTTTGCAGCGAAAACACCGACGACTGTCACCCCAGCCCGTCGCCTTTCGGCGGGTGTATGAACACAAGCCAATTCGGTTGTGAATCTAGGAGGAGATCAACCCTGTCCAGGTGCTGTAGGTCAGGAGGGGAATTGGAAAATGGCATCGGTGGAGAATGGGGAAAGGGAAAAAGGAAGGTGGAGACTTACAAGTGGGACCATACTAGATACCCAACCACTGTAGCAATGCGTGTGCGGCGCTTACAGTTAGAATTCTCCAATTTTGTTTTATGTGCAATCTAGATTTGTTCCACGAACTTGATAGTTTGTTCCATAGTTTTAAAAACTAGACCAGACCGCCGGTTCAACCAAAAAAACCGAAACCGGAGGGGCCTCTGGTTTGTTTAAATGGAGCGAACTTGACACCATTGTCTTTCTATGAAACACCATGAGGTGCCTAAGAAAACTAATCGCAGAATTTTGGAAAACCAATCATGGCATTTGGAGAACTAATCACAGATTAGTTTGTGACATAATTAGGCACAAACCTTCTCGCGGAGGATTCGGATAGGGGCGAGGCCTCTGCAGCAGCCGTCTTCCTCCTTGGTGACGCACTCGCCGGAGCCACCGCGGTGGCGAACAGCGGCATCGAGGAGTTGGAGAGGGATGGCTAAATTCCTTCAATTTTTAATTTTTAATGTGGTCTTTTTGTTTTCAGGTAGTGTGGTCTTTTTGTTTCCAGGTGGTCTATGATGACCCACAAGTATAGTGGTTGTATCGTAGTACTTTCGATAAATAGGAGTATCGATCCCAACGAGGAGAAGAAGGTGTTGACTAACTATAAATACTTAGCAAACGGATTTTTAGAGGTTTTCTGATAAAGCAACAAAACAAAGTGCAAGTAATAAAGACAAACAACTACAACAAGTGGCCCAAAGGACAAGACGGTGGAAATACTTATAAGGACCAAACGTTCTCGAAGGCTGTAACATCCCAAAAATACTAAGCTTGGATCATCAAACTCTAATCATCAAAATTAGGATTAACAAAAACTTTTCTAAATAAAATTATGAATGCATGCATATGTGTATGCATGGATTTTGAAATTCTTTGGAACCACCTTGTTTGATTGTTTCATTGCTTGTAAAATGTTTCTTAGGTGAAATAAACATCATCTAAAACATTTCCCACACTTCCTAAAGACAAGTAAATCAAAACAAATATATTAAGGGAATGGTCATTTTGACCAATTTAACTCCCATGCCTACTTTGGTTGTCTCAAACTTTCAAAACCTAACAGAAACTTTTCTGGATCTTTGCACCCCTTGAATGTACTCATAACAAGGTATCAAGTCCCACTTTGTGATCATCCAGAAACTTTCAAATGCATAGTTTAAATGGCAATCCAAAATTGAATCTTTATCATATGGGAAGATCCCACTTTTTCAAAAACCACTCAAACATGCTCAACTTTCAAAACCCAAGCATCTGCAGACTCACCAGCACCAATCTAGCAAACCCACCAAAAATCATTTTAAAATTCAAAACTTGATTTCATGCGGCCATTTCATCAAACAGGTTGCAAACACAAATCATCCAAATCCTAAACACTATTTTGAGCAGTGATTCTTGCCTAACTGGTTCCCTATCTAGCTCACAACCAGCTTAGTAGATAATCTAGCAAGATTAACCAAGCACTAGCACCACTGTGAGCTTTCCATTGCCATCAATGGTGAACAGCCGAGCACACCCATGTCACCCCCATGTCGACAGCAAGCTAGGAGGAGACACAAGCCTAGCCAGCATGTCTGGGAGGCAGCCCACCGTCCACCGCCACTCATCGGCCATGAAGCGTTGCCAAGCCTCGACCACACGCACGGACCGTCAGACCGCCCGGCGACCATGCGAAGCGTGCGCCAGAGCGCCACCCTCGACCGAAGCCCCACGCGCGCCGCTCGCCCGCGTGCATACACAATCCCCACCGACCGAGACCGCCAGACATCCTCGTCACGCCCGTGACACACATCCACCGCCGTCCGAAGACGCCGCCTCAAGGCAGCATCGCCCGTTTCAAACCAAGCCGCACCGCCCCACGCCTCTAAACCATGTCGTTGAGCATCGCCAGGAGACACCGCACCGTCCCCTACCGTCGCCCATGCCAATAGCCGCATATAACACCGCCCCCGACGAGCTCACCATGCGCCCCGTTGGTCCCCTCGCTCGACTATAAATAGAGGCCACCCCCAGTCGATTTCTTCACACCATTTCACTCCCCTCTCCTCACTGATCGTGCCACACCGTTCCCGGAGCAAGGCGAGCACCACCTCGCCGGAATTTCACCGGAGCCCGCCGCCTCTGGAGAAGAAGGGAGCCATCGATTTCGTCCACCCCAGGAGCTGCCGCGACCACCCCTGAGTTCGCCGTCGTCGACTTCATCGTTCGCCCGCCTCGCCGACCCTCGCCAGCACCCCGGTGAGCCCCCAGCACCCCTCACTGGCCGCGCTAGGTTTCTTTCTCGCCAGCGTTGTCTCGCGTCGACGATGACTCCCAGAGGTTGGATTAGAATCAGATCGAACGACCCATGTTGCCCCGTATCGCTTCGCCCCTACCTGTCTCACTGGCAAGTGGGGACACCCACTTAAGCAGCCCGCAGGAGCACTGCGCTTAGCAGGCCAGCCCAGTATCGTTTCCCGCGCAGCCCAGTGATTTGAATTAAATCTTTTCTATTTTATTTCAAACTCACTTCTGTACCCAACTTCAAAAATCAATCCAAATCGATTCAGTGCACCAAATTGAATGAAACTAATTTTGTTAGAAAGGTGTGGGAATGCTGAATCCAAGCCCGTTGGATTCAAGTCATTTGGATCTATAGATCACCCATGGTAAAAATAACAAGGCAGAAGCTTTTATGCATTCAAACATTTTTCAAATTTAAACCATAATAGCTTTTGAGTTGATTCCAACTCTCAAAAATCACATTTAACCATACCTTTCAGAATATATAAAAATATATAGGTTTACTTGCAGAAATAATGTTCAAGTAATAAAAGAATGCTACATAGGCATTTCTAGCCACCTTAATTAATTAGAATAAAAGGGTAAAACCTTATTAAATTGTGACACCACTTTAAATCACATTCCCTTGCACTACAATATATGGTGATGACATGTGTCAACATGATCCCATGTTTGGATTGGAGAATATTAAATCTTAAGTAGTTTTTCAATGAGTAGAAATTACTTTTCTAAAAATAAAAGGAATTAAACCAAGCCTTAACCTTGTAATGTTAGAGATGATGCTAGATCATCTATAGGACCCTTGTGTGTGATGATTGCAAGTAGTTAAGTATTTTTTGGTGATTGTGTACCTCGTATTTATTCATAGACGCTAGTACCGACCAAGGATACGAGGAGGAAGGAGGATACTACGAAGAAGAAGCCGAGGAGAACTTCAACCACTGCTCTGCACAAGTCAAGCTGAGACTATACCTATGCAAGCCAATACTTGCAAGCTTATACTGATATTGATGCAAGCTAACACTTGCAAGATACTTTACCTATGCAAGCCAATACTTGTTACTATGCCTACTATATGCCTTAAGCATATGTGATCATACCCACTTGATAAACCAATCCTAGCTTTACTTGCAAGCTTCTTACTTTATTTCTTTATCAAAGCTTGCTTAGAGTTTACTTAAGAGATTGGTAGATACTAGAAAGATATTTGAAGGTTGCATAAAGAGCATAAAATTTGGCCTAAGCTAGATAATCTTGATGTCATCTTAAGGCATGAGATTGAACTTAGTTAGAACTCCATTAGTTTACCACCCCTCATTATTGCTTACCCCCACCTGTAGATGCTAGTGATAAGCATAAAACTTGATCAACTTTAGATGGGAATACTTGGTGGAAAAATGGTTATGAAAACCTTGGAATGATGGATCATTCTATTGAAATGTTTTGGACATGTGTTTCCGAACACTTGATGATTTTGGTGATGAAAATGTTGAGGCGTGAGCCTTAGCCCTTTATAAAACTGATGGTTGTCTGGATGCGATACCATTCCAATTTTGTCGTACAACCACAATACCCGAAGATTGGGTAGGGCTTGACTGGAAACTTATATACCTTAGTATTAGCTCCCTCACGACCAAGGTCTGAGCTGAGGCTACCTTGTGAAGATTGTCCACATGCAGTACTCCAAGATGACATTGGTCATGGTTGGGAGGCCAAACTCACAGGAGAGGTGCTTATACTAGGCGTGTAATCGAAAGGTTAGGATTGATTATCCGTGACATCGAGTATGGTGAATTCAGGATTTGTTCCTGACGGATGTATCGAATGTTGTGGTGAAAGTGTACAATCTCTGCAGAGTGTCAAACTATTCGAATAGCCGCGTCCGCGGTTATGGACAGTTGGAGTGGCCATACTATTCCCCCGTCATACTTTTCAAAAATGACTTATGAAATGAATTGAGACTTTGACTTGACTACAACAGTGTTGTGACATGAGTTACAAGATCCCACCTAGGAGTTATAAAATTGTGACTAGCTTCGGAACTTAGTAGAGATAAATCTGGCTTTTGCAAAACAACCCTAGAGCCTAGTGTCCTATTATCCAAAAACCCCTTTACCTGTTAGTATTAGTTTGCGAGTACTTAAAGAGTACTCATGGATTTGTCCCTGGCTATTCCCATGGCCAGACTGTGAAGAGGAGTACCTGGAGGATGGACCCTAGGAAGGTTACGACAACTAGGATCATCTCCCATCGTCAGTATTGCCTATGACCCCGAAGATGGAGCTTCGCCTACACTACCGTTATTATTACGTATTCCGCTGCTTGATGTTGTATTAAGAACTGGATCATGAGATCCCTATTCGTGTAAGAAATTATGAATCGTTTGTAATGGATGATGTACTATGGTATCCAATTCTGTTATGTCTCGCAAAAATGGTAATCCTGGGATTGCGATGTATGGCATAACAGGCATCTGGGATTAATAATCCGGGTGTTGACAAGTTGGTATCAGAGCCATCCTGACCATAGGAGACCCTAGTTAGACTGGACGTTAGAACCAAAAACTTAGTTTCAAAACCAAAGAAAACAAATATTTAGAAAAACTTATTCTCATTCTTATCTCTTTGATTCTTTCAGAAAAATTCATGTTCCTCAAAAATTCTTGCAAAATACATAAAATTTTGACACACTTGATCACTCTGCTAACATACTCATCCTCTGTTCTTATAGATGGATGTGAAGTACATCAAGTTTTATCAGTTGGGGAATGGAGGAGACCTTATCTTTGAGAGGGATTTGGACCAGCTTTCGGAACTTCTGCAGCGTCCGCACCCCGAGTTCTTCGGAGCTCAGCTCAATGATCAAGGAGGAGAAGATCTGTAGTGGCTAATTGTTGCAAGTCTCCGAGGAAAGATTGAACCTCCCACTGCGGAGGGAATTCAGTTTACCTTAAGAGAGAACAACTGGCTCTATGGACTTGCCAGGGCCATGCAGGAAGCTCTTTCCCGTCTGTGTGGGCAGAGCATCAATCGGATCAAGGGTACTCGCTTTGAGTTTTTCCCAAGGCGTGATGCAAATGGACAACCACTAGAAGCCCCATACCACCCTGAGCTGAAGACCCAATTGGACCACCTTAGCTTCATGATGTACGATCGTCAGCAGGAGTTGGACAACTGTCGTGACTACTCCAACCATAAGTCTGCCATCATCAAGACGAAAGACCAGACCATTGCCATGCTAGCAAAGGACCGCAAGTCTCGTCGCCGTCAGCTCGACAAGAAGGAGCGCATTATTGCCCGTCTTCGCCACCGCATCTCATCTCTGGAGGAGACCATCCACGAGAGAGACATGCAGTTGGAGGAAAGGGAGAATGCCGGAGAGGATCTTCGTGGAGACCCTTACTCCTATCTCAGCAATGATGATGATTTTCTGGAGGATCGGGCCATGGACTTCTTCACCGATGAGGATGATTTCGCCTTCATCGATGATGATGAAGATGATGAAGCCACAGATTCCGAGGAGTAGTAGCACTTGAGCACTAGCGTAGTGAGTAGTATTCGGTCCCATTGTATCGTAGTTTCCAGAATGGTTCTTAAAACCATCTGTTTTTTTCTTTGTTGTGGTGTGTGTTGTACTGTTTGCTATGAATGAATGAAGGAATGAATGAAAAAGCAAGTTGCTAGAAAATCTAAGTCAAACTTTAAAAACTTTTCAAAGACCCAAAACTTTAGAAATTACCCTCTTTTCTCATGATCTATCTAAATCTTCAGATGCCACGTGGAGGAAGTGGTTCATCCCAGGACCCGATGTTGCAGATCCTGCAAATGCTGACTTCTGACCGCGAAGCTGAAAGAGCCGAACGTCAAGCCAACCTAGCCACTCTGCAGCAGATAGCCCAGCTAGCCCACAACAACCAAGGCCACAGAAATCAGGACAACCATGGATCTAAGCTCAAGAATTTCCAGAATACCAACCCACCTGTTTTCACTAAGTCAGAAGAACCCCTAGACGCCGATGATTGGCTACAAACCATGGAGAATAACTTAGAAGTCGCCGGAGTGGAAGCCAACGAGAAAGTTCTGTTCGCCACCCACTATCTAGCCGGAGATGCCAGGGCATGGTGGAACAGTGTTCGCGCAATGACCGGAGGCCAGATGATGACCTGGGAGGAATTCAAGGTCAAGTTCAGCAGAACCCATGTGCCACCGGGTTTGATCAAGAGAATGAGAGACGAGTTCAGAGAGCTGAAGCAAGGAAGGATGACTGTAGTGGAATACCGTGACAAATTTTTGTCATTAGCTAGGTATGCCTCAGATTAGATCGACACCGAAGCCAAGAAGAAAGAAATATTCTTGAATGGTCTGCATGACGAGATGCAGTCAGTGTTAGTCAATATCCCCTTTGCGGATATTGAAGCCCTTGTCGACTCTGATATCCAGATGGAAGGCAAGATCAACCAAGCCAATCAGAACCGCAAGCGTCGTATGATGCACCAGCCAGGAACCCATCAGACCCCAAAGTATCACCCCAACCCATCTCCAGGATTTTCCCCAAGAACCAACAGACCCCCGATGACCTGTCCCACCTATCCCAACCGTGGAAACCCTAGACCCGGAGGAAATCACAACAACCCCGGCAACTCTAGCAATTTCAATCGTGCCCCACGCAAGTTCAACACCAACAATGCTGCCACCAACACCAACACTGCCCCGAGGACTGGAAGCAATGCTGTGCCTGTCGCGGCCAAGGACAAGTCGCAAGTGACCTGTTATGACTGTGGAAATAAATGCCACTATTCCAATGAGTGCCCAAACAAGAAGAATGCTACAGCACCCAATGCCAATGTCCCAGCTCAGCAGCAGCGTCGTGTTCAGCCCGGAAGAAAGTTTGCCCCAAGGAATTCGCTCAACTGTAATGGCCGTCTTTTTCTCATGCATGCTGAAGAAGCTCAGGAAGCGCCAGACGTCGTGCTGGGTATGTTTTCTGTTAATTTATTACTTGCACGAGTGTTGTTTGACTCTGGTGCATCGCATTCATTTGTCACCGAAGAATTTGCATGCACTAGTAAAATTCAACCAACCAAACTGAAGCATGTTATGATTGTTCAAATTCCCGGATCAACCACCAAGGCTAGGCAAATTTGCAAAGCCGTCCCTATCCGAATCCATGGCATAGATTTTTATGCAAATCTGATAGTACTCGGAACTAAAGGTTTGGAAGTAGTACTAGGAATGGATTGGATGTCCAAACATAAAGGATTGATTGACTGTGCCAAGAAATCCATAACTATGACCAGTACCACCGGAATATCAGTCGAGCATATATCTGAAGCCTTACCTCGCCAATTCAAGTGCAACAAGAGTATAGCCCAACCTACCATTGACCAAGTCCGTATAGTCTATGAATACCCCGATGTATTTCCAGATGTTTTGCCCGGTATGCCCCCAGATCGGGATATCGAGTTTATCATTGAACTAATCCCCGGAACCGGACCCATAGCCCAGAGACCCTATAGTATGAACCCATCAGAGTTAGAAGAACTGAAGAAGCAACTGGATTCCATGCTGGAAATTGGATTGATTCAACCAAGTGCGTCACCTTGGAGATCACCTGTCTTGTTTGTGGACAAGAAGGATGGAGGTAACCGTTTGTGTACGGATTATCGGAAGTTGAATGATGTCACCATCAAGAACAAGTACCCCTTGCCCAAGATAGAAGATTTGTTTGATCAGTTGACCGGTGCCAAAGTGTTTTCTAAGATTGATCTTAGGACTGGTTATCATCAACTCAAGATTCGTGCAGAGGATATTCCAAAGACTGCCTTTACCACCAGATATGGATTATACGAGTATACAGTCATGTCTTTTGGATTAACCAATGCCCCCGCTTATTTCATGAATCTCATGAATAAGATTTTTATGGACTTCCTAGATAAGTTTGTCGTTGTTTTTATTGATGATTTCAAATCAGAAGAAGAACATGAGCTACACCTAAGGACCATTCTTGGAACCCTTAGAGAGCATCAGTTGTATGCAAAGTTTATCAAATGTGAATTCTGGTTACAGGAGGTAGGATTCCTCGGTCACATTGTATCAGCCGGAGGAATTGCCGTTGACTCTGCCAAAGTGAAAGATGTAGAAGATTGGCAAGCCCCAACCACTCAAACCCAAGTCCGTGCTTTTCTCGGATTGGCGGGATATTACCACAAATTCGTAGAAGGATTCTCGAGTATCGCCAGACCCATGACCCAATTGCTGAAGAAGGACAAGAAGTTTGACTGGACCGACAAATGTGAAGCGAGTTTTCAAGAACTCAAAAGGAGATTGATTTCAGCCCCAATCTTGATCATGCCGGATATCACGAAGCCCTTCGATGTGTATTGTGACGCATCCAAGATTGGTCTCGGATGTGTGCTAATGCAAGAAGACAAAGTTATATCTTATCTATCCCGACAATTGAAGCAACATGAGCAAAACTACCCAACCCATGACCTCGAACTCGCAGCCGTAGTTCTAGCCCTGAAGACATGGAGACATTACCTGATGGGAAACCGTTGTGAGATTTATTCGGATCACAAGAGCCTAAAGTATATATTCACCCAGAAGGAGCTGAATATGAGGTAGAGAAGATGGATTGAGCTAATCAAGGATTATGATCTGGACATTCACTATCACCCTGGTAAAGCCAACTTGGTAGCCGATGCCCTTAGCAGATTGTCGTGCCGCTTGAACTCCATGATTTTGAAGGAGCAACCAAGTTTGTACAAGGAGATGGAAGATTTTCGGATGGAATTAGTAAGTGAAGGATTTTTGGCTAGCATAGAACTCCAGCCCACTTTGATCAGTCAGATTAAAGAGGCGCGGAAAGGAAATGCTAGTATAGGAGGAATCAAGCGTCGTATCAGTACAGGCAAAGTACCCGGGTTCACCGAAGACGAAGAAGGAGTTCTGTGGTACAAAGGACGCCTTTGTGTACCATCAGATTCTGAGTTGAAATAAGTTATCTTGAAGGAGGCTCATGATACTCTTTATCTATACATCCCGGAGGAACTAAGATGTATCAAGATTTAAAAGAGCAATTTTGGTGGCATAAGATGAAGAGAGAAATCGGAAGCTATATTGCCAAGTGTGATATTTGTCAGCGAGTCAAGGCAGGACATCAAAGACCATTGGATTGTTGCAACCTTGCATTCGAATGGAAATGGGATTCAGAGGAATGGACTTTATCACTGACCGCCTACTTCTAGTAGGGAAATGACTCTATCTGGGTCATAGTGGATGATTGTCCAAAGTCGCCCATTTCTTGCCCCAAAACCACCTATCGAGTTCGGGTTAGCGGAGTTATACATCGCTAGAATCGTTAGTTTGCACGGAGTCCCCAAGAACATCGTATCGGATCGAGGAACTCAGTTTACCTCGAGATTCTGGAAGAAAGTCCAAGAAGGTTTAGGAACCCGTCTAGATTTCAGTACCGCATATCACCCTCAGACCGATGGAACGGAGCGAGTAAATCAAATACTCGAAGATATGCTGAGAGCATGTGTGTTAGAATATGGATCCAAGTGGGAAGACTGTCTGCCGTTTGCAGAATTTTCCTATAATAACAGTTATCAAGCCAGTTTGCAAATGGCCCCATTTGAGTTGATGTACGGAAGGAAGTGTCACACCCCTTTCAACTGGTCGGAAGTAGGAGAGAGTCAGATTTTCGGACCCGACATCCTACGAGAAGAAGAAGAGAAGGTTCACAAGATTCATGAGCACCTCAAGACCGCCCAATCCAGACAAAAGAGTTACGCCGACAAGAGACGTCGAGACCTCGCCTTCAACACAGGAGATTTTGTTTATCTGAAAGTGTTGCCATTGAAGGGAATGAAGCGTTTCCAACTCAAAGGAAAGTTAGCCCCCAGATATATCGGACCTTTCAAGATTCTGAACCGTCGAGGAGAAGTGTCGTATCAATTGGAACTACCCGAAGAGATGTCAGCCGTGCACAATGTGTTCCATATCTCGTTACTTCGCAAGTGTCTCGAAGTCCCCGAGAAGACTGCAGTGTTCAAGAATATCGACCATCGGACCATAGAGATCAACTATGACCTGACCAATCCTGAAGTACCCATCCGCATTTTGGAAGAAGCTTTTCGAACTACCCGAACCAGAAGCATCAAGTTTCTCAAGATTCAGTGGAGCAACCACACAGAAGAGGAAGCTACCGGGAGCGCGAAGATCACATCAGGACGGAGTTTCCCGATCTCTTCAAGTCCTAGGTAATCTCTTCGTCCTTTTTCAAATCTCGGGACGATATTTTGTTTAAGGGGGGAAGGTTTGTAACATCCCAAAAATACTAAGCTTGGATCATCAAACTCTAATCATCAAAATTAGGGTTAACAAAAACTTTTCTAAATAAAATTATGAATGCATGCATATGTGTATGCATGGATTTTGAAATTCTTTGGAACCACCTTGTTTGATTGTTTCATTGCTTGTAGAATGTTTGTTAGGTGAAATAAACATCACCTAAAACATTTCCCACACTTTTCCTAAAGACAAGTAAATCAAAACAAATATATTAAGGGAATGGTCATTTTGACCAATTTAACACCCATGCCTACTTTGGCTGTCTCAAACTTTCAAAACCTAATGTAAACTTTTCTGGATCTTTGCACCCTTGAATGTACTCATAACAAGGTATCAAGGCCCACTTTGTGATCATCCAGAAACTTTCAAATGCATAGTTTACATGGCAATCCAAAATTGAATCTTTATCATATGGGAAGATCACAATTTTTCAAAAACCACTCAAACAAGCTCAACTTTCAAAACCCAAGCATCTGCAGACTCACCAGCACCAATCTAGCAAACCCACCAAAAATCATTTCAAAATTCAAAACTTGATTTCATGCGCCATTTCATCAAACAAAGTTGCATACAAATCATCCAAATCCTAAACACTATTGTGAGCAGTGATTCTTGCCTAACTGGTTCCCTATCTAGCTCACAACCAGCTCAGTAGATCATCTAGCAAGATTAACCAAGCACTAGCACCACTGTGAGCTTGCCATTGCCATCAATGGTGAATAGCCGAGCACACCCATGTCACCCCCATGTCGACAGCAAGCTAGGAGGATACACAAGCCTAGCCAGCATGTCTGGGAGGAAGCCCACCGTCCACCGCCACTCACTGTCCCACCCGCGAGCATTGCCAAGCCCTGGACCACACGCGCCCGCATCGACGGCGACCATGCCGAAGCGCGCCAGCGCCACCTCACCGGCAAGCCCACAGATCACGCGCCGCCACAGGTATACAATCCCCACCGACCGAGGAGACCGCCAGACATCCTCGTTCGCCGCCCCGTGACGCATAGCCACCGCTCACCGTCAAAGACGCCGCCTCTGCCGCGCAGAGCATCGCCCGTTTCAGACCAAGCCGCACCGTCCCATGCCTCTAAACCATGTCGTTGAGAATCGCCAGGAGACACCGCACTGTCCCCTACCGTCGTCCATGCCAATAGCCGCCTGGAACACCGCCCCCGACGAGCTCACCATGCGCCCCGTCGGTCCCCTCGCTCGACTATAAATAGAGGCCACCCCCAGTCGATTTCCTCACACCATCTCACTACCCTCTCCTCACTGATCGTGCCACACCGTTTCCGGAGCAAGGAGAGCACCACCTCGCCGGAATTTCACCAGAGCCCGCCGCCTCTGGAGAAGAAGGGAGCCATCGATTTCGTCCACCCCAGGAGCTGCCGCGACCACCCCTGAGTTCGCCGTCGTCGACTTCGCTGCCCGCCTCGCCGACCCTCCAAAGACCGGTGAGCCCCAAGACCCTCATCGGCTTAGGTTTCTTTCTCGCCGGCGTTGTCTCGCGTCGACGATGACTCCTAGCCGTTGGATTAGAATCAGATCGAACGACCCACGTTGCCCAGTACCGCTTCGCCCCTCCCTGTCTCACTGGCAAGTGGGGACACCCACTTAAGCATCCTGCGGGAGCACTGCTGTAGGGGTCCCAATCTTTAATAAGATAGAGCCCCCTGTGTTTACAATGCTAGTCCCTGGATCAATAGCTAGCATCCACAGTTAAGATGTAATATCAAGAAACAGAGGTCATAATATAACTTTATAACCAGGAATAACATAAGTTTATTACATCTTACATAGCTCATATGGCTATTACATTACATTGCAGCGTAAATAACTATAGTCATGGGTCCTTCATCTTCAAGGTGCCACATGCAGATGTTGGTTGTAGACTTTGTAATCCTAATCAATCAATCTTCACTAAAAACAATCAAACCTGCAACATACAAGTTACAGCCACAAAGGGTCAATACATTTGAATTGTATTGGCAAGTGATACTATATTAGTATAGTGGAGTCTATCATCTATATGCATTTGGCTAAGTGGAGTTGAGGCTTGCATTGCTCAAAATAGATTTTTCCTTAACATTTGAAAATATTAAGTTTTGCTTGGCAAAAAGCATTTTTCTCAATCAAAGATTTGAAGACCCTTGTACCAAGGCATCTCTCCATCAAGGATTGAAGATTTCAAACAACCCTTGTTCAAACCACAAGATTTTAACTTTAGAAATTTGAATGATGAGATTCTTGATTGCTTCCATGTCTTGATGCTCAAATTTTCCTTTACCAGGGACATGGCTAAGTACTTAGATTTTACACTCTGTAGAGGTGGTGCACTTTCCCCACAAGACTTGGTTTCCCAAGACAAGATCTTTCAGAAGCCTTCCCTTAGACCAAAATGGACGCGCTCCAACCTATCAAACACTACCACCCACTGTCCATATGGCTAAGTTCTTGCAACCTATATGATCATGGCAGAGCCCATATTGCCAAGTGGTTGCACTTGAAGCTTCTCAACATTTGACATCTCAAATCTCTTTGTTCCTGGGTGGCAATCCACAAGTGAGATACACAAGGTTCACCACCCCGGCCTTGTGTAACCACTCAACCAAAACCACCAAGCAAGTCCCAATCCACCCAGGTGATTCATTAACTTAGTTGTTTTATTAAACAAAACACAAGTCCTCAGACTTAGAATATTTTTCCATAGTGTGAATATATATTCCACCCATGTTTTCTATTAGCTAGGCTAAGCTTGATAGTAATAGGAATCTTAACTTAGGAAAATCCTACTAAGGATTCATCTACTAGGTTTTCCTATAGCAAGGTTTATACTTAGCAAAATCCATGCAAGTTTTACTTAGCAAAATCACTAATGCATAGTGAAAGTAATGGGACAAAAAGTATGAAGCATCACTTGCCTTTTTGGTAGAGAATGGTGGTTCACTCCTTGATCTTGCTAGTCTCACACTTCACTACAAGTCAATCAAGCAAACACAAATTCAATTCACATTCCAAACCAAAGTCAAACAAACAATTTTTTACACACAAGTAATGGAATCTAAGTCATGCATAAGCATGCACAGGTTGGTTCTATTGCAAGGATGGTCTCCACTAGGCTTCTAAACTTTGTAAGTTCCAATTTGGTCATTTACCAAAATGGCAAAGTCATTTGCAAATGGGTTTTATCCATAAACCATTTTCAAATCCTTTCATCATTTTATGTGGTGAAAAACATTTTTCTCAATACCACAACCTTAAGTGGTTTCATCAATTTGTTGTTTCTTAAAACTTGGTGTTTTGGTTAGTAGGTTTGGTCCAAAACATTTCCTCCAAAGTTTTTACTCAAAACCATTTTCGTAACAAAACAATAGTTTTATTGGCTAGAAATGGACTAAACTAATTAATCCATTCTAAACTTTTCCAAATTCATTTTACAACCATGGGTTGGTTCCTAGGGTCAGTAAGGTCACAACAAACCATTTTGCAAAAATTTTAACCCTAAAATCATTTTTAAACAATTTTTCTAATCTAAACAAGCACACAAAAGAATCTGCAAAAACAAGTAAATTATTAGATACTATTTACTAAACCAAGGGCATGGTTGGCTAGGGCTTGTTCCCCTGATTTCATTGATATAAAATTTGTAAAATTTGGACGTGTGGTTTGAAAGTTATGGATTTTTCAAATTGGATCATCAAATAGATCACAATTTCTGTTTTAAAACATCTCTGGGCCACGTGTCTGTATCCTATTGGCTCATAACGGTTCGGTAGGATCGCGTGATGTGGACCGCAGGATTTAAGTGGGATTGTGCGGTGCAGATCAAGTGTAACGGTTCGTTTAGTCAATCTATCGCGTACATACGATCAAGATCGAACGACTCAAACTGATTTGACCAAGGGCTGGCGGCGCTCGACGGTGGTGCGCGGCGGCGATGCTCGGGCAGAGGCGTTCCGGCTATTCTAGGAAGAGAGGGAGAGGGAGGAGGGGCTCACCAAGTTCGCAATGCAGCACTGATACTCAACGTGCTCTTGGGGAAGCAGGGGGCGCACGGGGACGGGCAGGATTCCTCGCCGGAGTTGGTTCTGGCGACGGACGCACGCGGTCGAGGTCGAGGACGACGCTACGGGTCACGCGAATGCAAACCAGAATCATGGTTAGACGTGGAATGACCTGGGGAAGATGTGTGCATCCTTGAGGGAGCTTAGGGCGGTCGGAGTTCACCTGGGGTGCTTGGCGAAGTAATGGCAGACGGTGGCGCACGCTTGGTGTCGTCGAAGCCGAGATTACAGGGCACCCGCGGATTAAAGACTGGCACAGGAAGATGCGCCAGGATGCGGTGAGCGTGCTCGTGTGTTCGGGAGGCAGGAGGTGGTGTGGCTCGGCCGGATTCGAAGGTGGAAGCTCGTCGGAGACAGAGTTGCTCGGGGAGAAATTAGGGCGGCCTGGGGCGTGCTTGGGAGGAAACAGAGGAAAACGGAGAGGAGTCATGGCGTTTAAATGTGCCTCGGCTGCGAGTTAAGGTGGCCGTTAAGGTAATTCAGCGCGAATCAAAGCCTGCAACGGCCGGCGAGGGAGGAAGAACAGGTCGTGGTGGTGGGGAGGAAGAAGGACGTGGCGGTGGGGTCCTCTGGTCAGTGAGAAAAGGAAAGGGAACGGGGTCCAGTCGTCAGTGTCCTCGCGGGTGTGGGTTTGAGTGCGAAAACGTTTCGTCAGAGGGGTGGGGAAAATGGGCTGCTAGGCTGGGGTTGGCTTTAGCTGGGCTGGGTCGGCCAGTTTCTATTTTTTTCTGTTTGAAACCTTTTTCTATTTTCCAAATCAATTTCTGTTTTGAATTTTCAATCAATTATTCAAACATTCAACCAATTCAAATAATCACCACACTTAAATAAGTTTTTGGTTCTGTTTATCAACATAAACCAAATCTCAAAATAAAATAATATTTTTATTCATTTTTAGGATCTATCTAAAATAAAAAATAGCCCTTTAGTTATTTAATCAAAATAGGGTTTGATTTATTTAATAAAATTTCCATTTGAAATCCAAAAATTTCCAAAACCAAATCAGTAGGTTTTATTTGAAAATATATGATATTTGGAAATCTTGTTTAAAGCAAAATAACATTTTTTTTATGGTCCATTAACAATTAAATAAATGGGCCTTAGTTATTAAATCAAATAGGATTTGTTTTATTTAAATATTTATTTTGAAATCTAAAATAAAACCAAAACACTTCAGTAGGTTTTAATTAAGGAAATACAATACTTAGAAACTTATTTAAAATAATTTAATAAGTTTTGATGTTTTAATTAAAATGGTAACCCTTTTATTTAAATAAAATTGGATATTAATTCCTTATTATTTTATTTAAATAAACCTTTGCTGTTTTTATTCAAAACAAAATGTTTCAATTCAAAAGCTTGGCCAAGGTTTAATTTGGCTTTATAAAATAATCTTTATTCATAAAACTTCTATTTCTTTTGAAAACCAAATCTTTTTACTTAAAAGATCCAAAATTGTAGTTCCAAAATATTTTATTTTCTTTTATCAAATGTTTACTCTTTTAAATTTCTTTATGATTTTATTTGATCCAAATAGGTTTTGATTTCCCAATTGGATTCAAAAAGTTTCTTCTGGCCCTGAAAATCAAACAAAGTTTTATTTTATTCATTTATTTTCACATTACAAGATTTGGAAAATCTTGGGATGTGACAACTGCGCTTAGCAGGCCGGCCCAGTATCGTTTCCCGCGCAGCCCAGTGATTTGAATTAAATCTTTTCTATTTTATTTCAAACTCACTTCTGTACCCAACCTCAAAAATCAATCCAGATCTATTCAGTGCACCAAATTGAATGAAACTAATTTTGTTAGAAAGGTCTGGAATGCTGAATCCAAGCCCTTTGGATTCAAGTCATTTGGATCTATAGATCACCCATGGTAAAAATAACAAGGCAGAAGCTTTTCTACATTCAAACATTTTTCAAATTTAAACCATAATAGCTTTTGAGTTGATTCCAACTCTCAAAAATCACATTTAACCATACCTTTCAGAATATATAAAAATATATAGGTTTAGTTTCAGAAATAATGTTCAAGTAATAAAAGAATGCTACATAGGCATTTCTAGCCACTTTAATTAATTATAATAAAAGGGTAAAACCTTATTAAATTGTGACACCACTTTAAATCACATTCCCTTGGACTACAATATGTGGTGATGACATGTGTCAACATGATCCCATGTTTGGTTTGGAGAATATTAAATCTTAAGTAGTTTTTCAATGAGTAGAAATTACTTTTCTAAAAATAAAAGGAATTAAACCAATCCTTAACCTTGTAATGTTAGAGATGATGCTAGATCATCTATAGGACCCTTGTGTGTGATGATTGCAAGTAGTTAAGTATTTTTTGGTGATTGTGTACCTCGTATTTATTCATAGACGCTAGTACCAACCAAGGATACGAGGAGGAAGGAGGATACTACGAAGAAGAAGTCAAGGAGAACTTCAACCACTGCTCTGCACAAGGCAAGCTGAGACTATACCTATGCAAGCCAATACTTGCAAGCTTATACTGATATTGATGCAAGCTAACACTTGCAAGATACTTTACTTATGCAAGCCAATACTTGTTACTATGCCTACTATATGCCTTAAGCATATGAGATCATACCCACTTGATAAACCAATCCTAGCTTTACTTGCAAGCTTCTTACTTTATTTCTTTATCAAAGCTTGCTTAGATTTTACTTAAGAGATTGGTAGATACTAGAAAGATATTTGAAGGTTGCATAAAGAGCATAAAATTTGGCCTATGCTAGATAATCTTGATGTCATCTTAAGGCATGAGATTGAACTTAGTTAGAACTCCACTAGTTTACCACCCCTCATTATTGCTTACCCCCACCTGTAGATGCTAGTGCTAAGCATAAAACTTGATCAACTTTAGATGGGAATACTTGGTGGAAAAATGGTTATGAAAACCTTGGAATGATGGATCATTCTATTGAAATGTTTTGGACATGTGTTTCCGAACACTTGATGATTTTGGTGATGAAAATGTTGAGGCATGAGCCTTAGCCCTTTATAAAACAGATGGTTGTCTGGATGCGATACCATTCCAATTTTATCGTACAACCACAATACCCGAAGATTGGGTAGGGCTTGACTGGAAACTTATATACCTTAGTATTATTTCCCTCACGGCCAAGGTCAGTGAGGCTACCTTGTGAATATTGTCCACATGCAGTACCCAAGATGACAGTTGGTCATGGTTGGGAGGCCAAACTCACAGGAGAGGTGCTTATACTAGGCGTGTAAGAAAGGTTAGGATTGATTATCCGCCATCGAGTATGGTGAATTCAGGATTTGTTCACGATGAATGTATCGAATGTTGTGGTGAAAGTGTACAATCTCAGAGTGTCAAACTATTGAATAGCCGCATCCATGA
This sequence comes from Avena longiglumis, assembly GCA_030063025.1. Taxonomy (NCBI): domain Eukaryota; kingdom Viridiplantae; phylum Streptophyta; class Magnoliopsida; order Poales; family Poaceae; genus Avena; species Avena longiglumis. The sequence goes on from CP125978.1 coordinate 109,459,824, forward strand.
TTATGGACGATTGAGCGCCATCTGTTTCCCCGTCAGACTTTTCAAAAATGACTTATGAAATGAATTGAGACTTTGACTTGACTACAACAGTGTTGTGACATGAGTTACAAGATCCCACCTAGGAGTTATAAAATTGTGACTAGCTTCGGAACTTAGTAGAGATAAATCTGGATTTTGCAAAACAACCCTAGAGCCTAGTGTCCTATTATCCAAAAACCCCTTTACCTGTTAGTATTAGTCTGCAAGTACTTAAAGAGTACTCATGGCTTTGTCCCTGGCTATTCCCATGGCCAGACTATGAAGAGGAGTACCTGGAGGATGGACCCCAGGAAGGTTACGACAAATAGGATCATCTCCCATCGTCAGCATTGCCTATGACCCCGAAGATGGAGCTTCGCCTACGCTACCGTTATTATTACGTATTCCGCTGCTTGATGTTGTATTAAGAACTGGATCATGAGATCCCTATTCGTGTAAGAACTTAAGAATCGTTTGTAATGGATGATGTACTATGGTATCCAATTCTGTTATGTCTCGCAAAAATGGGATTGCGATGTATGGCATAACAGGCATCTGGGATTAAAATCCGAGTGTTGACAAAGGCACATGGGAATTCTGTCAAGTGCTTCGCTTCATATAACTAAGTACTCTTCTTTGGTGTTGTAAGTGTTGTATTGGTGAACCTGTGCTAATATACCGACCTTACTTGGACTAATACATACTTATGACTAAATCCCATGCAAGCATCCGCAACTATAGGAAAGCAATTATGATATAAACGTAACCACGGTCTTAAACTCTAAGATCCTACGCTCCCTTATGCAATGGTGTCCTAACGGGGGTTCAGGTTTCTATCACTCCGGCAAACCCACAATTAGTAGACAAATACACAATGCATTCCCCTAGGCCCATAAATTGTGAAGTATCATGTAGTCGACGTTCACATGACACCACTAGAAGAATAGAACCACAACTTAAATACTAAACCATTGATTAATAACTCAACACAAATCCACTACTAACAATATGACTTATCCCATGTCCTCAAGAACTAGACGAACTACTCACAAGACATCATATGGATCAAGATCAAAGATGATATGGTGATGGATAAAAATCTGAACATAAACAACAATCCAATGGTTCCACTCACAAACATCAACTACAATAGTAATCAACACCGGGAAAGTTCCAACACGATTGTTACAGCGGGATGGAGTGGTGATCATGGTGCTGGTGGAGATGATGGTGTGGATGATGATGATTATGATCCCGATGAAGCCTAGCTTGATGACGGTGTTGATGGAGATGATCTCCCCTCTCCGGGAAGGAATTTCCCTGGTAGAAATATATTTGCCGGAGAGCTCTTTCTCTCTCGGTGTTTTCCGCCCTGCAGAGGCGGCAGAAATCTTTCTATGGTCGCCCCTGGTATTAGGGTTCCGAGAGGAAGATATAGAGAGAAGGCGAGAGGAGCGAGGCCGGTGGGCCACACCTCCCAGGCGTGGGGGGGGGACTGCGCTGGGAGGTGGGTGTGGGCCCGCCAGCCTGCTCGCCTCCCTTCGGGCTTCGCCTTTGAGGAAAATATAATTTTCCAATATTTTTCTGGTATTTTTCTGATCTTCGCGAAATTGCATAAAAACACCTCTGTTTCCATCAGAATCATGACTCCGGCAGTTCATCCTCCAAGAATCATCCAACATGCAAAAACAAAGGAGAAGACATAAGTAACACATATCAATGAATAGAGGCAAATTATGTTATAGAATGGTGATGCAGATTGGACGTATCAACTCCCCCAAGCTTCCACCTTCGCTTGTCCCCAAGCAAAAACTGAGCTGAGTAAACATGTCTACAGGTTTATGGAGTGAAGTGTCGATAAAAGAATACGGACAAGAAGCATCACACTTACCATTACACAACTCATAGAAGAAGGTAACTCACCAATATATAACTTAGATTGCAACAAGTACATGAGTCACAATAGAGATGCATAAAGATAAATCATAATTCAAATTGGCAAACTTTGTTCCCGATCAGAGAACAGCTGGCAAACAGTTTCACAAAAAACTTTTGAAGAATTTAAACAATAGGAGCACTCTTTGCTCAAAAGGGGTTTTTCACAATGATGGCTTTCAAAGTAATACTCAATAGATAAGTGTTTTGTGCAAACAAGGAAGATAAATAACATGAGTGAATAAATCACCATATGAATGCTTGAAACACAACAACTCAAATGCTTGCTGGCGATAGAGAGGAAGTAGGCTTACTGACTCAACTCAGAAATAAGAGAAAGGTCCCTGCATAGAGGGAAACAGGGATTTCAAGTCAAAAAGAGCTTCCAAAAGATTATGGTACTTACTAGCTTTGAGCCATCATTGTCCCTATCATAAGCATCTTGAAATGATTAAGGTTAAAGTGAACAAGTATGGAGTATATGCTTGACGAATATAAGTTGGCAATCTCAAGTCCCATGAGTACGAGGGCCGCTCCTCGTGCTACTCAACTTTAGTTACCGGTAAGTTCTTGTCATTGTAAGTACATGCGTATCATAAATAACCGCCAACGGGGTACCCCTTGCACATGATACAGGAGCTATCCCATAATCAAAATGACAAGGCAAGAAGACAATGATCATCTCGACGATCTTTTAATTTACTATTTGCATAGATTTTTATTGAGGATGCTTCACAGATTGCTCACTATGGTGATGCTGCAAGTTTCCACCATGATTAGGCATGGCTTAGGCTAGCGGCCCAGGCATTTCTCTAACACACATACATCGCTCCATGGACTTACAATCTTCCTTTTTATTTCACACCGACGACATCTGCAAACAAAAGAGCATGATATCAACTGGATAAGTATCCATAAGTGTTGAAAGCGTTCCTCGTGACAGCATGGTTCTGCTAATCCCAACGTATAGATGCAAGCATATACAACTTCGATGACACAATGGTTCAAGTCTATTAGGGGCAATAAAATAAGGCGTGCCATCAAGTTCGTGAGAGCTTTACTAACTAGTTTTCTCATAACAAAATAGTTTTTAATTCGAAAGATAGATGAAGCTTGAGAATTTGCTTGGAATAGCAATAATGCTAATAGGTAGATATGGTGGACACAAATGGCATAGGTTTGGTTCAAAGGGATTGGAAACATGAGAAGTAAGCCTTCTCAAAACAGGTTTTTGGCTAGCAAGGCTGGGTAGCAAGCAAAAGAGTTGAAGGAAACAAGCAAACCTACAAGTGATAAAACCAAACATGCAATCTTCCTTAAAGACACAAAAGATCTTAAATAAAGAATACTAAGCTTATGAGCCAACCAAGAAATAAAATAAATGATACAAAATACGTGTAAGCCTTTTCTCTTTTCCTTTAAAACCTCAAAAAGTGTTGCTACTGACTAGAGATCGGTTTGCCAAAACCAATTTAGATCTACTTGATGCTCCCGAAGTGGCACCAATACTGATCAACAAGATCAATCATATAACAGAGATTGCAAACTAATAAGAAGTGCAAAAAGTAAAAGATGAAAGTTCTCATTAATATTCCATAAAGGCACTCACACCAAGGGATACATAGAAACTAAAGGAGAGATACTTCCACATGCAAACAAACCTATAAGATAACTTCTCTACCAAAGATATGAATCCACTAAAAAGGTAAAAGATAAAAGATAATGATGTGATACCGCGACACTCCCCCAAGCTTGGAACAAGCCAAGGGGATGCCAAACCTAATGATGAATTACTCCTTCGGCGGAGGTGGTGTTCTCTTGATAAGCTCCTCAATCAGTTTCCTCAAGTCCTCAATCTCGAAGGTCAGAGTACGAATCAACTCCGAATTTTGCTCAATGTGGTTCATGATCATATCGGACCGAGAATCCCAGTCCTTGCTATTCTTTCCCCACTCTTCCTTCTTAGTATGTTCCTTCCCTGCATGGTTAGAGCGAGGCAGATCCCAAACCGAGGGAAAGTTCCCTTTGGGAACCTGTTGGAATTGATGCTCATGTATAAGAGTATGGAAGGAATTCTTGGTACGTGGAGGAGATGACTGTGGAACGAAGACAAGACATGGAGGTTTCCCTCCTGTAGACATCCGTGATGTCCTCTTAAGCTTGATAGGTTTCACCACTCCAATACTCGTGACGGTGGCGCGGGTGTCCGTATGCTTGTCCTCCTCCATGTCTTCTTCATCCCCTACCAAAATTTCCTACTCCTTGGGATTGTGAGGATCATCTTCCTCGGGCTTCTTGCCTTTGTCATTGGAGGAGACCATGGCGCTCTAAACTTGAGAAGATTTCCTGAACAGAAACAGATCGAAACGAAAACACGACGAGAATACGATATACGAACCTCGGGGGATCCGGGGGGTTATATATTACGAAGTTTCAATGCATAAGGAAGGTACTGGTACGAAAACAAGGCGAAGACGGAGCTCGGGGGCTCACACCCCCTCCAGGCGCAGCCAGCTGGGGCTCGCGCCTGGAGTGGGTGTGGCCACCCCGGCCTCCATTTCCTCCTCTGTTTCATTTTGTAACCTCCCGTATGTAATAAAAACATCAAAAATATAAAAATATTGGGTTTTCACAAACCTTCTGTTTTCACCACTTTTACCTAATCAAAGACGAACTCTGCAGACTCCTTTTCTTCTTCTCCTGGAAATTCCTTTTCTCACAAGGCAATACACAAACTTCAATGGCAACATTAGTGTAAGCAAAAACAATAAACCTTTAGGTTCACACTTCAACTGAAATACATCAAAACAAAGCTACTGTAGCAATTCCTTTCCAAAAACTCAAAAGAATCTGGAAGGGAATCGATAAAAGAGGCAAATGCAAATGATGGCAGAAATCTGTCAAAACAGACCAGCAGGTAAATATAGATTTTTTCGAAAACCTTCTGTTGCTCAAATAAAAAAGTGCAAAACTAATGAAAGTTGGGTAACAACTTGGAGAACAAGCACAGAAAAAATACAGCTCCATCCGAAATACAGAGCTCTCTCACAAATTTTTACAGTGCAGCACAAATATCTGTCTCAGGAGAGCCACTTTTCACAACTCCTCCACTTTTCAAAAGTAGTTGAACTTGACACAAAAACCAAAACAAAAAGGATAAGGAGCGGTTATTACTGAGTTAATAACTTCCAAGACTCAACCAAACTCTTGGGTTATCTCCCAACAAGTACTTTTCTTTAATGCCTTTAAGTTAGGCTTGAGAGTTTCAAAGATGCTCACATAGGAGATATATATCTGGAGTGAAAGAGAGCATCAAGAAGAAAATAACCAACACATTTGAGTCTAACCCAATTCCTATGCATGGGGGTATCATGAGAAAACAAATTGTTGAAACAAAAAGCCACTTGCATAGGAATAAAAAAATGCAACTTTAAAGCTTTCAACATAAAACGGGAAACTTAACATTATTGAGATGCATAAAACCATGTTTCCCTCTCTCATAATAACTTTCATTAGCTCTTTGAATAAAGTTGAAAATATAACTATCACTGAAAACAATTATATCATCAGAATGAGCATACTTACAGTTATCAAAAAGAGGCCCAATGTCATAAACAGGATCAATAGAAGCAAGTTGTTCCATCCTGAAATCTTTATTAGGCAAGCCATTTTCACAAGGAGCTTTGGCAAATTTGGAAAAGTTAAACTCAGAAGAATCCCCATCAAACTTAGTTAAAACTTTCTTCTTCTTACAATCTATAATAGCTCCACAAGTGATTAAGAAAGTGAAGGGTTTCGTAGCATAGTAAATCAAAATTTTCTACGGATGCGAACGGGAAAAGCCAACATCTAATCTAGGAGATGAAAACAACGAGAGGGATAGATGAGATCTTCATACCCTTGAAGAAATCGCACAGCGGAACGTTCAACAGAACGTGGTTGATGTAGTCGTACTAGCCTTCTCCTCCTCGCGATCCGATCCGATCCAACGCCGCAAGTGGCGGCGCCTCCGAGAGATGCACACGTACGTCACCTCGACGTCTCCTCCTTCCTCGGTCCAACAAGTGGGTTGGAGAGATAGATTAGATCTACAACACGACGGCGTGGTGCAAAGGTGGATAATTTCTGCGGCAGGGCTTCGCCTACGTGCAGTCGGGAGAGAGAGAGAGGAGAGGGCAGCAGTATGGTGTAGGGTTTCGTAGCATGGAAAACAAAAAATTTCTATCGCATACAAACAAACAAGCTAAGATCTATCTACTAGATTGTAGCAACGAGTCGATGGAATAACTCACCCTCGAAGATTCCAAAGTGTTTAACGAGAGCGGATTCTCGTGGGTGATGTAGTCGTACTCTTTCCGATCTCAAGATCGCGTAGACGATCCTTCCGGGCTTGCGTCCCAAGCAGCGCTCATGCCGGGTCACATTCGGTACTCGACGAAGACCTTCCTCTCCCTTGTTCCAGCAGGCAACGGAGGCTGTAGCACTCTCCTCGCGATTCCGGCAGCACAACGACGTGGTACCGGAAGTAGAGGGGAGATCTCGCAGGGCTTCGCCTTAAGCCGGAGCGAGTATGGTGGACTATGAGAGAGCCCTAGGTGATATAGGGTTTAGACACACCAAGGAGGAGGCTTGGCCGGCGGCTAGGGTTAGCTAGGCGGCGGCGGCTACAGGAGGGCCGGCGGCTTAGGGCTAGGGTTTGCGGGTGGAGGTGTTGGGTGCTAGGAGGGCAGCCCGCCTCCTCCTTATATAGGTGGAGGGCCGCGCCGAGGGAGTCCTCCCCAACTCGGTTTCCCAAGGGGCGGCGGGTGGAGGGGAACTCCTCCCAACTCGGTTTCCACCTTCCCCTCCACTTCCCAAAATAGCCGTTTGACTTTTCAAATTGGCGTTTGACTTTTCAAACTATGATTTGATTAAACCCTTTATTTTGTTCAGCGATGACACCTAGTACATGATGCAATCATTCCAACTTGGTATGACACATTCATGTACCCTTCCCTCTAGAGTCCGGACATTCCGAACCTTCTAGAACATTCGATGAAAACACGAACCATTCTCCAACCCCAAACAGGACTTTCCTTATATGTATCTTATTCTCCGGACCATTCCGGATCTCCTCGTGATATCCGGATCCCATCCGAGACTCGAACAACATTCGGTCTCTTACTCATCATTCCATAACTACTCAAACAACGTCGAATCCTTATGTGTCTCCCTACGGTTCGTGAATTATGCGGACATGATCGAGACACTTCTCGAACAATAACCAATAGAGGAATCTGGAAATTCATATGGCTCCCACATATTTCTCACGATTACTTTGCGATCGAATGAACCACTTACATACGATACCAATTTCCCTTTGTCTCACGATAGTTTACTTATCCGAGGTTATGATCGTCGGTATCTCGCATACCTAGTTCAGCCTCACATCGATAAGTACTCTTTTCTCGTGATATGTGATCCCTCAGAGCGGTCACATGCTTGCAAGCTAATTGGATGACATTCCACCGAGAGGGCCCAGAGTATATATATCCGTCATATGGATGGACAAATCCCACTCTTGATCCATGTGTCTCAACCAATACTTTTCGAACACTCAATGCTACCTTTATAGCCACCCAGTTACGGTGTGGTGTTTGATGTCATCAAAGCATCCCTCCGGTGAAGGTGATATGCATGATCTCATGGTCGAAGGAATTAGGTTACTATGTATCAGAAAGCATATAGCAATTGAACTATTAAAATGACTCGATCTTTATGCTACGCTTATCTATAGGAGTATGTCCACCATATCATTCTCCTAACGATATGATCTTGTTGTTAATAACATCTCAATGTTCATGATAGGGAAACCACAATCATTTATTAACCAATAAGCTAGTATTATAAAGAGGCTTTACTAGGGACTCTATTTTAGTTTACAAATCACACAAGTATTAATGTTTCCTTGTTAATACTATTATAGCATGAATGTAAAAATTTATCATAAACACAAAGATATAATAATAACTATATTTATTATTGCCTCTAGGGCATATCTCCAACAGTCTCCCACTTGCACTAGAGTCATCTAATCTAGATTACATGGTAATATACCGAACACCCATGGCAGTTTGGTGCTGGTCATGTTTTGCCCTCGGGAGAGGTTTAGTCAACGGATCCGCCACATTCAGATCTGTGTGTACTTTGCAAATCTTTATGTCCCCATCTTCGACATGTTATCGAATAGCGTGAAAACGTAGCTTGATGTGCTTCAGCTTCTTGTGTGACCTTGGTTCTTGCGCATTGGCTATGGCGCCCATGTTATCACAGTAGATAGACATTGGGTGCAGCGCACTAGGAACCACACCCAGCTCTCTAATGAACTCTTTCATCCATATCGCTTCTTGTGAAGCCTCCGAAGCAGCCATGTATTCCGATTCAGTTGAAGATCTCGCCACAACGCTTTGCTTTGCACTCCTCCAGCTAACTGCCGCACCATTCAAAGTAAATACGTATCCGGATTGTGATTTAGAATCATCCGGATCGGTGTTCCAACTAGCATCGGTGTAACCATTAACAATGAGCTGTTCATCACCTCCATAAGAAAGAACCGTATCCTTAGTTCTTCTCAAGTACTTAAGGATGTTTTTGACCGTTGTCCAATGATCCATTCCTGGATCACTTTGATATCTGCTAGTTAAACTAACAACATATGCAACGTCGGGTCTAGTACATAGCATGGAATACATTAGAGACCCTATGGATGAGGCATAGGGAGTCTTACTCATCCTTTCTCTATCTTCTGCCGTTGTCGGACTTTGAGTTTTACTCAAGGTCGTATTGGGCAACATGGTCAAGAACCCTTTCTTGCTATCTTCCATTCCAAACCTCTTTAGAACTTTGTCCAAATATGTACTTTGTGACAATGATATTAGGCGTCTCGATCTATCTCTATAAATCTTTATGCCCAATATATAAGCTGTTTCGCCAAGATCCTTCATTGAAAAACTATTATTCAAATATTCCTTGACACTATTAAGAAGGTCTACATCATTCCCAATCAACAATATGTCATCTACATATAGTATTAAGAATGCTATAGAGCTCCCACTCACTTTCTTGTAAATACAAGCTTCTCCATAAGTTTGTATAAAACCAAAACTTTTGATCACCTTATCAAAACATTGATTCCAACTTCGGGATGCTTGCTTCAATCCATAGATGGACCGTTGAAGTTTGCATACCTTGTTAGCATCTTTAGGATCGACAAAACCTTTGGGTTACATCATATACAACTCTTCATCAATGTCTCCATTGAGGAATGTTGTCTTGACATCCATCTGCCATATCTCATAATCATAATATGCAGCGATTGCTAACATAATCCTCACAGACTTTAGCTTTTCTACTGGTGAGAAAGTCTCATCGTAGTCAACTCCTTGAATTTGTCGAAACCCTTTTGCGACAAGTCGAGCTTTATAGATGAACATTACCATCAAAGATCTGCTTTCTTCTTGAAAATCCATTTGTTCTCGATGATTTTCGCCATCCGAAGTCCACCAAAGTCCATACTTGGTTTTCATACATGGATCCAATCTCGGATTTCATGGCTTCTTGCCATTTATTGGAATCTGGGCTCATCATCGCTTCCTCATATGTCGCAGGGTCATCGGTGTTGTCCACCAACATGACACTCATAACGGATCATACCAATCGAGTGGTACGAGTTCTCGTTGACTGCGAGGCTCAGAGCAACTACCCGAAGTTTCATGATCATCATCATTGGCTTCCTATCTTATTGCAGCACCACAGAACTTCTTCGGTGCTGCGCTACTCGCAATTTCGAGAGAAGGTTCGACAACCTCGTCGAGTTCTACTTTCCTTCCAGTCACTTCTTTCGAGAGAAATTCCTTCTCTAGAAAGGATCCGTTCTTTGCAACGAATATTTTGCCTTCGGATCTATGATAGAAGGTATACCCAAGAGTTTCCTTCGGGTATCCTATGAAGACGCATTTTTCCCCTTTGGGTTCAAGCTTGTCCAGCTGTAACTTTTTTACATAGGCTTCGCAACCCCAACTTTAAGGAACGACAATTTAGGTTTCTTCCCAAACCATAATTCATACGGTGTCATTTAAACGGATTTAGATGGTGCCCTATTTAAAGTGAATGCGGCTGTTTCTAATGCATAACCCCAAAATGATAGCGGTAAATATGTAAGTGACATCATAGAACGAACCATATCTAAGAGAGTTCGATTACGATGTTCGGACACACCATTACGCTGTGGTGTTCCCGGCGGTGTCAATTGTGAAAGTATTCCGCATTTCTTCAAATGCTCGCCAAAACTCGTAACTTAGATATTCACCTCCACGATCAGAACGTAGAAATTTAATCTTCTTGTTATGTTGATTCTCCACCTCACTTTGAAATTCCTTAAACTTCTCGAAAGTTTCGGACTTATTTTTCATGAAATAGATATACCCATATCTACTCAAGTCATCCGTGAAGGTCAGAACATAACGATAACCACCGCGCGATGCTACACTCATTGGACTACACACATCGGTATGTATGATTTCCAATAAGTCCGTAGCTCGCTCCATCAGACCAGAAATGGAGTCTTAGTCATTTTTCCCATCAGACATGCTTCGCATCTTTCAAGTGATTCGAAATCAAGTGATTCAAGAAGTCCATCAGAATAGAGTTTATTCATACGCTTCACTCCAATGTGACCAAGACGACAGTGCCACATATAGGTCAAGTTATCGCTCGATTTCAAACGTTTAGCCTCAATGTTATTAATATGTGTATTTCCACTATCGAGATTCAACAAGAATAGACCATCTATCAAAGGTGCATGTGCATAAAACATATTACTCATATAAATCGAACAACCATTATTCTCGGACTTAAACAAGTAACCGTCTCGCAATAAACAAGATCCCGATATAATGTTCATGCTTAACGCAGGCACCAAATAACAATTATTTAAGTATAAAACTAATCCCGATGGTAGATGAAGGGGTAGCGTGCCGACCGCGAGCACATCAACCTTTGATCTGTTTCCCACGCGCATCGTCACCTCGTTCTTCGCTAGCTTCCGTTTATTCTCGCACACTGTTTGAGTTACAAATATGAGCAACAACCAAGATCAAATACCCGTGCACTACGAGTACTAGTGAGATACACATCAATAACATGTATATCGGATATACCTTTCTTCTTGATGTTGCCGTTCTTCAAATCCGCCAAGTACTTTGGGCAATTGCGCTTCCAGTGACCTTCTCCCTTGCAGTAAAAGCACTCAGTATCAGGCTTAGGTCCAGCCTTGGTCTTCTTCGTCGGCGCGGTAACTTTCTTACCACCCTTCTTGAAGTTTCCCTTTTGCTTAGACTTTCCTTTCTTGAATTTGGTGGTCTTATTGACCATCAACACTTGGTGCTCTTTCTTGATCTCCACTTCTGCAGATTTCAACATGGCAAAGAGTTCTGGCAACTGCTTGTTCATGTTTTTCATATTGTAGTTCATCACAAAGTTCTTGTAACTTGGTGGTAGTGATTGGAGGACACGATAAATCCCCAAAGCATTAGGAATCACTATGCCCAAGATTTGAAGTTTGTTTGCGTGCCCAGACATCTTAAGCACATGCTCACTGACGGAGCTGCCCTCTTCCATCTTGCAGTTAAAGAACTTTTCAGAAGCCTCATAGCTCTCAATTGCCGCGTGAGTCTCAAAGATCAATTTGAGGTCACGGACAATATCATGTGGGTCTGAATTCTCAAACCTTTTATGAAGCTCCGATTCTAAACCATACAAGATAGCACACTGAACTGTGGAGTACTGAGTCTTCCGAGCGAGGTAAACATTCTTTACTTCATCGGTAGCAGTAGCTACAGGTGGGTCACCCGGCGGTGCATCCAGCACATAGGTAAAATTACCATCTGTGAGGACAATCCTCAAATTGCGGAACCAATCCGCAAAGTTGCTTCCATTGTTTTTCAACTTTTCTTTCTCTAGGAACGCATTAAAATTGATGGTAGGGGCCGCCATTGATCTACAACATATTTTCAATAGTTTAGACTAAGTTTATGACAAATTGAGTTCTAATTAATAGTTAAATTAATCTAGGTGAACTCCCACTCAAAACAATATCCCTCACATTGTTTTAGTGATCACACGAACCAAATCAACCACATCAACACCGATCATCACGAGAGTTGATATAGTTTTAATGGCGAACAATCGACATGTTCATCATATCTACTATATGATTCATGCTTTACCTTTCGGTGATCCGTGTTCCGAGACCATGTCTGTACATGCTAGGCTCGTCAAGATCAAACCTTAGCTTCCGCATGAGCAAATCTGGCTTGCTCACGTTCTATACACTTGCGGAATCTAACACACCCGATCATCACGTGGTGCTTCGAAACAACAAGCTTTAGCAACGGTGCTTACTAAGGGTGAACACTTTAGAACTTTAAATTCATGTGCATGAGGGATCATCTTATAATGCTACCGTCATTAACTAAGCAATACAAGATGCATAAAGGATTAACATCACATGCAATTCATAATATGTGATATGATATGGCCTTTCTTCTTTGTGCTCCTGATCTCCATCTTCAAGCACGAACATGATCTCCATCATCACCGGCATTGCATCAAGGTCAATGCCGCTTCTCCATGGTTGTCATCCACCGGCTTCAACTATTACAACTACTTTGAATAGACATGCGGGTTTTAACATAAATTAAAGACAACCATATGGCTCCTGCCGGTTTCCAACTTACAATAAGGAACATTGCATACATCAAATATAATCACAATCATGGCCATATCACATCACTGCACACCCCTGCAAAACAAACTTAGACGCCTCTACTTTCTTTGCATGTTTTACGTGGTTTGGGGCTTTCAATAAGTGTCGTTCTAACTTACGAACAAGCACCACAACATTGATACTAGTATTGTTAATCACCCGTTGTAAATTGAATCTTAACTATGCTGGGAGAAACAGGAACCCGCAAAGCCACTTATGCAATACAAGTTGCATGTCAAGCGTGGAGCAAGTCTCATGAACGATGTCATGTAAGGTTAGCCCGGGCCGCTTCATCCCAACATCCCGCAAGATGCAAAGTACACAAGAAGCAATCGACAATAAAAGCATCAACACCCACAATGACCATTGTGTTCTACTCGTGCAACAGATCTACATATAGACACGGCTCTAATACCACTGTAGGGTTTCGTAGCATGGAAAACAAAAAAAATTCTATCGCATAAAAACAAACAAGCCAAGATCTATCTACTAGATTGTAGCAACGAGTCGATGGAATAACTCACCCTCGAAGATTCCAAAGTGTTTAACGAGAGCGGATTCTCGTGGGTGATGTAGTCGTACTCTTGCCTATCTCAAGATCGCGTAGACGATCCTTCCGGCGCTGCGTTCCGGCGCTCCTTGATCGGTCACACATTCGATTTTCGGAAGACCTTCCTCTCCTTGTTCCAAACGTGGAGGCTGTAGCACTCTCCTCGCGATTCCGGCTGACGACGTGGTACCGGAAGTAGAGGGACATCTCATGCAGGCTTCGCCTTGCCGAGCGAGTATGGTGGACTATGAGAGAGCTCCTCGGCGATCTAGGGTTTAGACACACCAAGGAGGAGGCTTGGCCGGCGGCTAGGGTTAGCTAGGCGGCGGCGGCTACAGGAGGGCCGACGGCTTAGGGCTAGGGTTTGCGGGTGGAGGTTGTGGGTGCTAGGAGGGGCAGCCCTGCCCCTCCTTATATAGGTGGAGGCGGTGCAGGAGGGACTCCTCCCCAACTCGGTTCCCAAGGTGGGCGGTGGAGGAACTCCTCCCCAACTCGGTTTCCACCTTCCCCTCCACTTCCCAAAATAGCCGTTTGACTTTTCAAATTGGCGTTTGAATTTTCAAACTAGGATTTGATTAAACCCTTTATTTTGTTCATACATGACACCTAGTACATGATGCAATCATTCCAACTTGGTATGACACATTCATGTACCCTTCCCCTCCAGAGTGCCGGACATTCCGGAACCTTCTGGAACATTCCCGATGAAAACACCGGAACCATTCTCCAACCGCGAAACAGGACTTTCCTTATATGAATCTTATTCTCCGGACCATTCCGGATCTCCTCGTGATATCCCGGATCCCATCCGAGACTCCGAACAACATTCGGTCTCTTACTCATCATTCCATAACAACTCAAACAACGTCGAATCCTTAAGTGTGTCTCCCTACGGTTCGTGAATTATGCGGACATGATCGAGACACTTCTCCGAACAATAACCAATAGAGGAATCTGGAAATTCATATGGCTCCCACATATTTCTACGATTACTTTGCGATCGAATGAACCACTTACATACGATACCAATTTCCCTTTGTCTCACGATAGTTTACTTATCCGAGGTTATGATCGTCGGTATCTCGCATACCTAGTTCAACCTCGTTCGATAAGTACTCTTTTCTCGTTCCCGTGATATGTGATCCCTTGTGAGCCAGTCACATGCTTGCAAGATAATTGGATGACATTCCACCGAGAGGGCCCAGAGTATATATATCCATCATATGGATGGACAAATCCCACTCTTGATCCATGTGTCTCAACCAATACTTTCCGAACACTCAATGCCACCTTTATAGCCACCCAGTTACGGTGTGGTGTTTGATGTCATCAAAGCATCCCTCCGGTGAAGGTGATATGCATGATCTCATGGTCGAAGGAATTAGGTTACTATGTATCAGAAAGCATATAGCAATTGAACTATTAAAATGACTCGATCTTTATGCTACGCTTATCTATAGGAGTATGTCCACCATATCATTCTCCTAACGATATGATCTTGTTGTTAATAACATATCAATGTTCATGATAGGGAAACCACAATCATTTATTAACCAACAAACTAGTATTATAAAGAGGCTTTACTAGGGACTCTATTTTAGTTTACAAATCACACAAGTATTAATGTTTCCTTGTTAATACTATTATAGCATGAATGTAAACATTTATCATAAACACAAAGATATAATAATAACTATATTTATTATTGCCTCTAGGGCATATCTCCAACATATGGCGGCTAGGGTTTTGGTGTGTGTGAGGAGGGTGCGCCCCCTGTCCTCTTTATATAGAGGGCTGGCCGGCTGCCCTTGCCCCTCCTCCAAGCCCTAGGGCCGGCGGCCACATGGGTGGAGTGGGGGGCAAGTTTCCCCCTTCTAGAAGCTCTCCCTAGAGTTTCCCCTAGGGCTTGGCTGGTTGGGCCTATGGGGCCTTGTGCCCCTGGCCCAATGCGGCCAGGGCACTCCCTCGTAGGCCCACGCCCCCCTCTGACAAGTGGGACCACGTTGGTCCCACTCCGGAAGATTCTAGAACCTTCCGGTACAATACCGAACATTCCGAAACAATTCCGAAATCCAAAACCTGCTTTCCTTATATGAATCTTATTCTCCAGACCATTCCGGAACCTCTCATGATGTCCTGGATCTCATCCGAGACTCCGAACAAAAACTCATAAACCAATTATCCATTCTATCCTAGCATCAAGACATGTTAAGTGTGTGACCCTACGGGTTCGATCATATACAGACATGATCTTCTATCAATAATCAACAGCGGGATCTGGAAACCCATATTGACTCCCACATATTCATCGATGATCATATCGTATGAACCATGATGCCAGGATTCAATTAATCCCATATATATATTCCCTTCATCATGCGATATTTTACTTGCCCGAGATTCGATCGTTGGCATCGGCATACCTAGTTCAATCTCGTTCACAACAAGTACTTTACTCGTTCCGTAATCCGATATCACTTTGTGATTAAGTCCTTAACCACTTGCTTGCAAGCGGTGTTGATATCGATTACCGAGTGGGCCCGAAGTATATTTCTCCGACTTGGGAGGGACAAATCCCATCTCGATACATACAACCCAACAAGTACTTTCCGATCACCTGAGAGACACCTTTATGATCACCCTCTCATAGGATGACGTTTTATGACCTCAAAGCTTACTTCCGAGATCAGGGAGTTGCATTATCTCATGGTCTAAGGAATACAATATTTGACATAAGAAAAAAGCTTCGCAAACATGAACACGATGACACGATCTAATTGCTCTGCTTAATTTGGGTCTGTCCATCATATCATTCTACCAATGACATGATCTCATTATTAATTTAAAACTCATGTCTATGGTTAGGAAACCTTAACCATCATTAATCAATAAGCTAGTCCATAGAGGCGTACTAGGGACACGGTGTTATTCATAAACCACACAAGTATCAAAGTTTCCGCTTAATACAATTCTAGCATGGAATATAAACTTTATCATGAACAAGAATTATAATAATAACATCTTTATTATTGCCTCTAGGGCATAATTCCAACAGTCTCCCACTTGCACTAGAGTCAATAATCTAGTTTACATCTGGCAACAACAATCTAACACCCATGGCACTAAGGTACTGATCATGTTTTGCTTGTGGAAGAGGTTTAGTCAACGGATCTGCGACATTCAGATCCGTATGTACTTTGCTAATCTTCAGATCTCCATTTGTTATATAATCTCGAATTATATGAAACTTGCGGTTGATATTCTTGGTCTTTGGATGATATCTTGGTTCCTTAGCCAGTGCTATGGCGCCAGTGTTGTCACACAATATCTCCAGTGGGTCCAAGGCACTTGGAACCACACCAAGCTCAGTGATGAAGTTCCTGATCCAAACTCCTTCACTTGACGCTTTTGCAGCAGCCATGTATTCCGCTTCTACTGTAGATCCCGCGGTCACGCTTTGCTTGCAGCTTCTCCAGCTCATAGCTCCTCCATTCAAAATATAAACGTATCCTGTCTGAGATTTAGAATCATCCTTGTCGATGTCAAAACTAGCGTCGACGTAACCTTTTACGACGAGCTGCTCATCACCTCCATAGACCAAGACCATTTGTTTAGTCCTATTTAAATACTTTTAGGATGTTCTTCACGACTGTCCAGTGTTCCACTCCTGGATCACTTTGGTATCTGCTCGTTAAACTAACAGCATTGGACACATCCGGTCTAGTACACAGCATGGCATACATGATAGAACCTATGGCCGAGGCATAAGGCAATTTGCTCATAGCTTCTCTATCGCCATCAGAATGACACTGAGCCTTGCTCAATATCTTACCTGACAACATAGGCACTGAACCTTTCTTTGCCTTATCCATTCTGAACCTTTTCAGAACTTTGTCTAGGTATGTACTTTGGCTTAAAGCTATTAGGCGTCTTTGTCTATCTCTATAGATTTTGATGCCTAATATATAAGAAGCTTCTCCTAGGTCTTTCATTGAAAAACATTTGTTCAAATAACTTTTCACATCGTTAAGCATATCAATGTCATTTCCAATAATCAATATGTCATCCACATATAGTACTAAAAATGTCACTGAGATCCCACTCACTTTCTTGTAGATACAAGCTTCATAGGAATTTGGAACAAATCCAAAGCTCTTGATCACTTGATCAAAACGAAGGTTCCAACTCCGAGATGCTTGCTTCAGTCCATAAATGGAACGCTGAAGTTTGCACACCTTATCAGCATCCTTAGGATCGACAAAACCTTCGGGTTGCATCATATACAACTCTTCAATAATGTTGCCATTGAGGAACGCAGTCTTGACATCCATCTGCCATATTTCATAATCATGAAACGCAGCAATTGCTAATAAAATCCGAATGGACTTAAACATCGCTACGGGAGAGAAAGTCTCATCGTAGTCAACACCTTGAACTTGTCGAAAACCTTTCGCAACAAGCCGTGCTTTATAGACAGTAACATTACCATCCGCATCCGTTTTCTTCTTGAAAATCCATTTGCACTCAACGGCCTTTCGGTCGCTAGGAGGATCCACCAAAGTCCATACTTGGTTTTCTCTCATGGATCCCAATTCGGATTTCATGGCCTCTAGCAATTTCTCAGAGTCTGGGCTCATCATTGCTTCCTCATAGTTCGCAGGTTCACTGTTGTCTACTAACAAGACAGTTAAGACAGGGTTACCGTACCACTCAGGAGGGGCACGTGACCTTGTCGACCTGCAATGTTCAGTCGTAGAATCATCCGAAGCTTCATGATCCTCGTCATTAGCTTTCTCTATTGTTGGTGCAGACGGTACTGGAACAATTTCAGGTGCTGCGCTACTCTCCAACTCAAGAGAAGGTTCAATAACCTCGTCTAGCTATACTTTCCTCCCACTCACTTCTTTCGAGAGAAACTCTTTCTCAAGAAAGGATACGTTCTTTGCGAGAAACACTTTGCCTTCGGATCTGTGGTAGAAGGTATACCCAATCGTTTCCTTAGGGTATCCTATGAAGACGCATTTCTCCGCTTTGGGTTCGAGCTTGTCCGGCATCAACTTCTTGACGTAAGCTTCGCATCCCCAAACTTTAAGAAACAACAACTTAGGTTTAGCACCAAACCATAGTTCATACGGTGTCGTCTCAACGGATTTAGATGGTGCCCTGTTTAAAGTGAATGCAGCGGTTTCTAATGCATAACCCCAAAATGATAACGGCAAATCAGTAAGAGACATCATTGATCGCACCATATCTAATAGAGTTCGATTCCGGCGTTCAGACACACCATTGCGCTGTGGTGTTCCGGGTGGCGTGAGTTGCGAAACGATTCCGCTTGCTTTAAGATGCGTGAGAACATCATAAATCAAATATTCACCTCCACAATCGGATCGTAGAAATTTAATTTTCCTGTTACGATGGTTTTCCACTTCGTTCTGAAATTCTTTGAAATTTTCAAACGTTTCAGATTTATGTTTCATTAAATAGATATACCCATATCTACTTAAGTCATCAGTAAAAGTGAGAAAATAGTGATATCCACCGCGTGTCGAAACACTCATTGGTCCGCATACATCGGTATGTATGATTTCCAACAAGTCCGTTGCTCGCTCCATCATTCCGGAGAACGGGGTTTTGATCATCTTGACCATGAGGCACGGCTCGCACGTGTCAAATGATTCAAAATCAAGAGACTCCAAAAGTCCATCAGAATGGAGTTTCTTCATGCGTTTTACACCAATATGACCTAGACGGCAGTGCCACAAATAAGTCGTATTATCACTATCTACCTTGCATCTCTTAGCCTCAATGTTATGGATGTGTGTTTCATTGCTTTCGAGATTTAGAAGAAATAAACCATTCATAGCAGGTGCATGACCATAAAAGATGTTACTCATATAAATAGAACAACCATTATTCTTCGATTTAAATGAATAACTGTCTTGCAATAAACACGATCCAGATATGATGTTCATTCTCAACGTAGGCACATAATAACATTTATTAAGGTTTAAAACTAATCCCAAAGTTAAAACTAAGGAGAGTGTGCCGACAGCCATCACATCAACTCTTGATCCGTTGCCAAATCATCACCTCATCCCTTGCTAGCCGCCGTCTATTCCATAGCTCCTGTTTCGAGTTACAAATATTAGCAACTGAACCAGTATCAAATACCCAGGCACTACAACGAGCGCTAGTAAGGTAAACATCAATAACATGTATATCAAATATACCTTTAATGGTGCCAGCCTTCTTGTCCGCTAAGTACTTTGGATAGTTGCGCTGCTAGTGACCCTTGTCCTTGCAATAGAAGCACTCAGTGTCCGGCTTAGGTCCAGACTTGAGCTTCTTCTCAGCAGGGGTAACGCGCTTGCCGCTGCCTTTCTTGAAGGATTTATTTGCACCCTTAGCTTTCTTAAAGCTAGTGGTCTTGTTAACCATCAACACATGATTATCTTTCTTGATATCCACCTCCGCAGCTTTCATCTTAGCGAAGAGCTCAGTGATCGTATCAGTGGGACCAATTTGATTGTGAGTAACTACAAAACCTTTGTAGCTAGGAGGGAGTGATTGCAGAAATCTGTCAATCTTGAGCTCTTCTAGAATCTTGCAGTCCAGTTGCTCAAGACGTTGAGTGTAGCCCGACATCTTAATGGCGTTCTCACTAACGAAACTCCATTCCTCCATCTTGCAATTAAAGAACTTATCAGAGATCTCATATCTCTCAGAACGGTCCTGAGTCTGAAACATGGTTTTTAGTTCCTCAAGAATCTCAAAGGGTCCGGCGAACTCCTCAAAACGATTTTGAAGGTCCGATTCCATAGCAAACAACATGGTGCTCTTAATCACACCATAATCATCTTTGCGTGACTGATAAACAGCGTTTTCATCAGCCGGCGCATCTATAGCAGGGGCGTCACCTAGCGCTTTCTCAAGGACATAGTCCTTTTGTCCGCCAAATGAGAATGATTCTCGATACGGAACCAGTTGGTGAAGTTAGACCCATTGTTCTTAAGCTTTTCTATCTCAGCAAAAACGTTGAAGTTGAAGTTGGACTTAGCCATTTGATCTACAAAATTTGCAAGTACAATTTAGACTATGTTCATGATAACTAGTTCAACTTAATCAAATTACTAGATGAACTCCCACTAAATTCAACATCCCTCAAGTTGTTTAGTGAACATGATCCAAATTCACCACACCTAATCCGGTCTTCACGAGAAGAGATGTGGTTTAAATGGTGGACAACAAAGTGTCGATCATATCATTCATATGACTCATGCTTAACCTTTCGGTTCGTGTGTTCCGAGGCCATGTCTGTACATGCTAGGCTCGTCAAGTCAAACCCAAGTATTTCCGCGTGTGCAAAACTGGCTTGCACCCGTTGTATGTGAACGTAGAGTTTATAGAACCCGATCATCACATGGTGCTTGAACACGACGAACTTTCACAACGGTGCATACATGGGGAGAACACAGTTTTATCTTGATCTTTAAGTGATGAATCATCTTATAATGCTACCGACGCGATCTAAGCATAATAAGATACATAAAAGGATAAACATCACATGCATATAATTTTATGTGACATGGTATAGCCAATCTCCGCGCAATGATCTCCATCTTGTGCGTGCCAGCATGATCTCCATCACTCCACCATGATTGCCTCCACCACGAATAGCAACTACAACTATTGCTAACTACTTAGCAATAAAGTAAAGCTATTACATGGCGTATAAGAAGTTGACACACAGGTCATACACAATTATAAAGACAACCATATGGCTCCTGCCGGTTGTGTACTCATAGACATGCAAGTCGTGAAATATTACAAAACATGATCATTGCATACAACATACACATCACATCTTGGGCCATACCATATCACAGAAACACTCCCTGCAAAAACAAGTTAGACGCCTCTACTTTGTTGTTGCATGTTTTACGTGTCTTATGGTAGTAACAAGCTAAGAACGATTCTTACCTACGGAAAGCCACAATGGTGATATTATGGTTGCCAACATCCGGTGTAAATCCCATGACAAATATAGTGAGAGAAACTGGCATCCACCAGCTGCATGTGTGGAACAAGCCACACGTCAAGTGCGGAGCCGGTCTCGCGAACGAGGTCGCGTAAAGTTGGCCTGGACCACTTCGATCTCACTATCCTGCATCATAAGAAGTACACAACAAGAGGCTTGCAACAGAAAACATCAATGCCCGCAACAAGCATGTTGCGTTCTACTCGTGAAACACATCTACGCATAGATCTAGCTCTGATACCACTGAAGGGTTTTGCATCATAGTAAATCAAAATTTTCTACGGATGCGAACGGGAAAAGCCAACATATAATCTAGGAGATGCAAACAACGAGAGGGATAGATGAGATCTTCATACCCTTGAAGAAATCACACAACGGAACGTTCAACATAACGTGGTTGATGTAGTCGTACTGGCCTTCTCCTCCTCGCGATCCGATCCGATCCAACGCCGCAAGTGGCGAGGCCTCCGAGAGATGCACACGTACGACACCTCAACGTCTCCTCCTTCCTCGGTCTAGCAAGTGGGGTGGAGAGATAGATTGGATCTACAACATGTCGGCGTGGTGCAAAGGTGGAGAATTTCTGCGGCAGGGCTTCGCCTACGCGCAGTCGGGAGAGAGAGAGAGGAGAGGGCAGCAGTATGGTGGCTAGGGTTTTGGGGGTGTGTGAGGAGGGTGCGCCCCCTGCCCTCTTTATATAGAGGGCTGGTCGGCTGCCCTTGACCCTCCTCCAAGCCCTAGGGCCGACGACCACATGGGTGGAGTGGGGGGCAAGTTTCCCCCTTCTAGAAGCTCTCCTAGGGTTTCCCTAGGGCTTGGCCTGGGCCTATGGGGTTTTGTGCCCTGGCCCAATGCGCGTGGCACTCCCTCGTAGGCCCACGCCCCCCTCCGACAAGTGGGGCCACGTTGGTCCCACTCCAGAAGCTTCTAGAACCTTCTGGTACAATACCGAACATTCCGAAACAATTCCAAAATCCAAAACCTGCTTTCCCTTATATGAATCTTATTCTCCGGACCATTCCGGAACCTCTCGTGATGTCCTAGATCTCATCCGAGACTTCGAACAAAAACTCATAAACTAATTATCCATTCTATCCTAGCGTTGAGACACGTTAAGTGTGTGACCCTACGGGTTTGAGAATATGCAGACATGATCTTCTATCAATAATCAATAGCGGGATCTGGAAACCCATATTGACTCCCACATATTCATCGATGATCCTATCGGATGAACCACGATGCCAGGATTCAATTAATCCCATATATATATTTCCTTCGTCACGCGATATTTTACTTGTCCGAGATTTGATCGTTGGCATCAGCATACCTAGTTCAATCTCGTTCACAGCAAGTACTTTACTCGTTCCGTAATCCGATATCACTTTGTGATTAACTCCTTAACCACTTGCTTGCAAGCAGTGTTGATATCGATTACCGAGTGGGCCCGAAGTATATCTCCTCGACTTGGGAGGGACAAATCCCATCTCGATACATACAACCCAACAAGTACTTTCCGATCACCTGAGAGACACCTTTATGATCACCCTCTCATAGGATGAAGTTAGATGACCTCAAAGCTTTTTTCCGATACCAGGGAGTTGCATTATCTCATGGTCTAAGGAATACAATATTTGACATAAGAAAAAAGCTTCACAAACATGAACACGATGACACGATCTAATTGCTCTGCTTAATTTGGGTCTGTCCATCATATCATTCTCCCAATGACATGATCTCATTATTAGTTGACAACTCATGTCTATGGTTAGGAAACCTTAACCATCATTAATCAATAAGCTAGTCCATAGAGGCATACTAGGGACACGGTGTTGTTCATAAACCACACAAGTATCAAAGTTTCCGCTTAATACAATTCTAGCATGGAATATAAACTTTATCATGAACAAGAATTATAATAATAACATCTTTATTATTGCCTCTAGGGCATAATTCCAACAGAAAGGTCTACCAAAAATGATAGGACAAGTTTTACTAGCTGCTAAATTAAGCACTAGAAAGTCAGCAGGATATTTAATATTACCACAAAGAACCTCCACATCTCTTACAATACCAATAGGGCAAATGGTTTCCGTATTAGCAAGGTGAATAACCACATCAATGTCCTCAAGCTCACAAGGACCAATCTCATGAATAATTTCCCTGTAAAGCTCCTAAGGAATAGCACTAGAACTAGCACCAATATCACATAAACCATAATAACAATGATCACCAATTCTTACAGAAAGCATAGAAACACTAGCTTTTCTAGCTTTACTAGGATGAGAGATAATATTAGAAGCATCTTGACAGAAGACAATGTGCTCATCCTCTATATTTCTAGTGACAGGGTTTCAGAATAGCTACCACATGCTCAATATTATTTTGCTCATCAGGTTCCACAATTTTCTTAGTACCTTTATTATTCACACTAATTATCATAAAGTACTCCTTTACCTTAGCTGGGAAAGGTAATTTCTCAACATAAGGTTCAGGCACAATATGATTAGTAGTACAAACTTCAGTGCTTCTAATAGAAACATGACTAACAACATCTTTATAAGGTGCATGGTACTTATTCCACTTCTTTTTGGGAATTTCTATGTAAGAGGCAAAGGCCTTAAAACAATTGGCAATACTTTGGGAGTCAATACCAAACTCATCACTAATATCACGGAAGTCATCAGTTCCCATAAAAGATTTTATGAATTCATAATCATAATTTATACCTGACTTTCTTCTTATATCATTCTCCCAAGCTTCAGTGTTCTCTTGAATACGGTCTAGTAGATCCTATTTAGCTTCTTCCTTCATACGTGTGAATGATCCAGCACAAGAAGCATCTAGTAAATCTTTATCACGAAGAGAAAGCCCAGCATAAAAGTTATTGATAATAATGTTGTTAGGGAGTTCATGAATAGGACATTTAAGCATTAGTAACTTCAATCTCCCCCAAGCTTGAGTTGTACTCTCTCCATCACGAGGCCAAAAGTTATATATCTGATTCCTATCCTTATGAATCTCACTGGGAGGATAAAATTTAGAATAGGGAGATGCCATTTCCTCCCATTCCATGGATTGTCCATTCTTCAGTAGCTTATACCATTCTTCAGCTCTCCCTTTCAAGGATATAGAGAGTAACTTCTTCTTCACCTGTTCAGCTATGATACATGCACACTTAAACAACCCGCATAATTCATGTATAAAAACCAAATGATCACCAGGATGGACAGTTCCATCCCCAAAATAATAATTATCCATAACACGATCAATAATACTTGTAGGTATCTTAAAAGGATCTATCTCAATAGGCGGTGGTTCATCTACTACCCTAATAGTGGTAGTAGTTTTCCCAAACATAAAACCAAGTGGGTTATCCATATTGGAAACAAAGTAACAACAGAAACAAAAAGCAATACTCACAGTAGAAGTTTCCTTTACTAGTTCCACTCTTCAATAGCGCTTCACTCCCCGGCAACAGCGCCAGAAAATAGTCTTGATGATCCATAAGTATAGGGGGTGTATCGTAGTACTTTCGATAAATAGGAGTGTCGATCCAAACGAGGAGCATAAGGTGTTGACTAGTGGTATGGAGCAGGAAATCTCTGTAAATACTTAGCAAAGGGATTTTTAGGGGTTTTCTGATAAAGCAACAAAACAAAGTGCAAGTAATAAAGACAACGAACAACTGCAGCAAGTGGCCCAATCCTTTCTTAGCAAAGGACAAGCCGATGTAAATACTTATAAGGACCAAACGTTCTCGGGGACACATGTGAATTCCTTCAAGTGCTTTCGCTTCATATAACTAAGTACTCTTCTTTGGTGTTGTAAGTGTTGTGTGGGTGAACATGTGCTAATGTACCGACCTGACTTGGACTAATACATACTTGTGATTAAACCCCATGCAAGCATCCGTGATACGTCCAATTTGCATCACCATTCTATATCATAATTTGCCTCTATTCATTGATATATGTCTTATTACGAGGTATTACTTATGTCTTTTCCACCGTTTTTGCATGTTGGATGATTCTTGGAGGATGGACTGCCGGAGTCTGGATTCTGATGGAAAAAAGAGGTGTTTTGATGCAATTTCGCGAAGATCAGAAAAATACCAGAAAGATATGGAAAACTATATTATCCCGGAAGACGAAGGAATCTAGAAGGGGAGGCGTAGAAGAGCCACAAGGGGCCCACACCCCCTAGGCGCGGGTCCCCCTAGGCCACGCCTAGGGTAGGTGTGGCCCACCTGCTCGGCCTCCGACTCTGCCCTCTTGCCTATATCTTCCTCACGAAACCCTAATACCAGGGGAGCGACCACAGAAATATTTCCGCCGCCTCTGCGGGGCGGAAAACACCGAGAGAGAAAGATCTCTCCGGCAGATAGATTTTTGCCGGGGAAATTCCTTCCCGGAGAGGGGAGATCGTCGCCATCAACACCGTCATAAATCTAGTATTCATCGGGATCATCATCATCCACACCATCATCTCCACCAGCAGCACCATCACCACTTCATACCGCTGTAACAATCATGTTGGATCTTTCTTTAGTTCTCAGGGGAAACTTTCCCGGTGTTAATTACTATTGTAGTTGATGCTTGTTAGTGGAACCATTGGATTATTGTTTATGTTCAGATTGTTATCCATTACCATATCATCTTTGATCTTGATCCATATGATGTCTTGTGAGTAGTTCGTCTAGTTCTTGAGGACATGGGAGAAGTCATGTTGTTATTAGTGGATTTGTGTTGAGTTATTATTCAATGGTTTATTATTTAAGTTGTGGTTCTATTCTTCTAGTGGTGTCATGTGAACGTCGACTAAATGATACTTCACAATTTATGGGCCTAGGGAATGCATTGTGTATTTGGCTACTAATTGTGGGGTTGCCGAAGTGACAGAAACCTGAACCCCTGTTAAGACACCTTTGCACAAGGGATCGTAGGATCTCAGACTTTAAGGCTGTGGTTAGGTTTATATCTTAATTACTTTCCTATAGTTGTGGATGCTTGCACGGGGTTTCGTCATAAGTATGTATTAGTCCAAGTAAGGTCGGTACATTAGCACAGGTTCACCCACACAACACTTACAACACCAAAAAAGAGTACTCAGCTATATGAAGCAAAAGCACTTGACAGAATTCCCATGTGTCCTCGAGAACGTTTGGTCCTTATAAGTATTTCCACCGGCTTGTCCTTTGCTAAGAAAGGATTGGGCCACTTTTTGCGTTTGTTCTTTGTCTTTCTTACTTGCACTTTGTTTTGTTGCTTTATCAGAAAACCACTAAAAATCCGTTTGCTAAGTATTTACAAAGAATTCCCACTCCATACCACTAGTCAACACCTTCTGCTCCTCATTGGGATCGACACTCCGATTTATCGAAAGTACTGTGATACACCCCCTATACTTGTGGCATCAATCCGCAACTACAGGAAAGCAATTAAGATATAAACCTAACCATAGCCTTAAACTCTGAGATCCTACGCTCCCTTATGCAATGGTGTCCTAATGGTGGTTGAGGTTTCTGTCACTCCGGCAAACCCCACAATTAGTAGCCAAATACACAATGCATTCCCCTAGGCCCTTAAATGGTGAAGTATCATGTAGTCGACGTTCACATGACACAACTAGAAGAATAGCACCAAAACTTAAATACTAAACCATTGAATAATAACTCAACACAAATCCACTACGAACAACATGACTTCTCCCATGTCCTCAAGAACTAGACGAACTACTCACAAGACATCATATGGATCAAGATCAAAGATGATATGGTGATGGATAACAATCTAAATATAAACAGTAATCCAATGGTTCCACTCACAAGCATCCACTACAATAGTAATCAACACCGGGAAAGTTTCCCCTAAGAACTAATGCAAGATCCAACACGATTGTTACAGCGGGATGGAGTGGTGATGATGGTGCTGGTGGAGATGATGGTGTAGATGATGATGATGATCCCGATGAAGCCTAGCTTGATGATGGTGTTGATGGCGACGATCTCCCCTCTCCGGAAAGGAATTTTCCTGGCAGAAATCTGTCTGCCGGAGAGCTCTTTCTTTCTCAGTGTTTTCCTCCCCGCAGAGGCGGTGAAAATCTTTCTGTGGTTGCCCCCCTAGTATTAGGGTTCTGAGAGGAAGATATAGGCGAGAGGGCGGAGTCAGAGGCCGGCCAGGTGGGCCACACCTCCCCTAGGCGCGGTGCAAGGGGGACCCGCTCCTGGGGGTGTGGGCTCCCTGTGGCCTAGCTACGCCTCCCCTTCTGGCTTTCTTCGTCTTCTGGGAAAATATAATTTTCCAATATTTTTCTGGTATTTTTCTAATCTTCGTGAAATTGCATCAAAACACCTCTTTTTCCAGCAGAATCTTGACTCCGGCAGTTCATCCTCCAAGAATCATCCAACATGCAAAAACAAAGGAAAATACATAAGTAACACCTCATAATAAGACACATATCAATGAATAAAGGTAAATTATGATATAAAATGGTGATGCAAATTAGACGTATCAGTCTACTTTTACATGGAACAAATTCCTTCAATTTTTAATTTTTAACCTAAATTTTTCCTTCGCCTGGAACATGGAACAAATTATTTTCTTTCAATTTTTCCATTTCTTTAGTTTCTTATCTTCTTCTTAAGCTAAATTTTCATTTTTTTTATTTACATGATTTTTAATTTTTGGTCCATTCTTTTCATTATAATTTAGTTGTGTTCTATTTTTTATTTTTATTTTTATTTTCCTTCTTTTTTGTTCTTGTTTTTAATTTCTATTTTATTATATTTAAAATTGTAGTGTTTTTCAAAGGTGCTAAAATTTTGTTCCACTTTAGTCCTAACATTTGTTTCATGTAAAAGAATTTCCACTTAGGATTTATGTTCCACGAACAGTTGTGATATGATCCTCAAGCTCTAATTTTTTTTCTTGAGTTGTAAAATTTTGATCCACTTATCAATTTCATTTGTGTCATGTGCACTGAAATTATGTTACAAAGTTTTGTTCCTTTTGTACTCATGACTTGCTCCACGTGCTGTCAAATTATAGTTCAATTGTTTTTTCACTTGGTCTAAAGTTAATTTTCTATCGATATTTATAATTTGTTTCATGGTGGCTAACGTTTTATTCCATGTAGTCCAAAAATTTCTTGAAAATTGAAATTTGTTCTAGTTAAATTTATGTTTCCATATTAAGTATAAATATATTTTTCTAGTTGATTTGTTCTAGAGAACACTTTTCTTGTTCCTATTTATGCTTGCGATTTTTTTCACTAATGTAAACTTATGGTCCATATTTTTGTTCCACTTTTGCAAATGTTTTTGTTCCTTGGATAATTTTTTGTTCCTTAAATACTTAATTCTTTTCCATCTAGTGTAAAGAATTTGTTATGGTTCAAATTGTGTTTTGAGTTAAACTTTTGTTTATTTTTGTTTTACCTTTATTTGTCATGATTTGTTTCTCGTAAATCC
This sequence comes from Avena longiglumis, assembly GCA_030063025.1. NCBI lineage: Eukaryota > Viridiplantae > Streptophyta > Magnoliopsida > Poales > Poaceae > Avena > Avena longiglumis. Next base: position 109,488,637 of record CP125978.1, read on the forward strand.
ATCACTATTTTGCGCATTCTTTGACATCAGCTAGTGGGTCTAGCTTCGCGTTAGTCCAGCGGCATGCATGCAGATCGTGTGCGCCATGCCCGGCTCTGACCCTAGGCAAGGTTGGGCGGCGCCCAAGGGCCCATGCCAAAGGGGGCCCAGTATGTAGGCTATATATACCCTATGTGCTGCTAATCTGGCTAGGATGCTATGTTTTCTAACAAGTGTAAAGAAAGCTGGCATCCGTTTGACATAGGAACTAGAGAAAATAAAAATAGACCATCGGGAGTTGGGATTTGACGTGACCAGGGCCCATATAATTACCGAGAATTTTGAATCTCTAGGATCGCGTCTGTTCGTAGGCGATTAGCCGATTAGAGAACAACGATCGACTGTTCCAGGTTCAACCATCCAGGCCTCTATCCATCACCAGTTCGCCACCGTTCCTTGAGTTTCTCGTGACTGCTAGAAACTCCGGTGCCTGCAGCCTGTTTGCCTGTGCTCGTCCCTTCGTCCTAGGCCCTACCCTAGCCCCAGTAAGTTCTCTCTATAATTGGTGTTCTATCTTTTAAGATTTGTAAATTCTATCACCATTAATCCATTATAGGTGGAACGATGCCGCCGAGACAATTGTAATATTGCTTTAATGCTTAATAATTATTTATAAATATCTTAGAGACTATTATTATTTTAATTTTTGCAAGTGAAAATAAGCATATACATGCATCAATATCTAGTTATGCGTATATATTGGTCATAAGGGCCTTTTATCGACTTCGCCCAAGGGCCCCGCTAAATATAGAGCCGGCCCAATGCGCACCCAGCCGCCAAGGTGCATGCAGGGTGTGACTACACGACAGCGCATCAGTCCGATGCCTGTCACTATATATTCTGCTTCCTGTCCTGCTGCCCTAAAGCATATGGTGGCCATTTTCTCAAAGAAGCAAGAGAGTTCATACCATTTTTTTCTCAAAATTTAGTTTGCAACACCTAAATCAAAGCTTTAAAAGGTTAGAACTTCATTCTTTCATCTCTTATTGCTACTTTAGCTCTATAATGCTCTAGAAGTATAGAGATATGGATCAATGCATGCATGCTCTAGAAGTAGCTAGAAGGATTTTGATATATATGTGTAACAAATTTGATTAGGCACATAGTTACTAAAAATTGAAATGTGTAATTTTAGAGTTTCAGAGCTTAGAATGGAATGAGGTTTTCACTGATAGAACAATAATAAAAAACTCCACATTTATCATGTTGATTGTTTTCTCCAATTCACAAATTGGTGCATGTAAATTTTTCAAAATTCAAAATTAATGCTCTAGAAGCTCTCAACATAACTTGTAATAATTTTATCATGTTGTGTAATGGTTTTTGATATACTTTTACTATAATGCAGATGGTCCGGAAATGGATGTACGGATCGACCGACGCCCATGGAAGTTTATTAATGTCGTGCATGAAGTCATCCGTGTTGCTAATGCAAACAAGCGCAATGGTTTTGTATTCTGTCCATGTAATGGATGTAGGAATCAGAAGGATTAATCTGATTCAAAAACCCTTCACAGCCACCTGTTGAAGTCCGGCTTCATGCCCAGTTATAATTGTTGGACCAAGCACAGAGAGAGAGGGGTTATAATGGAAGACAATGAAGAAGAGGAGGAGGATGACAACTCTCATGGTTTCCCTGAGTACGGAGATACTTCCATGGGGGATGCTGAAGGGGAGGATGAAGAAGAGACACATGATGAACCCGCTGATGATCTTGGTCGGACCATTGCCGATGCACGAAGAGATTGTGAAACTGAAAAGGATAGGGAGAAGTTCAATCACATGTTAGAGGATCACAAAAGTTGTTGTACCCAAATTGCAAAATGGTCAAAAAAGGAAGCACACCGGAATTGCTGCGATGGAAGGCTGAATGTGCTATACGACTCCTCATTTGAAAAGTTGAAAATGATGAAGAATATGCTTCAAAAGATAACGATTGCCCAAAGATGCACGGTTAAAGAAGGTTGTCTTCCCTCTAGGTTTAGAGGTTCAGAAGATACATGCATGCCCTAATGACTGCATCCTCTACCGCAGTGAGGAGTATGAGAATTTGGATGCATGCCCGATATGCACTTAGATGACCCTGGTGACGTTGAGGGCGAGCCCCCCGGAAGAGGGTTACTGCCAAGGTGATCTGGTATGCTCCTATAATACCACGGTTGAAACGCTTATTCAGAAACAAATAGCACGCCAAGTTGTTGCGATGGCATAAAGAGGAACGTAAGTCAGACGGGATGTTAAGACACCCCGCTGATGGGTCGCAATGGAGAAAAATCGATAGAAAGTACCCGGACTTTGCAGATGACGCAAGGAGTTTAAGGTTTGGTCTAAGTACAGTTGGCATGAATCCCTTTGGGGAGAAGAGCTCCAGTCACAGCACCTGGCCCGTGACTCTATGCATCTATAACCTTCCTCCTTGGTTGTGCATGAAGCGGAAGTTCATTATGATGCCAGTGTTGATCCAAGGTCCGAAGCAACCCGACAACGACATTGATGTGTACCTAAGGCCATTAGTGGAAGAACTTTTACAGTTGTGGCACGAACCCGGGATACGCGTGTGGGATGAGCACAAGCAGGAATAATTTAACCTCCGAGCATCGCTTTTCGTAACAATCAATGATTGGCCTGCTCTTAGTAACCTTTCAGGACAGTCAAACAAGGGATACAATGCATGCACACACTGTTTAGATGAGACTGAAAGTATATATTTGGAACATTTTAAGAAGAATGTATACAATGAGCATCGTTGATTTCTTTTGGCCAAGCATCCCTTAAGAAAGAAAGGCAAGCATTTCAACGGTCTGGCATGTCACCAGACGAAGCCTAAGGAGTGTAATGGTGCTGATATATTTGATATGGTCAAAGATTTGGATCAAATGGTAACCTTTGGAAAGGGTCCTGGCGGAAAATCTGTTCCGAAGGACGCTGAAGGACACGCACCCATGTGGAAGAAGATATCTATATTTTGGGAGCTACCATATTAGAAATTCTTAGAGGTCCGCTCTGCAATCGATGTGATGCATGTGACGAAGAATCTTTGCGTGAACCTGCAAGGCTTCTTGGGCGTGTATGGGAAGACAAAAGATACACCAGAAGCACGAAAGGACCATCAACGTATGAAAGACCCAGATGGCCTGCATCCAGAATGGTTTCAAGGTCATGCCAGCTACGCTCTTACCAAACAAGAGAAGGAAATATTTTTTGAATGCGTAGCGATATTAAGGTCCCTGGCTTCGTCGAATATAAAGGGAATAATAAATATGGCAGAAAAAAAGTTCCAAAACCTAAAGTCTCATGACTTCCACGTGATTATGACGCAAATGCTTCCGATTGCATTGAGGGGGATTCTACCAGATAATGTTCTAGTACCCATTGTGAAGCTATGTGCATTTCTCAATGCAATCTCTCAGAAGATTATCAATCCTGAAGATCTACCACGGTTACAGAATGATATGGTCCAATGTCTTGTCAGTTTTGAGTTGGTGTTCCCACCATCCTTCTTCAATATTATGACGCACCTGCTGGTTCACCTAGTCGAAGAGATTTCCATTCTCGGTCCTGTATTTGTACACAATATGTTTCCCTTTGAGAGGTTCATGGGAATCTTAAAGAAATATGTTCGTAACCGTGCTAGGCCAGAAGGAAGCATCTCCAAGGGCTATGGAACAAAGGAGGTCATTGAATTTTGTGTTGACTTCGTTCCTGACCTTAGGACGATTGGTCTTCCTCAATCGCGGTATGAGGGGAGACTGAGTGGAAAGGGTACTCTAGGAAGGAAATCAATAATATGTAGGGACGGACATTCTTACACCGAAGCACATTATACCGTTCTACAGAATTCTATCTTGGCAGCCCCATATATCGAGGAACACAAGAAAATCTTACGCTCCAACAACCTTGGAAAGCATGACTCTTGGATTAGAGATGAACACATGAAGAGTTTCAGCGGTTGGTTGCAACATCTTATAAAAAAAAACACTCTTGGAGATCAGCTATACTTGTTGTCTAGGTCACCATCTTCGACTATATCGAATTTCCAAGGGTACGAGATAAATGGGTATACATTTCACACGATAGCCCAAGATAAAAAGAGCACCAACCAAAATAGTGGTGTCCTCTTTGATGCAACATACAACAATGGGTCAAAGACCACATATTATGGTTACATAGAGGAGATATGGGAACTTGACTATGGACCTACTTTTAAGGTCCCCTTGTTTCGGTGCAAATGGGTCAAGCTGACAAGAGGAGGGGTTGAGGTAGACAAGAAATACAGAATGACATTGTTGGATCTCAACAATCTTGGGTACTTAGACGAACCATTCGTCCTAGCCAATGATGTGGCTCAGGTTTTCTATGTGAAGGACATGTCTACCAAACCTAGAAAAAGAAAAAATAAGAAAAATAATACATCAGACGATGAGCCAAAGCGCCACATAGTTCTTTCAGGAAAAAGAAACATCGTGGGAGTGGAGGACAAGACAGACATGTCAGAAGATTGTGATAAGTTTCATGAAATTCCACCCTTCGCGGTGAAGGATAACCCAAGCACCATGTTAATGAATGAAGATGCTCCATGGATACAGCGGGATCAGAAAGGAACACACGCGATGAAATGATGTGTAATAATTATAACATTTTATGAGTGAAGATGCTCCATGTGTCCATTTTTATAGTGTTGTCTGCAAACAATCTTCAGTGTGTTAGTCCCATTTTGTGGCTGTATCGGGACTAAAGGGGGGCCTTTTAGTCCCGATTCATACTTACCATTAAGATCTGATCTCCAAACGCGTGAGGTCACATATTAGGGAGTGCCTCTATGACCAGTTTCTTGGAGATGCGGAGGAGGGCTCGTGGCATCTCGAAACCGCCGTAGTGGTGTTCCTACTCTCTAAAACCATCTTGCAGCTTGTAACTTCTCTAACTAGATCAATACGCTCGAGCTAACTAATTTCACATATTAGGAGTGCCTCTATGACAGTTTCTTGGAGATGCGGAGGACTGGCTCCGCGGCATCTCCCCAAACTAGCAGTAGTGTCCCTGCTCTCGAAAACCATCTTGGAGATGCCTCAAACTAGCTGGAGGACTGGACTCACAAGGATGCCTATTTATAGTACAAGCAACTCGGCATAATGCCGACACTCACGGCATAATGTTGACACTCACTCCTATTATTAGTGCTGACTCATGTTTTGTCCGGTTGGTGTCTCCAACCGGGACTAAAGGTTCATCTTTAGTCCCGGTTGGTGACACCATCCGGGACAAGGTACAAGCCGCACGACATAATGTCGACACTCACCCCTATTATTAGTGTTGCCTGGCCCGATGCCGCATAATCCTTTAGTCGTTGGTTTCTCCAACCGACTAAAGATGAACCTCTTTATAGGAATTTCCTCTATTTATAGGCTGCTCGATCCAAATTCTATTTATAGGCCTTTTCCTCTAGATACCACATCTTCATATTTAGGTAACACTCAAGACATTTATTAATATTAAAACCGGGACAAACGGACTAGCTAACACTCAGACTAAAGCGCCCCTTTAGTCATAATCATGCCTAGTACTATAGTAATGCCTGTGGTCTTCGTCATCGTCATCATCATCATCATCGTCACCTGCCACTCCGGGGAACCTCAGCCTAGCCATGGCATATACCAGGGGCCATTCCGGCCTCGGATTCATGGCGGGCGGGGGAGGGGTCTCCTGGAAGATGATGCCGCTACCGCCGGGAGGGGGTGGGGCCTTCTTGTGGCTCTGTGGCAGGTGGACTTGTGGGCACCGCATGCGAGGATGGTCTCCCCCGGCGATGTAGCGCATCACTCCGATGATAGTACGGTTCGCCCACCACAGACGACGACCGGCTTCGTTGTAGTTCACCGGGGGCGAGCCATCACCCTCATACCTGGCGAGATCCCTTTCCCGCCTATGAGCGAAGAAGGCATTCCAGGTGTCGTAGTTGTTGGGATCCCACTGGGGATCCATCCGCTGCTCCAGCGTGAGCTCGTGGTAGAAGTGGTTCGTGATGGCCCGGGCGTTGGAACCTTGAGGACAGAACCCTCCAAGACTCGGCATCAACGGCAGCCGGTATCCCGGCGGACAAGGGTAGTTGGAGGCACACAGTGCCTTGGTCTCCTCGAGGGTTAGAATGGCCCAGTAGGCGTTGTCCATTGTTCTAAGAGAGGAAGGTGTGGATGTGTGGATTGCCATGGCGCGATCGCCCTAGATATAGAGGGAAAGGGCGGTAAAACTTGGCGTGAAGCTTTGGGAAATGGCGGGACATATCTTTAGTCCCGGTTAGGTTAGTGACTACAACCGGGACTAAAAGCTCTCGTAAAAAGGAAAGGGCGAGAAAACTTGGCGGGAAGCGGTGGGAAATGGCGGGAAATATCTTTAGTCCCGGTTTGTGACTACAACCAGGACTAAATGGATATTATATTAATATTCTTTATATTTTTCTGATCATAATATACATATTATTTGCTTTATTTGGATTTTTACAATAAAAGATATGATTTCCAAAATTTTATATTTGATTTGAATTAAAAAAAGAAATTTACAAATGAAATAATTTATAAATGATGAAAACAGATAAATGGATATTATATTAAGATTCTTTATATTTTTCTGATAATAATAGTCATATTATTTTTTTAATTGGATTTTTACAATAAAAGATATGATTTTCCAAAGTTTTATATTTGATTTGAATTAAAAAAGTAATTTACAATTGAAATAATTTATAAATGATGCAAACAGATAAATGGATATTTTATTAAGATTCTTTATATTTTTCTGATAATAATAGACATATTATTTGTTTTATTTGGATTTTTACAATAAAAGATATGATTTTCCAAAGTTTTATATTTGATTTGAATTAAGAAAATAATTTTACAAATGAAATAATTTATAAATGATGCAAATAGATAAATGGATATTATATTAAGATTCTTTATATTTTTCTGATAATAATAGACATATTATTTGTTTTATTTGGATTTTTACAATAAAAGATATGATTTTCCAAAGTTTTATATTTGATTTGAATTAAAAAAGAAAATTTACAAAACGTAAACTAGTCGCGGGTCGTGGCTGGACCCGGGACTAGAGGGTGCGTGCGCGAAAACCAAGCGGACGAAAAAACTGCGCGGGTTAAGCCACGGCCCGGGACTAATGACCCTCTAGTCCCGTCCGTGGCTTAGCCCGGGACTAAAGGGGTGGGGGTATAAGTAAACTACGACCGCCCGTGGCTTCCTGACCCAGCACTTGGCGAAATCGACAAGGAGACGAACAGACGACGGCGAGCTCGATCGACGAGGGAGGTGTCTGCGGATTCCACTGCCGCCTCTCGTCTCGGCATTGCAATGCCGTCGCACAAGCCGCTTCGCCACAATAACGTCTTTGTCCGCCGCCCATACGCCGCCTCATTTAACGATCGACGATCTTAGCATTTTTAGTTTCTTTTTTTAGGAATATATAATTGTTTTTAGTTTCATTTTTTAGGAATATATAATTGTTTATATAATTGTTTTTAGTTGTTTTTAGGAATATATAATTGTTTTTAGGAATATATAATTGTTTATATAATTGTTTTTAGTTTCTTTTTTTAGGAATATATAATTGTTTTTAGTTGTTTTTAGGAATATATAATTGTTTATTTAATTTTGTAGGAAGATATAATTATTTATATAATTGTTTTTAGTTGTTTTTTAGGAATATATAATTGTTTATATAATTGTTTTTAGGAATATATAATTGTTTATTAGGTTTATTAGGAATATTAATTGTTTTTAGTTGTTTTTAGGAATATACAATCTTTTATATAATAATTTTTAGTTGTTTTTTAGGATTATTAATTAGTGTTATTAGGGTTACTAATTAGTGTTATTAGGGTTATTAATTATATAATTATTAGGGTTATTAATTTGTTTTATTAGGGTTATTGTTTTTTGTTTTAATTATTAGGGTTATTGTCTTTTCTAACCTGTTTAACTCTCTTTTTGTTATAGTTAATTAAGTCATGGATCTATCCGAAGATCCTGGTCGCATTGGTGAAGGTTTTCTTCAGGGCATGATAAGAGGTGAAATTCCTCTTAATATTAATACCGGTGAAGATATTTTGCTCGAGGAAGAGATATCCTCATATCTGAATCCATCCGGTGATGGACTAGAGGAAAACCTAATGTACCAAGGGGAAGACCGGATGGACGAAGGGCAAACAAATAACAACAATAATGATGGCCCCTCGACAGGATCCGGCGAGGTACACATATATATATATAAAGTCTCGTGTTACCTCTATTCATTAACTGATCTAGATATATATTAATCACCCTCTCTTCTTCTTTTATCCCACCGGATCGAAGCAATCGACAGCTCGAACGAAACAAGGGCCGAACAAAAAGTTGGATGGTAATCAGAGATTCACCATCGAAGAAATAGATGATGATGATGAACCGATTGCTCTAGAAAAGCACCGGAGGATGTTTATAAATCAACGCGGGGTGCTTGTTAGGGACAACCTGCTGATCACCATCCAAGAATGGAATCAGTCAAAGAAACCCGGTGAAGAATCCAACAACTATGTCACCGATGATGCCAAAGATGACCTTTGGCAGAAGCTCATAGCGCATTTCATACTACCTCCAGAGTATGAAGAATTTGAGGTAGATGGTATTACCCCAAGGCCGGGTGGGCTTGAAAATAGAGTGAAAGTGAAGGAGTGGGCTCTGAGCAAGATGGCTGAACTGTACCAGAACCACAAGAAAAGTTTATACGCGAAATATGTCGCGAAAAAGAAAACTCCAGACTTCAAAGGAGTAAACGAGAAGTTGAGAGAACAGTGGCACGATTTTGTACAGTACAAGCAATCTGATAAAGCAAAGGAAAAGTCGGCAAAGAACGCGTTAAATACTGCCAAAAAGAAATACCATTATAAAATGGGGACAGGTGGCTACAAGAGTGCCGTCCCTAAGTGGGAAACTATGGAGAAGAACATGAGGGCTAGAGGCGTCACTCCTGGTACAAATGGATGGCCCGAGAGGTCAAAGCACTGGTTGTATGGGCACGGGGGATCCTTGGACCCAGAAACAGGGAAGACATTATTTCATGATAAAATTCTAAAACCCTCCCAAGACCTTATTCAAGCAATGAATGATGCTCAATTGGGATTGTTCCATCCCGAGAGAGAGAACGACGAGCTGACACGCTCCCTAGGGAATCCTGAAAAGGGAGGACGAACACGAGGCAAAGGCCCCGGTGTCTCGTGGAAGAAAGGGTTTCCTCAATACGATGCGATTCTGAAGCGTCGAGAAAGAAGGACTGGGAGGCAGACCGGATCTCCAGGGTAGAGCAGGACCTAGCTGATCTGAAGAACCTCATGCATGAAATTAGCCAAAGGCCGTCGTCGTCAACTCACCCGCGGGCTGATGATCCTGCATTGGATCTTAGCCAACGGAGAAGCAGAGTGGCTTCCACGGAGGTCCGGGCTGATGATCAAGCACTGCTGGATGATGCACTGGCTCCTCACTACCCCGTGGATGATGTCAGAGATATGGCACAATGTGATCTACATCAGCCAATGAACAACATGTCCTTCAAGGTGGCGATCGGCACTGCTTTACCTTCTCTACCTGGGCACTCCACCATTCACTTCTGATTTCACTAGGCTATGCTCGTGTCACGGTGGATGACATAGTAGAGGATTTTGCGGACCTAGAGATTTAAATCGCTACGCCTGAAGGCCTTACGAAACTAGGAGATGTCAAGCGCAACATCATTCTATGGAATAAGAAGTACATCAAGTTTCCAGGCTCGGCGCCAAGCCCACCGACTCCGAGGAATCCAAGTCCATCCCGCATCGAATATCGTCAACCTCCAAGTCCAACCCAACCCGATTATCGCCAACCTCCAAGTCCACCCCGCCCCGTTGACGATCGCCGCAGCAGGAGTACAACAACTCGATCTCCGCCTCCGCGCAATACTCGATCTCCGCCTCCGCCTCCGTGCAATACTACTACCTTGTCGAAGAAACAGAAGTTTGACGGTCCCCCGCGCCCCACATCGAAGAAAGGTCAAACGGCGAAGATAGTCGACATCCCTCCGTCTCTTCCAAAGAGACCTTATGACAAGACCGATGAGGAAACTAACGCGGATGTGGCTGCCCAAGTTAAGGCGCATTTTTCACCCAAAAAGCCTGAGCCAAAGCTGGTATATGATGAAAAACCAAAAAGTTGGCTAAGTCCTTTCTTGAGCAACCATCCCAGATATCGATGAATCTGGAATCAGACTATGACCGGGATATTATTAAGCAAGCATAGAAGAAAAAAAATGACAAGTGCAAAAAGCGGGAAGCAAGTTGCCCAGCTCGGAGCATAGAAGAATCAATAGGTCGCCCCGCTCAAAGTCATTTCAGACCTCGACAAGGCCTTCAGAGCTGAAATAGATATGGATATCCAAATAATGGACCCTAGAGCCCGTAATAATGCTGCACTTATGGGAATCACTGTACCGCAGGCCAAAGCACTTGCTATCAAAGCAAATATGTCTCTTGGTCAATATTTAGGCTATGAAGATACACCAGTGGGTTAGATAGTACGGCAGTATGTCCAAGGTGAGCCTCTAGTCAGTAATGAGGAGCTCGCGCGTCTATCCACACATATGTGAAATCTGCACGAATGGTACATGTTGCAAGTAGAAAAAAAGCATCAGAAAGATTGGTTTCTGGTGGACGTTAGAAATGAGCATCACTTCAAACCATACTCGATACAGGATCAAATGACCTAACTGTTTCAGTTATACAACCAGCACGCCCTCGACAAATCTATCATTGGTTGCTACTTTCTGTAAGTGATTTATTTCTATAATTAAGTTTGTAGCTCAGCTTGTTCATTGCATTTAATATATTATCCTAACTATATATCCTTTTGTATGATGATATTATATTCTGCAGAATGAAGATGCTTGAATGCAAAAGAGCTAGAAGATACGACATTGGGTTCATTGACCCATATATCGTTAATGAATATACATTAAAGAATCACCCCAAGGACGTGGAGGAAGACCTGTGCAGGTTCTTAACCGAGAATAATTTTGTTAAGGAAATACTATTTCCTTACAACTTCAAGTGAGTGTTTATATCTTGTACACATTCTATTTTTGCTTACTGGATGAGCTATGCATGTATGCTTATGTAAACGTCCGCAGATTCCACTGGATCTTGCTAAATATTCAAGTTAACAACTCCCTAGTTGAAGTCCACGACTCATTAAGTTGGGACCAAGAGCAGTGGAGCAACATGAAAGCAATGATCCATAAGTAATTTGAATCATTATCGCATTATATCGTCCTTTTTCATTCATTTCCTGATATCAAGTAACTAATAACTCCTTTGTTCATTTTATTTGCCGAGCAGGTGCTGGACACGGTTCAGACAGAAAATACCAGGTCCATTCAAAGAGGAGTTAACTTATAAAATGGTGAAGAGTTTACAGCAGCCACCGGGAACTCATTGATGTGGATACTACGTCTGCGAGTACATCCGCAAGTTGACCAGTGAGCGGAAAGTTGACTCACATTATATTTATGATTTGCGGGAGAAACTAGAGCCAGACTAGTGCATAAGAGCAATTCAAGAGGAGCTGGCGGGATTTATGATGAAGGAAGTCCTTGATGTACATGGAGAGCATTATGCGGATGACGTGGAACTCGATTTGCCTTAGTCATCTCCATGTAGCTGATATGATATATATATTCATCAATGACCATGTAATTTCAAAACATTTCTTCCTTTTGATATATATATCATCAATGTATGCTTGCAAGGGAACGATTAATTATATAGATGCATCAACGTGTACTGTGTATGTAGTAGCGTAGAATATGTGTACTTAAATATATGTTTGAAATTATAGTGAAACACAAAACAAAAAAGGAACGAAATGGCAAAAAAAAAGGAAATACACAATATTTGCCGTGGCAGAGAAACACACAATTCTCTGCCGCGGCAGGAAACCTTATAGTCCCGGGTGATGTTACGACCCGGGACTAGAGGGTTTCCGCCCCCCGCGGCGCTGAAACAGCCACGTGGCTGTTATCAATCGCGGGCCGTAGCGAGCTGGGACTAGAGGAGGGGCCTCTAGTCCAGTTTTCGTAGTCCCGGGCCCAAAACCGGGACTAAAGCGAGTTGCGTCCCAAGACTACAGGCCCTTTTTCCACCGGTGACTGCTAAAAAATTTATCCCTAAACGTATATTACCTTTAGGAATTCTTATAGTGCCATTAAAGTGTTTTGGGGGCATTACTCTTAGTGTCACATACCTTTAGGAATTCTTATAGTGCCACTAAAGTGTTTTGAGGGCATTACTCTTAGTGTCACTAAAGTGTTTTAGGGGCATTTCTTATAGTGTCACTAAACGAATTTAAGGGCATTTTTCTTAGTGTCAGTGTTTTAGAGGTATTTTGATCAAAAGTGTCCCTAAAACTTTTACCGACATGAGTACGAGTGTCACATTTTAAAGTGCCTCTAAAGATTTTTATAGACATTTTGATCACATATAGGGGCACTTTGAAGTGCCCCAAAATGACTACCATGATGCAGTGGGTTGCCCCTTTCCCCCGTTCCTCCTACCCTCAGTTCCATTGAATGGCGGCCGCCCATCGTTATCCCCTTGGCAACACCTCCGCGTCCTCAACTACAGCAGCAGCCCGGCCCCTCTCTGGTCCTTGGAAGCTTGATCCTAACACTGCCAAGTCGACCCACCCCCCTCTCGCTCTTGGAGCTCGCAAAGAGATGACCGAGATTCGCCACAATCTTCCGTCGATGGACAGCAAACCCTTGTCCCCTGTCTATAAAAGAAACTCCCAATCCTCTCGCGTGTCCTGAACCTTCTTTTTTGCCCCACGGATCTCCCTGCTAAGTTACACGAAGCATAGAGCTCGGTATTGACTGAATCATTGCAGCACCGATGGACAAGATGCGCCATCCTGTCGTCAAAGGGCTCCAGCAGCTCTAAGAAGGGGAAGATGGGTGACAAGGTGTACATGCGAGGGAGGATGTGCTTGGCGATGGCTGCTACAACACATCCACCGTCCGCCTGCAGCACCTCATCCACCCGCGGGCGCAGGGTCAGAGCTCTGTCACCAGGCGGTCGAAGAACAAAATGAGGGTCGAGACATCCGTCCCATCCATGACTGTTGGCTGCATGTCCAGCATGTGCATTAGAATCAAAGCGGCGCATGCGAAGCCGGCCAGTGCGATGGTCTCGGCATAGCAGAGGGCCGAGAGTTGATCCAACCCGATGGCACAGTCGAGGGGCACGCCACCTCGGCATCATCCCGCGCGTTGCGAAGGCACGTAATTTGGCAGTCCCGCCGCGTGATGCGCTCGTCGGACTGCCTGTGGACTCAAGTGCCTCATCAAAACGTTTCTAGAGAACCACCTCCCGAGCAGTATCTTGCTGTTGAGCGGCCAGGAACTGTTGGTGCAAAGTTTTCTGCCGCTCCGCCGCACTGATGGTTGCGCTGGTCTCGCGCCGCGTTATCTCTTGAAGTTGAGACGAGGACAACGCTTTTGAGTCTTGCAAGGTATTTTCGCACTCGCGAATCTGGCCCTGAATGGCCCCCACAATAGAGAAATGCTCCGCTATGCAGGAATTCCTCTCCTCCATTTCAAGCGTCAGCTCGCGCTCGTAAGAGCGCTTCTGTTCTTCCATGCGCCCCTGCAACGCCAGAACAGAGGGAGTGGCGCCCGCTTGGATATCTCTCCTACCCTTCAGCACCTCGAGCAGGAAGCATTTGAGCTTACCCTTTTCCTGGGAGGCTGAATTTTCCACTGCGCGAAGGCAAGATTGTTCGCCAGCAATGTCCGGGCGCTGCTCATCCATCTCACGACACTGCTGGGCCTGGATCGCCTTGGTAATTTTCTGCCTCTCCTCCATGCGCACTCTGTGGAGCGTGAACTAGCGCTGCTAGGATTCTAGCCTGTCGAGAGTCGGGCGTGCCTCTTCGATGACTGATGGGTCAAGGGACAGTCCCGCTGGGGCGTGGGCATACCTATGAGAGATAATGTCCAAACGGCGAGGAGCCATCTTATCCATGACGAACATCTAGGGTAGATCGTCATGGGCTTGGTGTGCCACTGAGGACCAACTTGGCCAATGGTCGGGATAAAGGTTAACATTGGCACCTGTTCCCGCCGGCAAGGGGCGAACGAGGTCTTGAGGGGCTCCGTCTTTGATGGCTTCTAAGTCAGAAGCCTCGATCACTGAGTCCTCCACCAAAACGGCCTTGTTGGGGAGCTTGGTACCTGAAGAAGAATGCTAGATGTGAGGTGATGGCCGCCTGAAACTCCAAGCATGATCGAGTTTGAGGAGGCTGAGAAGGGATTACCAATACTCGGAGGGTCCTCCATTGCGGTGGACATGACTTCGGGAGCGGCATGCAGTGCTTGGCCTCATACGGCGAGGAAGCCGAGGGCTGAGGAGTTGAGACCTTCCCCCGACCATCCCCTCCGGTAGGGTGGGCGCCCTGTCCGAAAGTTTGGCAAGAAGATTTCGTTTTCTCTTGGCAGGAGGCGGGGGACATGTTGACGTGTCGTCACCACCGTGTTTTCTTGTGGCCGCCATCTCCGGCACCCTGGGAAGCAGGCCGAGAAAGATGAAAGGAACAAGGCAACAAAGAGAAGATCACCTCACAAGGAAACCGCAGAGTTAAGCGGCTTACCTATCCCGGTTGTGGCGGAAGGTCTAGCTGCAGCTCAGGAGAGCATTGCCTTTAGTCCCTAATGTGGGGCCTAAAGGGGGCGGCGGCGCCAAGTCTCCATGAGCCAGCAGCATGGTGCAATGAAGCTCCTTCAAGAAAGGAACGCGTCCCTTTCCAGGCGAAGCCTGATAGGAGTGCTTGGCAGAGCGGGTGCGATGGGAAACCGCTCCCCTATAGTAGGGATATCTTCCTCTCCACTGGACGAGGAGGCGGCGCCGTGGGAATCCGTTCTCGGTAGGCGGTTGCTGGCCGACGAAGGAACCAGCCGCCAGTACCTGGGGAGCCATCTAGTTGTATAGGGGCAGCATAGCCGGGAGGTTGTATGAGGCACCGGTACCCCCATGCAGATGTCCCTTGTGTGCGGCAAACTCCGACAAGGAACGTCACACGCGTTGAACCCCGAACTCGTTGCACTAACGCACTGACGACAGAATAGAGTCAATGCTCACCTTGTCAAGGTAAAGGGGAACAACGAAAAAGGGGAGCGGCTCTGGGATTGCCTTGTCCCCAAGCAGCCAATTCGCCATCGCCTTCACCATCTAAGCTTGGGTCTCGGAGGAGGGACCAATGAAGATACGAGTACGGTCCAAGGGGTCACTATACTCCTAGGCGGGGTGAGAGCGCTCCTGAACGAGGTGACGACCGGTGAGGCCACCTTTTCATAGGTCAAAGATTCACACGTATACCGGTGCGAGTTCCTGATCGCCCCGGTCTTGGTCACCCCATCCCGGGCAACAAGAAAGGGGAGTCGAGGGATCGACAAGGACGTTATCCCAGACGAGGAAGCGGCCGAAACACCAAGAGCCGCGCCACTCGTCCTACTTCTTCTCCACCAGGATTTAGGCTTTGGTGTAACGCCCCCGAATCAGGTCTATGCAGATCTCAGCATTTCCCGCCAAAATCCACATAGAAGCGATTCAAAGACGCCCACCAGACACTTTCGTGTGGGTGGGAGTTAAATACAAGTAGTTACATCACAGTAGTTTACAACAGAGTCCACAAGAACTTATATATACAACAACGACTCAACGAGTCAAGAATACAAAAGGTACAATACGAAGATACAACTCAAGAAGAAATCAAGATAGTATCCGAGTACGGACAAGATCCAAATGGGACTAAGAGTCCAGAAGAATAACCAAGCGGAGTCCAACCCTGCCCAGGCCAAGCCGGAAGGGTAACCTTGCTAACGTCGTCAATCACATACCTGTCAAGCCAAAAGGGTGCCGGCAAAGGGCAAAGGAAAACAGAAGGCGGTCAAGATCGAGGCCAAGACAAATGAGACTAGAATTCGGCGGTCCTCGCCTACATAGGTATGGTGGGCTCAGCGGCAGCAAAGCTTGCACTATCTAACTTATAGAGACACGCTACAACTTCGGCTATTAGAGCAAGATAAGAGAGCGCTATGCGGTAGCAATAATATAACACCAAACATAACCCATCCGAATATTTCCCCCTCAAAGACCAGTCGAGGAAGTCCCCTTGCAGGACACACACGGTGGCAATTTTAGTTAAGCAGGTGTTTAGTTGATAAGGCTAATTACTAATCATATTATTAAAGGCAAAATATTAATGGCGTTGTCTATGATCATGACACTGCACTCCTGAGGCGTCCATAACCGTGGACACACGGCTTCTCGAAAAGATTTACCCTGCAGGGGTGCACTACTGTACCCAAACGCATGCTCAACCCTTCAGGCAACATATCACGCGTGCCATCCGAATCTCACAACAAGAACTGTCCCATAACTACACGCAAATCCAGAGGCATCACCTACTGTGTTTTACCCACACAAGAGATACAGCTGATTCTCCAGGTGGCACAGCGTTTGAGTCTACGGCCGGGCGATGATCGGAAGATAACTTGTAGAGCTCCATCCCACCTCCGACACGATATCCTGATTTTATGCAATGCAAGCCATGACAGTCCACCAAAATCATATCACAACTCAACCCATGTCCGAGGACATATTATGTGTATGCACCAAATGGAAAACCAATTATGTAACCCTCTGGATATACGAATAGCGCCGGTAGTTGAGGGGGGGGATCCCAGAGGCCCCCACGTTTGGTTAGCGCGATCAACTCAGAACTGGTATCGTAGAACGAACGGGTCCTAGGTCGGCTCAAGCAGTTCCCAAAGGTGGTCCCTGCCGGGGCCTTATCATTAGGTGAGACCATAACCAACAACATCAGATTAATTATCTTATCACCAACCATATCCGAGTATCCTGTTCCACCTGTATCAGTGCGGTACTAAGCATGCCTACGACTCGCAAGGACAAAGCTAGCTAATCAAACAAGGCAATGGGATAACCAAGGCAATATAGTGGTGCAGGTAAATAAAGGAACGGTACTATAGCATGGACAACAAGGATAGCAATAGATCAAAGGAAGGAAGTAAAGACTATAAATGCAAAATAGGTAGAAGGGGGAGAATGCTCGCCTGAAAACATTGCCGTAGGTTCACCCGAAGATCGGGTCGACACTCGCATCAACTCATCGGCCTAGTCCGCGAAGAAGCAAAACACTAGAAGGGGCAACGGATGCAATATTTAATACTAGGGCGGAAGTTCCGGCATGTTTATGATATGATGCATGGCATGGCAATATGCATTCCCACTTAGCAATATTAAAGGGAATCGGGGTCCCGACTTTTAATTAGGTGGTTTATGTTGTCTAGATACCCCGCCACTTAATGTTGTATTAACAAGGCAAAAATATATCATCGGTTCCCATAAATTTAAATGGGGCCAATATTAGACTAGATTCGCCCGCATATGAGTTCAATATTTAATTATGAGGTAAATTGACAAAGTGCCCCCAGACAAATAAATATGTATGCGAGTATGAATGGTTTAATATGCAACAAGTTTAATATGTCAATTTATAAAATAGAGGCTCGGGTAAAGATCACATGTTGGGGTTCGAAGAACTTGGTTCCGACGAGATCGGTTTTCGGATTTGGGCTTCGGGATCGGTCTTGAGCATCGGACTCCAGGATCGTGCTTGGATCCATGAGGTAGACCTTAGCATCTCGGCGTGGTTCCTGGGGTTTGTCTGGGTGGATGTTGATCTTGTCGTCCCAAAGATCTTGGCGGTTTACAGGTACGCGGACGCAACACCTTGCGAGTATCTTGAGAGTCTTGGACAGTTCCCGGCACCAAGTGGAAGTACCCATGTCGGAGATCTTTGTAGAGTTCCAAGTCGAGCATACAAGATAGAAGGGGAACATGCTAGCGTGTTATGTACTCCAACATGTATCCGCAGAAGAATCAATAGAGTGCATGTTGTCGATGGAGACCATGGCAACCTGATACTTGGATAGCAATACGACATGACGAAGACTTCAGCTTGAACACGGAGCCATCAAGGTCAAGGCCACGGTGTGGACGATGAGCATCGGGAACACGCGGAGAGCCGAAGAAGAACGGGACCGCTGGGTCGAGGCCGTGCTCCACGGGCGGCCTGCCCACGCCGGTGCTGCCACAGAAGGACGCACATCAGCGCTGGAGGTGAGGGAGCTGGCGGCAACGCGGCAGGCAGAGGTGGTGCCATGGGGACAACGACGTTCTGCAGGAGGAAGTGCTTGCGGAGGGGGCCACGACGGCGCTGCAGGCGGAGGTCGAGAAGGCCGTGCAGGGGACGGCGGCTGGCGACGCGGCCGGTGAGCTCAGAACGGCGGCGAGGCATCAGAGGACGGGGTAGATTGGCAGCGGGGTTCACGGCAGAGGGTCGCCGCGGCTCGACGAAGGACCGGGCAGAGGAGAGGATCCAGGGGCGACGGCGAGGAGACGCCGGCTCTACTCACCCCGGGAGGCGGAGCTTGGGGCGCGGCCACGTGGAGACATAGAGGCGACTGCCAGGGGTTCCGGAGAGGAGGACCACAGGGACGTGGAGGAGGACGACGCGACTGCGGCCGGAGGAGCTCGGGCTCGAGCTAGTCCAGGAGGCGCGTGATAGAGGGACGACGTGGGCGGCGGCCGGATGGAGAGGCGGAGGTCGGGGTTCTGAGAGAGGAGGGTGAGGTGACGGCGGCCGAGCGGCGCTGGATCGAGGAGGGGGCGGTAGGGTCGAGGACGGGCGGAGAAGAGCAGGGCTTGGGAGAGGAGGCAGGCAGGCGGCGCCAGGGCGGGGATTGAGAGCAGAGGAGAGGGAGGGCAATGCGGAAAGAGGAGGGGTTCGACAGGGGACGCGATGGCGAGGTGTGGGCCGTGTGGGGAGATGATGGCATCCGCGTGCGTCCCTGGTTGGACCGAGTCGTGTTGTGTGCGTGTGTTGCGTGCGCTGCATCGCTGCAGGGTGCGTGCGTGTGTGCAGCGTGTTGCACTGCCGCTGTGTGCATAGAGTGGCGGTGGCTGGGTAGAATTAGGGTTAGTTTGTCTAGGGTTTGGGCTAGCCTAGGATTTGGGGTGAAAGAAAAAGGGAAAGGCTTATTTATCTAGTCTAAAGTAGACTACATAGAGCTAGTTTGGGGTTAAAACTTAGACGGACCTTTAGCCTAGTTTTATTTTTAGTCAAATAAGGAAAAATCATTTATGGTCACGTATCGGTCCGAAAATATTTTTTTGTTTTAATTTGAAAAT
This sequence comes from Avena longiglumis, assembly GCA_030063025.1. NCBI lineage: Eukaryota > Viridiplantae > Streptophyta > Magnoliopsida > Poales > Poaceae > Avena > Avena longiglumis. Next base: position 109,508,021 of record CP125978.1, read on the forward strand.
AAGAAAAGAGAAACGGATTTAATAAAATCGTAGAAATATTTTAGTAAAACAAAAATAGGTTTTTATCAAAATAGTTTGCGGTCAAATTGGCGAACAAAATATGCATGATGATGTCATGATGATGCACAAAACAAAATAACAATCAATTTTTATTTCGGAATATTTTCCGGGGCATTACAACTCGACACCACTAACAAGGATCGCGTCCCGAGATCCAAGCAAAGACACCGGGGGGAGAGGGGTTGATGATCAGATCTTCTTGCATCAGGTTGATGGTCGCGACACCACTAACAAGAATTCTTGCTCCATCTTGGAATTGTCGACACCACCAGCCGGGGGTTGTTGTTCATGTTCTTCGAGGTAACACTCCGGAAAAATAAAGGCGAAGAAAGAGACTAGAGAGTCACCTCTAACTTCCAAAGAAGGAGTAAGAATCGCACTAGTCCATCAATTCAATGTACAAGAGCGAATGATAAGAGTAGTGGTATGGTCATGACTCCATCCCGCACTCGAAGCATTACTCTATACATGAATAGAAGAATCATGCAACCACTCTCGGGATTTAGACTGAAGATCTTAACAATCGGTATTGACAAAAGATTCGCGTAGATGATATCATCGTAGAAGTTGCAAGGACACCGGGAAAACATTTGAAAAGGGATCAAGTAGAATGAAATCCAGATGTAGATCCACCATCACAAGAGGGAAAAGCTAAACCCTAAAGGTATGACGGAAACCCAACCACGAGAAGTCCTGGACTTTAAGAAGGTAAGAGATCAGATCAAAGCACACAAAGATAAGAGGAGAAAGAATAGAGGTAAGGAGAAAACTTAGAGCTAATCAGATCTATCCAACGCATTTGTGGTAAAATAGTTTTGACACTAGACATCGTCCGTTAGCAAGGTTAACCTACAGGCTGGACCAGTGGGGTATCGTAAACCTTTGCTCTGATACCACTTGTAACGCCCCCGAATCAGGTCTATGCAGATCTCAGCATTTCCCGCCAAAATCCACATAGAAGCGATTCAAAGACGTCCACCAGACACTTTCGTGCGGGTGGGAGTTAAATACAAGTAGTTACATCACAATAGTTTACAACAGAGTCCACAAGAACTTATATATACAACAAAGACTCAACGAGTCAAGAATACAAAGGGTACAATACGAAGATACAACTCAAGAAGAAAGCAAGATAGTATCCGAGTACGGACAAGATCCAAATGGGACTAAGAGTCCTGAAGAATAACCAAGCGGAGTCCAACCCTGCCCAGGCCAAGCCGGAAGGGTAACCTTGCTAACGTCGTCAATCACATACCTGTCAAGCCAAAAGGGTGCCTGGAAAGGGCAAAGGAAAACAGAAAGAGAGCGGTCAAGATCGAGGCCAAGACAGCGAGACTAGAATTCGGCGGTCCTCGCCTACATAGGTATGGTGGGCTCAGCGGCAGCAAAGCTTGCACTATCTAACTTATAGAGACACGCTACAACTTCGGCTATTAGAGCGAGATAAGAGAGCGCTATGCGGTAGCAATAATATAACACCAAACATAACCCATCCGAAGATTTCCCCCTCGAAGACCAGTCGAGGAAGTCCCCTTGCGGGACACACACGGTGGCAATTTTAGTTAAGCAGGTGTTTAGTTGATAAGGCTAATTACTAATCATATTATTAAAGGCAAAATATTAATGGCGTTGTCTATGATCATGACACTGTACTCCTGAGGCGTCCATAACTGTGGACACACGGCTTCTCGAAAAGATTTACCCTACAGGGGTGCACTACTGTACCCAAACGCATGCTCAACCCTTCAGGCAACATATCACGCGTGCCATCTGAATCTCACAACAAGAACTGTCCCATAACTACACGCATATCCAGAGGCATCACCTACTGTGTTTTACCCACACAAGAGATACAGCTGATTCTCCAGGTGGCACAGCGTTTGAGTCTACGGCCGGGCGATGATCGGAAGATAACTTGTAGAACTCCATCCCACCTCCGACATGATATCCCGATTTTATGCAATGCAAGCCACGTCAGTCCACCAAAATCATATCACAACTCAACCCATGTCCGAGGACATATAATGCGTATGCACCAAATGGAAAACCAATTTTATAACCCTCTGGATATGCGAATAGCGCCGGTAGTTGAGGGGGGGATCCCAGAGGCCCCCACGTTTGGTTAGCGCGATCAACTCGAATCGTATCAGAGAAACGAACGGGTCCTAGGTCGGCTCAAGCAGTTCCCAAAGGTGGTCCCTGCCGGGGCCTTATCATTAGGTGAGACCATAACCAACAACATCAGATTAATTATCTTATCACCAACCATATCCGAGTATCCTGTTCCACCTGTATCAGTGCGGTACTAAGCATGCCTACGACTCACAAGGACAAAGCTAGCTAATCAAACAAGGCAATGGGATAACCAAGGCAATATAGTGGAGCAGGTAAATAAAGGAACGGTACTATAGCATCGACAACAAGGATAGCAATAGATCAAAGGAAGGAAGTAAAGGCTATAAATGCAAAATAGGTAGAAGGGGGAGAATGCTCGCCTGAAAACATTGCCGTAGGTTCACCCGAAGATTGGGTCGACATCGCATCAACTCATCGGCCTAGTCCGCGAAGAAGCAAAACACTAGAAGGGGCAACGGATGCAATATTTAATACTAGGGCGGAAGATCCGGCATGTTTATGATATGATGCATGGCATGGCAATATGCAGTCCCACTTAGCAATATTAAAGGGAATCGGGGTCCCGACTTTTAATTAGGTGGTTTATGTTGTCTAGATACCCCGCCACTTAATGTTGTATTAACAAGGCAAAAATATATCATCGGTTCCCATAAATTTAAATGGGGCCAATATTAGACTAGATTCGCCCGCATATGAGTTCAATATTTAATTATGAGGTAAATCGACAAAGTGCCCCCAGACAAATAAATATGTATGCGAGTATGAATGGTTTAATATGCAACAAGTTTAATATGTCAATTTATAAAATAGGGGCTCGGATAAAGATCACACGTTGGGGTTCGAAGAACTTGGTTCCGACGAGATCGGTCTTTGGATTTGGGCTTCGGGATCGGTCTTAAGCATCGGACTCCAGGATCGTGCTTGGATCCATGAGGTAGACCTTAGTATCTCGGCGTGGTTCCTGGGGTTTGTCTGGGTGGATGTTGATCTTGTCGTCCCAAAGATCTTGGCGGGTTACAGGTACGCGGACGCGACACCTTGCGAGTATCTTGAGAGTCTTGGACAGTTCCCGGCACCAAGTGGAAGTACCCATGTCGGAGATCTTTGTAGCGTTCCAAGTCGAGCATACAAGATAGAAGGGGCACATGCTAGCGTGTTATGTACTCCAACATGTAGCCGCAGAAGAATCAATAGAGTGCATGTTGTCGATGGAGACCATGGCAACCTGATACTTGGATAGCAATACGACATGACGAAGACTTCAGCTTGAACACGGAGCCATCAGGGTCAAGGCCACGGTGTGGACGATGAGCATCGAGAACACGCGGAGAGCCGAAGAAGAACGGGACCGCTGGGTCGAGGCCATGCTCCACGGGCGGCCTGCCCACGCCGTGCCCGCACGTATGACGACATCGCATCGGAGGTGAGGGAGCCGGCGGCAACGCGGCGGGCAGAGGCGGTGCCATGGGGACAACGACATTCTGCAGGAGGAAGTGCTTGCGGATGGGGCCACGACGGCGCTGCAGGCGGAGGTCGAGAAGGTCGTGCAGGGGACGGCGGCTGGCGACGCGGTCGGTGAGCTCAGAACAGCGGCGAGGCATCAAAGGACGGGGTAGATTAGCAGCGGGGTTCACGGCAGAGGGTCGCGGCGGCTCGACGGAGGACCGGGCAGAGGAGAGGATCCAGGGGCGACAGTGAGGAGACGCCGGCTCTGCTCGCCCCGGGAGGCGGAGCTTGGGGCGCGGCCACGTGGAGACATAGAGGCGGCTGCCAGGGGCTCCGGAGAGGAGGACCTCAGGGACGTGGAGGAGGACGACGCGACTGCGGCCGGAGGAGCTCGGGCTCGAGCTAGTCCAGGAGGCGCGCGACAGCAGGGACCACGTGGGCGGCGGCCGGATAGAGAGGCGGAGGTCGGGGTTCTAAGAGAGGAGGGTGAGGTCACGGCGGCCGTGCGGCGCTGGATCGAGGAGGGGGCGGTAGGGTCGAGGACGGGCGGAGAAGAGCAGGGCCGTCAGGGGAGAGGAGGGCCAGAGGCGGCACTGCGGCCCTGGCGGCGGGGATTGAGAGCAGAGGATAGGGAGGGCAACGTGGAAAGAGGAGGGGTTCGGCAGGGGACGCGATGGCGAGGTGTGGGCCGCGTGGGGAGATGATGGCATCCGCGTGCGTCCCTGGTTGGACCGAGTCGTGTTGTGCAAGTGTGTTGCGTCGCCGCATCGCAGGTGCGTCGCGTGCAGCGTGTTGCACCGCCATTGGCCATTGCATAGAGTGGCGGCGGCTGGGTAGAATTAAGGTTAGTTTGTCTAGGGTTTGGGCTAGTCTAGGATTTGGGGTGAAAGAAAAAGGGAAAGGATTATTTATCTAGTCTAAAGTAGACTAGATAGAGCTAGTTTGGGGTTAAAACTTAGACGGACCTTTAGCCTAGTTTTATTTTTAGTCAAATAAGGAAAAATCATTTATGGTCACGTATCGGTCCGAAAATATTTTTTTGTTTTAATTTGAAAATAAGAAAAGAGAAACGGATTTAATAAAACCGTAGAAATATTTTAGTAAAACAAAAATAGGTTTTTATCAAAATAGTTTGCGGTCAAATTGGCGAACAAAATATGCATGGTGATGTCATGATGATGCACAAAACAAAATAACAATCAATTTTTATTTTGGAATATTTTCCGGGGAATTACATTCGGTAAGCCTATCATAGAGGCAGAAGGTAACTCCCCCGAGATGGCATCCTCCAACTCGATGCGAGGGACAAAGTAGTGGCAGAACAGGGTAACAAAGGGCATCACCCACACAAAGTCCTCGCAGAGGAATAGGAAGATGCCCCACGCTATGACAGCATTGGGGTGCAGTTGAGCCAGTTGCAGGCGATAGAAGATGGGAATTACCCTCAAGAAGATCGAGAGCGGAGGATTAACACCCGCCGCCAGGAAGCAGGAGAAAACCTTCACTTCATGAGGAAGGCGACTCCCATTGGGAGATCTAGCATATAGGAGACAGGTCCCCCCGTGTTCGTTCTGAGGTGAGGCAGCAATGTCGGCTAACTTGCCAACACCCTCCTCGCTCATTTCTTCCGGGAATAAGGAGACCGATGACCGCCATTTGACCTCCTACTTCTCATGCTTGTTAAGATGGGATGGCTCGCCCTTCCCTCCAGATGGGGTGACAGAGCTCTTCTTGCCTGCTGGCACAGGGCGTGGGTCGTCTTCTTGGGCACCATTGATCTGAAGGTAAGGGAGAATGTGGAGGAAGGAATGAGGATTGAGGAAAGTGGGTTTGTCGTGGTGTGCAACACGGAAGTGCCATCGGGGATGGCTAAAGAGGGACACTTAGATGCAATCGGTGGTTCACGCAATGGGTTGGGCACGGTGAACTCCAAGCACAGCGACGTACCCAGGTTTAGGGCCCTCTTGGCGAGGTAACACCCCTACTCCTGCAAGATCTACTATATGGGGGGCGAACGCCCAGTACAAGTGCTCCTGGAGCTATTTCCTTAGCTACTATCGATGGCTAGAGGAAGAAGAAGAAGAACCAGAGGCAAGCTCTCACTACTATCGATGTTACTTACCTAGACCCTAGCTCTACCCGCCCTTATATAATGGTTAGGGGAGGTAGATTACAATGTGGGTTCTAGGTTTTACTGTTTGGATATGGGTTTATAGGGTAGGGCCGGCTGCAGGTTCTAGCCGGTGGGCCAGGACCCAGTCAGCCCTTCTTTAGCGTCACCCACTTGTTTATCGGTCACCCGGGCTGACTTTGTAGCATCATCCTTGCTTTAACGGTCACCCATGACTCCTTTGGCGGTGAGACGACCGCTTTACTTTATCTCGTTATCATCCTTGCTTTAACACTGCACGCTCATCTCCTTATCGCCGAAGCATTCCCACGCCACGTATTTCGAATCGGGGAGTCTAGAAAAGAAGAAAAACTAGGACAAGATCAAGGAAGTTCTGGATGATGCTCTCATTGGCTATGCCTCGACGGAAGGCACCACCTTCGTGCATACAAAGTTCAAGTTCGGCAGGCACGTCTTCAACCACGTAACAGAGTTCCCCTGCGTGAAGCAGCTGGAAAACAGTAAGAAGGAAGCCTACTACGCACTCCATCACATGAGGGCGTTCCTACTAGACCAGCAAAATTCTACGCTGCCAGATCATCTCAAAAAGTGGGCCAAAGCAAAGGCCAAAATCACTGATTCAGATATTAGACAAGAGATGTATCGCATCCAACAACAGTTTGGGGCAATCATATTTCGTGATGTCATGACTTCGGGGGGATCTTCTATGGAGGAAATATCCCGAATAACCGTGACATATAAGATCGCCTAGAGATGCAGGGTGACTATAGGAAGTTCATGACGAGACAAGGCGTCCTCCCGTTCCCTAAGCCAAGCCAGAAGGCTTGATGTTGGCCTAGTTGTAGTTACAAACTATAGATGACCTTTGTGGGTGTGTGGACAAGTGTACATGCTACTACTTATCTTATTAGGTTTATGAATGATCGCTTACTTCTTTTGCTTATTATTATTATATATCAATCAATGCTTGGTATTTTTGCTTACTCTTTGGTCCTTTTCTCATTTTGGTCCTTCTTTTTTTTCTTACTTTATTAGTCTTTTTTTGAGAATAATGCCGATGATTGAAATGTCGTGGCACACTATATATGTGAATGTGTTACGACGGGATTGTGAGCCTTGTGATATGCACAAGTCCAGGTGTTGTGCATCCTACTTGGCTCACAGTTCCATCGTAGCATATTCCTGTGTCCAACGACCTATGTATATATATATATATATGAGGCATTCTTTTTGATTTACTTTGGTCTTTTTCGAGAATAATGCCGATGATTGAAATGTCGTGGCACACTATATATGTGAATGTGCTGTGATGGGATTGTAAGCCTTGTGTTATGCACAAGTCCAGATGTTGTGCATCCTACTTGGCTTATGGTTCCATCATAGCATATTCCTGTGTCCAACGACCTAGCTAGTTATATATGAGGCATTCTTTTCGAGTTACTTTGGTCTTTTTCGAGAATAATGCCGATGATTGAAATATCGTGGCACACTATATATGTGAATGTGATGTGATGGGATTGTCCGCCTTGTGCTATGCACAGGTCCAGGTGTTGTGCATCCTACTTGGCGAACATTTCCATCGTATCATATTCATGTGTCCAACAACCTAGTTATATATGAGGCATTCTTTTCGAGTTACTTTGGTCTTTTTCAAGAATAATGCCGATGATTGAAATGTCGTGGCACAGTATATATGTGAATGTGCTGCGATGGGATTGTCTGCCTTGTGCTATGCATAGGTCCAGGTGTTGTGCATCCTACTTGGCAGACAGTTCCATCCTAGCATATTCCTGTGTCGAACAACCTAGTTATATATGAGGCATGCATTTTGAGTTTGGTCTTTTTTATTTAGGAGTACTTTCTATAAGTGTATCTTCATATGCGACTTTAATTATACATGTTTTTTCAATCACCAGTTAATTATTATTGTCAACTTGTAGATGACGTGGTACGTCGTGTACAAGGGACGGGTTCCCGGAGTCTACGATGATTGGGAAGACTGCCGGAGACAGGTGCACCATTTCAGCGGCAATAGCTACAAAGGGTACAATACTATGGCGGAGGCGGAAGCTAGATACACGCGCTATCTAGCGGGAGTTAGGACGAGGAACCGGATGAAGACGTACACCTTCGTCGTAGTGATCATGCTTATATTCTTTGGTTGTTTATCCCGCGTTTGTGTCTAGGTAGTTTAGACGTCTAGGTGAGCTTCCGAGCTCTAACTTGTTCGAGACACATGTATTCGCATGTCACCAACTACTTTGTAACTTGATCGAAACAATGTATAACTTATGTATTCATGTATGGGACTTATCTATATGTATTTGTTTCAATCTTGTTTTGTGAATTGTGTATTTATATATATAACTGTATATCTTATATCTGGGTGTATATCTTCCTGTAATATTGTATATAATCTGTATTGTATATCATCTGGCTATGAAATTAAAGAAAAACACCCGTGGCGCACATGGCACAGCTTCTGTGGCGCACAGTGTCTAAAGCACACCTGCGCAGGCTAGTGGCACACTACCACATGCTCCACAGAAGATACGTCTTGTAGCGCACCTGGACAGCTATCCGTGGCGCACTGGCATGTGCGCCACGCCTATCTCTAAGACAACCGTGGCGCCGACATAAGGCGCCACGGCTGAGATAGCCTTGCAAGAAGCCTAGTGGCGACCGCAGGCACCACGGATGGATTTGCCACGTGCGCCACTAACTAGTGTTTTCCTAGTAGTGGAAGACTTTTGGGTGGCCCAAGCCCAGGATTTCTTCGGATTCTTGGAGAGAAAGACTAGAGTAGATAGAATATTCAAAGGGGAAAACCCTAAAACCTGTAACCGATTCGATCTGTGTTCGGGAACTGCCTATCTCTATATAAAGGCTAGGAGGGCACTTCATAACACCGCATACACACCTCCACTCCCTATTGCATCTGCGCACCCTTGTAACTTTCGGTTCCGCTGTAATCAAGAGCAGACAAGAAGGAGTACGGTTTTCCCTCCGGGGGTCTGAACCTGGGTAAACCTCGTGTCCCCGTGTTGCTTGTTTGCTAACCGTTTCGCGATCTCCAGCATCCCCATCTTCTCCAAAACCCAAGCTCATAATAATGGGCATTGGCGAGATTAAACCTCGTCAATTGGCGCCGTCTGTGGGAACTGGGGGGCGCTGATTGTGCGATCGTGGCGGTCCCAACCAAAGCGATCCATAACTCCTCGGTGACGGAGAGCCATCTCCTCTTCGGTGCTTTTGACTTCACCGCCCACTCGCCAGCCACTCTGAAGGACTTCGAGCCCGTTGGCGACGAGCTCGAGATCCTGTTCGGGAGCTTCTGCTTCTAGGTGGGGCTGACCGGCACTCTCCGTCTCCCAGAGCGGGTTCCCCTGCCATTGATCAGGCCCACTTCATGGGCTCTGCATCCCGTGCTACGCACATCGCCATCGACAGATGAGTCCTATGATAGCAGCAGCTGCAACTCAGATCTGTGCGATCCACCATCGGAGGAAGGGACCTACGGTTCCAGATCCGAAAGCTGCGGCAGTAGCGATCTGATCTACGAGCTCTACCAATGAGCCGCAGTCATCCAGAGCGACGTAGATCAGGAACACAACCCGCCACCCAACCCGTAGGGTAGAAACGGCGAGAACAGGAAAAACCAGTCCCCCGCCCAACGAGGAGGACACCGATACTAATTGGGTAATCCACCCCAGCAAGGAAGGATGGGCTCAAGCACACGAAGCCGTGGCAGGAAACAAGATCCTACCTGTGGGTGCCTCACGAGACCTACTGATGGCGTACCACCTACTCCTCGTCGAAGATCACAAAAAGCAGGTGAAGATGCAAGAAGTGCTTGACAAGCGCAAGCAAGCGGCCTCGGAGTCCAGTGCGCGGCGAGCTGCGCTCTCCGCCATGGGCGGCTCCAGGTCGCACCGCAACCACGACAACAACACCATTCTCGCATGGAGAATATGGACCCCACTGCACGTCGCGAGGTGACCCGGACCCTCAACCCGTCTTTCATGGAGATGGATGCCGACGACAACGTCATCCTGAAGACGCCGAAAGCTGCGATCATGGAAGCCACCACATACCTCGTGTCCCATCCACCTCCGGTGGGGGACCCGAAAAGGGCCATGCACAAATCTGCACTAACCGGACTCGGACTCATTGGAGCAGCTCTCCACGGAGAAGCTCCTATGGAGCCAAAAAAGAAGGTTGTGGTCAGGTTCAACCGTAGCCCCACACCTTCATCCGACGAGGAAGAGCACGACCTACCTCGAAGGCACAAGAGCTCACGACATCGCAGCCGCGATTATGACGCTTGGAGTAAGCTCACCCAATGCAAGATCGAGAAAGCACGCGCCAAGCGTGTATGCTCGTCCGAATCCGAGGAGGACGACGATGAAGGAGAACTCTTCGGAGCTCGATGCTTCACCTGATCCGTCCGGCGGACGCGGATGCCGCGAAACTTCAAGCTTCCTTCGGACACTCCGAAGTTTGACGGCACACAGGACCCCAAGGAGTGGCTCAGCGACCACCTGTCGTCTGTAAAGCTACACGGCAGAAACAAGAACACCGCCCTGCAATGCCTTTAGCTGCAGCTGATAGGCGCAGCCCGGATCTGGCTCAGCAGCCTATCCTCGGGATCCATCCGAACTTGGGAGGAACTGGCGTACAGTTTCATCCGAAACTTCAAGGGCACCAGCAAGAGGCTAGCCTCGATCGAGGAGCTACGGGCCTGCACCCAACGAATGGGCGAATCCATTCGCTCGTACATACTACGCTGGTCCAACACCAAGAACTCCGCGACGCACATCTCTGAGGAGAGAGCGATCAAAGCCTTCAAGGATGGCGTCAAACTCCAAGACTTCAAGGAAGAACTTGGGCGCGTCAAGCCCAAGACACTCGACCACCTCATGGACATCGCCAATAGGTGGGAAGATGGCGAGGACTCCGTCCACCGAGCACACTCGGAGGAAGAAGATGACTACGGCCGTCGACGTGAATGCCGTAGCAAGAGAAGATCGCACGTCTATGACGATCGTGACGGACCCGACATGGTCGCGGCTGGCTACGCCGACCGCCGCAGCGAAGGCAACCGCAACAGCGGCGAATACCATGGAAACAACTTCCGCGATGGAGGACGGCCAACGCAGTCATGGCAACGCCACGCCGTGACGATGGACCCTCGGCATATGACAAGTTGTCGGGTCCATGCACCATCCACTTCTACATCGACAAGCAGGATGGTAAAAAGAAGGCAAGCCACATGCTCAAGGACTGCCGCGATTTCCAGAAACTCAGCGAGAGAATGTCCCATATGAGGCAACAAGCCCCGAACCCTGGGTACGGGAATGCACCCGCACCAGGCGACATCGCCCATGGAGATCCTCCACCACCACCCGTGGGACCTTCAAATCACCCAATCGCACCTGCGCAGAACAACGGTGGAAGCGGGTACCCCGTGCCAAAAGGGTCACTGATGATCCAAAAAGGGCGCCAAACAAACAGGGTACAAAATAAAATCACCCGTCAGGTCAGTCTGGCTATGACCGCTCCACCCGCCATCCCTGAGTACCTCAGCGGATCGGAGTCATGCATCACGTTCAGCCGCTCCGATCACCCCCGCCAGGTCCCCCGCCCAGGTCATGCTGCCCTGGTGCTCGAGGAGCAGATCGGAGGGTTTGATATGAGTCGCGTCTTCATGGACGATGGCAGCAGCATCAATCTGATGTTCGCTAGCACCTTAGAAGCAATGCGGATCCCGCTATGCAGCCTGGAACAATCTGACACAACGTTCCACGGCATCGTCCCAGGGAAGGGCATATTCCCCCGGGAAAGATATGGCTCGACGTCATCTTCGGCAAGACCGATAACTTTCGGTGCGAGCGACTCGAGTTTGAAGTGGTGGACTGGCCATCACAATACCACACCATCCTCGGGCGCGTGGCATTCGCACGGTTCCTGGCAGTTCCGCACTACACGTACCTACTACTCAATATGCCAAGACCTAGGGGCGTGATCACGGTCCACGGGAGCTTCACCCGATCGGATTACTACGACAAGGACTTCAACATAATCTCCCAGTCATTCGGCATGCAGCAGGAGCTCATAAGGCTTCGAGAGGTGACAGACAACGGGGCACCCCCAGTCGCAAGGAAGAACGCACCCGACATGTCTTTCGACTCCACTGTCAACACAAAGAAGGTGCAAGTCCACCCGACGGATGCCTCCAAGACGGCGCTAATCACCAACGACCTCAGCCCCGCATAGGAAAGCGCGCTCGTCGAATTCCTCCGTGAGCGCTGGGAAATATTCGCCTGGTGTCCTGTGGACATGCCAGGAGTTCCCAGGGAATTCGCCGAGCACGCACTTAACATATTTCTAGATGCCAAGCCCATCCAACAGTCCATCCGATGACTATCCGAGCCGTGGGCTGAAGCCATCGGAGTCGAAGTCAACAGATTACTCGACGCCAATTTCATCAGGGAGATCAAGGAAAGCGAGTGGCTCGACAACACCGTAATGGTCCCCAAAAAGGACACGGACATCCTGCGGATGTGCGTGGACTTCACATCACTGAACAAGCACTGCCCGAAGGATCACTTCCCTCTTCCTCGGATTGATCAGATCATCGATTTGACTGCAGAATGCGAGAAGCTCTCCTTCCTTGATGCCTACTCAGGATACAATCAGATTCAACTGAAGGTCGAAGATCAAGAGAAAACGGCGTTCATCACGCCGTTTGGTGTGTTCTGTTACAACACAATGCCCTTCGGGCTGAAGAACGCAGGTGCCACGTTCCAGCGATGCATGCAGGCATGCCTGAAAGACCAGATCGGCCGCAATATACAAGTCTATGTTGACGACATAGTAATCAAAACAAGGGAGGCCAAGACACTGATCGACGATCTCCGCGAGACGTTCGACAACCTCGATCGATACAAGATCAATCTAAACCCAGAAAAGTGCGCCTTCAGCGTCCCATCTGGTCAACTGTTAGGCTACTTCATCTCCCAGCGAGGGATCGAGGCGAACCCGAAGAAAATCCGGGCCATAATGGCCATGGAGAAGCCGAGGAACCTCAAAGGCGTCCAGCACCTCGCTGGGCGAATCGCGGCGTTGAGAAGGTTCATTAGCCGCATGGGCGAAAAAGCCCTGCCTTTCTATCAGCTGCTACGCAAGGAAGACAAATTCTAGTGGACGCCTAAAGCGAACGACGCATTCGAAGATCTGAAGCGGCTGCTCTCCACCTCGCCCGTCTTGGTCACGCCAAGGGAGAGCGAGCCTCTACTGCTATACATAGCAGTTAAACACTAGGTGGTAAGCACCGTGCTCATTATCGAACGACCCGAAGATGGCAAGACCCATGGGGTCCAACACCCAATCTACTACCTCAGCAAGGTATTGACGCCGACAAAGCAGAGGTACCCTCACTACCAGAAACTCGCCTACGGCGTGTTCATGACGGCTCGTCGGCTGAGCCACTACTTCCAGGAGCATCAGGTGATGGTCGTCAACGAAGCACCCCTGAACAGCATCCTGAACAACCCGGAGGCCACAGGACGCGTGGCCCTGTGGGGCATCGAGCTGTCACCTCTAGACATAGTCTATGAGAAGCGCCATGCGATCAAGTCCCAGGTCCTTCCGGACTTCCTCGTCCACTGGATGGAACTGCAGCTGTCAGACATCCCGGACATGACGCAGTCATTGACGATGCACTTTGTTGGCTCCAAGCGTGAGGCTGGAGTAGGAGCCGGGGTTAGACTGACCTCCCCGCAGGGCGACAAGATGAAGTACGTCCTCCGGATGAAATTTCGAGCTTCCAACAACGAAGCCGAGTACGAGGCCCTCATCCACGACATGAGGATGGCTAAGATCTGCGCTGCAACGCTCCTAGTCATCTACGGTGATTCAAACCTCGTCGTCCAACAGAGGATGAACGAGTGCGACCCGCACGCCGCTAACATGATTGCGTACCATGCACTCTACAACGCACTCAAAGGAGACTTCAACGGCTGCGAGCTTCAGCACGTTGGGAGAGAAAGAAACGAAGAGGCCGACAAACTTGCCAACATCGGCTCCACCTGCGCACGGGTGCCACCAGGTGTGTTCCTCGAACAGATCTGCATGACATCCATCAAAAGGAAATTCCCCAAGGGATCACCCGAAGAGGCAGAACACTTGGGGGCTGCGCTACCCGAAGGACAGGAAGGACCAGAAAAACTTGACACAGAGGTCGCAGTAGTCAACCTGATGCAGGTCATGGCAGTCGAAGAAACATGGACACGGCCATACCTCCGATACCTAATAGACAGGGAACTGCCTAACGACCCGGCAGATGCCCAGCGCATATCTCGCCGGTCCAAGGCCTTCACCATCATCAATGGAGAGCTGTACAAGCGCAACATTTCAGGTGTACTCCAAAGGTGCGTCACCATCGGTGACGCCAAGACCATCCTCCGAGACATCCACGAGGGCATCTGCGGCCATCACGCGGGCAGCCACGCCCTTGTCGCCAAAGCTCTACGAGCTGGATTCTACTGGCCAACGGCCATGAACGATTCCAAGGACATCGTCCGAAGATGCAACGGGTGTTAGAGGTTCGCAGATAAACCACACGCACCAGGATCGAAGCTTAGGCCCATACCCTCGGCCTGGCCCTTCGCCTAATGGGGCCTCGACATGATCGGCAAACTTCCCAAGTCCTCGAAAGGAGGCCATGTCTACCTTCTGGTCACAGTCGACAAATTCACCAAGTGGATCGAGTCCATGCCCGTTACTAACCAAAAGGGAAAAACGGCCGTGAAATTCTTCGAATCCATAGTCTACAGATTCGGCGTACCGCAAAACATCATCACCGATAACGGGTCGAACTTCATCTCCAAAGAATTCCAGGACTTCTGCGAAGACCTCGGAATCAACATAACATACGCCTCCGCGCACCCGCAAACGAACGGGAAGGTCGAAAAGGCCAACGGCCTAGTCGGCGGTGGCATCAAGAAGCGCCTAATGAGCCCACTCCAGCGACTTGCAGGATCCTGGATACGATGCCAAACAGCTCAACTAGCTACACGCCCTTCTTCATGGTGCACGGAGCCGAAGCTGTGCTGCCTGCAGAAGTACGCCATAAGGCCCCACGGGTCGTCGCCTACAACGAAGCCGAATCGATGGCCGCACTCGAAGACACCGTCAACACACTCGACGAGGCACGCGACATAGCCGTGGCTCGATCAGCGGTCTACCAGAAGAGCCTCCGCAACTATCACAGCCGTCGGCTACGCCCAAGGTCCTTCGTTGAAGGATACCTAGTCTTGCGACTCAAGCAAGAGTGACCGAAGAAGCTCGAGTCACCCTAGGAAGGACCCTATGTCGTCACTGAAGTTATCCCAGGTGGCGCCTATCGCCTCAAGCACGTGGAGTCTGGAGTCGCATACTCCAACCCATGGAACGTCGCACAACTGTGACGCTTCTACCCCTAGATACCCCCTCCTTTTACTTTCAATAAGGCTATTCAGCCAAGGCTACTCAGCCGAACAATGTACCTCCTCATTACGATATGAATAAAGCTAAGTGTCTCTCCCCACAAATTTATCTATTCTTAGCATTTTTCTTCATGTTAGAAAACACTCGGGGGCTCCCCTGACCTCATGACTTCGTCGACTGAGGATAACGCATGTACACATGAGTAGCTGATCACGTCAGGCTAACGAAAAGGACACGATAACAAACAAAGCACCATGTGCTAAAAACAATCAACCTTTACTAAAAAGGGGCATATCACGCCCAGTCAAATAAATACCAGTTTTACATCTATATTTTTATAGGTCCTACCTATTCTGAAGAATCACCTGCGCACGATGCTCAAAGAGATCTACAATTTGTTTGGCATACTACCTTACAGCCGCATAATGCGGACGCATGTCCCACATGCCACCATCTGGCCGAAGAGGCGGCCCAGTCGCAACAGCAGCAAGATCCACATCAGGGTGATGCAACTGCACGAGGGAAAGCGCAGCCTTCACCCCTGCAACCAACTAATGCCGCACCAGCTCCCTAACATGATGCACATCTCGAATCTTCACCAGCATGCCCCAAAGAGTTGATGGTACCTCATCCAGGGGAAACATCACGTGCAGAATTGACGCCAAAGAAGTCTTCGCCTACCGCGGCACCCGTGACACCTGGTGAACACGATCCTACACAGTCGCAAGGACCATGGCACGATCGCGGTCCATCCAAAAAAAGCCACCAGCCTCCATATCTTGCTGGGTCAGTAAGTTGATCCGAACACCAACACGCTCCTTTTCCTCCCTAGGAACAAGGTTAGCACCTGCAACACCTACAGAGTAAGATGACAAGCCAACAGGCGCATCCAAAAAATGAGCAGCAGCTCGAAGAAATTCACATTGAATATGTTCGGCCAAACGCCACAACTCCCCCATCAGATAATCCTCTCTGGCGGCGCCTCGCTCCGCCTTCGACTTCCAAACATCCGCATGGCCTCGAACGCCAAGCAACTCCTTCTCAAGACTATGGATGCGGTCACGAAGAAATACAAGTTGTGATGTATCATCCAAGGATGGCCACAGCTGCGGCGCAGAGAAAGTATCCACGGGAACATCACCCGAAGGTCCCTAGAGGAAAAGAAGGCAAGGATATGAACAAACGCACGAATGAGCAAACAACTTGGAGATTCATTATATGCAACAAAAGCCACGGCATGACACAAGGAGTGTTCATAAATATATTACAACAAAACAGATGCAACCTATCCTACAACTACAAGTCCTAAGAAGCTGCATCCTGAGTGGCCTCGGAGCCGGATTGCCTGGTCTTGGCCTCCCCCAGCTGCCTCACCGCATACTCCGCCAGCAGGTCAATCAGCTTCGGCCCATAGAATTTACAGCGGGCAGCGTAGAGGGCAAAGGCTACCTCGGATCCGTCGGGAGCCGTCGGCATCTGGGAGGTGACCTGATGAAGATCCAGCTCCGCTCCAGATGCCATGGCCATCGCCAGCCCCATGGACGCGCCGATACCCTTCTTATTGCGCTTGTACGCCGCGGGCGCCTCGGCTGACAGCGCGTCCGCCAATAAGTCGACATTCTCGAGGGCGACGCGCTTGGGGACGAGCTCCTCAATGCCCGAGAACCTCCTTGGCCTTGGCAAGCGAGACGACCACGGTACTGCAGTGGTCTTCGACCGCCGCAGTAGCATCATCCAGAGAACTTCCGTGCTCTAGGGCAGCGTGGTCAAACTAGATGCCCGCGGCATCTAGATAAACGGAAAAGGAAAAGTGAGAACCAGACAAAACTAGAGAGACAAATCAGCCAAAAAAGAATAGGTAATAGACGAAAATACTTACCCGAAATAGCCTTGGCAGCATCCATCAGCTTGCCGGCTACCTCCTTCTCACACGAGGCCGCAACGGTGGCGAGCTGCTCCTCGCGGTCCATGGCTTCTTGTTGCAGACACTCCTTAGCCGCAGCTGTGTCGGCTAGCTCCCGCTCAAGGCACTCCTTCGCGCCAACAGCATCTTTAGCTTTTTTCTCCGCTCTCCCGAGGCTCTTTTTGAGAGCATCAAGCTCGCGGAGGGCAGTGTTATTCTCGTCTGCAACAAAGAACAATCATGAGATTCATAAGTAAGCAAGCAGCCGAAGAAGTAGAAGATCGATAAAAAAATGAACCTTGCAGCCGCTGAAGGCTGGCCTCCAATGCCAGATATTGCTTCACCAGCTGGTTGACACCTTGAACAAAAGGCTGCGAGAAGAAGCAACTCATCAGAAAAAGGGCTCGGGGGCTGCGCCCAAAAGACGAGCACAACAAATCAAGCATACGAAAAGCGCTCGAGGGGGCTCCCCCCGAGAAGCGCACAAAACAAAAGGCGTGATCAGCAGATCATCCAAAAAATGCTCGGGGGCTCCCCCACGGCAAGAACGAAAGAACTTACATGATCATACGGCGACTCCGAAGGTCAGGCTGTAGTCTTCTGGGAGACAATCACCCGAGCCTCATGCGGAGAAGGGTTCGGAGCAACGCCCACAGAGGTGGCCACCGTCTAAGAAGGAGGAGGTGCAACCTTCGACTCCCCCATCATCTCCCGAGCGCCATCGCTGAATGAGCCATAGGAGGAGTGGGTACAAAATAAAACATCAGTCAAATACAAGCAAGAAAAAATGAAAGGGAGCAAAAAGCAACTGAAGATACTTACAGTCCATATCGCTCAAGTTGAAGACAGGCAAAGCCCTCTTCCCCTTCTTCTCTTCCTTCTTCCGCTTCGCCGGCGGCTGCGGTGCCAAAGCCCGCACGGGCACGACCGGAATAGGAGAGGAAGAGCCACCATCACCTCCATTGTGACGAACAAGGCATGTCGGGTTCCTAGGCATTGGTGGAGTCGAGCCATCTGACAATTCGCTCGAGCTCCGCGTCCGCTTTCGAGCCTGCTCCTCGCTCGACTCAAAGGTTTCTTCCCGGTGACCGCGCCGAAGGAAGCTCAGACATGGATTCCACTACCTCATTGTCCGGTGCATCCTGAAAACGTTCGGGTAGTGGAGGCGCCATGCCAGGTACCTTGAAATGCTGCACAAAAGAAAACAAACTTTCAGAATAAACAAACTGCAAGAAAACACAGTCGAAAAAGCGCTACTCGCACGTCCCGGATCTACACATGCGGCACCGGTCAAGAGGCCCTGAATGGAAGGGTAAGCGAGCTACCCGAAATGTCCTCTTCAGCTTAAAACTTCAGCAGTGGCCGGAGGATTCCGTCGACATCCCCATTGGAGAGCTCTCCAGTCGAAACCCTAGTCAGATCGTGGCGGCCATAATAAAGGAACATCGAGTGTGCCCTAGCCTGGAGCGGCTGCACCCGACGTTGGAGGAAGGTGCGGATGATATCCACACAGTTCACCTCTTTATTCGGAATCACCTGAAGGTCCTCCACCCGACGATAGACCTCCTCTATCTCCGCCACCTCACCATCCAAGATGTGGTTCTTCTAGGACCTCTTCGGCTGGATTTTCTGGGAGGGGTCGAAAGGAGCAAGGCCAAAATTTTGCCCGTCCACTATGGAGTCGCAGATGTAAAACCATCACCTCCGCCAGTATTGGACGGACTCAGACATAGAAAAAGAAAAGAAGAGAAACTTGGATTTAAGGGAAATGATGCAGTCGCTGATGGGATAAACGCCATCGGAGCCAGATTGCCTCTTCACGGAATAGAGCTTTCGAACGAGGCCAAAGTGCGGCTCGATACCGAGCCAGCACTCGCAGAAGGTGATGAAGCAGGCGATGTGAAGAACAAAATTTGGTGAAAGATGATGGAGTTGGATGCCATAGAAGAAAAGCAATCCACGGAGAAAATCGTGGACTGGGAGAGAAAGGCCCCGAAGGACAAAAGCGACAAACATGACTCGAAACCTAGCGGGTGGACGGGGAATTACCTCGTCGCCGGGAATCTTGACGGTCTGCTTGTCCTGCGAGATCAGACCCCGCTCACGAAGCTTGCGAAGATTGCCCTCGCGCATCTTCGACCGCCGCCAGCCACCATCGGTGACGCGAGTAGCGGCGGTACCATTCTTGCCGCCAGCAGCAGCGCTGGTACCAACTGTGGTGGAGGCCTTCCTTGATTTCCCAATTGCGGTGCGGCGATGGCGACAGTGCGAGCGCAGGAACGAAGATGGGAAGGATCGAAGAACTTCCACTGCGCGGCGAGAAAATTCAAGAAGGTGGAAGTAGTGAAACGAGAATGGCTGCGGTGAAAACAAACAAAATTTCCCCCCACTGATTATAAGGACGAAGACGATAAACGATGACCGTTTATCGGGAAGCCCTAGAGCCAACATCAAAATCCAACCATCCACGTGTCAGCACAGCAGCGAACCGTCGCTCGCACGCCGTCCACTACGCACGGAAACGAGGCGACGTCGTAATTATCTCCTCACCGCGCGTGACCAGTTAATTCAAAGTCAAAAGGTGGGACCCACGTTCGCCCAGTCACGTCATCTCTAGCGTCGCAGGCGCTTGAGGTCACCAATCTTCAGCACTGACGTCATCAAATCTATACTAGCAACGGTTACAAATATTCGACTACACAGCTAAAAGTACTCACTCGAATCTACGATTCGAGTAACTACTCGGGGGCTACTCCTATCAGGAGCGCTGGCCGCGCACCCAAGGTATGACTAAGGTACTACACCATTAAACTGTTCTTAGAGTCCTACATCGAGTCTACGACTCCACTACGGACTCGAGGGATACTCCCATAGGGAGGATGGATTCAAGCATTCGAAAAAATTGTGTCCTACGGACCTTAAAGTCAACAACGACGGAATTAAAGTCTCTGCTCGAGTCTACGAATCGAACATACACTTGGGGGCTACTCCCATAGGGAGCGCTGGTCGCGCACCCTATGAATTCTTCGACTGCGATCCTTCGGATCAGCATGCACAAACTTTCTCGGCAACTCTGCCCCAGTTAGCGCTAAGTGAGTAAACGTCCTCCTTGGCCACCCGAAACACCTCCGCGGTGATAAAATTTCAGATGTTGTGTCTATGACGTAAAAATAAGACCTACAGATACAATCTGATGGCCTGGCAACGCACACGACTGCGCTCTGCTAGTACCAATCTGTGCGAGAAGGCACGATGAAAATCCAGACGGACGCGTTGGGTACATCATTTGATAATTACTGGAATTCTACTCCTATAAGTCCTCAACGGCTTGAGTTGAATTACGCCAGCATTTGTTCCGGGTTTGAGTCGAGGGACTCGAATCTGAAGAATATCGTGTTGTTTTGTCCTAAGACAGTTAACTGGCCCTGATCCGTCGGGAGAGTCAGGCACACACATCATCATTCCCTACACGCTAAAATCATTCTCTGATGAACAGAAAACAACTGCACCCAAAAGATTGAACAGTCCTAGGCCGAATCTACGATTCGACTGAACACTCGGGGGCTACTGACATGGTTATACCCCACGGGTACACGACCTTAGCATACCTGGTCCAGCCCAAGGAAGTCCCACAAGAATATACATGGACCATGAATACTTTCGGGTGGCCCAAGCCCAGGATGTCTTCGGATTCTTGGAGAGCAAGACTAGAGTAGATAGAATATTCAAAGGGGCAAACCCTAAAACCTGTAACCGATTCGATCTGTGCCCGGGACCTGCCTATCTCTATATAAAGGCTAGGAGGGCACAACGAGGAGGGCACTTCATACCACCACATACACACCTCCACGCCAGATTGCATCTGCGCACCCTTGTAACTTTCAGTTCCGCCGTAATCAAGAGCAGACAAGCAGGAGTAGGGTTTTCCCTTCGGGGGCCTAAACCTGGGTAAACCTCGTGTCCCCGTGTTGCTTGTTTGCTAACCGTTCCGCGATCTCCAGCATCCCCATCTTCTCCAAAACATAAGCTCATAACAATGAGCATTGACAAGATTAAACCTCGTCAGCAGATGATAAGAAGCGACGAAGGTGCTGACGTCTATGCGAGCTAGGCCGTCTTCCCAGTCAATTGCCTGTAGGTTAAGGCACAGGCTCTGCATTGAAGACTTCCGCTAGTTGTGATATAATCTCCATAAAGGCCTCCTTGTAAGTTGTTGTATTCGTTATTCAAGGATGATGTAATGATACTTGTCGGTTATGCTCACGGCTCACTAATCATGGGAACGTGAATTGTATGCATAACGAGTATTATCGGACCGTAAATCCGGGGTTCCACACAACAAAGGTCCTCTCCTAGAATGATGCCTTCTTGACTCTCTCATGTACATATTCGCGTGTCATGGGAGGCATGGGTGTATTGGAGGCACTCTTCCTCCTATCCCTAGGGGGAGAGGGAGCCCTTTCAAACTTAGTGATCTCCTCCTCGTCCTCATTGGCATAGGAGTGTCTAGGAGGAGGCCCCATGCGTCCCTTCTGCTATAGTGATACCAGAGTATGCTCTGTAAGGTTGGGAGGTAAAGCAAGTGGTGAACCGTGAGCCCGAGTGTTGATGAGCCTCATAATATGTGGTGCATAGGGGGAGCCTTCTTTGCACAGTATGGCATGATACATCTCCTCAAATATGAAATCCATGATCTCAATAGGAGCCGCATCTGCCTCAGGGCCAGCCAGGTGAATCTTGTGGGTATGGTATAGTAAGTTGACCAAACCACATCTGATGGCATCATCATTTCCAGAACTTGGGGAAATGGTATGGCAGAATATCCTCAACATCATATTGTAGAGGGGCTTGAGGCCCTTGGACCCGCCCACAACTCCCTCGTTTCCATACAATGGGGTGAGCTTGTTCTTGTTCTCCCTAAGAGCTACTGAGTGCATACGCTCCCCAAAATGAGTGGACACACCCTGAAAGGTCTCAAAGATGGAATCTGCAAAGTTATAGAAGGTAGCAGAGCAGCGGTGGTCTCTAGTCATCCAGGTCATAGTCCTTTCTTGGTCAGACCCAAACACAATTGTGGAATAGAACTGCTGCACAAGGGTGATGTTGTAATCCTCATGGAGCTCCATTAATCCGAACAACCCTAGCTTCTCAGAAATCCACGGTGCATCAATGAAGTAGGAGCTATTCTGCATCTGCTCTACACTCATGTAATTCTGGGGGCACACAGGTGACTTGGTGTGCTTGTTGTAAATTTCTTTCATGAAAACAGCTTGCTCCTTCCTCGAATAGCATGGGCCTCGCTGGTCCATGGCAAGGCATATAAATCTGTCTTCCGCGGCTAACAAAACTCCTTATTTGACATGTGGGCCAAAGATTGGAGATTGTCGTACTTTTCCCTCTTGTCATGGTTCTCTTCCTCAACCATATCCCGTTCCCTCCTCATGTATGCTGCATCATGGGCCTGCTATTTCCGGTTGGACGGGGGCACAACATACTGACCCTCAGACTCATCATATCGTGGATCAACCTTCTTTGACTTGGCCTTGGTGCGAGGATGACGACGAGAACACAAACCTGTGAATAGCAATGAGGGAGATAGCATGGAGGTAAGCATATATGTCCCAGAGATGCAACACAATAGCCCTGGGACAAATATGACGCGGCTAGCTAAGATGACTTTAATTCCGAGTTTCACTTTATACAAAGGCTCTAAATGTCAAGAGTTTGTTCAAGCTAAGCAACCGCACAAGCCTCACAAGCCTGTGTAGGAAGCAAGAAACTTGGCACCGTTGAAGCTTATACACTCAGATCTATGTGAGATGAATGGTGTGTTGACTAAAGGTGGAAAGAAATACTTCATGATGTTGATTGATGATTCTACTAGATTTTGCTATGTATATCTTTTGAAAAATAAATATGAGGCTCTACACCACTTTAAAAACTATGAGATAGAAGTTGAAAATCAACTTGAGAGAAAGATTAAGAGAGTCTGGTCAGATTGTGGTGGAGAGTATTTCTCTAATGAGTTTGATTTATTTTGTGCGGAACATGGAATTATTCATGAGAGGACGCCTCCCCATTCTCCCCAATCTAATGGGGTTGCCGAAAGTAAAAACTGTACTCTAACAGACTTGGTTAACGCCATGTTAGGTACTTCGGGTTTATCCAAGGCATGGTGGGGGATGCAATATTGACATCATGTCATGTCCTGAATAAAGTTCCCAGAAAATACAATGAAACTGCTCCCTATGAATATGGGAGAAGAGGAAGCTAACACTCTCGTACTTACGTACTTGGGGCTGTTTGGCAAAGGTGAATTTTATAATTCCCAAAAACCGTTGGAACAAAGACCGTAGACTGTGTCTTTCTTGGCTATGCTCATCATAGTGTTGGATACAAACTTTGTAGGGTTCACATCATAGAAAACAAAAAAATTCCTACGATGGGAACAACTATGTACCAAGATCTATCTACTAGATACAAGCAACGGGCGGATATACATCCGTAGAGAACATACCCTTGAAGACCAACAAAGCTTAACGAGGTTGTACTACTGGATGATGTAGACGAACACTTTCTGATCTCAAGATCGAGAGGAAGTCCTAGCGCCGCAAATCAGCGACGCGTCCGTGCTCGCACACACGTCTGAGACACCGAGAAGCCTCCGCCTCCTCGCTCCAGCGATGCAGCGGAAGCAACAACTCTTTCTTGACGAAAAGCCACCGGGAACATGTATCTCGCTAGTACGAGACCATGGGAATAAACTAGAGGGGAAGAGAGATCCTTCACGAGGAGGTGTGAGTGTGAGAGAGGGAGAGGGGGGATTTATATAGGAGGGATTGGGCACCCCAAGGGGGTGGCCGGCGCATGGGGGCTGCCCCTCCCCTCCTCCATTCATGTGGGTGGAGCTCCCACTCACAAATCAGCCCCTTCATTTATCCACTCAAAAATCCACTCAAAATTCCCATTAAATTTCCACCAAATTTAATGCAATCTCTCTTTAAATAATACTCCTTTTATTTATTCAAAAATTTGTCAATTAACTTAATGGACAAACATTCACATATAACCCCTTGCTAGTATTTCATTTCACATGCAGAAACACTTTCAGCAATTTCACCTGAAACGATTCCGGTGTCTAGTGAAATATATTCCTACGCTTTGTTAATCTTTTCAGCATGAAACTATTTGCTCCAATTGTATATTAAGTGTGTAACCCTACGGTTCGCGAATAATGCGGATATGATCGAGACCCCTCTGATATCAGTAATCAGAAGCGGGACCTGGAGATCCATACTGACTCCCACACATTCAACGATGACTTTCTTGTGATCGTAAGAACCTTTTACACTAGAATCTTAATCCCTTTGTCTCGCGATATATTACATGTTCGAGATTCGATCATCGGTATCTTCATACCTGGTTTGATCTTGTTACTGACATGTACTCTTTTCTTGTTCCCGTGATATAACATTCTAGTGGTCAAATTACTTGCTTGCAAGCTAACCAATGTGATATCACTGAGAGGGCCCAGAGTATATCTATCCATCATCGGGATGAACAAATTCCACTCTTGATCCATGGGACTCAACATAACACTTTAGTAGCACTAAACCCATCTTTATAATCACCCTGTTACGGTGTGACGTTTGATGTTATCAAGATACTCTTCCAGTGTTAGTGATTGACATGATCTCATGGTCTAAGGATTAGGATTACTTCGTATGATGTTATAGAAATATAAACTCAATGACTTTGATCATAATGCTATACTTCGAATGAATGTTCATCACACCATTCCAATAATGTTGTGACCTCGTTATTAACAACATCCAATGTCCATGATCAGGAAACCTTGATCATCTTGTTAATCAACGATCTAGTTTATAAGAGAGGCATAACTAGGAACTTTCTGTTTGTTTATTAAACACACATTATTAACTTTTCCATATTAATAAAATTATAGCATGCAAAATAAACATCTATCATATACTTGGAATATACATAATAACCACTTTATTATTGCCTCTCAGGGCATATTCCTTTCAAATTTCTAGTGGTGAAATCTGAGGTACCTGACATGAAGGTCGGTACAATTATGGAGTCTAAGGATGCTACATTCTTTGAGGATATTTTTCCGATGAAAGATATGCCTAGTACATCTAGACAGGAATCTGTTGAAACTCCTGAACCTGTCATTCCCAAGTAATATTATGAAAAAGCACATGACGAAATTCCCGAGGAGGTAGACAATGAAGTTCCTGTAAGGAACAAGAGACATGGGATTGCAAAGTCCTTTTGTGATGACTTCATTGTCTATCTCGTGGATGATACTCCCACCTATATTTCAGAGGCTTATGCATATCCTGATGTAGACTACTGGAAAGATGTTGTTCGTAGAGAGATGGATTCCATCATGGCTAACTAAACTTGGAAGATAACTGATCGTACTTATGGGTGCAAACCTGTAGGATGTAAGTGGGTGTTCAAAAAGAAGCTTAGGCATGATTGTATGATTGAAAAGTACAAAGCTCGGCTTGTTGCCAAGGGTTATACCCAAAAAGAAGGCAAAGACTTCTTTGATACTTATTCGCATGTGGCTAGATTGACCACTATTCGAGTTATACTCTCATTGGCTACCCCACATGGTCTTATCGTCCATCAAATGGACGTCAAGGCATCTTTCCTGAGTGGAGAGTTGGATGAGGAGATTTATATGGATCAGCCAGATGGTTTTGTAGTAGATGGTCAAGAAGGCAAGGTGTGCAAGCTATTGAAGTCTTTGTATGGACTGAAACAAGAACCTAAGCAATGTCATGAGAGGTTTGGTCAAACTTTAACATCTGCTGGCTTTTTTGTAAACGAAGGCGACAAATGTGTATACTATCGCCATGGTGGGGGCAAAGGAGTTATACTTTGTTTGTATGTTGATGACATACTGATTTTTGGGACAAATATGATTGTCATCGAACATGTCAAGAGTTTCTTGTTCCAAAGTTTTGACATGAAAGACCTTGGAGAAGCTGATGTTATTCCAAACATCAAGCTGCTGACAGATGAGAATGGCGGAATTACACTTCTGCAATCTCACTATGTGGAGAAGGTGTTGAGTCGTTTTGGCTACTCAGATTGTACTCCTTCACCGACACCATATGATCCTAATAAGATGCTTCGAAAGAACAAAAGAACAACTAGAGATCAGCTAAGATACTCTCAGCTAATTGGCTCGTTAATGTATTTAACTAGCGTAACAAGGCTTGACATTGAGTTTGCTGTGAGCAAACTTATCCGGTTTGTTTCCAATCCGGGAGATGATCATTGGCATGCTCTTGAGAGAGTAATGCGCTATCTAAAGGTTGCATCGAGTTATGGTATTCACTATACCAGAAACCCTGCGGTAATTGAAGGGTATAGTGACTCAAATTGGATCTCTAATGCTGATGATTTGAAGGCCACAAGTGGATATGTATTCACTCATGGTGGTGGCGCTTGATACGTCGTAAACGTATCTATAATTTTTGATGTTCCATGCTTGTTGATGCATGCACCCAGTGTTGACGTGGGACACTTTGTTGGAACCCAAAGAGCAAGGTGTGATGAGCACAACAGCAAGTTTCCCTCAGTAGAGACCGAGGTTATCGAACCTGAAGGAGGAAGGAAACGTCTCAAAGGTGTTGCAAGCAACATGGAAACCTGCACAACACAAACTCAAGACTTTGTCCCAACAAATCAGTGAGGTTGTCAAGCTCACCGGTTTACTGTAACAAAGGATTAAACGTATGGTGTGGAAGGTAATGGTTTGCAGCAAGTAAACAAGTAAGAGTGGAAGATGTATCAATGGTAAAGATTGGACCGGGGTCCATAGTTCACTAGAGGTGCTCTCCTTAGATAAAAAACATGGCATGAAGGGTAAACAAATTACAGCAGGGCAATTGACAGGAACTGAGCAATTGACAGGAACTGAACAAGGCAATACAACAAGATACATAGACCGCCATCCAACTGCATCTATGACTGGAAGTCCACCTTCAGGTTATCATCCGAACCCCCTCCAATATTAAGTTGCAAGCAACAGACAACTGCTTTAAGAAAAGTGTGTAAGGTAAACAGTTCACATGTTCCATGAACAAGAGACCATTGTTTTGTCCCTAGTGGCAATAACACATCTACAACCGAAGAGATTTCTGTCACTTCCCTTGGAAACTAGAGGCATGAACCCACTAACAAGCATAAATACCCCCTCTTGGAGTCACTAGCAACTACTTGGCCAAGATAGCTACTAAAAACGGAGAGCATGCAAGATCACAAACAACACAGACATGGTAGAATCATCAAGACAAAACCATTAATCAAACCAACATAATAATCTCAATATCCATCGGATCCCCGTAAACACAACATGCATGATTACAAATATTTTAGATCTTGATCATGAACGGAGCTCACAAGATCTATACATGAAAGCACAAAGGAGCAGATACAACCATATAGCTACTACATGGACCCATAATCCAAGGTGGAACTACTCACGCATCATACATGAGAGAAGGCCTCAGGGATGATCTCCCCTCCGGCAGGGTGCTAGGAAGAACTTCAGATCCCCCTAATCTAGGGATGATGGTGGCGGGGCTACAGACGGTTTCGTGAAGATTTGATTGGGTCTTAGGGTTTCTTCATCGGGGGCTTATTATAGGAGAAGGGGGAGGCCGAGGAGCGACCAGGGGGGTCAAACCCTACCTAGGCACGGGCCCACCCCTGGCCGCGCCTAGGGGGTTTGGCCGCCCTGGCTTGCGTCTCCGTCTCCCCTCTGGACTTCTTGTTCCCCATGGAAAGGTATTGACTTTGACGTTTGTCCCGTCCAATTCCGAGAATATTTCTTTACTAACTTTTCTGAAACCAAAAACAGTAGAAAATAGGCAACTGGCACTATGGCAACTTGTTAATAGGTCAGTACCAGAAAACATGTAAAAAGCACCTCAAAGTGTAGACAAAGCAAAGCAAAGTAGATACTAACAAGCATGGAACATCAAAAATTATAGATACGTTTCTGACGTATCAAGCATCCCCAAGCTTAACTCCTGCTCGTCCTCGAGTAGGTAAGTAATAAAAGAATAATTTTTGAGGTGACATGCACCCTCACAATAAAGATCCAACCATTTGCAAGCATTGAAAGCTGGGATCAAAGAACTTTAAACATGTGCATGAAATATGGAGTTCTAACAATAGGACATAGTAACTATGCATGCAACATGAAAGGCTACAAACAAAGATAATGAATAACATGCATTGAAAACGTTTTTTTGTTTCACATACAGAAAACATAGCACAGTGGCAATCAGCTTGTCCCTCATAGAGTAGCAATATAGATGCATAGGACACCTTCAAAGTTCACAAGGGTGACTAGAAACAAATAGCACAAGAACAAGTAATATCACAAGATGCATCAATCAATAAGCTTTGGAACACTATACACAGAATGACAACTATGCTCTCTTAATGGTGCCTAATGGTAGAAGGTGGAGACTCAATAGTGGTGGAAGAAAGGCCTTTTTGTAAAGGAATCAGGGATTTCAAGTTTCAAAAAGAGCTTCCAAAAATTATGGTACCTGTTATCTTTCAGCCCTCATTGCCCCTATCATAAGCATCTTGAAGTGATTAAGGTTAAAGTGACAAAGATGGAGTATATGCTTGACGAAGTATAAGTTGGCAATCTCAAGTCCCTTGAATACGAGGGCCACACCTCATGCATACTCAACTTCAGTCACATGTAAGTTCTTGTCATTGTAAGTATTTGCATATCATTTAGAACCGCCAACGGGGTACCCCTTTCACATGGTACAGGAGCTTTCCCATAACCAAAATGACAAGGCAAGCAGACAATGAGCATCTCAGCGACCTTTTTATTTACTATATTCATAGCTTTTTATTGAGGATGCTTCATAGATAGCTCACTATGGTTATGCTGGAAGTTTCCACCATGATTAGGCATGGCTTAGGCTAGCGGCCCAGGCGTTTCTCTAACACGGGATACAAACTCCATGGACTTACAAGTTCCCTCTTTATTTCACACCAGTTACATCCATAGACAAAAGAGCATGATATAAACTGAGTACAAAGTACAAGTGCAATGTTGAAAACGTTCCCTGTGACAACACGGTTTTGTTAATTCCAACATATAAGTGCAAGCATATACAACATAGATGTCACAATGGTTCAAGTTTATTAGGGGAAAGAATATAAAGTGTGTCATCAAGTTCGTGAGGGCTTTAATCACTAAGTTTTAACATAACAAAATAGTTTTTAATTGGAATATAGTTGAAAACAAGAATATTATTGGAATGGCGTAACACACCATGCATAGGAGTTTATATTGGACACTTCGAAATAACTTGGTTTCTTGGGAGTTGGAAGCATGAGTAGAGATTACTCATACAAGTGGAGGCTAGCAAAAGACTGGGAGCAACCAACTAAGAGAGCATAATGGCCATAATCATGCAGAGCAACAAAGCATTACTAATCAAAGCATAGAGTGGTACTACAAGTCTGTAAGGTTCCCAACCTTTAATAAGGTAGAGATCCCTGTGTTTACAATGCTAGTCCCCGGATCAATAGCTATCATCCACAGTTAAGATGTAATATCAAGATACAAAGGTCATAATACAACTTTATAACCAGGAATAACATAATTTATTACATCTTACATAGCTCATTTGGCTATTACATTACATTACAGCAGAATTTCTATAAGCATGGGGTCCTTCATCTTCAAAGTGCCACATGCAGACATGTTGGTTGTAGACTTGTAATCCTAATCAACACACTTCACTAAATCAAACAAACCTGCAACATAACAAGTTACAGCCACAAGGGTCAATACATTTGAATTGTATTGGCAAGTGATACTAAGGTAGTATAGTGGAGTCTATCATCTATATGCTTTTGGCTAAGTGGAGCTTTAGGCTTGCATTGCTCAAAATAGATTTTCCTTAACATTTGAAAACACTAAGTATTTGCTTGACAAAAATCACCCAAGTCATCTATCAATCAAAGATTGAAGATCCTTTAACCCTTGTTCAAACCACAAGTTTTTAACTTAGAAATTTGGATGATGAGATGCTTGATATCTTCCATGTCTTGATGCTCAAATTGTCCTTTACCAGGGACATGGCTAAGTACTTAGATTTTACACTCTGTAGAGGTGGTGCACTTTCCCCACAAGACTTGGTTTCACCAAGACAAGATCTTTCAGAAGCCTTTCCTTAGACCAAATGGACGCGCTCCAACCTATCATTCCCGCTACCACCAACTGTCCAAATGGCTAAGTTCTAGCAACCAATATGATCCAGGCAGAGCCCATAATGCCAAGTGGTTGCACTTGAAGCTTCTCAACATTTGACATCTCAAATCTCTTTGTTCCTGGGTGGCTTTCCACAAGTGAGATACACCAGGTATAACCCCTAGGTAACCACTCAACACAAACCATTCCTTCCATTCCACCCAGGTGATTCATTCACTTAGTTGTTTTATTAACAAAACACAAGTCCTCAGACTTAGAAAATTTTCCATAGTGTGAATATATATTCCACCCTTGTTTTCTATTAGCTAAGCTAAGCTTGATAGTAGTAGGAATCTTAACTTAGGAAAATTTCTACTAAGGTTTCATCTACTAGGATTTCCCATAGCATGGTTTATACTTAGCAAAAATTCCATGCAAGTTTTACTTAGAAAAATCACTAATGCATAGTGAAAATAATGGGACAAAGTATGAAGCATCACTTGCCTTTTTGGTAGAGGGTATAAGTTCACTCCTTGATCTTTGCAATGTTCACACACTTCAAGCCACTACAATTCGATCAAGCAAACAACATTTCAATCTACCATTCAAGCAATTCATCACATAAAATCATATAAACAAGATAATGCATGCAAGCATGCCAAGGATTGTTTTATTTGGAAAAGTGGTTCCTAATGGGTCATAAACATTTGAAAACACCTAATGGTCATTTTATAAAGTGGCAAAGTCATTTGCAAAAGATTTCACTTCATAAACGATTTTCAAAACAAGGTATCATTTTATGTGGTGTAGAAATGTTTTAGTAAGGAAAAATTATATAGGTTTCACAAAATATGTTTTCAAACCACAAAACCTTGTGTTTAGGGTTAGAGAGTTTATTTCCAAAACATTTCTCAAAGGTTTTCTTCCAAAACCATTTTTAATAAATAAACCATATTTTTTTTACTAGAATTGGTTTTAAATCCAAGATTCATTCTTTTGCATCACCAAATATATTTTTGAAACCACAAAGTGATTCCTAGGGTCAGTAGGTTCAAAACACACCATTTTCCAAAGATTTTATCCAAAAATCATTTTGGAATAATTTTTATAACCTAAACAAGCATACATAAGTTTCTGCAAAAACAAACATTTTAACAGAATCTTTTTGCTAAACAAATGACATGGTTGGCTAGGGCTTGTTCCACGGATTCCATTGATATACAATTTGCAAAATTTGGACGTGTAGAACTAAAGTTATGGATTTTTCAAATTTGCAAACAAATCTGATTCTAATTCTGTTTTAAATCAAAAGCTGGGCCACGCGGCGCTTTCCTATTCGTCGGTACCGCTTCGGCCGGATCAGTAACGTGAGGCGTTGGATCAAGTTAAATCGCACGACACTGGTTATGTACCCCTTCAGCGTTAAGTGATCTAATCGCAGCCGCAGGATCTTAATCGCACGACGCACAGCGTGCTAGCCATAGACGGGCGGCGCTGGTGGCGGCAGGCGGCGGCAGCGTGTATGGCTACGGCGGAGCTGGTGCTAGAGGAAACGAGGAAGACAGAGGAGGGTCTCACCATGCTCGCAGGGTTGCAGTGAAGCTCAAGGCGTGGTCTGTTCGTCGAGGGGCGCACTGGAGTGGAGGGGATTGCTCGCCGGAGACGATGACGGCGTCAGGCGGTTCCGGAGGTCGTCGGGGGCGACGTTGTAGATCACCCCGAGGAAGAATAAGGGCATGGTTAGACGCGGTTTGTTCTGCTGATGAAGTGAGCATCAATAGGAGGTGCCGGGGCGGTCGAAACTTACCAGGGGAGGTCGCCGGAAAAAGAAGCAGACGCGGCGGCGCTCAGATGTTTGTCGAAGCCGAGGCTCTGGGGCGAGCGCGGTTGAACAGAAGGCACAGGGAGAAGCGCTAGAGGCTGGGGATCACGGCCGTGTGCTCGAGAAGGCAAGAGGTGGCGCAGGGCTGCCGGAATTCGGTTGCGAGCTCGTCGGAGATAGGGAGGTTGTTGCAAGCAATGAGGGCAGCTGAGGCAGAGAGGCGAGGGGAAAGAGAGGAGATGCTGGCGTTTATCACTGCGTGGTCACGAGGTTGAATTGCTGAGGCATTAACGCGAATTTATGCGAGCGATTATAGCCACAAACGGCCGGCGAGGTGAGGGGAAGGAACGGGTCCGCGGTTGAAGACGCTGACGAGGCAGGTGGGGTCCGCTTGGCAGCGTGAGAGAAAGAGAGGGAACGGGGGTCCACCGGTCAGTCGCTGAGTGGGTGAGTTTCTGAGTGCGAACCATTTTCTTGCGGTGAGAGAGGGAGTGGGCTAACTGGGCTTAGTTGGGTCAGGCTTAGTTGGGTCGAGTCCGTTTCATATTTTTTTTGTTCAGATACTTTTTCCTTTTTCCATTTCTTATTTCTGTTTTGAAATTCAATCAAACCATTCAAATAACAAATCAATTCAAAACTCCTCCAAACTTTGCATTGAGTTTTGATTCTGTTTAACAACACAATTCCAAGTCCCAAAATAAAATAATATTTTTATTCTTTTTAGGATCTATTTAATAATTAAATAAAATAGACTTTATTTATTAATTCAAATAGGTTTTGATTTATTTATTTAAAATCTCCATTTGAAATCTAAATATTATCAAAACCAAAACAGTAGGTTTTATTTGAAAATATAAAGTACTTGGAAAACTTGTTTATAATAAAATAACATGTTTTGATGTTTAATTAAAATGGTAAAACCTTTATTTTAATAAAATTGGTTTAATAATAAACTCTCCTTATTTTTATTTAAATAAACCTTTACTCTTTTAATCAAAACAAAACATTTTATTCCAAAAGCTTGGCCAAGGTTTAATTTGGCTCTATAAAATAATCCTTATTTATAAATCTACCTTTTCTTTTGAAAACCAAATCTTTTATTAAAAGATCCAAAAATAGTAATTTTAAATATTTTTAAGTTTATTGTTTATCTATCTTTTTAAATACCTTTAGGATTTTATTTGATCCAAATAGGTTTTGAAAGTTTCCAATTGGATTCAAAAAGTTTCTTCTCACCCTGAAAATCAACAAAGTTTTATTTTATTCATTTATTTTTCACATTACAAGATTTGGAAAATCTTGGGATGTGACAGGCTACCACCCTTAAAATAAATCTCGTCCCGAGATTTGGGGAGGCTAGGGTTACAAGTAGGCTCAAAGTATCTAGGGTACTACCACCCTTAAAAACTTTCCAACTAAATTATATATTGGCTTGCTTGGGATCTTGATGTAACTTTTCTGGACAAACATCTGCATTGTGTCCTTTGTTTTCACACTTGAAACATGTGACAAGGCTGAGATCCTTCATAGGCTGGTTTATCTTGTGCTTCATCTTTTCTGGACAGTTGCTTGCATAATGTCCTGGTTCTTTGTATTTGAAACACATCACTTGGCTATTATCTTTCTTCTTTTCTGGACATTCATTGGCATAGTGTCCCATTTCTTTGCAAGTGTAACATTGCACATGGCTTTTGTCCTTCTTTTTCTTGGGTTTCTCCAAAGCTAGGAGTGCTTCTAGTTCATGATCTTCATATGTTATCTCATAGGTAGGAATGTCTACTAGTTTCTTTGACCTTCTATTGCTCCTTGGATAATTCATATGCCTCTTATTTGGTCCTTTAAATTGGTTCACATTGCATGGAGGTACAAGTGGAGATTTTCCTTTTTCCTCATCCTTCTTGGTAGAAGTTGTTCCTTCATGAGGGTTTACAAATTGTTGATGCACTCCACCTTGTTTCCTTTGTTGAACTAGGGAATAGATGGGGCATTGGATAGGGACACGACTATTTCCTTCACATAGGAAGCAAGTAGCTTGAGATGTGGGGCATTGGCCAACTGGATGTTCCTCTTCACAATTGGGGCATTGATCTCCATGCTCCTTGGAAGTGTGATCCTTGTCTCCACAAATATTGCAAGCTTTGGTTCCTTCTAAAATAACATCTTTGTCATCCTTATTGTCACAAACTCCTTTGGAAGAGTTGTCTCCAATGTTGATCATTTGAGTGGCCATCCCTTGCAACAATTGGGATTGAATTTTCAAAATCCTTTGTATGGCTGGGTCTAATCCATTGTTGTTGGCTAAAAGCTGAGTTGTCACTTGGCTCAACTGGGTTTGGTTTGCTAGTAGTTGTTCTCTCATGTTGTTCCCATGATTGTTGTGGTTGTTGTTGTTGTCACCATCCTTGATGTTGGAGTTTCTTGGAGAAGTCATCTGTTTGGGTTGGATTGGGATTAGAATAGGCAGAAAGATTTCTAAGGAACTAGTTCTAATCACACACATCACAATTCACACAAGAAATGTGCAAGCAATCACAAACAAACATTCCACTCAAACAACAAGTTTCAAGCATATTTTTAGGCAACCAAAAATATTTTTGTTACACCACACAAGTTGGTGGGTTTGACTTAACAAAATATGGTGGTCCATCTATATGGTTCACTTGAGATTATTCCATCTTTCTTAGTTGATTCTTCATGAAAAAGATCTTTGTATCCTTAGAGAGAATTCTTGGTCACAAAATCTTCAAAGGTGATGATGGTTCCTTCTAAGTTGTATTTCCTTAGTCTTCAAGTCCTGGGAATGATTTCTTGTCTCACTTGTCCTTAGTGATATCCAAGGTTATAGTCCTTGGTGAAAATGCTGAAGATGTTGAAGTCATTAGAGTTGAAGATGTTGAAGTCATTAGAGTTGATGAAGTCCTTTGCACATGGTGAAGTCTTTGGCCATGGGGTAGGTTTTATCCATCAAGTTTGAAATAGAAGAGATGTAGAATCAAAACCAAAATGGTTGAGGAAAGAGTTTACAAGATTGTTTGTAAATAAGTTTTGGAACAAATACAACTCCTATTTTCTAAGGGTTTTGTCCAATCCTAGGGTTACAAATCCTACAGGCAACACAATGCTCTGATACCATTTGTAAGGTTCCCAACCTTTAATAAGGTAGAGATCCCTGTGTTTACAATGCTAGTCCCTGGATCAATAGCTAGAATCCACAGTTAAGATGTAATATCAAGATACAAAGGTCATAATACAACTTTATAACCAGGAATAACATAATTTATTACATCTTACATAGCTCATTTGGCTATTACATTACATTGCAGCAGAATTTCTATAAGCATGGGGTCCTTCATCTTCAAAGTGCCACAGGCAGACATGTTGGTTGTAGACTTGTAATCCTAATCAACACACTTCACTAAATCAAACAAACCTGCAACATAACAAGTTACAGCCACAAGGGTCAATACATTTGAATTGTATTGGCAAGTGATACTAAGGTAGTATAGTGGAGTCTATCATCTATATGCTTTTGGCTAAGTGGAGATTTAGGCTTGCATTGCTCAAAATAGATTTTCCTTAACATTTGAAAACACTAAGTTTTTGCTTGACAAAAATCACCCAAGTCATCTATCAATCAAAGATTGAAGATCCTTTAACCCTTGTTCAAACCACAAGTTTTTAACTTAGAAATTTGGATGATGAGATTCTTGATAGCTTCCATGTCTTGATGCTCAAATTGTCCTTTACTAGGGACATGGCTAAGTACTTAGATTTTACACTCTGCAGAGGTGGTGCACTTTCCCCACAAGACTTGGTTTCACCAAGACAAGATCTTTCAGAAGCCTTTCCTTAGACCAAATGGACGCGCTCCAACCTATCATTCCCGCTACCACCAACTGTCCAAATGGCTAAGTTCTAGCAACCTATATGATCCAGGCAGAGCCCATAATGCCAAGTGGTTGCACATGGTAAAGTCTTTGGTCATGGGGTAGGTTTTTCCATCAAGTTTGAAATAGATGAGATGTAGAGTTGAAACCAAAATGGTTGAGGAAAGAGTTTACAAGTGTTTTGTAAATAAGTTTTTGGAACAAGTATAACTCCTATTTTTCTAAGAGTTGAAACAAAGGTCATAATATAACTTTATAACCAGGAATAACATAATTTTATTACATCCTTACATAGCTCATTTGGCTATTACTTTACATTGCAGCGGAATA
The DNA here is from genome assembly GCA_030063025.1 of Avena longiglumis. Taxonomy (NCBI): domain Eukaryota; kingdom Viridiplantae; phylum Streptophyta; class Magnoliopsida; order Poales; family Poaceae; genus Avena; species Avena longiglumis. The sequence continues at coordinate 109,544,501 of CP125978.1, forward strand.
ACTATAAGCATGGGTCCTTCATCTTCAAAGTGCCACAGGCAGATGTTGGTTGTAGACTTTGTAATCCTAATCAATCAATCTTCACTAAAATCAATCAAACCTGCAACATGCAAGTTACAGCCACAAAGGGTCAATACATTTGAATTGTATTGGCAAGTGATACTATGGTAATATAGTGGAGTCTATCATCTATATGCGTTTGGCTAAGTGGGGTTGAGGCTTGCATTGCTCAAAATAGATTTTTCCTTAACATTTGAAAATACTAAGTTTTTATTTTGACAAAATATTTTCCAAAGCTTCTCTCAATCAAAGATTGAAGATTTCAAACAACCCTTGTTCAAACCACAAGTTTTAACTTAGAAATTTGAATGATGAGATTCTTGATTGCTTCCATGTCTTGATGCTCAAATTGTCCTTTACCAGGGACATGGCTAAGTACTTAGGTTTTACACTCTGCAGAGGTGGTGCACTTTCCGCACAAGACTTGGTTTCCCAAGACAAGATCTTTCAGAAGCCTTCCCTTAGACCAAAATGGACGCGTTCCAACCTATCAAACACTACCACCCACTGTCCATATGGCTAAGTTCTTGCAACCTATATGATCATGGCAGAGCCCATATTGCCAAGTGGTTGCACTTGAAGCTTCTCAACATTTGACATCTCAAATCTCTTTGTTCCTGGGTGGCTTTCCACAAGTGAGATACACCAGGTATAACCCCTGGGTAACCACTCAACACAAACCATTCCTTCCATTCCACCCAGGTGATTCATTCACTTAGTTGTTTTATTAACAAACACAAGTCCTCAGACTTAGAAATTTTCCATAGTGTGAATATATATTCCACCCTTGTTTTCTATTAGCTAAGCTAATCTTGATAGCAGTAGGAATCTTAACTAGGGAAAATTTCTACTAAGGTTTCATATACTAGGATTTCCCATAGCATGGTTTATACTTAGCAAAAATTCCATGCAAGTTTTACTTAGAAAAATCACTAATGCATAGTGAAAATAATGGGACAAAAGTATGAAGCATCACTTGCCTTTTTGGTAGAGGGTATAAGTTCACTCCTTTATCTTTGCAATGTTCACACACTTCAAGTCACTACAATTCAATCAAGCAAACAACATTTCAATCTACCATTCAAGCAATTCGTCACATAAAATCATATAAACAAGATAATGCATGCAAGCATGCCAAGGATTGTATTATTTGGAAAAGTGGTTCCTAATGGTTCATAAACATTTGAAAACACCTAATGGTCATTTTATAAAGTGGCAAAGTCATTTGGAAAAGATTTCACTTCATAAACCATTTTCAAAACAAGGTATCATTTTATGTGGTGTAGAAATGTTTTAGTAAGGAAAAATTCTATAGGTTTCACAAAATATGTTTTCAAACCACAAAACCTTGTGTTTAGGGTCAGAGAGTTTATTTCCAAAACATTTCTCAAAGGTTTTCTTCCAAAACCATTTTTAATAAATAAACCATATTTTTATTTGACTAGAATTGGTTTTAAATCCAAGATTCATTCTTTTGAATCACCAAATATATTTTTGAAACCACAAAGTGATTCCTAGGGTTAGTAGGTTCAAAACACACCATTTGCCAAAGATTTTATCCCCAAAATCATTTTGGAATAATTTTTATAACCTAAACAAGCATACATAAGTTTCTGCAAAAACAAACATTTTAACAGAAGCTTTTTGCTAAACAAATGACATGGTTGGCTAGGGCTTGTTCCACTGATTCCATTGATATAAAATTTGCAAAATTTGGACGTGTAGAACTAAAGTTATGGATTTTTCAAATTTGCAAACAAATCTGATTCTAATTCTGTTTTAAATCAAAAGCTGGGCCACGCGGCGCTTTCCTATTCGTCGGTACCGCTTCGGCCGGATCAGCAACGTGAGGCGTTGGATCAAGTTAAATCGCACGACACTGGTTGTGTAACCCTTCAGCGTTAAGTGATCTAATCGCAGCCGCAGGATCTTAAACGCACGACGCACAACGGGCTAGCCATAGACGGGCGGCGCTGGTGGCGGCGGCGTGTCTGGCTATGGCGGAGCTGGTGCTAGAGGAAACGAGGAAGACAGAGGAGGGTCTCACCGTGCTCGCAGGGTTGCGATGAAGCTCAAGGCGTGGTCGGTTTGTCGAGCGCCTTTGAGTGGAGGATTGCTCGCGGAGACGGCGATGGCGGCCAGCGGTTCGAGGTTGTCGGGGGCGACGTTGTAGATCACCCCGAGGATGAATAAGGGCATGGTTAGACGCGGTTTGTTCTACTGATGAAGTGAGCATCAATAGGAGGTGCCGGGGCGGTCGAAACTTACCAGGGGAGGTCACCGGAAAAAGAAGCAGACACGGCGGCGCTCAGATGTTTGTCAAAGCCGAGGCTCTGGGGCGAGCGCGGTTGAACAGAAGGCACAGGAAGAAGCGCCAGAGGCTGGGGATCACGCCCATGTGCTCGAGAAGGCAAGGGGTGGCGCAGGGCTGCCGGAATTCGGTTGCGAGCTCGTCGAAGACAGGGAGGTTGTTGCAAGCAATGAGGGCAGCCTGAGGGCAGAGATGTCACATCCCAAGATTTTCCAAATCTTGTAATGTGAAAATAAAATTAATAAAATAAAACTTTGTTTGATTTTCAGAGCCAGAAGAAACTTTTGAATTAAAATGGAACTCAAACCCATTTGAATTAAATAAAATCCTAAAATGATTTAAAAGGATAAACATTTCATAAAGGGAAACAATTGGAAATTATTATTTTAAAAACAATCAAATGAAAAGATTTGTTTTCAAATAAAATGGAAGTTTATAAATAAAGATTATGTTATAAAGCCAAATTAATCCTTGGCCAAACTTTGGGAATTAAAAACACTTTATTTTAAATAAAGTAGCCAAGGGTTTATTTAAAAATAATAAAGGATTGTTTAAATAAAATAATAAGGATTTAATAATCCAAACTTTATTAAAGTAAAGACTTTTTCCATTTTAAATAAACAATAAAACCTATTTATTTATTTCAAATAAGTTTACCAAATAATTTATATTCTCAAATAAAACTTTCTGAAGAGTTTTGGTTTATTTTGGATTCAAGATAATAATTTAATAAAACAAATCCTATGGGAAATAAATGAATAGGTTCTATTCATTTAATTATTAATGGACCCTATATAACAAATGTTATTTTAATTTTAAACAAGTTTCGAGTATTCTTTATTTCCAAATAAAACCTACTGATTAGATTAAGAAAGTGTTTAGAATTCAAATAAAGAGTTTATTAAATGAATCAAATCATATTAATTAATAAAGGATCCTCTTATTTAATTAATAAAAGGTTATGAAATACTATCTTAAATTAATAATTGGTTTATGTTGATAAACAGAACCAAAAACACATTACAAATGTTTTGAAATTGTTTGAATTATTTTGAATGCTTGAATAATTGTTTAAAATAACAAATCAGGAAATAGAAAAGGAAAAAGATAAAGAATTAGACAGAAAAAAATATAGAACAAAACGAGCAGCCCAATCATCTGGCCCAGCTCCAGCCCATCTAGCCCAACTTCCTCCCGAACTGCTTTTCCACTCGAACTGCACCCACACCGACACCGACCTGAGGAACCCACCAAACGCTTTTTCCCATCGGCTGTAGACCCACCGCTCTTTCTTCTCTCACACCCGCGAACCACGCCTCTCCTCACCTTGCCACAGGTGCTTTGATTCCGCGCGATCAATTCGCCTTAACGCCGTGATAATTCCTCATCGCGACCATGGCCTATTAATCGCCAGCGTGTCCTCCTCCATTTTCCCCAGACGCCCCTCCTCGACACGCCTCCAGGCCGCCACAATATCTCCACGACTGTCTCTGTCTCCGATGATGCTCCGGTGACGATTCCGGCGAAACCAGACCTCCCCTTGCTTCATTGACCAATCTCGCAGCTTCCCCACAACCAGACGCGTCCCCCAGCATCCTCCTCTCAACCGCGGGCGCATAGGCCGGCTACATCAAGCTTTCAACGCTGGCCCGCCATCCTCCTCCGACGTCCCCAGGTAGAACCCGACCTCCCCTCTCAAACCCAATGATGTTCCCTTACTCACGACCCTCGAGCGCACCTAACCATGCCTCTATTTTGTCCTAGCGCGATCCTAAACGACGCCGGCAACAACAACCCGAGAGCACCGCCGCCCGAAGCAACTCCGGCGAGGAATTCTGCCCGTCCCCGTGCGCCCCTCGACGGACCAGTCCCACGTTGAGCATCAGCGTCGCTCCACTAAACCGGTGAGCACACTCCCCCTCTGCTTCGCTTCCTGTATCGCCGGCGCCGCCGTGAAACAGAGTCGCCGCCGCCGAATTGCCGCAGTCGCCGACTATGGTCGAGCACGTTAGCACCGTCCAATCTAGATCGCAGCGTCACGATAGATTCACTTAACCGAAGGGGTATTGAGCAATCTGTGCCGCACGACCCAAATTAAATCCAACGGTTCGCAACATGATCCTCACTGAACCGGTATCAGCCAGTGATAAAGCGACGCGTGGCAGGATCTGTTTTAAAACAGGATTTGAAAAACAGATTTAAGTAGCAATTTGAAAACCCTATAACTTTCAAACCACACGTCCAAATTTGGCAAATTTTATATCAATGAATTCAGGAGAACAAGCCCTAACCAACCATGGCCTTAGTTTTGAAAATAGTATCTGTTAGCTTGTTTGAATATACAGAAACATTTGTGTACTTGTTTGGAGTATAAAAATTGTTTAAAATTGATTCTAGGATTAAATCTTTTGCAAAATGGATTTGTGTGACCTTACTGACCCTAGGAACCAACCCATAGTGTTAAAAATGATTTTTGAAAAATTTAAGTTAAAATTATTTAACTTAGCCATTTTTTTAGCCAAATAAACTCATTGATTTTATTATGGAAATGTTTTTGCAAGAAAAACTTTGGGAAAATATTATGAACCAAACTTTCTGACCCAAAACACCAAGACTTGCCAAGGTCAACTCACTTGTTGAAAGATATAAAGTTTTACTTTGAAAAGAATAATTTTCACCACATGAAATGATAAATGGATTTTAAAATGGATTTTGAGCAAAACCCTCTAACTAATGACTTTGCCATTTTGGTAGATGACCAATGTGGACCTTACAAAGTTTATAAGCCTAGTAGAGACCATCCTTGCAATAGAACCAACCTTTGCATACTTATGCAAGACTTAGAATCCATTGCTTTGTGTGTGTGAAATATTGTTTGAATATTGGTTTGGAATGTTACTTGATACTATGCTTGTTTGAATGATTGTAGTGGATTTAGAAAGTGTGAGACTAGCAAGATCAAGGAGTAAAATCCTCATTCCATACCAAAAAGGCAAGTTACACTATCATACAAAAGACCTACTATTTTCATTATACTTAGTGGATTTTGTAGACATGCATGAAAATGTTTTATACTTATGCTATGCTAATCCTAATAGGATTCCCTATACACTCCTTAGTGCAAATATTGAAGTTGTACATGCTTAGCCATGCTATGTTTTGAAAAGAGATACATGTTGAGATTTTACAAAGGTTGAGAAAAGGACTTGTGTTTTTACATAATAAAACAAGGACTCAATGAACCACCTAGGTGGTGGACACTTTATGTTTTGGAGAAGGTGGCAACAAAAGGAACCATGTCTATGGCAATCACTTTGTGTTGTGCTCCAAATGAAAACCACCTAGGAAACTTAGAGATTGAACATGTTTCTCCAATTGTGGCTTTCGTGTGCAACCACATGCTATTATGGCTCTGGCTTAGTCAACTACAATAGGAAGACCCATACATTGTCTTTAGTTACCGGACATGGGGATCTGGAATGCTTCATGGGGGCTGAAGACAAGCTAGCAATGATGTATGGGAGGACCTTTTGAAAGACTTCACACATTCTCACCGCCAAGATTCCATCTTGGTGAGCACTAATCCAAGAGGCCACCGGTGGCAACAAGATGGGATTGTGTCATGTGGTAAAGTGTACTCCTTCTGCAGGTTAATAAAATCTAAGTACTTAGCCGTGTCCCTGTTATGGACAATACTGAGCAACTAAAGTTTGAACCATGGGAGATCTCGACATTCCAACTTCTAATATAAAAACTTGATGCACTTGGGGGTACCAAGGAATTCATAGAGATTTGGTAAAGCTTGTTGCACTTGGGGTTACCAAGGTGCTCAAGAGCATGAGGTACTTGGGGTTACCAAGGGACTCACGAGATTTTGATAAAAACTTGATGCACTTGGGGTTACCAAGTAGCTCAAGGGATTTTGACAAGAACTTGAACACTTGAGTTTCTGCCAAGGAGTTCAAGGAACTTGGAAAAGAGATTTGACAAGGGACCAAAACCAATTTGAAAAGATAGGATAAATGTTGCTTTATGCAAATAATCCCTAAACTCTACTTAGCCAAATATGCATGTATTGATAGGATCCACTCATTTTACATAAAAGTGAAGCTTGCCAATACAATTCAAAACGTATTGACCCTTTGTAGCTGTAACTTGTAATGTTGCAGGTTGATTGTTTTATTATATGAAGATTGTTTGATTGACTAGGACTACAAAGTCTACAACCAACATCTGCCTGTGGCACCTTGAAGATGAAGGACCCATGACTATATTTATTCCGCTGCAATGTAATGTAATAGCCAAATGAGCTATGTATGATGTAATAAATTTATGTTATTCCTGGTTATAAAGTTATATTATGACCTTTGTTTCTTGATATTACATCTAAACTGTGGATGCTAGCTATTGATCCAGGGACTAGCATTGCAATCACAGGGATCCTTTCCTTTATAAAGGAGGGGTCTAACAGATGGTATCAGAGCATTGTGTTGCCTGTAGGATTGTAACCCTAGGATTGGACAAAACCCCTTAGAAAAATAAGAGTTGTGTTTGTTCCAAAAACTTATTTACAAAAACACTTGTAAACTCTTTCCTCAACCATTTTGGTTTCAACTCTACTTCTCTTCTACTTCAACTTGATGGAAAAACCTACCCATGGCCAAAGACTACCCCATGTGCAAAGGACTTCTTCAATATCTTCGACTCTAATGACTTCAACATCTTCAGCATGTTCACCAAGGACTTCCAATATGGAAACTACTAACGACCACCAATGAGACAAGGAAATCTTACTTAAGAATTAGGGACCGAGGGAATGCAAAATAAGAAGAAACCATCAACAACTTTGAAGTATTGTGATCAGGAGTTTTTCTCAAGGAAACCATGATCTCATACCAGAAGGATCAAGAAGGAAGGAAAGAACACAAATGAACCATATAGATGGACCACCATATTCTAGTTAAGTCAAATACACCAACTTATGTGGTGTAACAAAAATATTTTGTTGCCCAAGTATGAGCTAGAACTTTGTTGTTTGAGTGAAATGTTTGCTTAGGGATTGCATGCACATTGCTTGTGTGAATTGTGATGTGTGTGACTAGAATCGATTTCTTAGAAATATCTTGCCTATTCTAATCTCCCTTCAACCCAAACAGATGACTACTCCAAAAGACTCCAAGGTGGATGACATCAACACCAATCAAGTTGACAGCATGAAAGAGCTCATAGCAACCCAACACCTGTTGAATCAACTGACAGCTCAGTTCATAGTCAACAATAGTGATAAAGATCCAGCACTACAAAAGTTTTTAGAAGAGCAATCCCAACTAATGCTTAAGGTGACTAATCAAATGATTAGCATGAAGGAAAACTACCCCAAAGAAGTTTATGATAACAAGGCTGACAAGAATGTTATTCTGGATGGAGCCCCAGCTTGCATTATTTGTGGAGACAAGGATCATACTTCCAAGGAGCATGAAGGACAATGCCCCAATTGTGAAGAAGATCATCCTGTTGGACAATGCCCCACCGATCAAGCTACTTGTTACCTTTGTGAAGGAAGTGACCATACTCCTGGCCTGTGTCCCATCTATGCCATGGTGGAACAAAGGAAACAGGAAGGATCCAAGTCTACCAAAGGAAAAGGACCACTTCTACCTCCTAACAAGACAACCCAATTCAAAGGACTAAAGAAGTTTAAGAAACAAAAGCAAGATATGAGCCTTGCACAATGTCGTAGATGTAAGGAAATGGGACACTACTCCAGTGGATGCCCAGAAAACAAGAAGAATAAAGAGATTGATCAAGTATGGTGCAACAACTGCAAAGAACCAGGCCATTTTGTAGCAACTTGTCCACAAGAACAACGCAAAGAACTCAAGGACATTCATTGTTTCAACTGCAAGAATCCAGGACATTATGCAAGCAACTGTCCAGAAAGGATGAAGAACAAGTTGAACAAGCCTATGGAGAAACTCAATCTTGGACCATGAGTCAAGCATAGGAACAAAGCAAAAGTTTAACTTAGAGAAATTTCCAGGACCCAAGAAGGCCAATATGTAATTTTTGTTTGAAAATTTTTAAGGGTGGTAGAACCCTAGTTGTTTGAGCTTGCTTGAAACCCTAGCCTTCCCAAATCTCGGGACGAGATTTATTTTAAGGGTGGTAGCCTGTCACATCCCAAGATTTTCCAAATCTTGTAATGTGAAAATAAAATTAATAAAATAAAACTTTGTTTGATTTTCAGAGCCAGAAGAAACTTTTGAATTAAAATGGAACCTCAAACCCATTTGAATTAAATAAAATCCTAAAAGGATTTAAAAGGATAAACATTTCATAAAGGGAAACAATTGGAAATTATTATTTTAAAAACAATCAAATGAAAAGATTTGTTTTCAAATAAAATGGAAGTTTATAAATAAAGATTATGTTATAAAGCCAAATTAATCCTTGGCCAAACTTTGGGAATTAAAAACACTTTATTTTAAATAAAGTAGCCAAGGGTTTATTTAAAAATAATAAAGGATTGTTTAAATAAAATAATAAGGATTTAATAATCCAAACTTTATTAAAGTAAAGACTTTTTCCATTTGAAATAAACAATAAAACCTATTTATTTATTTCAAATAAGTTTACCAAATAATTTATATTCTCAAATAAAACTTTCTGAAGAGTTTTGGTTTATTTTGGATTCAAGATAATAATTTAATAAAACAAATCCTATGGGAAATAAATGAATAGGGTCTATTCATTTAATTATTAATGGACCCTATATAACAAATGTTATTTTAATTTTAAACAAGTTTCGAGTATTCTTTATTTCCAAATAAAACCTACTGATTAGATTAAGAAAGTGTTTAGAATTCAAATAAAGAGTTTATTAAATGAATCAAATCATATTAAATAATAAAGGATCCTCTTATTAATTAATAAAAGGTTATGAAATACTATCTTAAATTAATAATTGGTTTATGTTGATAAACAGAACCAAAAACACATTACAAATGTTTTGAAATTGTTTGAATTATTTTGAATGCATGAATAATTGTTTAAAATAACAAATCAGGAAATAGAAAAGGAAAAAGATAAAGAATTAGACAGAAAAAAAATATAGAACAAAACGAGCAGCCCAATCATCTGGCCCAGCTCCAGCCCATCTAGCCCAACTTCCCTCCCCGAACCGTTTTCTTTTCCACTCGTAACTGCACACCGACGCCGACACGAGGACCCCACAAACGTTTTCCATGTGTAGACCCACCGCTACTGTTCTTCTCTCACACCCGCGCGAACCACGCCTCTCCCTCCTCACTGCCGTTGCAGGCTTTGATTCCGCGCGATCAATTCGCCTTAACGCCGCGATAATTCCTCGTCGCGACCACGGCCTATTAATCGCCAGCGTGTCCTCCTCCATTTTCCCCAGACGCCCCTCCTCGACACGCCTCCAGGCTGCCACAATATCTCCACGACTGTCTCTGTCTCCGATGATGCTTCGGTGACGATTCCGGCGAAACCAGACCTCCCCTTGCTTCATTGACCAATCTCGCAGCTTCCCCACAACCAGACGCGTCTCCCAGCATCCTCCTCTCAACCGCGGGCGCCCCATAGCGTCGGCTACGTCAAGCTTTCGAACGCCGCCGCGTCTGCCATCCTCCGACGACGTCCCCAGGTAGAACCCGACCTCCCCTCTCAAACCCAATGATGTTCCCTTACTCACGACCCTCGAGCGCACCTAACCATGCCTCTATTTTGTCCTAGCGCGATCCTAAACGACGCCGGCAACAACAACCCGAGAGCACCGCCGCCCGAAGCAACTCCGGCGAGGAATTCTGCCCGTCCCCGTGCGCCCCTCGACGGACCAGTCCCACGTTGAGCATCAGCGTCGCTCCACTAACCCGGTGAGCACACTCCCCCTCTGCTTCGCTTCCTGTATCGCCGGCGCCGCCGTGAAACAGAGTCGCCGCCGCCAGCAGCCGTCGCAGCGCCGCCCGACTATGGTCGAGCACGTTAGTACCGTCCGATCTAGATCGCAGCGTCACGATAGATTCACTTAACCGAAGGGGTATTACGCAATCTGTGCCGCACGACCCAACTTAAATCCAACGGTTCGCAACATGATCCTCACTGAACCGGTATCAGCCAGTGATAAAGCGACACGTGGCAGGATCTGTTTTAAAACAGGATTTGAAAAACAGATTTAAGTAGCAATTTGAAAACCCTATAACTTTCAAACCACACGTCCAAATTTGGCAAATTTTATATCAATGAATTCAGGAGAACAAGCCCTAACCAACCATGGCCTTAGTTTTGAAAATAGTATCTGTTAGCTTGTTTGAATTTACAGAAACATTTGTGTACTTGTTTGGAGTATAAAAATTGTTTAAAATTGATTCTAGGATTAAATCTTTTGCAAAATGGATTTGTGTGACCTTACTGACCCTAGGAACCAACCCATAGTGTTAAACATGATTTTTGAAAAATTTAAGTTAAAATTATTTAACTTAGCCATTTTTTAGCCAAATAAACTCATTGATTTTATTATGGAAATGTTTTTGCAAGAAAAACTTTGGGAAAATATTATGAACCAAACTTACTGACCCAAAACACCAAGCCTTGCCAAGGGCAACTCACTTGTTGAACGATATAAAGTTTTACTTTGAAAAGAATAATTTTCACCACATGAAATGATAAATGGATTTTAAAATGGATTTTGAGCAAAACCCTCTAACTAATGACTTTGCCATTTTGGTAGATGACCAATGTGGACCTTACAAAGTTTATAAGCCTAGTAGAGACCATCCTTGCAATAGAACCAACCTTTGCATACTTTTGCAAGACTTAGAATCCATTGCTTTGTGTGTGTGAAATATTGTTTGAATATTGGTTTGGAATGTTACTTGATACTATGCTTGTTTGAATGATTGTAGTGGATCTAGAAAGTGTGAGACTAGCAAGATCAAGGAGTAAAATCCTCATTCCCTACCAAAAAGGCAAGTTACACTATCATACAAAAGACCTACTATTTTCATTATACTTAGTGGATTTTGTAGACATGCATGAAAATGTTTTATACTTATGCTATGCTAATCCTAATAGGATTACCTATACACTCCTTAGTGAAAATATTGAAGTTGTACATGCTTAGCCATGCTATGTTTTGAAAAGAGATACATGTTGAGATTTTACAAAGGTTGAGAAAAGGACTTGTGTTTTTACATAATAAAACAAGGACTCAATGAACCACCTAGGTGGTGGACACTTTATGTTTTGGAGAAGGTGGCAACAAAAGGAACCATGTCTATGGCAATCACTTTGTGTTGTGCTCCAAATGAAAACCACCTAGGAAACTTAGAGATTGAACATGTTTCTCCAATTGTGGCTTTCGTGTGCAACCACATGCTATTATGGCTCTGGCTTAGTCAACTACAATAGGAAGACCCATACATTGTCTTTAGTTACGGACATGGGGATCTGGAATGCTTCATGGGGCTGAAGACAAGCTAGCAATGATGTATGGGAGGACCTTTTGGAAAGACTTCGTCACATTCTCGTCTGCCAAGACTCCATCTTGGTGAGCACTAATCCAGAGGCCACCGTGGCAACAAGATGGGATTGTGTCATGTGGGTAAAGTGTACTCCTTCTGCAGAAGTTAATAAAATCTAAGTACTTAGCCGTGTCCCCGGTTATGGACAATACTGAGCAACTAAAGTTTGAACCATGGGAGATCTCGACATTCCAACTTCTAATATAAAAACTTGATGCACTTGGGGGTACCAAGGAATTCATAGAGATTTGGTAAAGCTTGTTGCACTTGGGGTTACCAAGGTGCTCAAGAGCATGAGGTACTTGGGGTTACCAAGGGACTCATGAGATTTTGATAAAAACTTGATGCACTTGGGGTTACCAAGTAGCTCAAGGGATTTTGACAAGAACTTGAACACTTGAGTTTCTGCCAAGGAGTTCAAGGAACTTGGAAAAGAGATTTGACAAAGGACCAAAACCAATTTGAAAAGATAGGATAAATGTTGCTTTATGCAAATAATCCCTAAACTCTACTTAGCCAAATATGCATGTATTGATAGGATCCACTCATTTTACATAAAAGTGAAGCTTGCCAATACAATTCAAAACGTATTGACCCTTTGTGGCTGTAACTTGTAATGTTGCAGGTTGATTGTTTTATTATATGAAGATTGTTTGATTGACTAGGACTACAAAGTCTACAACCAACATCTGCCTGTGGCACCTTGAAGATGAAGGACCCATGACTATATTTATTCCGCTGCAATGTAATGTAATAGCCAAATGAGCTATGTATGATGTAATAAATTTATGTTATTCCTGGTTATAAAGTTATATTATGACCTTTGTTTCTTGATATTACATCTAAACTGTGGATGCTAGCTATTGATCCAGGGACTAGCATTGCAATCACAGGGATCCTTTCCTTTATAAAGGAGGGGTCTAACAAGAGAGGGTCGGGCGAGAGAGGGGAAAGAGAGAGGAGATGCTGGAGTTTATCACTGCGTGGTCACGGGGTTGAATTGCTGAGGCATTGACGCGGATTTACGCGAGCGATATTAAACCGTAAACGGCCGAGGTGAGGAAGGAACGGTCCGCGGTTGAAGACGCTGACGAGGCAGGTGGGGTCCGCTTGGCAGCGTGAGAGAAAGAGAGGGAACGGGGGTCCACCGGTCAGTCGCTGAGTGGGTGAGTTTCTGAGTGCGAACCGTTTTCTTGCGGGGAGAGAGGGACTGGGCTAACTGGGCTTAGTTGGGTCAAGCTTAGTTGGGTCGAGTCCGTTTCATATTTTTTTTGTTCAGATACTTTTTCCTTTTTCCATTTCTTATTTCTGTTTTGAAATTCAATCAAACCATTCAAATAACAAATCAATTCAAAACTCCTCCAAACTTTGCATGGAGTTTTGATTCTGTTTAACAACACAATTCCAAGTCCCAAAATAAAATAATATTTTTATTCTTTTTAGGATCTATTTAATAATTAAATAAAATAGACTTTATTTATTAATTCAAATAGGTTTTGATTTATTTATTTAAAATCTCCATTTGAAATCTAAATATTATCTAAACCAAAACAGTAGGTTTTATTTGAAAATATAAAATACTTGGAAAACTTGTTTAAAATAAAATAACATGTTTTGATGTTTAATTAAAATGGTAAAACCTTTATTTTAATAAAATTGGTTTAATAATAAACTCTCCTTATTTTTATTTAAATAAACCTTTACTCTTTTAATAAAAAAAACATTTTATTTCAAAAGCTTGGCCATGGTTTAATTTGGCTCTATAAAATAATCCTTATTTATAAATCTACCTTTTCTTTTGAAAACCAAATCCTTTATTAAGATCCAAAAATAGTAATTTTAAATATTTTTAAGTTTATTGTTTATTTATCTTTTTAAATCCCTTTAGATTTTTATTTGATCCAAATATGTTTTGAAAGTTTCCAATTGGATTCAAAAAGTTTCTTCTCACCCTGAAAATTAATAAAGTTTTATTTTATTCATTTATTTTTCACATTACAAGATTTGGAAAATCTTGGGATGTGACAAAGTCAAGGACTAAATGATCATAGAGTCTAATGGTGAATTGTTCATAGTCATAACATGGTGTGAGCATGTGCCAAGTCAACCCAAGCAAAGCATCAAAGGAGAATACCATAATATTATGCTTTTGCATGCTAAAACAACGCATAATTTTTTAAGGCACACTAAGCAATCCCAATAGTTTGGAACAAGACATGATACAGCAATAATCACTAAGCATAAGGTCAAAACAACACCTATAATGTCATGATAAAGTCTAAGTCACAGTCAATGCAAGCTCCTCTTGCACTTTCAAGCAAGAACTTACTACTCATTTCCAACACCAAGCAATTTATTTGAAAAACAACACAGCGAGAACGAGGGTACAAACTAATTTATTCAAGCAAGCTAAACAACCTAAGAAAAGCAAATGAAAACTAAGACGCTCCAAGAACAACACAATTGTTCATGAAATAATAAAAACAAAGTGTCTAGACAAACGTGAGCTTTTTATTGATGAAGAAGGGGATGCCTTGGGCATCCCCAAGCTTTGACGCTTGTAACTCTTGGATATTTCTTGGGTGACACCATGGTGGCATCCCCAAGCTTGAGCTTTTGTCCATTCTTCATCTCATTGCATCATTCTCTCTCTACACCTGAAATTTTTCCTTCATGCAAAACTTCACACAATCTTCATTAGCAACATTCGTTTATTCAAAAGATATTAGACCTCTGGAAAAGCTTTGGAACAACAAGACTTTTCACTAAAAACACAAGATAGTGTATTAAATCCTTCAAAAAGCTCAATTTCCCAAAAGAGAACTCAAAAAGGAATCAATAAGAAGGAAATACAAATAATGGCAGAAATCTGTCAAAACAGACCAGCAGGTAGAAATCGATTTTTTCGAACATCTTCTGTTGCTCAAATCAAAAAGTGTTGAACTAACGAAAGTTAGCTAACATACTGGGGGATTTATTCGTAATTTGAGCTCAATCCGAGTTACAAAGACTCCTCACCAATTTTTTTGGTGGAGGACAGAAATCTGTTTTGGGACATCAACTACCCAAATCTTACTTCCCTCTCATTAGAGCTCATTCTTGGCACAAAAAGCAAACAAAAGGATAAGGAGAGGTCATTACTGAAGTAATAACTTCCAAGACTCATGGAAACTCTTGGGTTATCTCCCAACAAGTACTTTTCTTTAACGCCTTTAAGTTAGGCGCAAGAAGCAAGAAGAATCAAGTATTTTCAAATGAAGAAGCATTAACATCAAACCTTGCTTTCAAAGGACGAGAAAAAAGCAACTTCTCTCTCCTCATAGGGAAGTGTTCAATACCTTTCTTGAATGAAAAATGATATTTAATGGTGCCTTCTTTCATATCAATAATGGCACCAACTGTTCTAAGAAAAGGTCTTCCCAAAGTAATAGGACAAGAAGCATTGTATTCAACATCCAAAACATAGAAATCAACAGGGACATAAGCATTGTTAACCATAATGAGAACATCATTAATAGTCCCCATGAGTTTCTTCTTGGCATTATCATTGAGTGGGACATCTAAATAACAATCTTCCAAGAGTGGCAAATCAAGCATTTCATAAATCTTCCTAAGCATAATAGAGACACTAGAACCAAGATCACATGAAGCTTTGAGATCAAAGTCATTCACTTGCATATTAATAATGGGTTCCCAACTATCTTCTACTTTCCTAGGAATAGAAGCTTTGTCTTTTAGCATCTCTTCCTTAATCTTAACAAGAGCATTTGTAATGTGTTTGGTAAAGGCAACATGCATATCACTAGCATCAGGACTTCTAGCAAGCTTTTGTAGGAACATAATCACTTCAGAAATATTTCAACCATCAATATCAAAATCAAACTTAGCATCAATAGTAGTAGGCTCAATAGGATTAGGCATAGTAGGAAGAATAGGGACTACTTGTGGTTTAGTGGTGATGGTGCACACACTATTGTTTCTATCAATTTCAGCTTCCCTTTCCCACTTAGCATGAAGTTGAGCTAACAGCCTAACATTTTCATCAATAGTAACTTGTATGGAATGAGCAGTAGCAAAGGTATTTTCCATAGTTTTAGGTTTAGCAGCCATTTTATTAATCAAGTAAGACTAAGCTTCAGACAAAGAGGATATATTTTTCTTAGCACTCAAACTTTTTGACTATAAACTAGGAATTTATCTATTAAGATTCTCAAGCTAATGGCTAATGTTTTTCAAGATAATAGATTGTTCCTCCATAGTTTTAGTGAAAATATTATTTTTCTCATATTGCATCTGCATAAAATTCTTAGTGGACCTCTCTACTTCTAGAATCCTTTCTTCACTAGGCGTTCCAAATCTACCATGATAAAAATTTCCACTAGGAGGATAAGGCCTATAATTACCATAAGTATTATTGCCAAAATTGTTGTTTCTAATGAAGTTCACGTCAACTTCCTCTTCTTGAGCAACCAAAGAGGCTAAGGGAACACTATTAGGATCTAAAGGAGATTTCCCATTAACAAGCATAGCCATAATAACATCAATCTTTTCACTCAAAGAGGAAGTTTCCTCAACGGAATTTACCTTCTTACCATGTGGAGCTTTCTCAACATGCCATTCAGAGTAGTTAACCATCATATTATCAAGGAGCCTTGTTGCAGCACCCAAAGTGAGGCCCATAAAAGTACCTCCAGCAGCTGAATCCAACAGATTTCTCGAGGAGAAGTTCAAACCTACATAAAAAGTCTGGATAATCATCCAAGAAGTGAGTCCATGAGTAGGAAAATTCTTAACCAAAGACTCCATTCTTTCCCAAGATGGAGCAACATGTTCACTATCAAGTTGTTTAAATTCATAATGTCACTTCTCATAGATATAATCTTAGCAGGAGGATAGTACTTTCCAATAAAAGCATCTTTGCACTTAGTCCAAGAATCAATATTATTTTTAGGCAAAGATAGCAACCATTCTGAGAAAGGAAAAAATCTTGAGCTTAATAATACCTCCATCTACATCCTTATATTTTTGCATCTCACAAAGTTTGACAAAGCAATTGACATGGGCAGCAGGATCATCAGAACCAGCACCAGAAAATTGCTCTCTCATCACAAGATTCAATAAAGCAGGCTTAATTTCATAAAAGGTAGCATCAGGAGCGGGTGGAGCAATAGGTGTGCTAAGGAAATCATTGTTGTTGGTGCTAGTGAAGTCACACAACTTGGTATTCTCAGAAGAGTTCATTTTGGCAAAGGTGGGCAAGCCAAAAACAGTAGCAGCTAGAGCAGGAACTAATTTTTTTGTATTTTTGAATAAAGCAAGCAAACCAAACTATACTAATTTTTTTAGGTTTTTTGAAAATAGGAAAATAAAACCAAGCAAAAGAAACAAAGCAAACTAAAAACAAAGTAAAGAGAAAGGAAGTGGAGGACTCCCTTTGTGAAGACGTCCTTAGCCTCCTCGACAACGGCGCCAGAAATCTTGATGCGTGCACCCAGTGTTGACGTGGGACACTTCGTTGGAACCCCAAGAGCAAGGTGTGATGAGCACATCAGCAAGTTTCCCTCATTAGAGACCGCGGTTATCAAAACTGATGGAGGAAGGAAACGTCTCAAAGGTGTTGCAAGAACCATGGAAACCTGCACAACACAAACTCAAGACTCTGTCCCAACAAATCAGTGAGGTTGTCAAGCTCACCGGTTTTCTATAACAAAGGATTAAACGTATGGTGTAGAAGGTAATGGTTTGCAGCAAGTAAACACGTAACGGTGGAAGATGTATCAATGGTAAAGATTGGACCGGGGTCCATAGTTCACTAGAGGTGCTCTCCTTAGATAAAAAACATGGCATGAAGGGTAAACAAATTACAGCAGGGCAATTGACAGGAAATGAGCAAGGCATAAAAATGAAATTACTAGTCAGAAAGATCCTATGAGATTTGATTGGGAAATACAACAAGATATATAGACCGCCATCCAACTGCATCTATGACTAGAAGTCCACCTTCAGGTTATCATCCGAACCCCCTCCAGTATTAAGTTGCAAGCAACAGACAACTACTTTAAGCAAAGTGTGTAAGGTAAACAATCCACTTGTTCTATGAACAAGAGACCGTTGTTTTCTCCCTAGTGGCAACAACACATCTACAACCGAATTTATTTCTGCCACTTCCCTTGGAAACTAGAGGCATGAACCCACTATCGATCATAAATACCTCCTCTTGGAGTCACTAGCAACTACTTGGCCAAGATAGCTACTAACAACGGAGAGCATGCAAGATCACAAACAACACAGACATGATAGAATCATAAAGACAAAACCATTAATCAAACCAACATAACAATATCAATATCCATCGGATCCCCGCAAACACAACATGCATGATTAAAAATATATTAGATCTTGATCATGAACGGAGCTCACAAGATCTATACATGAAAGAACAAAGGAGATACAACCATCTAGCTACTATATGGACCCATAGTCCAAGGTGGAAGTACTCACGCATCATACTTGAGAGAAGGCCTCCGGGATGATCTCCCCTCCGGCAGGGTGTCGGGAAGAACTTCAGATCCCCCGATCTAGGGACGATGGTGCCGGCGGCTACAGACGATTTCGTGGAGATTTAATCGGGTCTTAGGGTTTCTACATCTCCGTCTCCCCTCTGGACTCCTTGTTCCCCATGGAAAGTTATTGACTTTGACGTTTGTCCCGTCCAATTCCGAGAATATATCTTTACTAACTTTTTTGAAACCAAAAATAGCAGAAAACAGGCAACTGGCACTGTGGCAACTTGTTAATAGGTTAGTACCGTAAAAAATGTAAAAAGCACCTCAAACTGTAGCTCAATAAAAGCAAAGTAGTACTAACAAGCATGGAACATCAAAAATTATAGATACGTTTCCGACGTATCACTTGTTTAATATCCACTTTTCTTTGTTTTGTCTATAATTTGAGGTATTTTTATACACTTTCTGGAACTAACCTATTGACAAGATGCCATAGTGTCAGTTGCTTGTTTTCTGCTATTTTTGGTTTTAGAAAAGCTAAAAAATGAATATTCTCGGAATTGGACGAGACAAAAGCCAAACTTCATATTTTTCTCGAAACGATACGGAAAATTGAAGAAGAGACGGAGTAGGGCACCAGGGTGGCCACACCCTAGGGTGGCGCAGCCCACCCTGGCCGCGCCACCAGGGGGTGTGGGCCCCCTAGGCCTCCACCAACCTTGCCTCCTTCACCTATAAGAAGCCCCTGACTCAGAAGCTGCGGTGACCCAACATAACAGTGCACGATGTAGTATACTATAGTCATTGACATAACACCAATGAAACACCATTCACTAGTATTACATACCTCAAAGTGGTACAACAGAAACACATCAGCTTCAAGAAATGGCTATAGGTTACAACTCGACTCTTTACATAAGATACAGAGAATACTCTAGGTTAATGAGAGAGAAAGAAACTTCTTACAAAGAAGAATCAGAAATCATAATATTAGTATCTAACTATGGAGCTTGTATTGCTACTATTGCAATCCTCTACAATAGTAGGTTCTATGGCTAGAGATTATATTTCTATCTAATCCACAACTTCGTCTTCTCTTGAATTGATGTATATGTTTACTTCCTTGACTTTATTGAAGTACGTGAGCTGTTGATGAAGATTCCCTTGAGCTTAAGTGATGTAGACGTCGTCTGTATTGGCTTTAGAATCTAGTAAGGGTTAAGAAGATACGTTGAGTACGAGCGTACTCAGCAAGTTCACTAGAAAAGGAGTGTTTGATGCACTATATCTACAGCCACAGACTATAGGTCGTAGGCAATGCAAGTTTTCATAAATATTTCTTCAAAGGTTGATTTTATTCTGAAAAGCTATGTCCGTCAGCCTTTACAGGTTTACCAGAACTTTCATGGAGTTCCTTTCCTGCCGCGTTCGTAGCTCCTTCCCGGAACAGGGAATAACAAGTTATAGTTCTTACACTCTGCAGAGGTGCGTTACTTTAACCATGAGAGATCAACACCTTGTTGCACAACCGGGCAGCTTATTCCCGTCCACAATTCTGTGATGTGGGGCCTAGTAGGTGATCCAAGACAATCACTGCCCCCTTCGCGACCTCGCATGTCTCCTTGGTGTACACCATGGCCACCCATTAAATTACGACAATGGTTAGTACAAACCGTGAGATGCCAGAACTATCGTGGGACGTTGAGGGTTCCCACCCATATTCTACATATCCTATACGAATTACCAATTAATGCACGCTACGAGGATGACATCCACAACCTACACATCCAGCTACATGCTAGAGGAAAAAGATACAGCTGACTTCTCCGTCCCATTCCAAATCTCATGGTTAACACGTGATATACGATGCAACAATCACTAGAAACATTGGTTGTTAAGTCCTAGATAATATGTTCCTTTATCACCGGAACCTTCATGTTAGGTTATTACCTCATGGTAAATAACCTATAATCAATTTATTATGAAAATAGTATTTTCTGACCTTTTTGAAATGCAGGTGATGAAAACACTGGATTTGCAAAATACTTTACAGAAAATAATCAAAGGACATGAGCAAGTGTGAACTTGCCTTTTGTGATTGCAAGATTTATGCACTCACGATCTTTAAGACAATATAAGATCCAATATCTGAAATCAGCATCGTTGGTCCGGTAAGGACAAATGTTTAAAGAAGAAGGATGTGATTATGCATAAGTAATGTAATGAAATTTAGTAAATTCGTATCCCCAGAATAATCGTTGATCTAGGGTTTGGAAACTAGAAATGGTTCCCTTAGAATGTGTTATACTTTTTAGATAAGTTTCACACTTGTGATTTTTATTAAGGCTTGTGAGGGTGTGTGAAACAATGGGTAATTAGAATATCATACAAGCAATAAGATACACAAATGTGGAATGCTATGCAAGGCTGCTTATATAAGAATTGTTTTATCTTCAAGTTTTTCTTTACAAGTAATGACATTTATAAGGAGTTTAGGTGTTAACAATCCTAGGTATACAAGTAAAATGTAAAGTAATGTGATTATTATTGATTGTCATTTATTGTTTGAAGTAGAAAAAAGGATAACCTTCGAAGAAAACGTTTCTTTCCTACGGTTTTAAATAATCCTAATAGTTTTTAGAATATGGTTGATGCTTCTTGGTGTTTACGCAGTTAGTTTGGTCTTGAGATGCACTAGTTCTTAATTGAAACATACCAAAGTAAACTATAAAATACATAATAAAGTGTTTATCATAATATTTAAGTCTTGTAGACTAAAGTTAACTTTAAGGACATAGATGGATTTAAGATGTAATTCTTATGATATTTGTACTTTGTTTACTTCAATAATGTTTTCTTAAAGTTACTTAAGAATAGTGATACTTTTATTTGAATAGTGGTTTCTTAATATTATAATGGAATAGAATTATTCATCTCCTTATAATGTGTGGTTATGGTTTCTAAATAAGTAAATAATATTACTTACTACTTAAAGATGAATGGAAATTCTTCATAAATTTTAATTAAGATGTTTTGAATTATATAAACTTCCTACAATTAATATTCAAGTCAAATACTATTATTAGGATCTATGTATAATTTTTAGAATTTTTGAGCAAATTTTATTTACCCTTATAGGATTTATCAATAGAGGAAATAGATTTAAACTTAAATTATTAGAGTATTAGACTTTTATTTACTTCCAAAAGTGGAATATTATATTTTTAATGTGTGGATATTATTTTTGTGATTATTTTGGTATATTATACATATTTTTATGAATTTTAAATAATGAGATATTATTTTTATAAGATTTATTACTTTCTAATTACTTAATAAATAATAAATAAATATTTATTTAGGTGAAATAATAATACATGATTATAGTTTTACATTATAGTTATTATTTTTCTATGAATTTTGGTATATTATTATATTTTTAGCATTTACCATTAATAAATTATGAATTATCAAAGTATTATTACTTATAAAATCATTATTAAATAATATTTATTTAAATAGTTAACATAATAATGTTGGATAACAAACTTAATTTGTAGATTTTATTTTTCTAAACATTTTCATATATTAAACTTTTTTTCTGAATTATAAAAGAAAAGTTATTGATTTAACAAGATTTAATCATTTTATTAAATTTCTGGAAATAGTTATATTTGGACTTATATTGTTTTGTCTATTTACTAAATATGGAATACTTTTTTACACCCATACTAAACCTAGACCCAACTCACCGACTGGTGGGCCAGTGGCCACATCACATATCCAGATTTTGTGAATTCATTTGTTACTAAACCTATTTATACTCTCAATCAATGACAAATGGGACCAGGGCCACGTCACATGCCACATGGGCAAGGACTGGTCAAACGGTCAGCCTCAACGTACGCATGACGTCGTTGTGACGTCAGCACGGCCACCATTGTCAGTTGGTGGTCGTCGGCGATGATCTAGGGCGCGGTAGCAAGAGTGGCTAACCTAGCTCGAACGAGTGCGATGCAGTGAACCTTATAGTGGCAGCGCCGCTAGAGAATGGTTACCGGAAGATGGCCGGCAACGAGCCCATGCGGAGGTGCTTGCATTCAATCATGGCAACGTTGATTTAGGAAGCAAAGAAACAATGGAGACCACTGGGAGGTAGAGGGACTCACCCTAGTCACGATGGAATGCTCGAGGAAGCAAAGGGAGGCGTGACGACGACGAATCGACGACGATGGCCACGGTGGCCGATGAAAGGGAACGCTCGATTTCACATGATTTACGGCACGTCAACTACTGTGCTTGGTCCTAGGCGAATAAGACCACGACGGTGCGTCCAGCGGTGGCTTCAATGAGGCGAGGGGTGGTCAGACTTAACCGGAACGACGAACTTCGGCGATCTAGGGTTTCAGTGAGGAAGAGAGATAGGTCTAGAGAGCACAAGAGAGGATAAGATCGATATGAGAGGATAGAAGAGGACGTGGCGGTCTTATCTACATCTCCAGGGGAGGCGGCGAGCATCACGACGGTTGATTCGTGCTGACGACGACGGACGGCATCGCAGGGGCGCACGCAGCTGCCTGTGTGCGTGAGGATGACGACAACGGCAGTTTTGTAGAAAACCCCCTAGCAATTTTTTCTCTCAACCCATGATCCCTCCTCTGGACCCACTCGTCAGTCATTGTGGTTGGCTAGTTGTGCTCGTTATTGGGTCAAAGTGGGTTGCAACGAAATGCACCAGGAGGTTGTTTGGTAGGAAAAAATATGGGCTTTGGCCAGGAATGATTTTTTCTGTTTTCCTTTTTCACTTTTATGTTTTGTCAATTGTTTTGAATATTCCTTATAGAATTCTATCTGCTAAATACTTCCATCAAAAAATAAAATATATTTAGATTCATTTAGTGAACTTTTATTATATAAGGTTTATATTTTCTTTGTTTCTTTATATAGGACCTTTTTCTATTAATATTTTGTAGAGGTTTTTATTATGAATTTAATTTCCTAAATAATTCATAACTTTTTAAAGGATGTATTACTTTTAATATATAAGATTTGATTCTTATCAACTTATCATATTAAAGAAATTTTTATATAATGATCCTTTTTATTATCTAACACATAAAATTCTTGGGAATTAAAATGGTTAATGTTATTAAAATGGACTTAAATGATATCAAGATAAATAGCTTGTTATATATTGCATAGGAATTTAGGGTTTAAGATTATAATTGTTTACTATCTGTTTTAGGAGGCTTAGATTTATATATGATCTTATAGATAGGAATACCATTCAAGGTTTAAGACATATTGTCTTTATGTTTGTGATTAGGAATGATACTATTGGTTAAAGTAAAGTAATAGAGTTGTTCTTTAGAATGGCTTAAGAGTAAGAGTTGATAACTATAGTTTCTAGGCACTTATGGTTTTAATGTTATGAAGTGGCAAGATATTCTTTAGTGACTTGCTATAGGAAATTATTCCTATAAGACATTGTGGAAATAAGATGATTAATCATACAATTGAAATGACTATTAAGTTTGGTCATATGTTTAAGGTTGAGGGTTTAACAAGAATTCTTATCTTCCGTATTTCATAATTCTTGAATTCTACTTAAAGAATTCCTTTCCTAGATATTCTACTCCTTCAAATCCATCATCATGTGGTAACATAAGGAGCTTTAGTTCACAAGAACATTCTTACCAATACTTCCTCCTTCTAAATCCATCTGTAATCCCAATAAGCTTGACAATTAAGCACAACATGACCTCCCCATAGGGATCATTCTCATCCCTAGAGTACTTCTTATGAATCTAATTCCACTTGAATGATTACTCTCTTACTTCCCACATTACTTTGTAGTCTCACTTACAAATCTTAGAAGCTTGTTATTGAGGCTTTTCATAACTTTCTCATATTTATACTTGATTATACCAAACTACTCTGATAAAGATAACCTCTAATCCATTAGATAGTTGCTTCTGACTCCCTTTATATACTTCCTTTATCCTCCATTACTAATATTACTCCAATAGATGTATCTATCAAAATATACTTTCCTTAAGTGTTTAATATCCTGTAAGAGGAATATTACTACTTCAATAACTCAATGTTGTTCTGGAATTAGCTTAGTCATACTATCTTATCTTTTACTTTCCTCAGTAACTCATACACTAACTTTTCGTTATACCATTGTGATGTGTTATGACTAGCTTAGGATAACATATCCACACTATGGTGTAATTATGTTCTATCATCAGTATCACTTATACATGATATAATCATTAACTCTTAGTGACTTGAGCATGCTCGTTATAATCCTTTGATCATTTATGGTTTATATTTACAGTTGGCTAATCAAGGTTTCATCAATAAAACACTACAGTTATATTATAATCATCTTATTAGTATCTCCACCTGACTATTAGATATTACTCATTGACTATACCTACTTGATCCAATAGGATTACTCATGGTAAGTATCTTCAATATTCATCCCTATAATCCTATTTGTTACCACATATACCTTTATTTCAAATAACCCTTCTATCCATTTAGGAGTGAGTTAACTCCATTAGTTATCATATTGATTTGATTCTATTCCAACACACCTATCTATAGATAATATCTAAACTAGCATAACTATACACCTCTTCTTACTTCTTTCTTAATAAACCTTAAGTGAATGCTATGATAAGGAAAAGAGTTAATAGATCAAGAACTGATAGGTTAAGAATTGGTGAATCAATAGTTGATTACTCAACATTGATGAACAAGAGATATTAGAATAAGATTCCATAGAGATGATAAGGATTGATATGTAAAGAAAGATATGTGGTGAATGGTCTTGAACTTATTTCCTTCCTACTCTAATGTATCTGAAGAGTTAAATATTATTATGATACTCATGGTAGAAATATATGAGGATAAGGTATGACATGATTTAGTTATTATATTCTTGTTACTTGAGTTATCTTCTTAACTTGGTATTCTTGAGTTATAGTAATGAATACTATGATATGATTTCTTAAGGATCAGATAATAATCATTATGTAATGTATTATGATTTAATTTTATTACATTTGATCTACCCTTAGATCCAATCATGTTTACCCAAAATAAGGTTTTATTAAAGGTCATATTGAAACTTATCACAGTCAACTTCATGATCTACTTCAATTCCATCAAGTTGAGAGAAGCTTCAATCACTTTGACAAGTTTTTGTTCAAAAGCGCAAAAATTATTCGGATTTTCTATGCATGAATGCAATGCACACATCTGTGCCCAGCTTATTTCTAAGCTCTAATGCTGGGATGTTATAGAAACCCTAAATCATCTAGGAGAAAGCCACAAAAACCTCCATAGCACCACCGCCACCGAAGGGGAGATTCGGGGGATAGAAGTCTCTGTTCCGGCACCCTTCCGGGACAGGGAAGTGCCCCCGGAGACATCTCCATCGATCTCCACCACCATCTCCATCGCCATTGCTGATTACCATGGTGAGGAGGGAGTAGTTCCTCCTTGAGGCTAAGGGCTCTACCGGTAGCTGTGTGTTCATCTCTCTCTATGCATGATCATGTTGTGATCATGAGATTTGTAATCAAGCAAATCTACTTTGCTACTCAAGTGCTTCAATAGATCTTTGGCTCTCCCCACGTGTCTGAAAGTGACAGCGTGCATGCCGTGGTGGCACTTAGACTAGAATCTACATAAATACTCAAGTGCTTCAATAAATCTCTGCTATCCCCACGTGTGTGAGTGACAGCGGGCACGCTGTGGTGGCACTTAGGCTAGAGTTCATAAATATTTATCATGGGTATATTTGGAGTTGGATGTCTTTATTAAATTGTGGTGTTTGTTGGAACCATCTAGCGCTCAAGGTGATAGTGTGGGGTTATCTATATGGGGAAGGCGGACTTTGAGGTGTGCTTTTGTAGCCCTACCATGGATTAGAGTGTCCAACCGAAGAGTAGTTCAGAGTAGTATCATGAATAGAATATATTTATTGAGAGTGTTCACTAGTGAAAGTATGATCCCTAGGCCTTGTTTCTAAACATTGAAACACCGTTCACAACTAGATCTGTTACATGTTTGCTTGCTTCCATCTTTTTGCCTTTAGTCTTTTCCTCCCCGTCAGAAGCTCTTTTCTGGAATTGTTGTCTTATAATCATCCATACCACTTGTATTTCACTATATCTTCGCCTAACTAGTGCACCTATACACCTGACAAGTGTATTGGGTGTGTTGGGGACACAAGAGACTTCTTGTATATTGATTGCAGGGTTGATTGAGAGGGAGACCTTTGACCACTTCCTCCCTGAGTTCGATAAACCTTGCCACTTAAGGGAAACTTGCTGCTGTTCTACAAACCTCTGCACTTGGAGGCCAACAACTGTCTACAAGAATAGAAGCGCATAGACATCAGCGCTGTTTCATGGAAGTCTTGCAAGTATACTATCTTAACGAGGTCAATAATGGAAGCAGAACTCATAGCACTAGATACAACTACTGTCGAAGAAGACTGGCTTTGTCAACTCTTGGTTGACTTGTCGGTTGTTGATAAACCTGTGCCAGCTATCCTTATGAACTGCGACAATCAAACTGTGGTCATCAAAGTGAGTAGTTCAAAGGATAATATGAAGTCATCAAGACATATAAAGAGAAGATTGGCATCTGTTAGGAAAATGATAAACTCTGCAGTAATAACATTGGATTATATCCAAACAGCTAAGAATCTAGAAGATCCTTTCACAAAAGGTTTATCAAGAAATGGGATAGATATTGCACCAAAGGAGATGGGTTTGAGACCCACATGAGTTACCGTGGTAGTAAACCAACCTATTTGATTGGAGATTCCGTGAATTAGGACCTAGGGAAACAAGCCAGTGGCTAACTGGAGGAGAGTAACGTTTACTAACCCACTTCGATGAAGATGCATTACTCTCACAATTTGTATGGCAGGTTGACTTAGTCTTAATGCGTTAATAGTCTTGTATAAGCCAAAATGCTATCCTACATAGCAGTCTTGAAAGAACGCACGTATGTGAGCCCGACTGCTGGTCACAGTCTGTGAGATAGGGTAATCTCTAGGAAGCTCATGAAAAAGGACAGGAGTGTGACTTATATGCTCCACCCGAGGGGTAGCCTTCAACAGCCTAGTATCAGTATGACATTAGTTGAAACTCATTTACATAAAACTGGCAATTCAAGGCTTAGTCCATTGACAGTTGTTGATGAGCGTTGTCTAGTGCTCTAGGTGGAAGTTCAACTTAACAGTCTCCTCTTAAAAACACTGGTATATCAAAACAGTGATTTTTGAACAGAATGATGTGATGTATCAATGAGACTTTGTGAGGGATTGTTGGAATTTGAGGCATATTTGCATGTTGGGATTTTAGCCATAAAAATACAAATTCTGAAATTCTCTTTGGCCCATTATTATGGCATCTCATGTGTGTGCTAGTGGAGCCAAAGTTTAGTCCCACATTGCTAGTGGAAGGGTAGTTGTACCACCTTATATAGTAGAGTGTTGCACCACTCACTAAGGTGTGATAAGAAGAGAAGCCCCCACGTACTCCTCCTCCGACGCCGCCCGCCTCGCCTCGCCACACCTCGCCTCGTCATGACGCACGCACGCGCTGTCACATCACAAGATTTTAGAAATTGGGGATGAAAAAAAATTGATTTTACATGTCATTCATGTGCATTTCATTGCATCCATGCAAGAATTGCAATAATTGGATTTGAAAACCCCAAACCCTAAATGCTATGTGCCCCTTTAATCCAAAGGGAATTAAATGGATTTATAAAACACACTACTGTTAAGGCAACAAATATTGCTAAATATTATCCTAGGTTGATCTACTTGAATTTAGAAAAATTGGAAAACAAATTTCAGGTCATTTGGAGTTCATATGAAAAGGATACAATAGAAATAGTAAAACAGAAAAGAATAAAAGAAACAGAAAAAATAACAAGACTAATCTACCCAGCGAGCCACCCCGGCCCAGCCCTGTAGGGTTCGCAGCATAGAAAACAAAAATTTTCCTACGATGTGAACTATATACCAAGATCTATCTACTAGATACAAACAACGGGCGGATGTATATCCGTAGAGAACATACCCTTGAAGACCGACAAAGCTTAACGAGTTCAACTCGTGGTTAATGTAGACGATCTCTTGTCGATCTCAAGATCGAGAGGAAGTCCTAGCGCCGCAATTCAGCAGCGCATCCATGCTCGCACACACGTTCGAGGCACCGAGCAACCTCCGCCTCCTCGCTCCAGCGATGCAGCGGAAGCACAACTCTTTCTTGCCGAATAGCCACCGGGAACATGTATCTAGCTAGTCCGAGACCATGGGGATAAATTCTAGAGGGGGAGAGAGATCCTTCACGAGGGGGTGTGTGAGACAAGTGAGGAGGGGGGCTCCTTTTATAGGAGGAGGGGGGCACCCAAGGGGTGGCCCGCCATGGGGGCTGCCTCCCTCCTTCATTCATGTGGGTGGACACTCCACTCACAAAATGCCCTTAAATCCCTCCACTCAAAAGTCCACTCAAATTCCCATTAAATTTCCACCAAATTTAATGCAAACTCTCATTAAATAAAACTCTTTTATTTTATTCAGAATTTTGTCAATTACTTTAATGACAAACATTCACAAATAACCCCTTTCTAGAATTCTATTTCACATGCATAACCACTTTATGCATTTTCACCCAAAACCTGTTTCGGTATCTAGTGAAATAAATTCGCGCTTGTTCATTCTTTCGCATGAAACATTTGCTCCAATTGGATGTCGGTGTCTCTTAAGTGTGTCACCCTATGGTTCGTGAATAATGCGGACATGATCGAGACCCCTCTGATCAATAATCAAGCGGATCCGAGACCCATACCGACTCCCACACACACATTCAACGATGACTTTCTTGTGATCGCCTAACCTTTTACGCTAGTATCTTAATCCCTTTGTTTCACGATATATTACATGTCCGAGATTCGATCATCGGTATCTCCATAACTAGTTTGATCTCGTTACCGACATGCACTATTTTCTCGTTCCTGTGATATAACATTCTAGTGATCAAATCACTTGCTTGCAAGCTAATCAATGTGATATCACCGAGAGGGCCCAGAGTATATCTATCCGCCATCGGATGAACAAATTCCACTCTCGATCCATGAGCCTCAACATAACACTTTATTAGTTACTCCATCTTTATAATCACCTGTTACGGTGTGACGTTTGATGTTATCAAGAAACTCTTCCGGTGTTAGTGATTAACATGATCTCATGGTCTAAGGATTAGGATCACTTAATGGGTTGTTATAGCAATATAAACTCAATGACTTTGATCGTAATGCTATACTTGATGAATGTTCATCACACCATTACACTAATGTTGTGATCCCGTTATTAACAACATCCAATGTCCATGATCGAAACCTTGATCATCTTGCTAATCAACGAGCTAGTTTATGAGAGAGGCATAACTAGGAACTTTCGCTTTGTTTATTAAACACACATGTATTAACGTTTCCGTATTAATACAATTATAGCATGCAAAATAAACATCTATCATATACTTGGAATACACATAATAAACACTTTATTATTGCCTCTCGGGGCATATTCCTTGGTCTCCCACTTACACTAGAGACAATAATCTAGTTACATAGTGATAAATCTAACACCCATTGAGTTACGTGTTGATCATGTTTTGCTCTAGGGAGAGTTTTAGTCAACAGATCTGCTACATTGAGATCCGTATGTACTTTACAAATCTTTATATCTCCATCCTTGACATGCTCATGATGGAGTGAAACCGCGCTTAATATGCTTGGAATGCTTGTGAGACCTTGGCTCTTTGGCATTGGCAATGGCACCATTGTTGTCACAATAGATCACCATTGGGTCCAACGCGTTTGCCACCACTCCTAGTTTGGATATGAACTCCTTCATCCAAACTGCTTCGAGCCGCTGAAGCAAAGAACATATTCGTTGTTGATCCCGCTACCACAGTTGTTTGGAGCTCCTCCAACTAATCGCTCCGCCATTCATGAGAAATACGATCCGGATTGAGACTTAGAGTCATCCGGATCGGTGTCAAAGCTAGCGTTGACATAACACTTAGCGACGAGCTCTTCTTCACCTCCAGATACAAGAAACATATCCTTAGTTCTTCGTAAGTACTTAAGGATATTCTTGACCGCTATCCATGTTCGAACACGGATCCGATTGGTACCTACTAGTCAAACTAATAGCATGTGCCACATCCGTCTTGTACATAGCATGGCGACATTATAGAGCCTATGGCTGAAGCATAGGGACTTTGTCCATTATCTCTTTCTTCCGAAGCCGGACTTTGAGTCTTACTCAATGTCTTGCCTTGCAACATAGGTAAGAACCCCTTCTTACTTCCGTCCATTTTAAACTTCTTTAAAATCTTATCAAGGTATGTACTTTGCGATAGCCCTATTAGGCGCCTAGATCTATCTCTATAGATCTTTATGCCTAATATGTATGACGCTTCACCTAGGTCCTTCATTGAAAATTTGTTGTTTAGATAACTTTTAACACTGTTTAAAAGATCTGTATCATTTCCGATCAATAATATGTCATCCACATATAATATCAGAAATGCCACATTGCTCCCACTCACTTTCTTGTAAATACAAGCTTCTCCATAAGTTTGGACAAATCCAAACTCTTTGATCACCTCATCAAAGCGGAGATTCCAACTTCGTGATGCTTGCTTCAATCCATAGATGGATCGCTGAAGCTTGCACACCTTGTTAGCATCCTTAGGATCGACAAAACCCTTTGGTTGTATCATATACAACTCTTCTTCAATATTACCATTGAGAAACGCGTTTTGACATCCATCCGCCATATCTCATAATCGAAATATGCAGCAATTGCTAACATAATCCTAATCGACTTTAGCATCGCCACGGAGAAAGTCTCATCGTAGTCAACTCCTTGAATTTGTCGAAACCCCTTTGCGACAAGTCGAGCTTTATAGATGGTCACATTACCATCAACATCGCTTTTCCTTTTGAAAATCCATTTGTTCTCCACGGCCTTTCGGTGTGAGGTAATTCCACCAAGTTCCAAACTTGATTTTCATACATGGATTCCATCTCGGATTTCATGGCTTCTAACCATTTGTTGGAACGGGCTCATCATCGCTTCTTCATACGCCGCAGGTCATCATTTTCATCAACCATGAAATTCATGACAGATTTCCGTCTGAGCTGCAGCGTCTATTTGACCTGCGAGGTTCGGTAGTACTCTTCTTCGGAGTTTCATGATCATTATCATTAGTTCCCTCTTCAATGGTGGAGCCAACTCGGTACAACTTCCTTGCAAGGCTACTCACCATACTTTGAAGAGAAGGTTCCACAACCTCTTCGAGTTCTACCTTCTGACTACTCACACCTTTCGCGAGAAACTCTTTCTCTAGAAAGGATCCATTCTTGGCAACAAAAACCTTGCCCTCGGATCTGTGATAGAAGGAATACCCAATAGTTTCTTTAGGGTATCCTATGAAGAGACATTTTTCCGCTTTGGGTTCGAGTTTATCCGGTTGAAGTTTCTTCACATAAACATCGCATCCCCAAACTTTAAGAAATGACAGCTTAGGTTTGTTTCCAAACCACAATTCATACGGTGTCTTTTCAACGGATTTAGATGGTGCCCGATTTAAAGTGAATGCAGCAGTTTCTAGTTCATAACCCCAAAATGACAACAACAAGTCCGTTAGAGACATCATAGATCGAACCATATCTAATAAAGTACGATTACGACGTTCCTACACACCATTTTGCTGTGGTGTTCCGGCAGGTGTGAGTTGTGAAACAATTCCACACTCTTTCATGTGAGTGCTAAACTCGTAACTTAGATACTCACCTCCACGGTCGGACCATAGAAATTTGATCTTTCTATTACGATGATTTTCCACTTCATTCCGAAATTCCTTGAACTTTTCAAAGGTTTTAGACTTGTGTTTCATCAAGTAGATATAACCGTATCTACTCAAATCATCCGTGAAAGTAACAAAATAACGATATCCACCTCGCGCCGACACACTCATTGGACCACATACATCAGAATGTATGATTTCCAATAAATCCCGCCTGCTCCATTGAACCGAAAAGCGTTCTAGTCATCTTGCCCATAAAGCATGGCTCACATGTATCAAATGATTCATAATCAAGTGATTCCAAAAGTCCATCCGAATGGAGCTTCTTCATGCTTAACGCCAATATGACCTAGACGGCAAGGCCACATATATGCGGATATATCATCATTAAGTTTAATCCTTTTAGCATCAACATTATGAATATGTGTAACATTATCATCGAGATCTAATAGAAATAAACCATTCATCATCGGTGCATGACCATAAAAGATTTCATTCATATAAATGGAACAACCATTGTTCTCGGATTTAAATGAATAACCACTTCACATCAAACACGAACCAGATACAATGTTCATGCTCAGTGCAGGCACCAGATAACATTTATTCAAGTTTATAACTAATCCCGATGGTAAGTGGAGAGGCAGCGTTCCGACGGCGATCACATCAACGCTTGATCCATTGTCGACACGCATCTTGACCTCACCCCTTGCTAGCGCTTGTTCCGACCTCGATTCGAGTTACAAATATTAGCAATCGAACCGGTATCAAATACCCAGTGCTATCATGAGCACTAGTCAAGTACACATCAATAACATGTATATCATATATATCTTTGTTTGCCTTGACGGCCTTCTTGTTCCGCCAGATATACTTGGGGGTTATGCTTCCAAAGGGCTACCCCTTACAATAGTAGCACTTCGGAATCGACTTAGGTCCAACTCGGGTTTTTTTCAGCGCAACATGTGCTTGCCGCCCTTACTTCCCTTCCGTTTTCCCTTCTTGTCTTTCTTGAAACCAGTGTTCCTATTGATCATCAACACTTGATGTTCCTTTTTGATCTCCACTTCTGCAGTTTTAAGCATTGACAGAAGCTCGGGGAGAGACTTCTTCATGCCTTGCATATTATAGTTCATCACGAAGCTCTTATAGCTAGGTGGCAGAGACTGCAGAACACGATGGATGCCTAAGTCAATGGGAATCTATATTCCCAAGGACACAAGCTTATCGGCGTAACCCGACATCTTGAGTACATGCTCACTAACGGAGCTGTGCTCTTCCATCATGCAGCTAAAGAACTTTTCTGAAGCGTAGCTCTCACAAGAAGATGTGTGTCGAAAATCATTTTCAACTCACCCATTGTATCAAATGCATTGCCGTTTTCGAAACGCTTTCGAAGTTCCGGCTCTAGCCCATACAATATGCCGCAATGAACTAAGTTGTGGTCCTCCTGACGAGTCTGATAGACATTCTTCTCCTCGTCAGGGGCATCATCAAAAGGTGGGGGGCCTAATGGCGCTTCTAGCACATATTTCTTTTGTGCAGCAGAGAGGAGAATCCTCAAATTCATGGCCCATTCGGTAAAGTTGCTACCGTTCGTTGCTAGTTTCTCTTTCTCCATGAACACATTGAAATTAAAAGCAGGTGGTGCCATCTACAACAGAATTTGTAAAGTTTAGACTAAGTGTATGATAGATTGAGTTCAAATAATCCATATTATGAATGAACTCCCACTCAAAACGACATCCCTCGTGCCTTTTTGGTGATTACATGAACCAAATCCACTACACCAAGTCCGATCATCACGTGAGTCGGTATAGCTTCAAAGGCGAGCATCAAATGGGCATCATATCAACTATATGACTCATGCTTAACCTTTCGGTCCATGTTCCGAGGCCATGTCTGTACATGCTAGGCTCGCCAAGTTAGAACCTTAGTATTGGCAAGTGTGTTCTTGCTTTTACACCAAATATGGTCGTGGATCCAAGAACACCCGATCATCACGTGATGTCTTGGAGCGACGAAAACATAATCGGTGCATAATAAAGGAAGAACACATTCTTATCTTGATATTTAAATGAGGGATCATCTTATTATGCTAACAAAGCGCTAAACAAGCAATATAAGATGCTATCAAACATCATATGTTTATTAGTGAAATTATATGGTTCCCAGATGATCTCTATCATGTGCATCGTGGTATGATCACTATCATACCTATATGTGTAAATCCAAGGTCTATGGATTTTAAACGCTATGTGTGTTGTAAGAGTATCATCTCATACTTCTACTTACAACACTACCATATCATAACACTAGCCCAAAGAACAATCTAAACTAGACGCCTCTAATTTATCCATTGCAAGTTTTACGTGGCTTAGGGCTTTCGAGATAGAACCGTTCTTACCTACGAACATGAACCACAACGAGGATAATCAAATTGTTGACAACTCGCTTGCAAAATAGATATTGACTATAGTAGGAGAGATGACACCCGCTAGCAACTTATGCAAACTAGTTGCATGTCAAGCGTGGAACAGGTCTCATGTGCGAGGACATGTAAAGTTTGTCCGGGCCGCTTCATCCCACTATGCCACCAATATCCAAAATTACAACAAAGGAGAAACAACATGATCATCATCGCCCACATACTCATATGTGTACTACCCGTGTAAAGTATCTACGCATAGATCCGGCTCTGATACCACTGTAGGGTTCGCAGCATAGAAAACAAAAAATTCCTACGATGTGAACTATATACCAAGATCTATCTACTAGATACAAACAACGGGCGGATGTATATCCGTAGAGAACATACCCTTGAAGACCGACAAAGCTTAACGAGTTCAACTCGTGGTTGATGTAGACGATCTCTTGCCGATCTCAAGATCGAGAGGAAGTCCTAGCGCCGCAAATCAGCAGCGCATCCGTGCTTGCACACACGTTTGAGGCACCGAGCAACCTCCGCCTCCTCGCCGAGCGATGCAGCGAAGCACAACTCTTTCTTGCCGAATAGCCACTGGAACATGTATCTCGCTAGTCCGAGACCATGGGGATAAATTCTAGAGGGGAGAGAGATCCTTCACGAGGAGGTGTGTGAGACAAGTGAGGAGGGCTCCTTTATAGGAGGAGGGAGGGCACCCAAGGGGTGGCCTCCGGCCATGGGGCTGCCCTCCCTCCTTCATTCATGTGGGTGGACACTCCACTCACAAAATGCCCTTTAAATCCCTCCACTCAAAAGTCCACTCAAATTCCCATTAAATTTCCTCCAAATTTAATGCAAACTCTCATTAAATAAAACTCTTTATTTTATTCAGAATTTTTCAATTACTTTAATGACAAACATTCACAATAACCCCTTGCTAGAATTCTATTTCACATGCATAACCACTTTATGCATTTTCACCAAAACCTGTTTGTGATCTAGTGAAATAAATTCCTGCGCTTGTTCATTCTTTTGGCATGAAACATTTGCTCCAATTGGATGTCGGTGTCTCTTAAGTGTGTCACCCTACGGTTCGTGAATAATGTGGACATGATCGAGACCCTCTCGATCAATAATCGAAGCGGATCCGAGACCCATACCGACTCCACACATTCAACGATGACTTTCTTGTGATCGGAACCTTTTATGCTAGTATCTTAATCCCTTTTTTCACGATATATTACATGTCTGAGATTCGATCATCGGTATCTCCATAACTAGTTTGATCTCGTTACTGACATGCACTCTTTTCTCGTTCCCGTGATATAACATTCTAGTGATCAAATCACTTGCTTGCAAGCTAATCAATGTGATATCACCGAGAGGGCCCAGAGTATATCTATCCGTCATCGGATGAACAAATTCCACTCGATCCATGAGCCTCAACATAACACTTTATTAGTTCGAATCCATCTTTATAATCACCGTTACGGTGACGTTTGATGTTATCAAGAAACTCTTCCGGTGTTAGTGATTGACATGATCTCATGGTCTTAGGATTAGGATCACTTCGTAAGTTGTTATAGCAATATAAACTCAATGACTTTGATCGTAATGCTATACTTCGGATGAATGTTCATCACACTATTACACTAATGTTGTGATCCCGTTATTAACAACATCCAATGTCCATGATCAGGAAACCTTGATCATCTTGCTAATCAACGAGCTAGTTTATGAGAGAGACATAACTAGGAACTTTCTGTTTGTTTATTAAACACACATGTATTAACGTTTCCGTATTAATACAATTATAGCATGCAAAATAAACATCTATCATATACTTGGAATACACATAATAAACACTTTATTATTGCCTCTCAGGGCATATTCCCTTCA
The DNA here is from genome assembly GCA_030063025.1 of Avena longiglumis. Classification (NCBI taxonomy): domain Eukaryota; kingdom Viridiplantae; phylum Streptophyta; class Magnoliopsida; order Poales; family Poaceae; genus Avena; species Avena longiglumis. The sequence goes on from CP125978.1 coordinate 109,581,163, forward strand.
AGCCCACCTACTCCCACCCTCCTATCTACCGCGCGCGCCAGCGCCGAGCGCCGCATAGCGCAGCAGCAGCGAAGCCAGCACAAGCCCACCCCGGCCCATATAGTGCGCACGCCAAGCCGCCAGGCCCACTCTCCCATGTGCCATTCCACCGCTGACAGCGGGACCGACATGTCATCCCCCTCCCCCGACGAGTTCGTCCTCAACACGAACGGCTGCCGTGATTTCCGCCAATTCTGGCCGATTCTTCCATCCCCGCCCCTTTAAATTAACCCCCTTCCACATCTTTCTCTGTTTTTGTTTTCGCTTCTTACAAACCCTAGCCGTCGAATCGGAAGGTTCCGATCTCACCAACACCAGCCGCCATTGGAGCTTCACCTCAAGCTCGAACCCGAGGTTCCCTACATCCCGCGCCTCCCCTTTTCCCCTATCATCTTTCCCGTTTCCCCTGTTTCTTCTCACACCATTTTTTCCTCCTGCAGTACACTGGAGCACCTAGGAACCGTCCCCGGAGCACCACCTGGCTGTGTCGCCTCCAGCCGCACCGCTCTGTCCCCTAAGGGATACCCCGCCGAAGACAAGACCACCATCGTGACCGCTGTGGACGTTCGCACCTCGTCGACCCCCTTGACCTCGCTGCAGATTGCCTCTCCCACCGCCAGCACCATCGCTCGACGAGCTCCGCCACCAGCACATCGCCTCACCGGTGAGCTCACCACGGTCAACCTCGACCGTCCGATCCACTTAACATCCGACAGCTAGCATCAGCTCCAGCATCGAACCGGTACAAGCCACTAGGAGTGTGCCGCGTGGCGCCCGCGTGTCCGCACGTCAGCACAGTCAGCGTTGACTGTCCTAAAAATAAGAAAAAGGGGAATTTGAAATTGCAGAAAATGCTTTAAACTTGTAAAATTCATAATAAAAGATTCGTAGATCCAAAAATTTTAAATAATATATCCATGGATTCATAAAATTGAGTATATTATTAATATCAAGTTGGATCTAACTTTTACAGTACGGGTTTACTATTGTAATTTAATTAGTTTTAATGGTCTTTTAGGTTAATAAATTCAAAGAAAATTATCTTTAACTCCTAAAAATATGAACAATAGGTAGAAATAAAGATAATCTAAATTACAATAATAATATCAGATTAGATCTAATCTTTACATTACATATTTAACGTAATGATTTAATTAGTTTTAATGGCTTTAGAAATAATTAAATTCATAGTAAATTATTTGCATATCACAAAAATATAAATAATATACCGATGGAATGTTGGTTCCATGTAGATCATCAATATGCAAATGGTTCAGGAAAATACACTAAGGTTTTGCAGTAATTAAACAAATAGTTTAATGGCTTATTTAGAGTATTAAAATCATAGTAACTCGAGTGCTGCTCAGAAAATTACAAATAATATATCCCTGGAATCAAAATTCCGTGGAGATTAGAGATATAATTTTAGTTTGATTTTTAGGCAACAGAAACTGTATAAATGATTTAAAACCCATTAAACACTATTTAAATCATACAAAAAGATCTATAACTCCGATTAGGGTGAATCTAACGCCTACTGGTTTGTATTAACGTCCTCTATCTAGTAAACCCAAGAAACAAATTTAATTCGACAGTTAGAACAGGTGTTACAACAGAACTATTAAAAACCCTATATTGGCAAGTAATTATTAATAACAAGTACTCCATTGCATTAATTGGCCTCTTGCATGCATCATATACTTTAGTATTGTTTAGAGAACTGAAGTAACAACCATTGTGACTTATTAAAATGTCATGCATGTATTTGTTGCATTTGTTTGATCTCTATATGCTATTGTTTATGTTATATGCAATTGTTTGCTCGATAGATTGCGAGAAGTGCAACGTGTGTGATTGCAACGAGTGTTTGAACGACTTCACCAACTATCAAGGCAAGTAGATGATACTTTGTTCATGATGTTGTCCTACTATTTCAATGCATTGTCGTGTATTTTGTAGATGCATGTGTAGGAAATTACTATCGCTATGTCCTATTATGTGGTAGGGCTTTCATGTAGATGAGCCACCGTTGGTAGATGTACTTAGCCATTCTATGATGAACGAGGGCAGGGTTACATCACTCAAGGTTGTTTCTAAATGTGTTGGTTTGCGAAAACTAAAAACAACTTAATCAATGAATCTCCTGGGTGTGATGGGATTGAAAATTTTGGTGGTATCATTGCAGAAAGGCACCCAGGTATCAATAAAAAAATGATTGGCTTCTTTATTTTGTAGCTTGCGTATACAACCATGTGCCAATAATGAAATGGGCGGTTGGTTGGACTCAGTAGGTTGTGGTAACTCGAACCCACGTATCCAGAGATGTAGAATTTTGGTAGGTTGGACCGGTGCGTGTCGGGTTTGGGGAGCTACTTCCCGAACGGTCCTTTCTTGGACTTCTCCCTATCATTACCCAATATGAGAGTGGTGGTACAAGCTGGGCTGGCCAAGTCACATGGGTAAAGTGTACTAACCCCTGTAGGGTGTATAAACTAATCGATTAGCCGTGTCCCCGGTTATGGACATCTGAGTTGTTTGATATTGAGTTCATGACATGTTTCTCGCTCATTCTAATTTCATAATTGCTTTAATGTTGATGGGTTAACTTAATTGGGATCTTTTCAAAGAAAATCAAAAACTGTTTAAGAAAGTAGGACAAAAGTGTTTGCAAATGCGAGCTAGCCACAGCCCCACTTGCCAAATATGCATGTAGATGTTAGCTCTATTGTCTCCTTTAATAGCTCTACTTTCCATACATTCCAAGTATTGACCCTTCGGGGCTGCTACGTTTTATGTTTTCCATTCTGAGTGATCAAATAGGTCACGATACTCCACTCAACAGTTGTTCGCCTGTGGCACAATTGAAGATGGAGCCTATCAATTGTTTATGCTTTCGTATGCTACTTGATATTGAGCTAGCCTTGTGCTAAGAATTATTGTAATAATTGCAAATTATGGATCAATTCGCTATTTATGATGCACTATTAAATTCTTTGGTATTCATCTGTACCGTGTGTGCCAGTGAACCGATCCAGGGATTGTCACTATACACATGAACTCAGCCTTATCAGGCGAGGGTGTTACACGCGCACGCCGCGGGTTGCGGGAATATAGTCGAGCCGAGATTTATTTTTCTATTTGGGAATATTAATTGTGTATTAATTATGAGTCATTAAAGGACGCGTTAATCAAGCGGCCGTTTCAACATCGTGGGCTGGTGCTGACTCGGTCGTGGGCTGTTGCCCATGTCCTACCCGACCTGCACTATATAAACAGGCAGACGCGAACCCTAGTCCTCACCAGCAATGAGAATGCATCTGCCTACTGATACATCCAAAACGTATCCACTTTCCCAAACACTTTTGCTATTGTTTCTCCTCTAATTTGTGTGATTTGGATGCAACTAACACGGACTGACGCTGTTTTTAGAAGAATTTCTTGGTGTCTCGTTTTTGTGCAGGAAATCAACTTTCAGGAAAAATCCCGAAAAATATCGCAAAACTCCTATTTTATCAGAAGACTCACAGAGCCAGAAGAAGAGACAAAGAAGGGCCACAAGGGGCCCACACCACCTGGTGGAGCGAGGCAGGCCAGGCCACGCCAGGGGGTGGTGTGTCCACCTCAGGCACCCCCTCGACCTCTCCTTCCGCCTACATAAGCCCTCTGACCTAAAAATATAGGGGGTTCGACGTTTTCCATATAGAGTTCTGTTGTGCTGCCACCACCAGAAACCTCGATTCGGAACCAGAAACTCCGTTTTGGCACCCTGCCAGGACGGGGAATTGGAGGAGATTATCACCGATGCCTCTCCATCAACCATCCATGTTTCCCCCATCCATGAGTGAGTAATCCCCCGCTGTAGGCTATGGGGATGGTAGGGATTGGATGAGATCTATCATGTAATTGAATAATATTGTTAGGGCATGGTGCCTAGTATCTATCGTTAGTGCTTTTTGACATTGTTGCAACTTGTTATGGTTAAAGCTTGTCACTAGGGGCCGAGTGCCACGATCTCAGATCTGAACATTTTATTGATTCATGATGATTTATTGTTTGTGATCTTACCTGCAAGTTGTTTACACATATCATTGTCTGAAATCCGAGGCCCCAAAGTGACAGAAATCGGGATAACCGGAGGGGATGGCTGTGATATGAGGATCACGTGTGTTCATGGAGTGTTAATGCTTTGCTCCGGTACTTTATTAAAAGGAGTACCTTAATTGCCAGTATATTCCCTTGATGCCCCACTACAACGGGCTGGCAGGACAAAACATGTTGTGCAAGTTCTCATTGCGAGCATGTATGACTATATATGGAACACATGCCTTTGCTATTTAGTACTTGGATGCTTTATCTTATTTATCTGCAAATGCCCTAGATCTTGATATTACATGAATAGTCTTGTCCATGCAACGCCCGTCCATCCATCCCTATGCCTACTGCACTTAAATCCTGCTGTTTACTACAATTGTTACTACTGCCTTTATTTTACTATTGTTGTTGCTTTGCTATTTCTACTACTGATAAACTGCTGTGAGCAAGACTATTTACAGGTGCAGCTGAATTGACAACTCAGTTGTTAAGGCTTATAAATATTCTTTGGCTCCCCTTGTGTCGAATCAATAAACTGGGTTTTACTTCCCTCGAAGACTATTGCGATCCCCTATACTTGTGGGTCATCAAGACTATTTTCTAGCGCCGTTGCCGAGGAGCATAGCTTTATTTATAAAGTTCACTTGGAATTATTATTGTTTGCTGCTATCCATTCATCATGGGTAAAACTCGTATGGAAAAGTTCCTATATTACCATCCACTACAAGAAGAGGTACAGTTCTGAACACCTTTGCTCCTCTTGATTCACCATCTGTTATGAGTAAGCTCCTTATAGCACCAGCACATACACATGCTGCACACACTGCTACTACTGCTGAATCTGAAATTGCCTCTGATGCTCATGATGTTACTTCTAATATGCTTGATGAGAGTGGTTCATTGGGTACTTTCCTAGATGCTACAATTTCTAGAACTATAATGGGAAACACTAAAACTCCTAATGAAGACTCTACTACACCTGCTAGTTCACCTAAGTCTGGAGATAGCTATGATATTAATGACACTTATATTGAGATGACTGGTGAATTTATTGAAGAATGTCGAAACACACATGGTGCAAGTGCTATTAAGAGTCTTCTTGAGAGACGTACTGTTAGACCCAAAATATTTCCTGATTCTAAGTTTGCCACATCTCCCATAAACATTAAAGATAAAGATTATGATTTCTCTCTTGATTTATCCTATATAACTATTATTGAGAAAGAACCTTTTTGTGGGACTGAAAATGAAAGTGTTGTGGCACATATGACTGAGCTTTCTACTATGAGTGGCTTATTTTCTGATGATATTAATATGCACACCTACTTTGTTGCTAAAATTTTCCCTTTTTCACTAAAAGGAGAGGCTAAAGCTTGGTTTAATAATTTACCTCCTGGATCCATTGATATCCCTGATTGCTTGATTGCTACTTTCTTTCAGAAATATTTTCCTCCTAGTGCTCGACATGCTATTTTGCAGAAACTTTTTGATTTTAAATAGGAAGAAGAGGAGAAATTGCCTGAATCATTGGCAAGGTTTTGTGCTTTGATTCATGCACATCCTGGATAGTTGTGTTGATTGTATTATAGTGGACTAACTGATGAATCTAGGACATACCTGGATAGTTGTGTTGATTGTGTTTTTAGGAAAATAACTCCTAAAGAAGCTAAGGAATTAATGGATAAAATTAGCAAGAATTATGATGATTGGACTACACCTGAGCCAACTACACCTGAACCAACTTGCGGTGACCCAGCATACCACTACATGATGTAGTACACTATAGTCATTGACATAACACCAATAAAACACCGTTCACTAGTATTACATCCCTCAGAGCGGTACAACAGAAACATGGCAGGTCCAAGACATGACTATAGGTTACAACTTGACTCTTTACAAAAGATCCAGAGAACACTCTAGGTTAAAGATAGAGAAAGAAACTTCTTACAAAGAAGAATCAGAAATAAACAACTCAAAAACTATCATACTAATAAGACTAGTATCTGAACTATTGGTCTGGCATTGTTGCTATTGCAATACACTATAGAAGTAGGTTATATGGCTAGATATTATATTCCTATCTAATCAATAACTTCGTCTTCACTTGAGTTGATGTATATGTTGACTTTCCTGACTTTATTGAAGAACTTTAGCTTCTTGTGATGATTCCTGGAGCATAAATTGATCTAGACATTGTTTGTACTGGCTTTAGAACCTAGCAAGGGTTAAGAAGATACTTTGAGTACGAGCATACTCAGCAAGTTCACTAGAAAAGGAGTGTTTGATGCACTATATCTACAGCCACAGACCATAGGTCATAGGCAATGCAGGTTTTTGTAAACATTTCTTCAAAGGATTGATTTTATTCTGAAAAGCTATGTCCGCCAGCCTTCACAGGTTTACTAGAACTTTCATGGAGTTCCTTTCCCGCCGTGTTCGCAGCTCCTTCCCGGAACAGGGAGTAACAAGTTGCAGTTCTTCAACTCTGCAGAGGTGCGTTACTTTACCCATGAGAGATCAAATCCTTGTTGCACAACCGGGCGATCTTTGCCGTCCACACTTCCTATGGTGTGGTGCCCAGTACATGATCCAAGCCAATCACTGTCCTTCTCCGCAACCCCTCATACCTGACGGATTGCACATCAGGCCTAGGATAAAACTTGTTTCCATTATCAACCTAAGGTGTACAACCCTCATAGATACCAGAAGTCGTGGGACGTTGAGGGATCCCACCCATAACCTGCTAACCCTCTACAAGAGGAGTTGCAACAATGGCCCGGTCATCCGTTGGCATGCGAGAGGGAGCCGATCCAGCTGACTTCTCCGTCCCATTCCAAATCTCATAGTTAATGCATAATATACGACGCAAGAATCACTAGATACATTGGTTGTTAAGTCCTAGAAATTATGTTTCTTTACCACCGGAACTTCCATAGTAGGTTATTACCTCATGGTAAATAACCTATAATCATATTATTATGAAAATAGTGTTTTCTGACCTTTTTGAAATGCAGGTGATGACAACACTGGATTTGTAAAATACTTTACAGAAAATAATCAAAGGCCATGAGCAAGTGTGAACTTGCCTTTTGTGATTGCAAGATTATGCACTCACGGACTTCGAGACAATATAAGATCCAATAAATCAGCATCATTGGTCTGGTAAGGACTAATGTTTAAAGAAGCAATATGCTATTATGCATAAGTAATGTTATGCATTTTTATAAAACTCCAAAGTGTATTCCCAATACTTTAAGTGAAGTGAACTTAGGTGATTTCTTTATGAGTTGGTTCATCTTTAAATTTTAATTTATAGGACATTCATTTATAAGGAACTTAAGTCTTGATATACAAGATATAAGTAGAGTGCAATAGTAATGTAAGATTGAGATTAGTTACTATTTGGTTATTATGATGAAAGTCTGTGTATTGGTTTGTTTAAGGGTTGAAGGAAATTATTATAGAGTTATTGTTTGAAGTGGCAAAAAGAATAATCTTCAAAGAAAAGGTTTCTTTGATAAGGTTCAAACAATCTTTAAGGGTTAATAGAATGTGGTCGATGTCTCTTGGCGTTTGTTTGATTTTTTTGGTCTTGAGATACTTTCTGTCTTAATTGAAATAGACCAAAGTTAACTATTAAATATAAGTATTTTATTAGACATGATGTTTATAAGCTTTTGTGACTAAAGTTAATTTTAAAAGGGTAAATAAACTTAAGATGTAATTTGTTTTAATTATTCTCAAGTTTTGGAGTTATGTTGAGCATGATTAAGAAATAATGATTATTCACTATATTACATATGAGTGATACACAATACTTATTTAAAAGGGTTTTTAATTTGAATATTTAATATTTTTTAAAAGAATATTTTAAATTTAATAGTTATACTTAAGCTTGATTATGAATTCAAGTTATGGTTTTGGAATTAGTACTTAGATATTAATTATTTAATATTTTATATAAAATTGTGATTATTTCTTACTTAAGAATTGTTTTTTTTTGAAGAATTTACCAAATAGATAATAGAGAAGGATTCATTGCCTTAAAATTTTAAAAACCTTTCTAATGGTACATTTAATTTTTTTCTACTATGATATATCTATTTAAGATCATAAAAATGGTTTTTTTAAATATTATACTTATGTTTCTAAAATTCCCTAAAGGAGTAAATGTATTTGAATATTTACTTCAAATTTTATTTATAGAAGAGTTAAGTTAGTATTTTTATAAAATAGTGGATTTATTTTTATACACAAAAATGATTTTTATTTAGTTTTAGGTATTATTTTTATCTTTATAAAATTCCATAAAGGATTAAATGTATTTAAATACTTACTTCATTTTTATTTATATATAAAAATTATACTAGTATTTTTATAAAATAGTAGATTTTTTTTATACACAAAAATGATTTTTATTCATTTTATTCCTTTTTGGGATTTTCCTTATTTTATGAGACTTCGCTTGGGACTTAATGGTGTTAATATTTATTTGCTTTATATTTATATTAACAAGTAAAATTATAAGTTTTATATGTAGATATTATTCTTGTGGTTATTTTGATGTATCATATGTATTTTGGGGATTTTTATATATTTTTCTAGTGCTTTAAATGTCAAAAGGGCATTTTGGTAATTTTTATTTTATTCTTCAATTGATTTTTTTTATAAAACTAGGCCCAAAGGTTCCACCTATAGTCTGTTTGGCTGGCCACTTTGGACGGCCCGGCCCAGCTAAGCCAGGCCTGAGGCACTTCACCCCGGCCCGTCCCCTCTCCTCTCTCACTCCACGCACGCACACACCTAACCCGCATACACACCTCCCCGTTCCTCCTTTGACTTCGCCACCGCCAGGCCGATTCTAGCAGAACAGGATGTTGCGCTGCCGCCATCGCTGAAGCTCTGCCACGATCGACGATCCGCCTCTATTTTGATTTGGTTTTGAAGCCCTATCGAATTCGCCCCTAATGCCTTTTTGTTCAGGCCTGATGTCATCGTCGGTGTTGATCTGGCCGATTCCAGCTCCCGCTGGTATTGCTGTTCTTCAGCATAATCTCTTCTGGCCCTTCTCTGTCGACTTTAGCCGCCGATTCACTCTGCTTCACCCTCGGGCAACTCCCCTCTGGTTCCTATGGAACCCTAGCCATGCGGATTTGGCAAGGTCGCTGACGCGGCTTCTCTGACCCCCATGTCCCAGCTACTGCTCGAGGAAGACTAGAACATCTGCCAGCTCGATCCCAATCTTCTTCTCCCGCACTTTTCACACCGGTGTGGTACTACAGCAGCTACTGTGGTCTACTCCAATCTTTAATGCCGGAGGGACGGCATCCTGGGATTCAACCCCGGCGTCTACCTTCTTTTCTACTCCATTAACCATGCCTCTAGTCAGGTAATTCTCATGTGACCGGCCTTCGAGCCGAAGAACAACTCTAGGTATGGGATTTAGGTTTAGGTAATTTTGGAATTGGGATTGTGGTTATGATCTTCTGAACAATTTTTAGGTGATAATGGAGATGTTGCGATGTAGGTTTTATATGTTACTATGTACCATTGGCTTGATTGTATTTGTGTGTTGAATCTGCTCATGTGTGCCCTCTTTTGGTTCAGTCCAAGTTAATTATTTAGTTAGTGTGTTGATCTGATCTGAAGAAATGAACAAAATCTATTTGATTAAGTTTTGGTTAGCTCCTGCTAGTATATTAAGGACTTGGTTAGATGCAGATGAGTATATAATTTATAAGGATAATGTACAATTGTAGTTTCTTGCAACAGTGGTGTGTGAGAAGTGTAAACAAATTCAAATATGCATAGATAATGTAGTACTGATTGTAATTTCATGGTTTTCTTCTAGAACACTAATAAGATGATACTCTTGTTTATGTAAATATTCTAGTCCTGCCTAGTAGATAATCATGTTCATGGCTGGCATATATTATTTTGAAAAGATAAAAATAACAGATTGTATTTCCTCAAACAATATGTAAAAGTGTGGTTAGTATATGCTTGAGATAATAATTGTATTTTTACTAGGACATATATGCTAGACATAAAGTAGTTTTTACATATGCATTAATGATGTGACTTATTTCTTGTGGATCAGATGTAAATTTCCTGGTATGTATATTGTAGAATAATTATAGCTATGTTGGCTAGCTATATTTTATTTCAGGACAGGTTCCTCTAAGTTTCTAGTGATCATATGTTCACCAGATCCTTGTAGTACAACTCTAGAGAACATATATGATTTCTTTGATGGTTTGGTAGTGTTTTTAATAATCTATAATTGATTGACTTGCTCCTAGACAATCTGGTTGCTATCTAGCAACACTATTAATATCCTTCAACTCCCTCTCATAGCCTCTTTGTTAAAATTATTAAGAATAAATTTGTGATGCATTTGATCAAAACAAGATCCTATCATAGCCTCCTGGACAGCAGAGATCCAAGTTCATCTGCATGGTTACCATCTTCGATCTGGCGCGTTGCGTTCAGAGAGAGGGCGAAAACCCCTGCGATTACCTTGCCAGGTGGCTCCGTATACGAGCCGATCTGGCCTACTACCCCGATGATAATGCTATATATCACTTCGTGGAAGGACTGGACCGTGGCACGCTTCTCCGGCATTCTCTAAGACGGCAGCAGGCGTTAGGACGCCTTACCCTTGAAGGCATGGTGAGCACTGTCAACAACTACACGGAGGCTGATGCGGCAGCTTAGACAGCACTTGCGCTCATTGACGGAGATCCTCCAATTCAGCCACCGCCACCACCTCCTCCGGCCGCCATCATCGCAGCTGTGCCACCACCTCCAGTCATCATCGCTGCTGTTGCACCTCCACCGCCCATCATCAAGGAAGTCCTGGCACCCTCCGACTCTATTATTGACGCGTTTTATGCTGACTTCAGTGCAGATTCAAAGGAGATAGATTTCAGTCCAGAGGAACTAGACTCCGCAATGCAGGAGATGGAGGAGGAATACACGCGCGACGAGCAAGCCAACAATTCCATCACGTCTCGAGGGGTGTTCGTCACCATTGGGACGGTGATGGATGAAGATCAACCCGGACGAGCTCTGCTTACAGCGCTGGAGAAGGGGAAGGGGCCACTTATTGCTGCTCACGATGATCACGCAAAGGTCATGCCTACTCCTCCTAACCCAGTGCAGCAGCCGCAGGAAATCTGCACCGGCCCGAGCAACAATAATACCACAAACTTGCCGCCTCCGGCATCTACGTCTGCAGCAGCCCAAGTTACTCCAGCTGATAGAGTGATGTACGGCAATCTCCTCATTGAACCACTAACCATATCTCATATCCGGAACGTGACTCATCTTGACAAGAAGCGCCAGCAGCTGCTGGAGGAAGCGCAGGCCATCACGGAGCAAGGAGCTAAGCTAGATCGAGATCTGGTCAAGCGGAGATGTCCACAGAGAAATCTAGAGCAATGGAGGCCGAGTACAAGACTTTGCTGCAGCAGCAGAAGGCCAAGAAAGCTCCGGCTCGCGTCATCAATGATCCTGGTGTAAGGCGAAACCTAGGATGGGCTCCCTCGAAGCCGGCACAGGCTAAGCCATACATTGACAGTGAAGGCAAGCAGGTGATGCCCACCCCACTCCTTAACCTTGCCGTCGCCAAGACCCTTCTGGAGCAGGATAGATCGCCCGAGGCAGTGGAACAGGTCTATGACCTAGTGGCCAAGGCGGTGAAGCAGCAGGAAAAGGCCACCTCTCAGAGGCTTGAGTCTGACCCAGCGCTTTGCCAATCTAGCCAGTATAAGCCGCCAAGGGACATATCTGCTCTTGATGTCGGGTCCCAGACGGGTTCATCAGAACGAAGACGGAGGGATGCGTGCAACAGGAAAGATGCTATCCCCATATCCTCCAACCTTGGAGAAAAGGCCCGACCTCGTCGCCCATCGCCACCGCCCCGGTCCCCCCGACATCGCGAAGATTACAAGGATCACCATCATACGGATATGCCCCCACCAAAGCAGTGCGACATTTTCATCCGCGACAACGCGGAGCAGACCCGTCATGACGGAGAGTGCAACCAAGGACACAGGAGCAGGTCACGCCATGACCCTCCGCGTCCGGCAAGTAAGCGTGATAGGCGTGAGGCATCGCAGGAGGGTAACAACAAGAAGGCTAACCCACCGCCACCTCCGCCTTCGTCACCACCAAGCAGTCACCATGGTGGAGGAGGCCCGCGTCTTTCACGCAGCCCATCCCCTGTTGACAAGAAGAAGAAGAACCCGGAGCCGTACGATGCATGTTCGCGGATCGATAAGATCCACGAGGCCCGGGAAGGACCATACCTAGGACCACGTTGCTTTGGACCTGCAATACGGTCCGCAACTTACCCCAAAGGTTTCCGGATTGACAAGACCATCAAGCCCTATGACGACACTGCCAAGCCAGCCACATGGTTGCAGGACTACGGCAACGCGGTGGAGATTGCCGGAGGCAACCCCAATGTCACCGTCAAGTACCTCCCGTTAATGTTGGCGGGCACGGCCCGTCAATGGATCGACGACTTGCTGGAGAAATCTATCTACAATTGGCTGGACATGCAAGAAGCGTTCACCAAGAACTTTGAGGGTACATACAAGTGTCCCTGCACTATTGGCGATCTACAGCGGTGCGTGCAAGAGAAAGACGAGACATCTCGCGCCTACCTCTCCCGCTGGCTGGGCATGAAGAATTCCTACGCAGGTGTGCATGCTCAGACCGCCATGGACGCCTTCATCGATGGGTTGGAAAGGGGCACGTTGCTCCGACATAAGCTGAAGCGCTTGCAGGACAATCACCAGCTTGACTTGAATCAGATGATCCAGTTGGCCAGTGAGTTCGCAGCTGCCGACGATGATGGTCGCGGCTCTTTGCCGGCAATATCCGTTCCAACTCAAGCTCGGAGGAACAGTAGTACAAAGCGAAAAACATCTCTAGAAGAAAAGCAATCTACCGACATGGTCGCTATGACTTTTGCAGGACGAGGTGATGGCGGACAACATGGCCGAGGACGGGGAGCTGGTCGTGGGCAGCAACGAGGAAGTGAAACTACCTCGGCGCCGCTCCGCGTTCCCCAAACCTACGAGGAGTACCGCGATATGCCGTGCCTCGTACACCTCGACGTCAACAGTAAGGCCAGCCATACTAATCGACACTTCAAGTTCGTGAACGACCTCAAGGAAGACCCAGAGTCCGGCTACAAGCAAAGTCCAAAGAACAGACCGCGATGCAAGGGAAAGGGGAAGAATAAGGAGGAGGAGTCCAAGGATTCAAGTGACATGGATGAGGAAGTTGACCCCAAGCACACCGCCAAGAGCGACGACAAGGGCAAGAACCCCTTCGCGAAGAAGGCGCCAGTCTACCACACTTTCCTTGGGACCCCCACCGTCCGACAACAGAAGACCTCCCTGAGGATCCTGATGGCTACTCTCCCCCCAGTTCCCCAGTACCTGCGCTGGTCGGAGGTTCCAATTACTTGGGATAGGACGGACCACCCAGACCTTATCCCTACAGAGAACTAGTACGCCATGGTCATCAACCCCTTGATTGACGGCGTGGAGTTCACCCAGTGTATGGTGGATAGTGGAAGCAGCATCAACATCATGTACCTGGATACACTGCAGAAGATGAACTTGACGGAGGCAAATCTAAGGCGGACCAACACCATCTTCCACGGTGTAGTTCCTGGTCGGGAGGCTCGGTCCCTTGGGTGCATTACACTTCAGGTTGCCTTTGGTGATGTTAATAATTACCGCCAAGAGCGCATGACCTTCGAGGTGGTCCCCTTCAAGAGCGTGTACCACGTCATATTTGGTCGCGACATCTTCCACACGTTCATGGCCAAGCCATGCTTCGTCTACAACAAACTCAAGATACCCGTACCAAACGGTGTCATCACCATATCCGGAAGCTTTACCAAGGCAAGGGAGTGCGAGATCAATGAAGCAGCTGTTGCGGAAGCTGTCCTCTACAGCGAAGAATTCAAAGAGATCTAGAGCAAGGTCGATGACTCAGAGATGCCCTCGTCGAAGAAGCAGATCTCCGACTCTACTCCTGCGTTCAAGGCCGCCATCGAGACCAAGCCGGTGGAACTTGTGGTAGGCGATGCCTCCAAGGTCACCGCCATTGGGACGAACCTGGATCCCAAATAGGAAAGAGCGCTCGTCGAGTTCCTCCATGAGAATAGGGACATATTTTCCTGGCAACCTGCTGACATGAAAGGTGTACCTAGGGAACTTGCCTAGCACTGCTTAAACATTGATCCAAAATCCAAACCAGTGAAACAACCTCTACAACGCTTTGGAGATGAGAAGAGACGCGCCATTGGCAAAGAGATAGCTAGGTTACTTAAGGCTAGATTTATCCGAGAAGTCCTTCACACCCAATGGGTGGCCAATCCAGTACTTGTCCCCAAATAGGGAACCAATGAATTAAGAATGTGCGTTGATTACACCGGATTGAACAAAGCATGTCCCAAAGATCCGTTTGCTTTGCCTCGCATTGACCTAGTCATTGACTCGACGGCTGGCTCAGAACTTTTGTGTTTTCTGGATGCATACTCATGATACCACCAGATCAAGATGAGGAAGTCAGACCAATTGGCCACTTCGTTCACTACCCCATACAATACGTTTTGCTATGTTACGATGCCCTTTGGGCTGAAAAACGCAGGTGCTACGTACCAGCAGACAATGCAACGTTGCCTTCACGACCAAATTGGTCGGAACGTTCACGCCTATGTGGACGATATCACGGTGATATCTAAAAAGTTAAACGACTTAATCTCCGACTTAAAAATAAACCTTTGATAATCTCCAGAAATACAACATGATGCTTAACCCTAAGAAGTGCGTCTTAGGGGTTCCAGCCGGCAAATTGTTGGGTTTCATCGTTTCCCAGCGCGGAATCGAGGTCAACCCGGGGAAAATCAAGGCCATCTTGAACATAAATCGTCTGACATGCCTAAAGGACATTCAACGACTAACAGGTTGTGTTGCAGTAGTTAGTCGGTTCGTCAGCCGACTTGGAGAGAAGGCTCTGCCGCTGTTCAAGTTGCTGAAGAAGGCGGACAAATTCACATGGACAGACGAAGCAGACGCAGCTCAAGGATATTCTTTCCTCAGCGCCTATCCTTGCAGCACCCGAGCCTGGAGAACCCCTGTTAATCTATATGGCGGCAACCAACCAGGCAATCAGCATCGTCGTCGTGGTAGAGCAGAAGGAACCAGGATATGAGCACGGAGTTCAACGACCATGTTACTATGTGAGCGAGGTCTTGACGGAGTCCAAGCAGCGTTACCCGCACTACCAGAAGATAGCTTATGGAGTATTCCTTGCTTCTCGGAAGCTGACGCACTACTTTTAGGAGAACCCAATCATAGTGGTGAGCAAGACTCCACTATCCGACATAATCAACAACAGCGATGCTACAGAAGGGTCGTGAAGTGGGGCATTGAACTTGCCACCTTCAAGATCACTTACAAGAGACGCGACGCTATCAAGTCACAAGCCTTGGCGGATTTTGTTGCAGATTGGACAGAGATGCCAGACGCTACTCCGTTGCCGGAACCAGAGGGCCGGTGACGGATCAAAGCTGCTCAATGCCTCGGGGGCTAGTGTACAACTACAATCACCAACAGGAGACAAGCAACACTACGTTCTGCAGATCCACTTCGAGGCTACAAACAACACGGCAGAGTATGAAGCACTCATTCACGAACTACGTGTAGCCAAGGATATTGGCATCAAGCGCATAGTTTGCTGTGGAGATTCCGATTTGGTTGCCCAGCAGGTGGCTGGCACCTGGAATGCGCGGAACCCTATGATGGCGGCATATCGAGACGAAGAGATAGCCAAGAACTTATTGGGCTACGAAGTCAAGTATGTACCTAGGGAGAAAAACGAGGCAGCTGATCTGCTGTCTAAGCTTGGATCAGGGCGCAAGCAAATTCCGCCAGGAGTTTTCCTAGAGCATCTGCGCAAACCATCCGTGAAGGGAGCCGACATCGACAACCCGGATAGAGCTGACTCTTTCGTCAACATGTTGACCAAGGTCCCTCCGGCTTGGACAAAACCGTTCATGGAATATCTCGAACACAGAACTTTGCCCGACGACGAGGTCGAAAGACGGCAAATAGTACGACGAGCAAAGGGTCATACCATAATCAATGGACAACTCTACAAGAGGAGCACTACGGGTGTATACCTAAAGTGTGTTTCCCAGCTAGAAGGTATGGAAATCCTACGCGAAATCCATCTCGGAGATTGCGGGCATCACACCGCTCCTCGATCGTTGGTCGCGAAAGACTTCTGGCAAGGATTCTACTGGCTGACCGCGAAGGCGGATGCCGACAAGCTGGTTGAGACATGCATGGGATGCCAGTACTATTCCCGACAACCACATGTTCCTGCTGAAGAATTGCGAACAATACCAATAACTTGGTCGTTCGCAGTCTGGGGCTAGACATGGTGGGACCGTTAAAGACGGCACCTTGTGGGTTTACGCATCTGCTTGTAGCAGTTGATAAATTCACTAAATAGATAGAAGCTAAACCCATTAGAAAGCTTGATGGGGGCAACTGCCCTCAGGTTTGTCCGGGATCTAGTGGTGAGATTTGGTCTCCCACATAGCATTGTCACCGACAACGGAAGCAATTTGTCACTCAAAGAAGTGGATGCTTATTATTGGGAGAAAGGCATCCGACTTGACCTTGCATCTGTGGCACACCCACAATCCAATGGTCAGGTTGAGCGAGCCAATGGATTAATTCTGCAGGGAATCAAGCCACGTCTGGAGACACCGCTACATAGAGCAGCTGGAGCCTGGGCGGAAGAATTGCCATCTGTGCTGTGGAGTTTACGAACTACACCCAACAGATCCACCGGCTACACCCCTTACTTCATGGTATATGGAGCAGAAGCCATCCTGCCTTCCGACATACTTCACTATGCACCAACGGTTGCCGCCTACGACGAAGATGATGCTGAAGAATCCAGATGCCTAGATGTGGACCTTCTCGAGGAGGAGCGCATTTTGGCATGCCAAAGATCCGCCATTTACCAGCAGAAGCTACGCAGCTATCATAGTCGCCGCGTTCGGCATCACTCGTTTAAAGAGGGGGATTTGGTGATCTGACTTAAGCAGAAGAAGTCACACAAATTATCCCCGCCATGGGAAGGACCATTCATCATAAGCAAGTCGCTACTCAATGGGTCTTACTACCTCGTTGACAATCGTGAACTGAAGGATAGACCCAACAAGGATCATAAGCGTAAGCGACGTGACCCGGATGATGAATACCCGGAGCTTGATCGGCCATGGAACATAGCACAGCTACGTCCTTTTTACACTCACTACTAGGAAAACGGCAGTTAGTGGCACACCTAAAAAGAGCATCTGTGGCGCACTAGCAGTGCGCCACGGGCCTTGCGCTACGGCTATCTCAGCTGGCAAGATCGCCTAGTGCGCCACTTGCCACGGTTGTGTCGACATAGGCGTAGCGCACCTGCTAGTGCGCCACGGCTATGTGGGCAGGTCCGCTACGCGTAGGATCTTCTGTGGCTCACTTCCCAGTGCGCCACTAAGCTTCTAAAGTGCGCTTTAGGTGTAGTGCGCCACAAAAGGTTGGTCATGTGCGCCACAGGTGTGTTTTTTGTTTTTTTAATTTCTGAGCCATATTATATAAAATATAGATTATATACAATATTACAGCAGATATACACACACAGATACAAGATATACAATTATATATATAAATACACAATTTGAAAAACAAGATTGAAACAAATACATATAGATAAGTCTCATACATGAATACATAGTATAAGTTACATTGTTTCGATCAAGTTACAAAGTAGTTGGTGACATGCGAATACATGTGTCGATCGAACAAGTTAGAGCTCGGAAGCTCGCCTAGACATCTAAACTAGCTAGACACAAACACGGGATAAGCAACCAAAGAAGATAAGCATGATCACCGCCGCGACGAAGGTGTAGGTCTTCATCCGGTTCCTTGTCCTAACTCCCGCTAGATAGCGCGTGTATCTAGCTTCCGCCTCCGCCATAGTGTTGTACCCTTTGTAGCTATTGCCGCTGAAACGGTGCACCTGTCTCCGGCAGTCTTCCCAATCATCATAGACTCCGGGAACCCGTTCCTTGTACACGACGTACCACGTCATCTATAAGTTGACAATAATAATTAACAGGTGATTGAAAAAAAAAATATAATTAAAGTCTCATATGAAGATACACTTATAGAAAGAACTCCTAAATCAAAAAGACCAAACTCAAAAAGCATGCCTCATATATAACTAGGTTGTTCGACACAGAAATATGCTATGATGGAACCGTCCGCCAAGTAGGATGCACAACACCTGGACCTGTGCATAGCACAAGGCGGACAATCCCATCGCAGCACATTCACATATATAGTGTGCCACGACATTCAATCATCGGCATTATTCTCGAAAAAGACCAAAGTAACTCGAAAAGAATGCCTCATATATATATACATAGGTTGTTGGACATAGGAATATGCTACGATGGAACTGTAAGCCAAGTAGGATGCACAACATCTAGACTTGTGCATAACACAAGGCTTACAGTCCCGTCGTAGCACATTCACATATATATTGTGCCAAGACATTTCAATCATCGGCATTATTCTCGAAAAAGACCAAAGTAGCTCGAAAAGAATGCCTCATATATAACTAGCTAGGTCGTTGGACACAGGAATATGCTATGACGGAACGGTAAGCCAAGTAGGATGAACAATTCCTGGACTTGTGCATATCACAAGGCTAACTATCCCGTCATAGCACATTCACATATATATTGTGCCACGACATTTCAATCATCGGCATATTCTCGAAAAAGACAAAAATAACTCGAAAAGAATGCCTCATATATAACTAGCTAGGTCGTTGGACACAGGAATATGCTACGACGGAACAGTCAGCCAAGTAGGATGCATAATTCCTGGACTTGTGCATATCACAAGGCTAACTATCCCGTCGTAGCACATTCACATATATATTGTGCCATGACATTTCAATCATCGGCATTATTCTCGAAAAAGACAAAAATAACTCGAAAGAATGCCTCATATATATACATAGGTCATTGGACACAGGAATATGCTACGATGGAACCGTGAGCCAAGTAGGATGCACAAGACCTGGACTTGTGCATATCACAAGGCTCATAATCCCAACGTAGCACATTCACATATATAGTGTGCGACGACATTTCAATCATCGGCATTATTCTCGAAAAAAGAGTAAGGAAAAAAAGAAGGACCAAAGTGAGCAAAGGACCAAAGAGTAAGCAAAAAAACCAAGCATTGATTGATATATAATAATAATAAGAAAAAAGAAGTAAGCGATGATTCATAAACCTAATAAGATAAGTATAGTAGCATGTACACTTGTCCACACACACACAAAGGTCATCTATAGTTTGTAACTACAACTAGGCCAACATCAAGCCTTATGGCTCGACTTAGGGAACGGGAGGACGCCTTGTCTCGTCATGAACTTCCTATAGTCACCATGCATCTCTAGGCGATCTTCTATGTCATGGTTATTCGGGATATTTCCTCCATAGAAGATCCCCCCCGAAGTCATGACATCATGAAAGATGATTGCCCCAAACTGCTGCTGGATGCGATACATCTCTTGTCTAATATCTAAATCATTGATCTTGGCCTTTGCTTCGGCCCACTGTTTGAGAGGATCCGCAGAATTCTGGTGAAGTAGGAACGCCTCATGTGATGGAGTGCGAGTAGGCTTCCTTCATCGTTTTACCGCTTCACGCAGGGGAACTCCGTTACGTGGTTGAAGACGTGCCTACCGAACTTGACCTTCGTACGCACGAAGGTGGTGCCTTCCGTCGAGGCAAAGCCAGTGAGAGCATCATACAGAACTTCCTTGATCTTATCGTAGTTTTTCTTGTTTTCTAGACTCCCCGAGTCGAAATACGTGGCGTGGGAATGCTTCGATTATAAGGAGATGAGCGTGCAGTGTTCATCTCTGCGCAATAAATTCAAATGGAATGTGTTGGAAAAAGAATGATGATGATCTAATAAAGCCAATCGACGGTGGCGAGTCAATAACGACATACTCGGGAAAGTAAGGCACGAGAATGTATTCCTTTGTCTTGTTCGCCACGAGGATTCTTTTTGGTACGAGGCCACGATACGTCGTTCGGCGGGGGAACCCAAGCAGCCGTCACGCATGTAGTAGGGGTCCACTATAGTGATGCTCGGTGTGTTCTCTCTAATGATCTGCATGGCCAGGCTGAGAGAAAACAGACAGACCATGGTATAGTGCAGCGGGTATAGGTGGAACATATTGAAGATGTCGTCGAACCGCAGGAAGAATAGATCCGCAGGGGCATTGTCGACGAATCCCAAGCCTGGTGGCACCTTAACCACGAATACCGGGTGCGAGGGATCTTTCTCCGATAGAAGGCGTCTCTCTATCGTCAGCACGCCGTCATGCACACTCTGTAGTTCCGAATTGGAGAGCTTCCGCAAATTCTTAGGTAGCATGGGCTCACCCACCACATGAATCCTCCACATAATACCCTCGGGTCTTGGTGGCCCGTCCCGAAACCTGATCGGATTCGTAGTTGTTGATGCCACCGGCTGGCTCAAGCTGCTAGATTTTCTTTTCCTGGCCTTTTTTCCTTTTGGAGAGGCAGGGCCGCATCTCGAGCACCGCCGCCTATGTAGTGTGTCGGGCTTAGAATAAAGGGCGTTGGTTGTATCACCGGCTCAGAAGGCGCAAGCTGGAGGCGTCTCCTGAGAACCAAACAGACGCTTGGTGATAGTGGCTTTCTCTGAGGGGCCACCAGCTAGGTCTTCTTCGCTAAATTGAGTGTTGAAGAAGTGATCATTCCAGTCTTCGTCGTCCTCGGCCGGATCCTGCGCCATGTGCATATCATCAACATGATCATCTGACCCACCGCTTGGAGGTGACGGCGAGGGCGGTAAGGGGGCCTTGCCACTGCTTGTCGCTGGCACGACAGGCGGTGCTGTTGTTTGTGGCCTGATGGCCCCCACCGTCCCCAAACGGATCATGCTCTTTGGCCATAGCAAGAATAAGCCGAAGCAAGTTCTGAGGACAGACGGCTCTTATTCATCCGCTCCTGGGGGTTGAATGGGAGGTTCCAGGTCGTCGCAGCCCCTTAGCACCCGACTAATTTTAACCCTGTGCACGCTATCTGACATCGGCCTTGAGTGGAACGTGCGCTGCAAGGGTTGAACGATGGTACCCTTGGAAACATCCCTCGGCTCGTTGTTCACGTAGCATAAGAGAGTGCAAGGAACATCCGTCTGCGGAAAACATGTACGGCGTCGTCAGAGATGCCATAAGAGTAATAGATGGCATGAAAGGCGGTAATTAAAGCAATTTTTTTACCGTGATGGCGTCGAGATCGGCTAATGTCGACGCACCGCATACGACGACGGGCGTGCAAGAGACGGAAGGGCTGCTTGATGGCGCTGTTGGCACGTGTATTATCCCTACCGATGGGTGCTTGAGCTCCGTGCCGCGACGATGGCGGGCACCAACATGTACTCGGCGCCGGTGATGGCAGGGAGTCACCAACACTTGCGGCCATGCTAGCAGACGGAGTCACGAACACGTAGTTCGCTGATTCGTCGGCACCGCGTTGTTCGAGTGGTCGCGACCATGCTTGGAATCGCACGGCCCTACTCGACCACCCGCACTCCAGTTCGCTATTGACTCCACCAAGGTAGACAGGAAGGACGTGAGGGTGATTTCGTGTTGTCTTGACGATCTGCGGGATCCGCGCCACTTGTTCCTTAAGTTCTTGAACCTCGCTTTTCCTCCTCGCTCCTTCCCGACGCGCCACATGCGTCGGCGGTGGACCAAAATGATCCACCCAATTCTACCCCGAGGTCGGCTAGACGGCCACCGACAACGGCTTCTTCATAATCGGCTCTATTTTCTGGCCCGGTTCATCACCCTGTTAAAGGGTTATCCCACTGGTGGCCGTCCGACCACAGGATGAGGAACCCCGGGATCCATGACTAGCAACAATTTCCCCCATAAGAAGTAACGGTGAATCATTTAGATCATCGATTAGATTGCAATCGAGTTGATCCGCGTAATTAGATTATACTTACCACAATTTCCTCGAATTCCTTCACCGCAGATCCGCGGTGAGTTGTTTGGTTTTGGGTCCACATGGTACGGGCCTCGATGAAGTTTCGAACCTGCCGGGTTGAATTTATAAAGGGTTTTCTATCCCCTTGGATCTATACCCTTCGTCCTCCTTATTCCATTTGGCCTCCGCGGTTCTGTATCCACCAGATCCGAGATGGTGATGACCTATATTCATCGCCTGCAGCACCTTTCCCTGATTACTATTGGCCAGGGCTCTTTCGGATTCACACCTCTCCTTGAACTCCCGCAACTGATCTTCGGTGATCTGCGGGTCAATCTTCTGATTCACCTCGAGACTTTTGACTTCTTTATAGATCTTCTTCTTTATCCGGGTTCTCTAGCTGGACAGGGCGGTGCTCATCTTTGTGAGGGAGGATTTCTTTACTTCGTTCCCATGATAATTTGTGTCCCGATACTTAGCGGGGAACTTGTATCTTGCGTGCAGCTTCTCGAAGAGGAGTGTGCGCAAGTGGCCATTATCTTTATGCCGGAGATTCTCGGTGTTGATCGAGATGGTTGTCTGGGTGATAGCCGCCACTTTCCCACCGTACCCTTTGACGACAAGGGCGGGCTCCAAAGGAACCCCTGATGGGCTCACTTTGGTAATTTCCTCCCTGACCGTGTCGACCCTGTTCGGGCGCCGGTCCTTCGAGTTCTTTTTCTTCTTCTTAGGAGGATTGCTACCACTCCCTGTGCCCTCGCCGCCATCAGTGGTTTCATCGTCCGCCGTTCCTTCGGCTTCTTCCTCCGCGTCTTCCATCTCATCATCCTCACTCTCCGAAGGATGGTATTCTTCATCGTCTTCTAGCCGCTAGGCCGCCTCCCAGAATGTCAATTGTTTATTCGGAGGTCTGAGTTCTCCTTCAGCACTGATGCACTTAGAACATCCAGCCTCGTCGTTGTCACACATCTTTGCACTAATAAAAAACAAATAATTGGTTAAATGCACGGAAAAATCCGGCATGACCTTTGCTAATTTTCTTAAACTAGGAGTGCCCGATTTCTGCCAAAACGGAAGTTAATCAACATTCCGGCAAAAATCGGGATTCATTTCATACAAGAACCTGCATACACGACATAATAAAGTGCTTCATATACAAGCACAAGCACAATTTCAAGTGCTATAGCAATAACAGCCTAGAAGGCACTTGAAAAACTGTTTGATCTCATCCTGGCTTAGAGTGAAGCAAGAAGGAGGGTAGTAATATTCGTTCTTCTTGAAATTTTTACCCTTCCAACGACCTTGTGTTGTCTCCGACTCATGATCATCGTCATCTTCCTGATCATCAGGAGTAGTGCGTCCTCCATGAAGCTCCTTTCGGATACCCAAGCATATCAGGTCGTGCCTTGCTTTCGGACCATCTTTCGTCCTATCTGGCATGTTGATTATGGTGGCGACCAGACTCTCGCACACATTTTTCGTGATATGCATGATGTCGAGGCTATTAGGCGTGCGGAGAAACTTCCAGTATGGCAACTCCCAGAAAACAGACCTTGTGTTCCATACCTTCATCAACGGCTTGTCTTGTTGCTGCCTCTTTTTCTTCTTTCCAGGCTTAGGACAATCTTTCCAGTTTTTCAGCAACTCTTCCACTTCTTCGCTGCTCCTATGCTCTGGGATTCCTCGAGTCTCGGATTTGCCATCGAACAGGTCTCCATGTTTTCTCGATGGATCATTCTTGCCGAGCCACCTTCGGTGCGCCATGAACACAGTTTTCGATGACCCTGGATCTTTCTCTAGTTGGAGATAGCTTGTGTTATCCATGCACCTAACACATGCGCATAATCCTTGGATAACCTGCCCCGAGATATACCCGCAACCTGGATAGTCTTGCACCGTAGTGACCAACGCGGCTCTCATAGTGAAATAATCTTGTGCGACGGCGTCATAAGTATTGGCTCCAGATTCCCATAACGTGGCTAGCTCCTCTTTCAACAGCCCGAGATACAGATTGATGTCGGTACCAGGTTGTTTCGTCCCTTGAATTAGCATACTCATTTGTATGTACTTCTTCTTCATGCACAACCATGGAGGGAGGTTGTACATCCATACAAACACAGGCCAAGTGTTGTGCGTGTTGCTCTGGCTACCGAACGGATTGAGTCCTTCGGTGCTCGCACCAAGCCTGATGTTCCTCGAATCTCCACCGACTCGGGAATTCGAGGTCCAATGCTTTCCATCGCTAGCATCCAAGGGTGCGTCGAGCTCATCCTTTCGGGTCATCATCATCTCCTGGCTTCTTCCTTTCCGCATGCCATCGCATGAGCTTCTCTTCCTTAGGGTCCGCGAAATAGCACTGCAGATGAGGAGTGATAGGAAAGTACCATACCACTTTTCGAGGTGCTTTCTTCCCTTTCTTGTATCGACTCACGCCGCACACCGGACAAGTGGTTTTCTCCGCGTCCTCGCCCCGATAAATGATGCAATCGTTGATGCATAAGTGATATCTAACATGCGGTAGATCGAGAGGACAGACAATTTTCTTGGCGTCCTCGATACTTGTTGGACATGTGTTCCCCTCCGGGAGACGATCGTGCCAGAATGCCATCATATCATCGAAGCTTGCGTCGCTCAATTTGTGTTTTGCCTTCATCTCCATAGCCTTGAGCGTTACATTCAACCGGGTATCATCGGGCCTGCATCCTTCATACAATGGAGTAACCGCGTCTTTCTCAAGTTGCGCAAGCTTGGCTTTCTCTCTAGCGGCAGCCCTGGTGTTACTCGTCTGCTTGAGAAGCAGCTCTTGCACATAAGGGTCCCGCACCCAGCCTGACGTTGTTCCATCATCGTCTGCTCCTCTGGCATCTAGATCATCATCATCCCGGTCTGCTTCCGCACCTTCACCATATCCAGGAGACTCTTCATCATCTCGCCCGTTCTCGCCGTTATGATGATCATCATCATGTTGGCCACCTTCACCGTCTCCATCGTCTTCGTCATCGCTTATCCAACGAGTGTATCCATCCATGAAACCATGGCGGAGCAGGTGCTCCTGCAGATTCCCGGAATCTGGGTCGATCACCCAGTTGAGTTTGCATCTTCTGCACGGACATCTTATATCCGTCTTGTTATTTCGTATCATGTCGGTCGTCGCACATTTCAAAAATCTAGCCACAATGCCTTCGCCCATTATGCGGACCATTTTTGCCTGCACGGTGTACACGGTACAATTAGAAGTCTATTAGAACCACATAATGAATGCATGCATGCAGTGGTCGATAGAAAATTTCGGCATGACCTATCCTAAAATTAGGACCTTTGTGAAATGCCAAAGTCTTGCCAAAATGGAAATGAATCAACATTTTGGAAAAACAAATGGCAACTTGTTCACATACAAACACAAGAGAGAGAGAGAGACCGATCCATACACACATGAACATATCATTATCCTCTCCATACACACATGCATGAGCATCATCGATACTCTCCATATACACACACATATGACCATATCGATCCTCTCATACACACATCATGAGCATCGATCATCTACATACATATGAGCATACCATATACACATGAACACATCCTTACATGGACAACTTACCGAGATGAGAAACCAATCGCGAGAAAGATGGAAAGGAGAAGTGCGCGCAAGACCGGAGAAGGAGATGAGAGACCGGAGACCTTCCTCTATTACTTATGTAACATCCAAGACAAGTTCTGCATGCTAAAAATGGTGAATGGGTGGAGAAATTGAGGTGGGAAGGAGAAGATCCCGACTATATCTAAGGAGGAAGAAGAAGGGGAAAGTGAAGTGTGGGGTGGTGGATGTGGTCACACATGTGCACATAATAAAGTGCTGTCAAAAAAAATCGACACATCCGTGGCGCACTCTGCCCTAGTGCACCACAGGGAGTAGTAACATCCGTGGTGCACATGCCATAGTGCGCCACGGATGTGTCTGGCCATTTCACAGCAGAGGGGGGCATGCGCTTAGGCGTAGCGCACCCCATCCATGTGCGCCACGGTTGACACTAACAACCATAGCGCACCTACCCTATGTGCGCTACAGATGTTTGGCGTGCGGCCAACAGGGCCCTGGCCCACACATATCTGTGGCGCATTATGGTCATGTGCGCCACGGTTGTTCTAGTTACTAGTAGGGCACTTCCCATAGGTGAGCCACGTCTGTTTTAGCCGTGGGGCACTTCAACCATGTGAGCCATGGATGTGTTGATTACCTATAGCCATTTTCCTAGTAGTGACTTAGCATTTTTTTATCTAATTGTGTACCTCTTATATGATCAA
This sequence comes from Avena longiglumis, assembly GCA_030063025.1. NCBI lineage: Eukaryota > Viridiplantae > Streptophyta > Magnoliopsida > Poales > Poaceae > Avena > Avena longiglumis. Next base: position 109,607,747 of record CP125978.1, read on the forward strand.
TGAAATAAATCTCTCTGGTTCACTCATATTTCTGAGTCTTTTACCTCCTTTAGTGTTCATTTTTGGATCATGTAAAACCTTTATGCACAAGCTTTGCGATAGCACTTGTGAAAATTCCGCCTACGGGCGTTAGCTTAAGTTTTCTGGTCTACACGTTCTTTGTTGTTTTTATGTGGATTCTGGAGTAGTGACTTTCGGCACTTATTGTTGGCGATTTTGTGCTTAGATTATTGACGGTGCCATTGGGTATCATCACCTGAGCGCATGATTCCGACAACATGTCTTCTGACTCACGAAAAGTCAAGCATAAGAACTAAAGTAATGGATAAGCCAGCACTTTCTTAAAAAATATATACATGCTGGAAACTAGTTCTTGAGTAGAAGGAAATAACAACCATTGTTTTCCGCCTTAAGTTACATCAATAATTTTTTTCCGCACATGCACCAAAGGTGAAACAAATAATGTAAAGTTGTTCTTCATTCTTTTGGCGCAGGAGACTTAGAAGCAGCGTCATCACCAGCAGGAGAGCCACCCTCGAAGTCGGTGGTGTGAAGATACTCGGAGGAGCTTTGGTTGCCGCAATCGATGGTGTTCATCGGCATGAAGATGTTGATATCGACCAAGTCGGCAACTCTGGTATCATAACCCGCGAGCGACGACAAGATGGATTCATGGTTAATCTCTTTGCCATCGTCGTCTACGTCGGGAATGCCAGAGGTCACCGTGTCGATGTCGTCATCTTCATAGTGTGCTTTCACCATAGACAGGGCCAGCCCATGCACATGAAGCTTTCCAGCTTGTGATATGCTTGGGGGCTCGGTGCAGAATCTTCGAGTACTTCGCCACGGAGTCTGATGCCATGATGTTTATCTGGAGGGGCTTGGCAATCTCCTTAGCTTGTGTGATGGCGGTGTTGATGAAATTCCCGGCTAGAACCATGCATTCCTTGGCTGGAGGAGGCGATCGGGTTAAACCCATAGGAGCTGCAAATTCCGACAAGGAACACATGAGTTCAACAATTTAGAGTACCCAGACTACAGAAATCCAAGACAGAGAAAACTTACTGAAGATGCTGGCCTCATCTTGCCAAAGGGTGTCCGCCAAGAATTCTTTCTCTTGTTGGAGGATCTTATATGCCTCACTATGGCGTTGATTCTGCTCATCAGCAGCTTGCTTCTAATCTCTTAAGATAGAGATCTCCTCCTTCAAGCAACTGATTTCCTCGGTGGCGGAGTCCTGCAGGACCTTCATTGATTCTTCATGCATTTTCAGCATGTCCTTCCTCTCCTGCTTAATAATTTTGTTCTCGCTATCCAGCTGTTGAATGTGCTTGGATTGCTCGACAATATTCTTGGCCTTGGCAATGGTTTCTGCAAGTCGGATAAAGCAAAGTACACAGTGAGTACTCAGAGAATATGGGCACAAAACCAATTCGGAATGCGAAAAAGAAAACAGACACTTGCTCTTGGTGATCTGTTCCTTCAAGAAGGCAGTTTTACCCTTTTTCAGCTTCCAAATCTGCGCGCATCTTCTGGTACTTGTCGTTGGCCATGCCCCTCCGAGCACTCACGTTCTGTGGAAAAAAAGTCAAAGTTAAAACGTTGTTTGATCTGCTTGGAGCATCTAGCCGGAAGTTTTCCACCTAGACGCTCGGGGGCTACAGCGGGGATTTTTGACTAAGCATTATGCGTAGCTTTTCTTTAAGCATCTAGTCGGAACTAATTCGATTTTCGATTAGAAGTTTGATGTCAACACCCGGATTTTTCAATCCTAGATGCCTGTTATGCCATACATCGCAATCCCAGGATTACCATTTTTGCGAGACATAACAGAATTGGATACCATAGTACTTCATCCATTACAACGATACATAAGTTCTTACACAAATAGGGATCTCATGATCCAGTCCTTAATACAACATCAAGCAGCGGAATACGGAATAGTAACGGTAGCGTAGGCGAGGATCCATATCCAGGGTCACAGGCAATGCTGACGATGGGAGATGATCCTAGTTGTCGTAACCGTCCTGGGGTCCATCTTCCAGGTACTCCTCTTCATAGTCTGGCCATGGGAATAGCCAGGGACAAAGCCATGAGTACTCTTTAAGTACTCGCAAACTAATACTAACAAGAAAAAGGGGGTTTTGGATAATAGGACACTAGGCTCTAGGGTTGTTTTGCAAAAGCCAGATTTATACTACTAAGTTCCCAAGCTAGTCACAATTTTATAACTCCTAAGTGGGATCTTGTATTTCTAGTCACAACTCTGTTGTGGCCAAGCCAAAGTCTCAAGTCGTTCACAAGTCATTTTGAAAAGTCTGACGGGGGAACAGTATGGCCCTCTAATCGTATATAATCATGCGGCGGCTATTCAATAGTTTGACACTCTGCAGAGATTGTACACTTTCACCACAACATTCGATACATCCGTCAGGAACAAATCCTGAATTCACCATACTCAGTATGCGGATAATCAATCCTAACCTTCCATTTACACTCCCTAGTATAAGCACCTCTCCTGTGAGTTTGGCCTCCCAACCATGACCACTGTCATCTTGGGTACTGCACAGGTGGACAATCTTCACAAGGTAGCCTCAGCTCAGACCTTGGCTGTGAGGGAACTAATACTAAGGTATATAAGTTTCCAGTCAAGCCCTACCCAATATTCAGGTATTGTGGTTGTACGATAAAATTGGAATGGTATCGCATCCAGACAACCATCAGTTTTATAAAGGGCTAAGGCTCATGCCTCAACATTTTCATCACCAAAATCATCAAGTGTTTGGAAACACATGTCCAAAACATTTCAATAGAATGATCCATCATTCCAAGGTTTTCATAACCATTTTCCACCAAGTATTCCCATCTAAAGTTGATCAAGTTTTATGCTTAGCACTAGCATCTACAGGTGGGGTAGTACTAATAGAGGGGTGGTAACTTGTGGAGTTGCAACTAAGTCCAACCTTATATCATAAGCTGATATCAAGGTTTCTAGCTTAGGCCAAATTTTATGCTCTTTATGCAACCTTCAGCACAACTGTCTAGTATCTACCGAAATTCTTGGGTAGCCTCTAAGTAAACTTTGATAAAGAAATAAAGTAAGAAGCTTGCCATAAAACTAGGATTGGTTTAGCAAGTGGTTATGGTTACATAGCTTAGGGCATATAGTAATCATATCACAAGCATGGGTTGTGGCAACAATAGGGTGTCTTATGCGCTTGCATAGGTATAGTATCTTGCAAGTGTTAGATTGCATTGGTAAACTTGGTTAGTATAGCTTGCATCAATATCAGTATAAGCTTGCCTTGTGCAGAGCAGTGGTTGAAGTTCTCCTCGGCTTCCTCTTCGTAGTATCCTCCTTCTTCCTCGTAGCCTTGGTCGGTACTAGCGTCTATGAATAAATATGAGGTACACAATCACCAAACAATACTTAACTACTTGCAATCATCACACACAAGGGTCCTATAGATGATCTAGCATCATCTCTAACATTACAAGGTTAAGGATTGGTTTAAGTCTTCTTATTTTAGAAAAGTAATTTCTACTCATTGAAAAACTACTTAAGATTTAATATTCTCCAAACTAAACATGGGATCATGTTGACACATGTCATCACCACATGTTGTAGTCCATGGGAATGTGATTTAAAGTGGTGTCACAATTTAACAAGGTTTTACCCTTTTATTTTAATTAATTAAAGTGGCTAGAAATGCTTATGAAGCATTATTTTATTCCTTGAACCTTATTTCTGCAAGTAACCTATATATATTTTTATATATTCTGAAAGGTATGGTTGAAAGTGATTTTTGAGAGTTGGAATCAACTCAAAAGCTATTGTGGTTTAAATTTGAAAAATGTTTGAATGCAGAAAAGCTTCTGCCTTGTCATTTTTGCTAAGGGTGATCTACAGATCCAAATGACTTGAATCCAACGGGCTTGGATTAAGCATTCACAGACCTTTCTAACAAAATTGGTTTCATCTAATTTGGTGCACTAAATCGATCTAGGTTGATTTTTGAAGTTGGGTACAGAAGTGTGTTTGAAATTAAAAAGAAAAGATTTAATTTGAATTGTTGGGCTGCGCGGGAAATTCTAACGGGCCGGCCTGCTAAGCTTGATGCTCCAGCTGGCTGCTTAAGTGGGTGTCCCCACTCGTCGTGACACGGCGAAGCGGTATGGGGCAACGTGGTTCGTTCGATCTGGTTCTAATCCAACGAGGGTCATCGTCGTGAGACAGCTCGGCGAGAACGAAACCTAGCGCCAGTGAGGGGTGCTGGGGCTCACCGAGTACGGCGAGAGTCGGCGGCGGGCGAACGAGAAGTCGACGACGGCGAACCTCCTGTACCGGTGGCTTCTCTGGGCGGCTCAATCGCTGGCTCCTTTCTTCTCCGGCAGAGCGGCAGTGAAATTCCGCGGGGTGGTGCTCGCCTTGCTCGAGAATGGTGTGGCACGATCGGTGAGGAGGGGAGTGATGGTGTGAAGAAATCGTATGGGGTGGCCTCTATTTATAGTCGAGCGAGGGACCGTCGGGCGCAAGGTAAGCTCGTCGGAGGCGACGTTAGCAGCTAATGGCATGGGCAAGGGTAGGGGCGGTCTTGTGTCTCTGGCGATGCTCAACGACATGGTCGCGAGGGATGGGGCGGTGGTTTGGTGAACGGCGGTGCTCTGCGGCGAGGCGGCATTCTCGACGCGGGCGGTGGCTGTATGGCGGGCGTTAAACGGGATGTCTGGCGGTCTCTGGGTCGGTGGTGATTGTGTGCGCGGTGAGGGCGGCGCGGTGCGGGTGGTGGTCGAGGTGGCGCTGGCGCACGCTCGGCATGGTCTGGGCGTGTCTTGTGAGCGTGGTCCAGGGCTTGGCAACGCTCGCGGCTGGGACAGACAGTGGCGGTGGACGGTGGGCTGTCTCCCAGACAAGGTTGGCAAGGCTAGTTCTTCCTCTAGCCTTCTGTCGACTATGGGGTGGCATTGAGGTGCTCGGCTGTTCACCATTAATGGCAAAGGCAAGCTCAGGGGTGCTAGTGCTGGTCGACCTTTCTATATTATCTCTGGATTGTGTGAGAGCTAACTAGGGAACAAGTTAGGCTCAAAACATCGCACACTATAGTGTTTGTGTTTTGTTTGATTTGTGTCTGCAACTGTTTGATGAAATGGCCGCATGAAATCAAGTTTTGAATTTTGAAATGATTTTTGGTGGGTTTGCTAGATTGGTTCGGTGAGTCTGCAGATGATTGGGTTTTGAAAATTGAGCTTGTTTAAGTGGGTTTTGAAAAGTGGGATCTTCCCATATGAAGAAGATTCAATTTTGAGTTGTCATTTAAACTATGCATGTGAAAGTTTCGGATGATCACAAGGTGGGCCTTGATACTTTGTTATGAGTACATTCAAGGTGCAAAGATCCAGAAAAGTTTCATTAGGTTTTGAAAGTTTGAGACAGCCAAAGTAGGCATGGGAGTTAAATTGGTCAAAATGACCATTCACTTAATATATTGGTTTTGACTTATTTTTCTTTAGGACAAGTGTGGGGAATGTTTTAGATGATGTTCTTTTCACCTAAGAAACATTTTACAAGCAATGGATCACACAAACAAAGTGGTTTTACAGAATTTCAAAATTCATGCATACACATATACATGCTTTCATGAATTGATTTAGAAAATTTTTTGTTAACCCTAAACTTTAGGATTAGTGTTTTGTTGATCTAAGTTTGATATTTTTGGGATGTTACAAACCTTCCCCTTAAACAAAATCTTCCGAGATTTGAAAAGGACGAAAAGATTACCTAGGATTTGAAGAGATCTGAAACTCCGTCTGATGTGATCTTCGCCCTGTGTAGCTTCCTCTTACGTGGTTGCTCCAATGAATCTTGAGAAACTTGATGCTTCGGGTTCTGGTCGTTCGAAAAGCTTCCTCCAATATACGGATGGGTACTTCGGGATAGTTCAGGTCATCATTGATCTCTATGGTCCTATGATCGATATTCTTGAACACTTCGGTCTTCTCGGGGACTTCGAGACATTTGCGAAGTAACGATATATGGAACACATTGTGCACTGCTGACATCTCTTCTGGTAGCTCGAGTTGATACGATACTTCTCATCGACGGTTCAAAATTTTGAAAGGTCCGATATATCTAGGGGCTAACTTTCCTTTGAGTTGGAAACGTTGCATTCCCTTCAATGGCGACACTTTCAGGTAAACAAAGTCTCCAATGTTAAAGGCGAGGTCTCGACGTCTCTTGTCGGCGTAACTCTTTTGTCGGGATTGGGCTGTCTTGAGATGCTCTCGAATCTTGTGAACCTTCTCTTCTGCTTCTCGTAGGATGTCGAGTCCGAAAATTTGACTCTCTCCTACTTCCGACCAGTTCAAGGGGTGCACTTCCTTCCATATGAATTCAAATGGGGCCATTTCAAACGCTTGGTAACTATTGTTGTAGGAAAATTCTGCAAGCGGCATGCCTTCTTCCCACTTGGATCCATATTCTAGCACACATGCTCTAAGCATATCTTGAGTATTTGGTTTACTCGCTCCGCTTGTCCATCGGCCGAGGGTGATACGTGATCTTGAAATCTAGGCGGGTTCCTAAACCTTCCCGGACCTTCTTCCGAATCTCGAGGTAAACCGAGTTCCTCGATCCGATACGATAATCTTGGGGACTCCGTGCAAACTAACGATCCTAGCGATGTACAACTCGCTAGCTTCAACTCGATAGGTGGTTTTAACGGCAAGAAATGGGCGACTTTGGACAATCTGTCCACTATGACCCAAATAGAGTCATTTCCCTACTAGAAGTAGGTAGTCGTGATAAAGTCCATTCCTACTGAATCCCATTTCCATTCCGTAATTTGCAAAGGTTGCAACAATCCAATGGTCTTTGATGTCTGCCTTGACTACCGACATATATCACACTTGGCGATATAGCTTCCGATTTCTCTCTTCATCTTATGCCACCAAAATTGCTCTTTCAAATCTTGATACATCTTAGTTCACTTTGGATGGATAGAATAAAGAGTATCATGAGCCTCCTTCAAGATAACTTCTTTTAACTCGAATCTGTTTGGTACACAAAGGCCCTTTGTACCACAAAACTCCTTCTTCGCCCTCGGTGAATCCGGTACTTTGCATCGACACGACGTTTAATTCGTCGATACTAGCATTTCCTTTCTGCGCCTCTTTAACCTGACTGATCAAAGTGGGCTGAAGTTCTATGCTAGCCAAAAATCCTTCACTTACTAATTCTATTCGAAAATCTTCCATCTCTTTGTGCAAACTTGGTTGCTCCGTCAAAATCATGGAGTTCAAGCAGCACGGCAATCTGCTAAGGGCATCGGCTACTACCTTGGCTTTTCCAGGGTGATAATGAATGTCCAGGTCGTAATCCTTGATTAGCTCAATCCATCTTCTCTGCCTCATATTCAGCTCCTTCTGAGTGAATATATACTTTAGGCTCTTGTGATCCGAATAAATCTCACAACGGTTTCCCATAAGGTAATGTCTCCATGTCTTCAGGGCTAGAACTACGGTTGCGAGTTCGAGGTCATGGGTTGGATAATTTTGTTCATGCTGCTTCAATTGTCGCGATAGATAGGATATAACTTGGCCTTCTTGCATTAGCACACATCCGAGACCAATCTTGGATGCGTCACAATACACATCGAAGGGCTTCGTGATATCCGGCATGATCAAGATTGGGTGAAATCAATCTCCTTTTGAGTTCTTGGAAACTCGCTCACACTTGTCATCCATTCAAACTTCTTGTCCTTCTTCAGAAATTGGGTCATGGGTCGGGCGATACTAGAGAATCCTTCTACGAATTTGCGGTAATATCCCGCCAATCCGAGAAAAGCACGAACTTGGGTTTGAGTGGTTGGGGCTTGCCAATCTTCTACATCTTTCACTTTGGCAGGGTCAACGGCAATTCCTCCGTGATACAATGTGACCGAGGAATCCTACTTCAGAACCAGAATTCACATTTGCTAAATTTTGCATACAGTGATGCTCTAGGGGTTCCAAGAATGGTCCTTAGGTGTAGCTCATGTTCTTCTTCTGATTTGGAATAAATCAGAATGTCATCGATGAAAACAACGACAAACTTATCCAGGAAGTCCATAAAAATCTTATTCATGAGGTTCATGAAATAAGCGGGGGCATTGGTTAATCCAAAAGACATGATCAGATACTCATACAACCCATATCCGTGGTAAAGGCAGTCTTTGGAATATCGTCCGCACGAATTTTGAGTTGATGATAACCAGTTCTAAGATCAATCTTAGAAAACACTGGCACCGGTCAACCGATCAAACAAATCCTCTATCTTGGGCAAGGGTACTTGTTCTTGATGGTGACATCATTCAACTTCGATAATCCGTACACAAACGGATACCTCCATCCTTCTTGTCCACAAACAAGACAGGTGACCTCCATGGGACGCACTTGGTTGAATCAATCTGATTTCTAACATGGAATCCATTGCTTCTTGATTCTTCTAGTTCGACGGGTTCATACTATAGGGTCTCGGGCTATAGGTCCTGTTCCGGGGATTAGTTCGATGATAAACTCGATATCCCTATCTGGGGGCATACCGGGCAAAACATCTGGAAATACATCGGGGTATTCACAGACTACCCGAACTTGGTCGATGGTAGGTTGGGCTAGACTCTTGTTACACTTGAATTGGCGAGGTAAGGTTTCCGATATATGCTCGACTAATATTCCGGCGGTACTAGTCATGGTAATGGCTTTCTTGGCACAGTCAATCATTCCTTTATGTTTGGACATCCAATCCATTCCTAGTACTACTTCCAAACCTTTAGTTCCGAGTACTATTAGATTAGCATAAAAATCTATGCCATGGATTCGGATAGGGACGGCTTTGCAAATTTTCCTAGCCTTGGTGGTCGATCCGGGAATTTGTACAATCATCACATGCTTGATTTGGTTGGTTGGATTTACTAGTGCATGCAAATTCTTGGTGACAAATGAATGCGATGCACCAGAATCAAACAACACTCTTGTGAGTCTTGAATTAAGAAACATACCCAAGACGACGTCTGGCGCTTCGAGCTTCTTCAAGATGCATGAAAAAAGGCGGCCATTGCGGTTGAGTGAATTTCTGGGCAAATCTTCTCCACGGCTGGACACGACGCTGTCATTGCTGGGACATTGGTATTAGGGGCTATAGCGTTCTTCTTGTTGGGGCACTCATTGGAATAGTGGCCTTTATTTCCTGATCATAACAAGTCACTTGTGACTTGTCCTTGGTCGCGACAGCACAACATTGCTTCCATCCTCGGGCGATAGGTTGGCGGTAGAATGGTTGGTGTTGAACTTGGGTGTACGGGTGAAAGTGCTAGAATTGCCGGGTTGTTGTGATTTCCTCCGGGTCTAGGGTTTCCACGGTTGGGATAGTTCGACGGGTCATAGGGTCCGTTGGTTCTTGGGGCAAATCCGGAGATGGGTTGGGGCGATACTTTGGGGTCCGATGGGTTCTGGTTGATGCATCATGCGACGCTATGTTCTCATTGGCTGGTTGATCTTTCCTTCCATCCGGATAGCGGAGTCGACAAGGGCTTCAATATCGCAAAGGAATATTGACTAACACCGTATGCGCATCTCGTCATGCGGACCATTCAGAATCTTTCTTTCTTCTTGGCTTCGTGTCTATCTCATCCGGGCGTACCTAGCTAATGACAAAAATTTGTCACGGTATTCCACTACGTCATCCTTCCTTGCTTCAATTCTACGAACTCGTCTCTCATTCTCTTGATCAAACTGCGGCACATGGGTTCTGCTAAACTTGACCTTGAATTCCTCCTGTGTCATCATTTGGCCTCCGGTCATTGCCGAACACTGTTCCACCATGCCCGGCATCTCGGCTAGATAATGAGTGGCGAACAAGACTTTCTCGTTGGCTTCTACTCCGCTACTTCTAAGTTATTCTCCATGGTTTGCAGCCAATCATCGCCTAGGGGTTCTTCTGACTTGGTGAAAACGGGTGGGTTGGTATTCTGGAAATTCTTGAGCTTAGATCCGTGGTTGTCCTGATTTCCATGACCTTGGTTGTTGTGGGCTAGCTGGGCTATCTGTTGCAGAGTGGCTAGGTTGGCTTGCCGTTCCGCTCGTTCAGCTTCGCGGTCAGAAGTCAACATTTGCAGGATCTGCAACATTGGGTCCGGGGCTGAACCACTTCCTCCACGTGGCATCTGAAGATTGATATAGATCATGAGAAAAGAGGGAAATTTCTAAGGTTTTGGGTCATTGAAAAGTTTTTAGAGTTTGACTCAAGTTCTCTAGCAACTTGCTTTTTCATTCATTCACTCATAGCACACAGTACAACACACACCACAACAAAGCAAAACAGATGGTTTTAAGAACCATTCTGGGAACTACGATACAGTGGGACCGACTACTACTCACTATGCTAGTGCTTAATGCTACTACTGCTCGGAGTCTGTGGCTTCATCATCTTCCGCATCATCGATGAAGGCGAAATCATCCTCATCGGTGAAGAAGTCCATGGCCTGATCCTCCAGAAAATCATCGTCATCACTGAGATAGGAGTAAGGGTCTCCACGAAGATCTTCTCCGGCATTCTCCCTTTCCTCTAACTGCATGTCTCTCTCATGGATGTTCTCTTCCAGAGATGAGATACGATGGCGAAGACGGGCAATAATGCGCTCCTTCTTGTCGAGCTGACGGCGGCGAGACTTGCGATCCTTTGCTAGCATGGCGATGGTCTGATCCTTCGTCTTGATGATGGCAGACTTGTGGTTGCAATAGTCACGGCAGTTGTCCAGTTCCTGCTGACGATCATACATCATGAATCTAAGGTAGTCCAATTGGGTCTTCAGCTCGGGGTGGTATGGGGATTCCAGTGGTTGACCATTTGCATCACGTCTTGGGCAAAACTCAAAGCGAGTACCCTTGATCTGATTGATGCTCTGCCCACACAGAGGGAAAGAGCTTCGCATTGCTCGCAAGTCCATCGAGCCGCTTGTTTTCCTCAAGGTAAACTGAATTCCCTCCGCAGGGAGGTTCAATCTTTCCTGAGGCTTGCAACAATTAGCCATCAGAGATCTTCTCCCCTTGATCATTGGTGAGCTCAAGAACTCGGATGCGGGCGCCCAAAAGTTCAAAGTCGATCCATCCTCTCAAAGATAAGGTCTCCTCCATTTCGAGTTGGTAAAACTTGTTGTACTTCACGTCCATCTATAAAAATAGAGGATGAGTAGTTTAGCAAAGTGATCAAGTGTGTCAAAATTTTATATATTTTGCAAGAGTTTTTGAGGTACATGAAGTTTATTAAAGAATTTAAGAGGTAAGAATGAGAATAAGTTTTCGTAAATAGTTTTGTTTTTGAGTGTTGAAACTAAGTTTTTGGTTCACGTCCAATCTAACTAGGGTCTCCTATGGTCGGATGGCTCGATACCAACTTGTCAACACCGGATTTTTCAATCCTAGATGCCTTATGCCATACATCGCAATCCTGGATTACCATTTTGCGAGACATAATGAATTGGATACCATAGTACTTCATCCATTACAATGATACATAAGTTCTTACACAAATAGGGATCTCATGATCCATCCTTAATACAACATCAAGCGGAATACGGAATAGTAGCAGGTAGGCGAGGCTCCATCTTCGGGTCACAGGCAATGTCGACGATGGAGATGATCCTAGTTGTCGAATCATCCGGGGTCCATCCTCCAGGTACTCCTCTTCATAGTCTGGCCATGGGAATATCCAGGGACAAAGCCATGAGTACTCTTTAAGTACTCGCAAACTAATACTAACAAGAAAAAGGGGTTTTTGGATAATAGGACACTAGGCTCTAGGGTTGTTTTGCAAAAGCCAGATTTATACTACTAAGTTCCCAAGCTAGTCACAATTTTATAACTCCTAAGTGGGATCTTGTATTTCTAGTCACAACTCTGTTGTGGCTAAGCCAAAGTCTCAAGTCGTTCACAAGTCATTTTGAAAAGTCTGACGGGGGAACAGTATGGCCACTCCAACTGTCCATAATCATGACGGCTATTCGAATAGTTTGACACTGCAGAGATTGTACACTTTGACCACAACATTCGATACATCCGTCAGAACAAATCCTGAATTCACCATACTCGTGATGCGGATAATCAATCCTAACCTTCCATTTACACTCCCTAGTATAAGCACCTCTCCTGTGAGTTTGGCCTCCCAACCATGACCACCGTCATCTTGGGTACTGCAGTGGACAATCTTCACAAGGTAGCCTCATTTCGACCTTGGCCGAGGGAACTAATACTAAGGTATATAAGTTTCCAGTCAAGCCCTACCCAATATTCGGGTATTGTGGTTGTACGATAAAATTGGAATGGTATCGCATCCAAACAAGCATCAGTTTTATAAAGGGCTAAGGCTCATGCCTCAACATTTTCATCACCAAAATCATCAAGTGTTTGGAAACACATGTCCAAAACATTTCAATAGAATGATCCATCATTCCAAGGTTTTCATAACCATTTTTCCACCAAGTATTCCCATCTAAAGTTGATCAAGTTTTATGCTTAGCACTAGCATCTACAGGTGGGGTAGTACTAATAGAGGGGTGGTAACTAGTGCAGTTGCAACTAAGTCCAACCTTATATCATAAGCTGATATCAAGGTTTATAGCTTAGGCCAAATTTTATGCTCTTTATGCAACCTTCAGCACAACTGTCTAGTATCTACCGAAATTCTTGGGTAGCCTCTAAGTAAACTTTGATAAAGAAATAAAGTAAGAAGCTTGCCATAAAAATAGGATAGGTTTAGCAAGTGGGTATGGTTACATAGCTTAGGGCATATAGTAATCATATCACAAGCATGGGTTGTGGCAACAATAGGGTGTCTTATGAGCTTGCATAGGTATAGTATCTTGCAAGTGTTAGCTTGCATTGGTAAACTTGGTTAGTATAGCTTGCATCAATATCAGTATAAGCTTGCCTTGTGCAGAGCAGTGGTTGAAGTTCTCCTCGGCTTCCTCTTCGTAGTATCCTCCTTCTTCCTCGTAGCCTTGGTCGGTACTAGCGTCTATGAATAAATACGAGGTACACAATCACCAAACAATACTTAACTACTTTCAATCATCACACACAAGGGTCCTATAGATGATCTAGCATCATATCTAACATTACAAGGTTAAGGATTGGTTTAAGTCTTCTTATTTTAGAAAAGTAATTTCTACTCATTGAAAAACTACTTAAGATTTAATATTCTCCAAACTAAACATGGGATCATGTTGACACATGTCATCACCACATGTTGTAGTCCATGGGAATGTGATTTAAAGTGGTGTCACAATTTAACAAGGTTTTACCCTTTTATTTTAATTAATTAAAGTGGCCAGAAATGCTTATGAAGCATTCTTTTATTCCTTGAACCTTATTTCTGCAAGTAACCTATATATATTTTTATATATTCTGAAAGGTATGGTTGAAAGTGATTTTTGAGAGTTGGAATCAACTCAAAAGCTATTGTGGTTTAAATTTGAAAAATGTTTGAATGCAGAAAAGCTTCTGCCTTGTCATTTTTGCTAAGGGTGATCTACAGATCCAAATGACTTGAATCCAACGGGCTTGGATTAAGCATTCACAGACCTTTCCAACAAAATTGGTTTCATCTAATTTGGTGCACTAAATCGATCTAGGTTGATTTTTGAAGTTGGCAGTAAGTGTGTTTGAAATTAAAAGAAAAGATTTAATTTGAATTGTTGGGCTGCGGAAATTTAACGGGCGGCCTGCTAAGCGCAGTCTGCTCCCTGCTGCTTAAGTGGGTGTCCCCACTCGTCGTGACACGGGCTGGGCAAGCGGTATGGGGCAACGTGGTTCGCTCGATCTGGTTCTAATCCAACCGAGGGTCATCGTCGACGCGACAGCTCCGGTGAGAACGAAACCTAGCGCGGCCAGTGAGGGGTGCTGGGGGCTCACCGGGGTACGGGCGAGGGTCGGCGAGGCGGGCGAACGACGAAGTCGACGACGGCGAACCTCCTGGTACCGGTGGCTTCTCCTGGGGCGGCTCCAATCTTTGGCTCCTTTCTTCTCCCAGCCGAGCTCCAGTGAAATTCCGGCGAGGTGGTGCTCGCCTTGCTCTGAGAATGGTGTGGCATGATCAGTGGAGAGGGGAGTGAGATGGTGTGAAGAAATCGTGCGGGGGTGGCCTCTATTTATAGTCGAGCGAGGGGACCGTCGGGCGCAGGTGAGCCTGTCGGAGGCGACGTACAGCGACTAATGGCATGGGCAAGGGTAGGGGCGGTTGTGTCTCTCTGGCGATGCTCAACGACATGGTCGCGAGGATGGGCGGTGTGGTTTGGTCTGAACGGTGGTGGTGCAAGGCGAGGCGGCGTTCTCGACGGCGGGCGGTGGTGTATGGCGCGGGGCGAACGGGATGTCTGGCGGTCTCTGGGTCGGTGGTGATCGTGTCCGCGGTGAGGGCGCGCATGCTGTGGTTGGTGGTCGAGGGTGGCGCCCGCGACGCCGCATGGTCTGGCGTGTCTTGTGCGCGTGGTCCAGTGGCTTGGCAACGCCATGGCTGGGACAGCGGTGGACGGTGGGCTGCCTCCCAGACAAGGTTGGCACGGCTAGTTCTTCCTCTAGCCTGCTGTCGACTATGGGGTGGCATTGAGGTGCTCGGCTGTTCACCATTAATGGCAATGGCAAGGTCACAGGGGTTCTAGTGCTGGTCTAACCTTTCTATATGATCTACTGGATTGTGTGAGAGCTAACTAGGGAACAAGTTAGGCTCAAAACACTGCACACTATAGTGTTTGTGTTTTGTTTGATTTGTGTCTGCAGTCTGTTTGATGAAATGGCCGCATGAAATCAAGTTTTGAATTTTGAAATGATTTTTGGTGGGTTGCTAGATTGGTTCTGGTGAGTCTGCAGATGCTTGGGTTTTGAAAATTGAGCTTGTTTAAGTGGGTTTTGAAAAAGTGGGATCTTCCCATATGAAGAAGATTCAATTTTGAGTTGTCATTTAAACTATGCATGTGAAAGTTTCTGGATGATCACAAGGTGGGCCTTGATACTTTGTTATGAGTACATTCAAGGGGTGCAAAGATCCAGAAAAGTTTCTGTTAGGTTTTGAAAGTTTGAGACAGCCAAAGTAGGCATGGGAGTTAAATTGGTCAAAATGACCATTCACTTAATATATTGGTTTTGACTTATTTTTCTTTAGGACAAGTGTGGGGAACGTTTTAGATGATGTTCTTTTCACCTAAGAAACATTTTACAAGCAATGGATCACACAAACAAAGTGGTTTTACAGAATTTCAAAATTCATGCATACACATATACATGCTTTCATGAATTGATTTAGAAAAGTTTTTGTTAACCCTAAACTTTAGGATTAGTGTTTTGTTGATCTAAGTTTGATATTTTTGGGATGTTACATTTGGGGGCTACAGTATAAAGTTTTTAAACTCGAATATATGCTTAGCTTTTCTTTAAGCATCTAGTCGGAACTAATTCAGTTACAACTAGAGGCTTGGGGGCTACAGTATTGAAATTTATAAACACTGCATATGCTACTCTTAAAAGCATCTAGCCGGAATAATTCATTTCACCTACATGCTTGGGGGCTATAGTGAGAGATTTTCTAACTTAGTTACTCTTAGAGCATGTAGATGCAAAGACCTATGGTTTTCCGTCTACATCCTCGAGGGCTACAGTGGGATACTCATATGAAATGCAAAAGGCAAATAAAACTTACAAGTGCAATGATCTTGAGGTTTGTAGAACTCTGCCGTGACTTGCCAAAGGATTCATTGTTTCCTTGCAAGATTTCTTGTCACGGAGCTCCTCTAGACCGCACGCCGAGATGTCGGTTGCGCACTGGGGACCAGAGTGCTACCGGTAAGTGCTTGGGATAGACTATCTTTGGATAGGCTATGGTTTTCTTGGGTGAGGGGGCGTCGCCAACGATAGAAGTACCTGCTTCCACCACCGCTTTACCGCCACCAATGGCATCCTTAGATGGAGCTTCAGCCATTTGGTGGGCGGCACTCTCCCACATCGCCTGCTTGCCAACGATAGCAACCTCGGTAGAGGCACCTGAGTCCACTTCCATGGCGGAAGGGTCAGATGCCTCCTTAGCTTGTGAGCTTGTCGGGGCAGATGAAGTCTTGACAGAGGGAGTGGCAGGGGCGATGGCGGGAGATGCGTCGCGATGCAGCATGTCCTTTATGGTTCTAGAAGCCCCAATTTGGAGGTCTTCTTCAAGCTAGTCGTGGCTTTCTTCCTGAAACATGCAAAAATGCATAAGTACAGGAGCAAGACAGATGAATATATAATGTTGGAAAGAAATAAGCTTACACAAGTGGGGGTGCTTTGGCAAAAGGGGATCCTGGTAACTCTTCTCTTTTCTTCCTCCAGGGCGGCGGTAGTCTTCTTGGAGGCTCCACCCTTCGTCTTCTTATTCTTGCCTCCGTCGGCAGCGTCAGAGGTGGAGTTCCGCTTTTGCGCCAATGGAGCATCGTCGTCGGACACGACCGTAACTTCCTTCATCTCTGGATCATAGATTTGGGTAGCCATGTTGTCCTCCTCTAGATCGCTAAGCTGTTAAGTGAGAAGTCACCGTGTTAGATGAGGTGAATTTGCAAGACGGAAGAACTGGAGTATGTGTCATACACGGAAAATAAATAACTACCTTTGGGCACTTGCCATCTACGAACATGTCGTAGGTGATGGTGAAGCCACGCTTCTTATCCTTCACCTTGACAATGTCCTTAAGGCGGAGCTTGACGGAGTCACTCGATAAGTTGTCCACGGAGATGCGGAGGCTATCCCTTCTATCGCTGGGATACTCGTGCATGAGCTTCGCGCGGTGCTGCAGAGGTTGGATTCGCCTGATGAACCAGCACATGGCTAGGTCCAAGCCAGTCAAACCCGTCTCCATGAACCATTTTATCCGCCTTATGGCGCGGGAAGCATCGAGGTCGGAGGGAAGGGAGGCCTGGGATCTCCATGACGAGGCTTCACCGGCGGCTCCGTCTACGAAGTCCGGGTACGTTACTTGTCGGCCAGCCAGAGGAATATCTGGGCCGTAGAAGTAGGTACGCTGCCATTTTTTGCAGGAGTCGTGGCCGACGATGTCAGGGAACCACCGGCCAGGTCGGATCTTGAAGCTTATGGTGCCGCAATTTCTAAGTTCTTCCTTACTGGCTCCGGCTTCATGCTTGATGGTGAAGAAGTACACGAAGAAATCTAGCCTAGGCTTTATCCCTAAGTAACCTTCGCGGAGCGCCGCGTAATTGCTAAGCGCTAAGATACTATTGGGAGAAAGGTTTTGTGGCTGGACTCTATAGTGGTTCAAGACGGAGAGGAAGAAGTTAGAGATGGGCAGGGAGACGCCGCATACCAGTTGGGCTTTGAGGTACACCTTTTCTCCGGCTTGGGGAGAAGGTGTCACCTCGCCGGCCGGCGCCGCTCGCCAGGCGAGCCTCTCCGTCGCAGGGAGGTAGCCCTCGGCGATCAGCTCCTGGATATCACAGTCCCTAATATCTGAGCCACGCCAATCGCCCTTGTGCGAGTCAAGATCCTCCTCCAACGGCTCCAGCGCAGCCAGATTATGGTCGCCGCCGGTGACGGGGATGACCAAGCCCTCTGGGGGACGACGACAGAGCTCGCCGTCTTCGCGGCGGCTTCGCTCGATGCCGCCATGGAAGGGTAAGTGCTGCTGCTAGCCATGGAGTGAGTATGGAGGTGACTGGTGCGGATTGGGGCTAGGATTTTTCGCGAGTTTTTTGCGGAGAGCTCGAGGAGGCACGCGTTGGAGGAAGAATACGATGAGAGGAGAGAATGAGGTAAAAGTTAAAAATTCCACCATGGTTACTATTTATCATCTCCAGCGTCGAGATTCATGCAGCTTGATCGGACGGTTGCCGCGTAGACAACGTGTTTGTGAACGTGCGCGGAAATTTCGCCACATCTCCAACCATCGCCGCCAACGATTCGTATCGCTCGCGCAGGAAAATTAGACATGATTGCGTTCTCTGCATGTGTGAGTTACGAGGCGTCGCTGACCTAAGCCTACGTCGCCCTAGCTGACATAGGAAGATGAGCCGTCACATCAGAAGATTCCGGCATGGACGGATCCAGTCCGGCTACAGAAGAGTACGATGGAAGATTCAGTATTTCTCTGACTTACGTGTTGAAGACGGAGAAAACCTTGTAGGGTTCTTTGGGAGGACTACAAGATATTGCTTGATGATTTGCCGACATCCATCTAGACGGAGCATTCCACATGAAGAGGCAAGACGGCGCAAGATCTCGGAGTTCTCCAGGGGCTACTGTTGGGGATATCCTATTTGGGTATCCTCATGGCATGTCTCCTATCCAGATAACCTGGGTGGCCCACAGTTGGTAGCATGGCCCATGGCCTGCTGGGCGGCCCAGTTAGATGGATCCAGAAGGGAGGCCCATGCCGGATAAAGGAAGGCTACGGTTGGAGTCACCGACGTACCCAGAGCCTTGGAGTGCAAGATACACAAGACTAGTAATAGACGGTGTAGGACTCTGTAACCTGTCCGGCTAGGACTTTTCCCTGTAACCCTAGGACCTGGCGACTATATAAGTCGGGCCTGTGGGAGCCTTTAGGGGAAAATCTCAGACGTTCATAGACAACTTCATACAACCTCGCACAGCGAACCTATCTCTGTAACTCGGCGTATTGCCCTTATAGTGATTTATAGCAGGAGTAGGATTCTGCACAGTTGTGGGATCTGAACCTGGGTAAGTTGTGTTACCTCGTACCCATCAACCGTCCGCCTTCCCCCACATCTCTAAACACGCACTATGATGACCCCTCCATGGAATACTCGTCGGCAATACCACGACAAAGTACTTTTACCAATCTCCTGTTTTTTCCTTTGTACTTTATATGCTAATAAAAACATATTCTATATGATGACCTTTGTGTTGGGTAGCAACCTGATGTTGAACTTGATGTTGATATGCTAGTTGGTGCTGGTACTTGATCAGCTAGCCATATTTGTCCTTGTGATGTTGTTGTTGCCTGCTCCTCCAGATGTTGTTGGAAGCTTATAATTCTCCTAGACTTCTCCTTGTGCTCCTGGTCTTCTCCTTATGCTCCTGGAGATTGTGATTAGATGGGGTGATTTCCTTAGCTATGTGGTGGAACTGGATATGATATGGATCAGGGACAAAATAGTAGTGTTTCTTGGCTGCTAATAAAGGTTCTGTTGGTCTGGTTGTGTGTGTGTGTGGAGAGAGAGGATATGGTGGCAGCTCAGCTACGGCTGGTACTCTCTCATTTTGCTGAACTCTTGTGGTGTTGACAGCACACTAGTGCATGCTGGTGAGTGAGCAGCCTGCTTGCCTATTGTGGTTTGGGGATCAGATCAAGTAAAAGCTTGATATTTCCTGATGTTTTACCTCTTTACCTTCTTATCTGGCTTTGGTGAAACTTGCCCCTAAGCCAATGATGTTGTACTGAGGCCACTATCTGATTAAGAACAGATACTATGATTTGGCCCCCGTTTTAAAACATACTCAATGATGAATTTAGGCTCTATCATCTCTAGGCCAAATCTGAGAGTACAATTAATAAACTAACCCCCTTATTATTTTACTGTTGTTATTTTGTTGTTTTGTTTTGCAGAATTCAGGATCAAAGAGATAATGAGAATATCAAGAATTAGATAGAAAATACAGTTTAGGTTTTATCTTATTATTATCTTGTAAGAACAATGTAATATGTTCATGTACAGAATAAAGAATCCTTGTAATTATTGATGTATTAATTATTATTTCTTTTCCTTGATATAACATTGTTATTTCCTTTTCTATTATTATTCTGTAGTATCATTTTTTCCTATTTGTATAAATGAAAGTACTTTGTACCCTTTATATTAATGTAATAAAGTATTGATTTGTACTTTTATTGTATTTTATTATTTCTAGAGTGTAATATTACGTTATTATAGAATTTCTATTCCATTTCTTATAAGCATTAAATATTCTATAATTTATTCTGTATTTCTTTTAAAATTCATTTGAATAAAAATTTGAAAGTCAAATACATGTTTGAATAACTTCTCCCTTAAAGACAAGAATTCTCCAAAGGTCATGTCGAAATCCATCGCACTGGTCCTGATGTTTCTATCAGGACAAGAGAGATCCCGATCCCTCTATAGCCTCTTTAGCTTTGCACAAAAATTCCCCGGATTTTCTGATGCATGAATGCAATGCACACACATGTGTCCTCTCTAATTCTAGGTGTTAATCCTGGGACATTACAGACTCTCCCCCTTAAAATAAACTTCATCCTCAAAGTTCGTACTCTCTTTCGTTTTGGAATGAGGAATTGTCTTGTATTGGTTACTCAATTTCATGGTAACCTCAAATGGGAATAATAATAGTATCCACTATCCAGATATGTTCCTTGAATTCCCATCATACTTGGAAATCTCCAACTTGTTGTCTCCAATACTCCATTGTTCTTTTTACTATTATCCCTTAGGGGTATGTCCTCATTATGAACTCATTAAATTTCGGTCTTTTATTTAGTTCATTTTCCTAATTAGGTATCCTAATCCAACTCCTTTACTTTATTATCGAACTTTCTTACTATTCTATATAAGGTCTAGGAAGTCTCACTAAAATAGGATTTTTAATTTTGTTAGACAACAGTTGTGGTCAAAAGACTAAACTTTTTGTTTGTAATTGTATAGTTTGTACTAATAGTCCTTCCGAGGATTGGTTTTGAACACATTTAGTCCATACTCATCGGAATTTCTTGTTCCTCAACACATGTCCAATTGGATGTGCTCCATTCCCTCTTAAGGATCGCTTAAGAGTTGTTTTCTCTAGAATTAATCTATTAGTATTAATCTATTCTTTCACCTTCAAGATTTTACCTTATGAAAATAAGTCTTAATGTTGTCATAGATTAGTACTTCTCCTCCAACCTCTACTCAGGGATTCAGATAACAACATTTCCATTTATTGTTTACTCTCCCCCTTAGGGTTTACTAATGGTCTCTAAATTGCCTTATAATAGCCCTTGGCTTCATAATTAGAATATTGATCTCTGTTTATATTATACGCTACCTCTTTAAAGTCTCATGAAAGAACTTATGGTATACTCACACAATTGTGGATCTCCAAAATGAATCTTTCAACAATATTTATCTTACTAGCTTTTTGGGCATTCTAGCTCTGGTAGGCCTGCTTTCGTGAAACACCTTGAAAATATGGTCGCTTTAATTTTTATACTCCTTTATGTCTTCTCTAACTTAGGCCAAGTTTTCTGTTCTTTATGCAATAATAAGATAATCTGGTTAACTAAGTCAACCAAATATCAGTTGCGGACAAATACCAGTTGCAGACCATTCTAGGGTGGATATATTACCCTACGGTTTTTCGACGTATTACTGGCATTCTCTCTGAATTGTCAGAGCTTGAATACCATTTTGGTTCTAAAGCTTATTATTTGTACTAATTCATGATGCTTCCATGAACTAGGTACTATTACTTCCTTAACTTCTTAGCAACATTACCTATTTTTGGGTAAACTTAAGTTCCTTACTTCTTGTTGCTCCATATATGTTCTACACTAATATTTCTTCTTCTTATTGTTTAGTAATGATTTGAACTTGATCCATCCTTCAAATTGCGTTGATACTCCTTATACTTTGCTTCATTCTTCATGTAAGTCTTATCTTGGTCTTTGGAACTCGTCACTCCCTTACACGAATTCCCTTTTCTATCTAGGTCTATGACATCAAGTAGTAACTAGATGTTGCAACATACATTTGCACACCAAGTCAAACTTCATGTACAGATCTAGTCAATCAAGAAGATCTAAGAAAAATCAAGAAATTCAAATGCGGTACATATAACACACAATATTCTAAGCCCGGAATATAGTAGTTGAGTATAATATCTCTAGAATTCAGGCTTAGTTGTGTAGTATATGACACCTCCTCTTATAGGTTTACATCGTGATACTTAGCACTTAGAGACAAACTATTCTTTGTCTCAATATTTACCCTAATTGCTCAATTGCAACAGGATAATTTTTAAGCAAAGTGGTCTCAATTTGGTTTTGACTAAACTTTTGTCTCACCTTTGGAATGACTAGCTATAACCATTCTTTCTTTATTAATAAACTAACCTCACATGATCTCTTCAAATGACTAACTAGATTCTATTACTAACTTAAACCAAAGATTATTAAAAATGTCTAGCACCTATGACTTCTATCATATGTTATTTTCTTACTTATACCTCCAGATAATGTACTAATTACTTTTCATATTTATACTCTCATCATGGTTTCAGAGCTAATCTCACCATGATCTTTTTATGCGTTACTTATTCCTCGTGATTCAAGAGTAAGCTTACCCTGATGACTTTGTTTCTCATCACACTATCATTAAGTATTAACATAATTTCACTTCATCACGTAGAATTCTCAAGTGATTCCCACATGATTTACTACTCATTACAACTATACATGCTCTAATGGACTTCATTATATTATCTATTGTCATTAATTAATAATAATATTTGACTGTCTTTCATAAATTCTATGATTAGGCTACACCATTAAGACTATTTCAATTGATGTCTTAAACTTGTTCCTAACCTATTGTGACCAATTGGCTTTCCTATAGAATCTTGATGGTTTTGTATCTCCTTTGGAAGACACTAATTAGCACTATACCGATAAAAGATAATTTCTCCAAAGAAAGATGCTTATGGAATTTGGTGACGAAGTTATCCTCAAGTGGATACTCATCACAAATTATAAGAATATTTGGTTTAGATAAGATGGCTTCTATAGTCACTATCCAAACTACAGATCTTCCTAAAAGGGTTTTAATCCTAAGGTTAAATCATATGCTCTGATACCAACTGCAGTGACCCAGCATACCACTGCATGATGTAGTACACTATAGTCGTTGACATAACACCAATGAAACATCGTTCACTAGTATTACATCCCTCAGAGTGGTACAACAGAAACACGGCAGGTCCAAGACATGACTATAGGTTACAACTCGACTCTTTACAAAAGATCCAGAGAACACTCTAGGTTAAAGAGAGAGAAATAAACTTCTTACAAAGAAGAATCAGAAATAAACAACTCAAAAACTATCATACTAATAAGACTAGTATCTGAACTATTGGTCTGGCATTGATTCTATTGCAATACACTATATAAGTAGGTTGTATGGCTAGATATTATATTCCTATCTAATCATTAACTTCGTCTTCACTTGAGTTGATGTATATGTTGAATTTCTTGACTTCATTGTCGAACTTTAGCTTCTAGTGATGATTCCTGGAGCATAACTTGATGTAGATATCGTTTGTACTGGCTTTAGAACCTAGCAAGGGTTAAGAAGATACTTTGAGTACGAGTGTACTCAGCAAGTTCACTAGAAAAGGAGTGTTTGATGCACTATATCTATAGCCACAGACCATAGGTCATAGGCAATGCAGGTTTTTGTAAACATTTCTTCAAAGGATTGCTTTTATTCTGAAAACGTATGTCTGTCAGCCTTCACGGATTTACCAGAACTTTCATGGAGTTCCTTTCCCGCTGCGTTCGCAGCTCCTTCCCGGAACAGGGAGTAACAAGTTACAGTTCTTACACTCTTCAGAGGTGGGTTACTTTACCCATGAGATATCAAATCCTTGTTGCACAACCGGGCGTCTTTTCTGTCCACACTTCCTATGGTGTGGGGCCCAGTAGATGATCCAAGCAAATCACTGTCCTTCTCCGCGACCTCGCATACCCGACGGATTGCACATCAGGCCTAGGATAAAACTTGTTTCCATTATCAGCCTAAGGTTTACAACCCTGATAGATACCAAAATTCGTGGGACGTTGAGGGATCCCACCCATAACCTGCTAACCCTCTACAAGAGGAGTTGCAACAACGGCCCGGTCATCCGTTGGCATGCGAGAGGGAGCCTATCCAACTGACTTCTCCGTGCCATTCCAAAATTCATGGTCAATGCATAATATACGGCGCAAGAATCACTGGAGACATTGGTTGCTAAGTCCTAGATATTATGTTCCTTTACCACCGGAACTTCCATAGTAGGTTATTACCTCATGGTAAATAACCTATAATCATATTATTATGAAAAAAGTGTTTTCTGACCTTTTTGAAATGCAGGTGATGACAACACTGGATTTGCAACATACTTTACAG
Source organism: Avena longiglumis (assembly GCA_030063025.1). NCBI lineage: Eukaryota > Viridiplantae > Streptophyta > Magnoliopsida > Poales > Poaceae > Avena > Avena longiglumis. The sequence goes on from CP125978.1 coordinate 109,631,950, forward strand.
AAAATAATCAAAGGACATGAGCAAGTGTGAACTTGCCTTTTGTGATTGCAAGATTATGCACTCATGGTCTTTGAGACAATATAAGATCCAATATTTGAAATCAGCATCATTGGTCTGGTAAGGACTAATGTTTAAAGAAGCAATATGCTATTATGCATAAGTAATGCTATGCATTTTTATAAAACTCCAAAGTGTATCCCCAATACTTCAAGTGAAGTGAACTTAGGTGATTTCTTTATGAGTTGGTTCATGTTTAAATTATACTTTACAGGAAATGCATTTATAAGGAACTTAAGTCTTGATATACAAGATAAAAGTAGAGTGCAATAGTAATCTAAGATTGAGATTAGTTGCTATTTGGTGATTACGATGAAAGGCTATGTATTGGGTTGTTTAAGGGTTGAAGGAAATTATTATAGAGTTATTTTTTGAAGTGGCAAAAAGAATAATCTTCAAAGAAAAGGTTTCTTTTGAAAGGTTTAAACAATCTTTAAGGGTTAATAGAATGTGGTCGATGTCTCTTGGCGTTTGTTTGGTTAGTTTGGTCTTGAGATACTCTATGTCTTAATTGAAATAGACCAAAGTTAACTATAAAAATATAAGTATTTTATTAGACATGATGTTTATAAGCTTTTGAGACTAAAGTTAATTTTAAAAGGGTAAATAAACTTAAGGTGCAATTTTTTTTAATTATTCTCAAGTTTTGGAGTTATGTTAAGGATGATTAAGATATAATGATAATTCACTATATTATATATGAGTGATACACAATACTTATTTAAAGGGGTTTTTAATTTGAATTTTTTAGATTTTTTTAAAATAATATTTTAAATTTAATAGTTATACTTAAGCTTGATTATGAATCCAAGTTATGGTTTTGGAATTAGTACTTAGATATTAATTATTTAATATTTTATATAAAATTGTGATTATTTCTTACTTAAGAATTGTTTTTTTGAAGAATTTACCAAAATAGATAATAGAGAAGGATTCGTTGCCTTAAAATTTTAAAAACCTTTCTAATGGTACTTTTAATTTCTTTCTAGTATAATATTAAGATCTTCAAAATGGTTTTTATTTATTTTTTAAAATATTATACTTATGTTTCTAAAATTCCCTGAAGGATTATATGTATTTAAATAGTTACTTCAAATTTTATTTATAGAAGAGTTAAGTTAGTATTTTTAATAAAATAGTGGATTTATTTTTATACACAAAAATGATTTTTATTTATTTTTAGGTATTATTTTTATGTTTATAAAATTCCATAAAGGATTAAATGTATTTAAATACTTACTTCATTTTGATTTATGTATAAAAATTATATTAGTATTTCTATAAAATAGTAGATTTATTTTTATGCATAAAAATGATTTTTATTCATTTTTATTTTTGGCATTTTCGTTATTTTATGAGACTTCACTTGGGACTTAATGGTGTTAATATTTATTTGCTTTATATTTATATTAACAAGTAAAATTATATTTTTTTCTATGTAGATATTATTCTTGTGGTTATTTTGATGTATCATATGTATTTTGGGGATTTTTTATATATTTTTCTAGTGCTTTAAATGTCAAAAGGGCATTTTGGTAGTTTTTATTTTATTCTTTAATGGATTTTTTTACAAAACTAGGCCTAAAGGTTCCACCTATAGTCTGTTTGGCTGGCCACTTTGGACGGCCCGGCCCAGCTAAGCCAGGCTTAGGCACTTCACCCCGGCCCGTCCCCTCTCCTCTCTCACTCCACGCACACACACACACCTAACCCGCATACACACATCCCCGTTCCTCCTTTGGCTCCCTCGCCACCGCTGTCGGCGCGATTCTGGCAGAACCAGGATGTTGCGGCCGCCAGAGCCTACCGCTGAAGCTCTGCCGCCGACTAGCCGATCTGGCCTTCTATTTTGATTTGGTTTTGAGGCCCTATCGAATTTTCCCCTAATGACTTTTTGTCCAGGCATGATGCCGTCATCGGTGTTGTTCCGGCCAATTCCATCTCCCGCTGGTATCGCTGTTCTTCGGCACAATCTCTTCTGGCCCTTCTTTGTCGACTTCAGCCGCCGATTCACTCTCCTTCACCCTCGAGCAACTCCCCTCTGGTTCCTATGGAACCCTAGCCATGAGGATTCGGCAAGGTCACCGACGCGGTTGCTCTGACCCCCATATCCCAGCTGCTGCTCGAGGAAGACTAGAACATCTCCCTCGTCGATCCCAATCTGCTGCTCCCGCACTTTTCACACCGGTGTGGTACTACAGCAGCTATTGTGCTCTACTCCAATCTTTAATGCCGGAGGGAAGGCATCCTGGGATGCAACCCCGGCGTCTGCCTTCTTTTCTACTCCATCAACCATGCCTCTAGTCAGGTAATTCTCATGTGACTGGCATTTAAGCCGAAGAACAAATCTAGGTTTGGGATTAAGGTTTAGGTAATTTTGGAATTATGATTATGATCTTCTGAACAATTGTTAGGTGACAATGGAGATGTTGCGATGTAGGTTTTATATGTTACTATGTACCATTGGCTTGATTGTATTTGTGTGTTGAATCTGCTCATGTATGCCCTCTTTTGGTTCAGTCCAAGTTAATTATTTAGTTAGTGTGTTGATCTGATCCGAATAAATAAACAAAATCTATTTGATTAAGTTTTGGTTAGCTCCTGCTAGTAGATGAAGGACTTGGTTAGATGCAAATGAGTATATAATTTATAAGGATAATGTACAATTGTAGTTTCTTGCAACAGTGGTGTGAGAGAAGTGTAAAAAAATTCAAATATGCATAGATAATGTAGTACTGATTGTAATTTCATGGTTTGCTTCTAGAACACTAATAAGATCATACTCTTGTTTATGTAAATATTCTAGTCTTGCCTAGTAGATACTCATGTTCATGTCTGGCATATATTATTTTGAAAATAGAAAAATAACATATTGTATTTCCTCAAACAAGATGTAAAAGTGTGGTTAATATGCTTGAGATAATAATTGTTTTTTTACTAGGACAGATATGCTAGACATAAAGTAGTTTTTACATATGCATTAATGATGTGACTTATTTCTTGTGGATCATATTTAAATTTCCTGGTATGTACATTGTAGAATATTTATAGCTATGTTGGCTAGCTATATTTTATTTCCGGACAGGTTCCTCTATGTTTCTGGTGATCATATGTTCACCAGATCCTTGTAGTACAACTCCAGAGCACATATATGATTTCTTTGATGGTTTGGTAGTGTTTTTAATAACCTATAATTGATTGGCTTGCTCCTAGACAATCTGGTTGCTATCTAGCAATACTACTAATATCCTTCAACTCCCTCTCATAGCCTCTTTGTTAAAATTATTAAGAATAGATTTGCTATGCATTTGATCTACACAAGATCCTATTCTTCTACCTGTTATTTTCAATGTTCTGACAGTCCTAAATTGTAACTTGTACTATTAGGCATGTTCTAATAGAAGTTTCTTGATGATTAGAAATTGATTTCCTGATATAGACTTGGTATTTGGAAAATTTATTTCTGCTAGCTTGTTCTGGTGGCTTCTGCTACCTGGAGGTTCTTGCTGTGGTGCCTCCTTTTGGAGTGTGCACAGCAATCCTTCTTGTAGCATCATCTTGAGTAGATATGTGATTATATGTGGTTCAAGTGACCTCTTCTGATCGCCTAGAAATCATCTAGTTCCAGGTCAGTGGAATTTGGTTGCTTATACCATTTGCATAATTATGTGTGTGTCTATCAGTCCTTGTGGGATATGACTTGACAAAATGAGATGGTGTAATGGTACATAGGACCTGCCAATGATGCAAAGGCTGATCCACTAATTTGGATAGATAAGGGCAATTACTTTTATTTGTCTGATTTCCTTGTGATGAGTTTTGCATAGTAGCTCTATGCAAGTCTGAGAGGAAATATTACCTCTCATCCTCCTAGACCATATCTAGTTGAAGGGTAGTTGTAATAATTCATCTTGGATGCGTTTTCCCTTATATACCCCAAGTCCTGATGGTGCAAACTATTAAAAACAGATCTTGAGTTTGATTTCTTGTGGCTGTGGTTGTGGTGTTTGCCACTGTGGTGCCTTCCTCAGAAGTGTGCATAGTGGTGAACACCACATCTATTGACATGCTACCTAATTGACTAACTAAAGATCCATAGTTGGCAGCCGATGATGCATAGGCTGAGGCCAAACACTATAAGAACAGATGCTAAAGCGTGGCTATCAAATTCCCTATGATGCCTCAACATAGCATTTCTATGTGGGTCTGAGAGAAGTACTTTTACCAATCTCCTGTTTTTTCCTTTGTACTTTATATGCTGATAAAAACAGATTCTATATGATGACCTTTGTGTTGGGTAGCAACCTGATGTTGAACTTGATGTTTCTATGCTAGCTGGTGCTGGTACTTGATCAGCTAGCCATCTTTGTCCTTGTGATGTTTTTGTTGCCTGTTCCTCCAGATGTTGTTGGAAGCTTCTAATGCTCCTAGACTTATCCTTGTGCTCCTGGTCTTCTCCTTATGCTCCTAGAGATTGTGATGAGATGGGGTGATTTCCTTAGCTGTATGGTGGAACTGGATATGATATGGATCAGGGACAAAATAGTAGTGTTTCTTGGCTGCTAATAAAGGATCTGTTGGTCTAGTTGTGTGTGTGGAGAGAGAGGATATGGTGGCAGCTCAGCTATGGCTGGTACTCTCTCATTTTGCTGAACTCTTGTGGTGTTGACAACACACTAGTGCATGCTGGTGAGTGGGCAGCCTGCTTGCCTATTGTGGTTTGGGGATCAGATCAAGTAAAAGCTGAATATTTCCTGATGTTTTACCTCTTTACCTTCTTATCTGGCTTTGGTGAAACTTTCCCCTAAGCCAATGATGTTATACTGAGGCCACTATCTGATTAAGAACAGATACTATGATTTGGCCCCTTTTTAATACATACTCAATGATGAATTCAGGATCTAGCATCTCTAGGCCAAATCTAAGAGTACAATTAATAAACTAACCCCCTTATTCTTTTACTGTTTGATGGGGGAACACCAATCGGGGTATACCCATGAAGCGGAGTTGCCAAGCGGGTCGCCTCGCCCAATGAGGTGATCATGATATCGATTCTGACTCGCCGACTAGAGGCCCAAGACGGCGAATCCAATAGAAAGCCCACCAAAATATTGTAAACCCTAACTGGCTGCATATATAAAGCCACCAGGGGCACCCCCACGGGGTAGGCTCTCCCACATCTCTCATTAGATCTAGTCTCCCTCTGCCTACGGCTGCTCCCTTGTAAACTAATCTATGAACGTATACTGGATTGACAGCAAAACGTAGCGACCCTCCACCGAGGAGACGTGAACCTGGGTACATCGTGTGACAATCTCGCTCCCGGATTCTCCTACGTCGCCTTGCTCCCTCTACATAAGATACCCCCAGTAGCATCTGCCGTGCAATACAACGACAGTTGGCGCCCACCGTGGGGCAAGCGGTGCTTGGAGGGTGATAATCCGGACGAGATCCCCCACCATCAACGCCGACCGAATCGCAGCGAGCCGATTCCTTCCGATCACTGCCCAACCAAACAACCGCAGATGGACGATCGGCTCCCCGTATAGCTGCTGAGTTTTCTATTCAATCTATCTTCGCATTGATTTCTTTGTTTGGATCTAATCTCTCGTGTGCAACTAACATGTACCTGTCGCTTGGGAAATTGTATCATGGAGGCAAAAATTAGATCGATCTTCTGGCACCTGATCTGTTAGCGTCAAGCTAGAACAAACAACACCGAAAGATTGTATTTCAGTTGCACGTGCGTTGAAGATTGCTGTCGCAAGATGATGGATCACCGGAGAATCAATCCATATCCAAAAGCTGGTGCTGGTTCACGACCACGACTCGGAAGCTGCCACGCGATCAGCACCCAGGCGAATCAGTCGGGACGTGCAAGCAATTTACATGGAAAGATTGGATCGGTCCACCGCACGGTGACGTATCACTCAAAATCTAACTATCTTCCCCATGTGTTATTACGAGTGTTAATTGATTATTTTATTTAGACTAAATCTAATCTTTGGCATGTAATTTATGTGTGCATGCCTCATCAGTCATCAATGGTGTACCTTGTACGTTCTTCAAAGGAAAATTTGACCCAGTCCGTCGCCACTTCTTCTTGCTAAACGCTGCATCCGATCAATATGAACTAATATCTCGCTACTCAAGCATTTTCCTATTTATTATACTATATCCTGACGTCTAATTGTTTTGTATGTATGAATGCGAGAAAAATCAAGCTGCAACGGAATGGCAAACATCGACACTATTGGCCGTACGGTCGACCCATCCATTGTCGCGATCAGCTCCGCCTCATGACTTCGTCCGACCAATGGTCTAATTGAGCTCGCTACCACTACTTGATATCGCGCCCACTCCTTCGGGATAAACGTGGTACACGGGGGCTCGCGACTCGCTGCCCTCGTGGGCTCTCCACGTTCGGCGACTCGTTAGCTACGGACTCGCCTCTCACGACCTCGTCCGTCGCCGACTCTTCATTCTACCGGCTCTCCGACTCGCCATGCTCCGGAACTCGCCTAAACGCGGACTCCCTAGGCTCGGCGACTCACCCGCCGCATATTCGTCGTGCTCAGGGATTCACCCGCCATGAACTCGTCATCAACGGCTCGCCACGTCGGCGAATCGCCCGCCTTACATTTGCCACGCTCTGAGACTACCCTGCCGCGTCGACTCAGCTAAGTTTCTTTATATCCGTATATTCTATAAGTCCAAAACATATTCTTATTTTCGTTCAATTTACAAAACCATATGTGGGATCGGTTTGAGTTTGTCTGCTGTTTATTCGCGTCCGTTGAAGTAGTGAGTCTAGGTACCAAAAGGCCGACCTTGTCTCCGGGTTCAACAGTCTGGCATCGCGTCCCTGTTACCCGGCAAGCGTTTGATGCTGGAGGTCTTCCTACTCATGAAAAGACACGCATAAACCTTACATACTGCCTATCGATCCACATAACTGCATTTTCTTCAACATCTACAATTTGCACATCTTACAAATGTCCAATATATTTCATAAATACACCTTATTGCAGTCGTATATTTTTCTCCTTCTCAGCAGAACAGGCCGGTCATCTGACCTCGCCACTCGCCGCGTTCGGGGGCTCGTCGCTTGCCAGTCGCCCAACCTCGCCACTCGCCGTGTTCGGGGACTTGGCGCGCTACAGACAACGCCACTCGCCGGTCACACGACCTCGACACTCGCCGCGCTCGGGGGCTCGTCGCTAGCCGGTCGCACGACCTCGCCACTCACCGCGCTCGGGACTCGGTGCTCGCCAGTCGCTCGACCTCGCCGCTCGCCGTGCTCGGGGACTCGGCCCTTGCCGGTCGCTCGACCTCGTCACTCGCCACGCTCAGGGACTCGGCGCTCGCTCGACCTCGCCACTCGCCACGCTCAGGGACTCGGCGCTCGCCGGTCGCTCGGCCTCGCCACTTGCCATTCTTGGCAGCAACCACTACTATTTTCAGAATATGCATCTCTAAAGAGCCTCAAGTCTCCTCTACAAGCCAACTCGAGTCTCGGGGACTACACCTAGGCATATTGCGTGTACGCGTGGTTCCATGACCATGGCTCTCCACGATCGGGGACTCGCCACCGCCGGGAGTCGCTGTCATGACACTCCTCGTGTACTCGACACGCCGGGACTCGCCATCGCGACTCGCACAGTACTCAACACGCCGGGGACTCACCATGCGGACTCGCCCTCGATACTAACGCGCCGGGACTTCGCCATCGCGACTCTCACAGATTAACGCGCTCGGGGACTCGCCGCCGGACTCTCCCTCGTGTACTGACGCCGGGACTCGTCACCGTGGACTCTGCACTCGCGTACTCAACACGCTCGGGGACTCGCCGCCGCGGACTCTCCACTCGCGTACTCTCCACGCTCAGGGACTCGCCACTGCGGATTCTCCCTCGCGTACTCGACACGCTCGGGAACTCGCCACCGCGGACTCGCCCTCGCATACCCGACACGCTCGGGGACTCGCCACCGCGGACTCACCCTCGCGTACTCGACACGCTCGGGGACTCGCCGCCGTGGCCATGATCGGGGACTCGCCACCGCGGACTCGCCCTCGCGTACTCGACCCGCTCGGGGACTCGCCCTCGCGTACTCGCCACGCTCGGGGACTCGCCTCGCCCCTCGCGTATTCGCCTGTGCCAATTTGGCGACTTCATCATGGACGATTTGGTGGCCTCCACGTCCTCTACGACAGAGCTCGCCAACGACTCACCATCGAATACGCGCTCAGGGACTACTGATGGGGGAACACCAATCGGGGTATACCCATGAAGCGGAGTTGCCAAGCGGGTCGACTCGCCCAATGAGGTGACTCGCGCATACTGCATCTGGGTGACTCGCCGACTGGAGGCCCAAGACGGCGAATCCAATAGAAAGCCCACCAAAATATTGTAAACCCTAACTGGCTACATATATAAAGCCACCAGGGGCACCCCCACGGGGTAGGCTCTCCCACATCTCTCATTAGATCTAGTCTCCCTCTGCCTACGGCGACTCCCTTGTAAACCAATCTATGAACATATACTGGATTGACAGCAGGACATAGCGATCCTCCACCGAGGGGACGTGAACCTGGGTACATCGTGTGCCAATCTCGCTCCCGGATTCTCCTACGTCGCCTTGCTCCCTCTACGTAAGCTACCCCCAGTAGAATCTACCGTGCAATACCATGGTGGGCGCCACTGTCGTGGGAATGACCACGGCAGACGCCGTAATCCAAATGCAGTAGTAGAACGAAGGGCAAGGCCATCTCATGGTGAGATGAGGGCGGAGACATGGTTTTACCCAGGTTCGGCCCTTGAGGGTAAATACCTACTCCTGCTAGATTGTATTATGATGGAGGTACAATGGGGCGAGCTCGACGGCTAGGCGGCGAGTCGCTTGGGTGGATGATGGAACGTATCCTCTACACGCCCTGTAGGGAGGTTTATATAGACTCACCCCCCCCCCCCTAGGGTTTACATATCTCAACCTAATCAGTTAAGGTTTCAGTACTCGTTTAACCTAAACCGACTGGGTCTATCTACTCTCCTGGGCCTTCGGCTTCCAGTCGCTTGGATCCACACCGGTCTTGAACTGGCCGTCTGCAGCCCACTCGCCATCCACGGGCATTGAACGTCTCTTGGGTATACCCCGGTAGGCATATCCCCATCACTGTTGTTAGTCTGTTGTTTCTTTTTTGCAGAAATCAGGATCAAAGAGATAATGAGAAGATCAAGAATTAGATAGAAAGTGCAGTTTAGGTTTTATCTTATTATTATCTTGTAAGAATAATGTAATATATTCATGTACAGAATAAAGAATCCTTGTAACATTATTGATGTATTAATTATTATTTCTTTTCCTTTATATAACATTTTTATTTCCTTTTCTATTATTATTCTGTAGTATCATTCTTTCCTATTTGTATAAATGAAAGTACTTTGTACCCTTTATATTAATATAATAAAGTATTGATTTGTACTTTTATTGTATTTTATTATTTCCAGAGTGTAATATTACTTTATTATAAAATTTCTATTCCATTTCCAGAGTGTATTCTATAATTTATTCTGTATTTCTTTTAAAATCCATTTGAATAAAAATTTGAAAGTCAAATACATGTTTGAATAACTTCTCCCTTAAAGACAAGAATTCTCCAAAGGTCATGTCGAAATCCATCGCACTGGTCCTGATTTTTCTATAAGGACAAGAGAGATCCTGATCCCTCTATAGCCTCTTTAGCTTTGCATAAAAATTCCCCAGATTTTCTGATGCATGAATTCAATGCACACACATGTGTCCTCTCTAATTCTAGGTGTTAATCCTGGGACGTTACACAACTGTGCCCGAGCGAACCCCAACACCAACACCAAAGAAGAGGGGAGTGATTCAACTAAATGATGAAGTGATGAAAGAAGCTAAGAAATGTCTTAAGGAGAAGGGTATTAAATCTGAAGATGTGAAGAATTTACCTCATATAGAAGAACTAGATAAGCCAATATCCCACTCATCCACTATTGAGATACACTCTCTCCAACATTTTGATGAAGGTGATATTCCTTATTCTAAACTGTAGAGGTCCCAACCTTTAATAAGGTAGAGATCCCTGTGTTTACAATGATAGTCCCTGGATCAATAGCTAGCATCCACAGTTAAGATGTAATATCAAGAAACAAAGGTCATAATACAACTTTATAACCAGGAATAAAATAATTCATTACATCTTACATAGCTCATTTGGCTATCTCAAGAAAATGCAGCAGAAATAACTATATAGCATGGAGTCTTCAAAGTGCCACATGCAATCATGTTGGTTGTAGACTTGTAATCCTAATCAACACACTTCACTAACATCAAACAAACCTGCAACATAATAAGTTACAGCCACAAGGGTCAATACATTTGAATTGTATTGGCAAGTGATACTATGGTAGAATAGTGGTAGCTATCATCTATATGCATTTGGATAAGTGTAGCTTAGGCTTGCTTTGCACAAAATAGGTTTTACCTATCAGTTGAAAACACAAAGTTTTTGTTTGGCAAAAACTCCCAAGGCATCTACCAATCAATGATTGAAGATCCTTTAACCCTTGTTCAACCACAAGTTTTTAACTTAGAAATTGGGATGAGGAGATCCTTGATAGCTTCCATGTCTTGATGCTCGAATTTTCCATTTCCGGGGACACGGCTAAGTACTTAGATTTTACTCTCTCGAGAGGTGGTGCACTTTCCCCACAAGAATCGACATGCATCGAGACAAGATCTTTCAGAAGCCTTCCCTTAGACCAAAATGGACGCGTTCCCAAACCTATCACCCCCTACCACCAACTGTCCATCTGGCTAAGTTATTGCAACCAATATGATCCAGGCAGAGCCCATATTGCCAAGTGGCTGCACTTGAAGCTTCTCAACATTTGACATCTCAAATATCTTTGTTCCTGGGTGGCTTTAAACAAGTGAGATACACTAGGGTAGGCCATAAATATGGGCCCTGTGTAACCACTCAACACAAACCATTCTTTCCATTCCACCCAGGTGATTCATTCACATAGTTGTTTTATTAACAAAACACAAGTCATGGACTTAGAAATATCTCATAGCATGAATATAATCCACCCTTGTTTTCTACTAGCTAAGCTGAGCATGATAGTAGTAGGAATCTTAACTTAGGGAAAATTCTACTAAGGCATCATCTACTAGGACTTCCCAAGGCATAGCATACTTAGTAAAAATTCCATGCAAGTCCTACTTAGAAATATCACTAATTCATAGTGAAAATAATGGGACAAAAGTATGAAGCACCACTTGACTTTTTGGTAGAGAATATAAGTTCACTCCTTGATCTTGCAATAGTCACACTCTTCAAATTTCATTACAATTTAATCAAGGCACAAATTCAATCTAGCATTCAAACAATTCATCACATAAAACAATAAAAACAAGGCAATGCATGCAAGCATGCAAAAGATTGTTTTATTTGAAAAAGTGGTTTCTAATAGGTTATAAACATTTTAAAACACCTATTGGTCTTTTATAAAAGTGACAAAACCATTTGATATTAAGTTAGTGAAAATGGCCACTTTAAATCCCTTTTGTTTTGCTAGAAAGGATTTAAATCAAAGTAATAATTTCTAGTGTTTGACAATTATATTCTTAAACACAAATGTTAGTGTTTTAGGGTCAAGTGTTTAATATTCAATCATTTTCAAAAGGTTTCACCTAAAAACCATTTTTAAATCAAAGCAATATTTTATTTTGTTGGAAATGCCTTTAAACAAAATAATAATTTTATAGGGTTCATCAAATATATTTTATATCCCAAAACTTGGTGTTTAGGGTCATAGAGTTTAAATCAAATCATTTTCCAAATGTTTTACTCAAAAAGCATTTTTAAAACATATTCAACATTTTTATTTGACTATAAATGCTTTTATTCAAATATTTATTCTTTAGCATCCCAAAATATAATTTTAAATCTAGAAGTTGGTTTTTATGGTCAGTAGGTTCAAAACAAATAATTTTCAAAAGATTTTACCCCAAAAACATTTTTAGAATAAATTTTATACTCAAAATAGGACTAAATATGTTTCTGCAAAAACAACCCATTTTACAGAAGCAAATCACTAAACAAAGTGCATGTTTGGAAATTATTCTTTCTGATTCCAATGATATAAAGTTTGCAAATTTTGGGCATGTGGATAAAAAGTTATGGAATTTACAAATTCAAACATCTAATAGGATAGTTTCTGTTTTTAAATCGAAACACATGCAACGTGTCACGTTTCTACTGGTTGATACCGGTTCGTGTGGATCGTTGGATTTGAATTTAATCGTGCGGCACAGATCAAAGCATACCCCTTCGGGTTAAGTTTCTATCGTACCCATCGGATCAAGATCCTACGGCTCGCAACTATTGGTCATATACTGGCGGGGCTGGCGGTGGTGAACGGCGGCGGCGCGCTCGGGCGATGGTGTTGTCGGCGATACAGGAAGCGAGAGAGGGAGAGAAATAGCTCACAGTGATCGCAGGGATGTGGCGAAGCTCAAGGTAGTATTTTCCTGGACAGGGGCGCACTAGCACGGTGTTGATTGCGCGTCGGAGTTGGTGTCGGCGTCAGGCTCGCTCAGGTACGGATGTTGTCGATGCTACAGGACATGAAATGGCAAGCCAGAGGTGGCGTTATATGCGCACGAGTGTGGAAATTACACGCATATCAACCACAGGAGTTAGGGTAGTCAGGTTTTACTGGAAAGGTTCACCGGAGCGAAGGCGCATTTATAGCGGCGTTCGATGTTGTGCTCGCACAGATGTTTCGAGTGGCGTGATCTTGGGAGATGCGCAAGAGGCTGGGGAGTAGGATCGTGGAGGCTAGATACGGTGGGGGTGATTGTTCTTGCCGGAATCAGTCAAGGGTGGTCGTCGGAGCAGAGGGGATGCGAGCGAAAATTAGCGCAGCCTGGTGGCGGAGGAGAAGGGGAGAGTGAGGGGAAAGATAGAGGAGTCGTGGGCGCTTAAGAGGGTGTGATCACGGGCGCAGTTACTCGCGGCATCAACGCGAATTAAACTCGCGAAATGAAAGACAGAAACGGCGAGAGAGGGGAAAAATAATGAGTCACGCGGGTGAAGACGAAGACTGAGCAGTGGGGTCGTGTCGTCAGCAAGAGAGAGAGTTACGTGGTGGGGTCCTGCGGTTAGAGAGTGAGCGGGTGCATCTGTGAGTGAAAGAAAATGGTTCAGGGTGGGGGAAGAGAGTGGGCATGCTGGGCCTGGTGGGCTTTGTTGGGCTCGGCTGGCTTGTTTCCATTTTTTCTTCCTGAAACCTTTTTCTTTTTCCATTTTGATTTTATGTTTTTGAATTTCAAACTACCATTTGAATTCAGATTTCTTTTTCAAATCTTTTCCAAATATTTAGTAGGTTTCTATACTATTTTAAATATGTATTTAAAGTCCATTTTAGAATAATTATTTTATTCATTTATGGTTTATTATTTATTTATGATAGACATTTTCCTTTATTCAAATAAGATTTTAATTATATTTTCAAACTCTTATTTGAATTCTAATTTTCACCAAACCTTTTTCAATAGGTTTTTATTTATTCCATTAATGCAAAATAATTCACTTTGAATTATTATTTAAAATATTTTTATATGATTTAATGTTCATTTAAATTGGGCATTTGTTTTATTTCAAATGAAATCAAATATGGTTTTTAAACCCCTATAAATTTTATTCAAATAATTCTTTTAATTTAATTACATAACATTTTAATCCACTTTGGTAAATTCCCATTTATTATTTTCTCATGATTTAATTAATCATTTACCTAAGGGATTTTGTCTTTATTAAATATAATTTGAATATGGTTTAATCCCATATACTTTTATTTGAATTTTCTTTATCCCTTTATTTTATTTGGATTTGGATTCTCTTTATTCCATTTGCTTAAGGATTTAATTCAAGGTTTAAATTGCCTCCTAAACAATTTTATTAGGATTTATTATTTGGTTTAGGCATATTATCTTTATTTAAATAAAATTGGATATTGTTTAATCCTTATGATTTAAATAATATTTTATTCCTTTTTATCATTCCATAATTTTTCATTTCATTTGTTTGGCCAAGATTTAATTTGGCTTTTAAATATTCCTTATTTATTTATTTATTTATTTCTTTGTCTTATAAAATCCATATATTTTTATTTGTAGATCCAAAATTGGTGATTCCAATTTGTATATTTTTATTTAATATTTGTTTATCCTTTTAAAATATATTTAGGATTATTTTTCTCACAATTTTTGTATGGATTTTAGATAAGAGCTTTATTAGCTTTGGAAAATATTTCTTTATCTTATTAAATTCATAAGATTTTATCCATGGCTCCAAATTAAATGAAATCAATTTCTATGGTTTTCTAATATTTTTATTTATCATTTTTGATCATTTATAAATGTTTGTTGACAAATTTTTATATGGATCAAATCCATAGTCTTAGAAAGATTTTGGAAATGATTTATTCCATTAGGGTTTTGGGGATTTGGTTTATTTTCCCAAGTTTAAATTTCAAGATACATTCATTGATGAATGCATTTCACTTGATTGAAATTTGTTGGATTCCTTTTTATTCAAATTTTATTCAGGAAGGGTTTTGATGTTTCCATTTTGAAACAAAAAGTTTCTTTTCACCCTAAATTTCAACAATTATTTATTTTGTTTATTTAGTTATTTTCACATTTCAAAATTTGGAAAATTTTGGGATGTGACAGGCTACCAGCCTTAAAAGAAATCTCGTCCCGAGATTTGGGAAGGCTAGAGGTTTCAAGTTGGCTTTAAAACAACTAGGGTACTACCACCCTTAAAAGGTTTTCAACTAGATTACATCTTGGCTTACTTGGGATCTTGATGTATCTTCTCTGGACACTTGTTTGCATAATGGCCTAGCTCTTTGCATTTGAAACACATCTGTTGGCTAATATCTTTCTTCTTTTCTGGACAATGTGTTGGAATTATGCCCTAGAGGCAATAATAAAGATGTTATTATTATAATTCTTGTTCATGATAAAGTTTATATTCCATGCTAGAATTGTATTAAGCGGAAACATTAATACTTGTGTGGTTTGTGAACAACACCGTGTCCCTGGTACGCCTCTAAGGACTAGCTCATTGATCAATGATGGTTAAGGTTTCCTAACCATAGACATGAGTTGTCAATTGATAATGAGATCATTTCATTGGAGAATGATATGATGGACAGACCCAAACTAAGCAAAGCAATTAGACCGTGTCATCGTGTCCGTCCTTTTAAGCTTTTCTTATGTCAAATATTGTATTCCTTAGACCATGAGATAATACAACTCCCTGGTATCGGAAGAAAGCTTTGAGGTCATCAAACGTCATCCTATGAGAGGGTGATCATAAAGGTGTCTCTCGTGATCGGAAAGTATACATTGGGTTGTATGTATCGAGATGGAATTTGTCCCTCCCAAGTCGGAGAGATATACTGGCCCACTTAATCGATATCAACACCGCTTGCAAGCATGTGGTTAAGGAGTTAATCACAAAGTGATATCGGATTACGGAACGAGTAAAGTACTTGCTGTGAACGAGATTGAACTAGGTATGACGGTACCGACGATCGAATCTCGGTCAAGTAAAATATCGCGAGACGAAGGGAATATATATATGGGATTGTTTGAATCCTGGAATCGTGGTTCATCTGATATGATCATCGATGAATGTGTGGGAGTCAATATGGGTGCCCAGACGCGGCTGTTGATTATTGATAAAAGATCATGTCTGCATATTCTCGAACCCGCAGGGTCACACACTTAACGTATCTCGACGCTAGGATAGATTGGATAATTGGTTTATGTATTTTTTGTTCGGAGTCTCGGATGGGATCCGGGACATCATGAGAGGTTCCGGAATGGTCCGGAGAATAAGATTCATATAAGGCAGTGCACTTTTTGGAGTTCGGAATTGTTCCGGGTTAATCGGTATTGTACCGGAAGCTTCTAGAACCTTCCGGAAGGGGACCAACGTGGCCCCACCTTCCGGGAGGGGGCATGGGCCTATGAGGGAGTGTCCTGGCCGCATTGGGCCAGGGGCACAAGGCCCCATAGGGCCCAGCCGATCCTAGAGAGTTTAAATCGTTTAAACTAGAGATAGGGTTTCTAGAAGAGGGGAGAGTCCATGCCCCCCACTCCTTATCCTTTGGGCTTGGGGGAGGGGCTAGGGCTGTGCCCCCCTCTCTATAAAGAGAGGTGGGGGCGCACCAAACCCCTACACCTCTCCTCCAAACCCTAGCCGCCTTGCTAGCTTTCCTCTCTCCCTCCCGACTGTTTGTAGGCGAAGCCCTGCTGCAGAAATTCTCCACCATATACACCACGCCGTCGTGTTGTAGATCCAATCCATCTCTCCACCATACTTGCTGGTCCGAGGAAGGAGGAGACGTTGAGGTGCTGCACGTGTGCACCTCACGGAGGCACCGCCACTTGTGGTGCTAGATCGGATCGGATCGCGAGGAGGAGAAGCGAGTACGACTACATCACCCACGTTCCGACGAACGTTCACTGCATGTAATCTTCAAGGGTATGAAGATCTAATCCAATCTCTCGTTGATTGCATCTCCTAGATTAGATCTTGGCTTTCCTCCGCTCGCATCCGTAGAAAATTTTGATTTACTATGCCGCGAAACCCTTCAAAGGGTATCGAGCTAGATCTATCGTAGATGTGTTTCACGAGTAGAACGCAACATGGTTGTTCGGGCGTTGATGTTTTCTGCTGCAAGCCTCTTGTTTGTGTTCTTCTTATGACGCGGGATAGTGAGATTGAAGCGTCCAGGCCAACCTACGCGACGCCGTCATGAGACCGGCTCGCACTTGACGTGTGGCTTGTTCCACACATGCTGGTGGATGTCGCTTTCTCACTATAGTTGTCATGGGATTAACACCGAGTTTGGCAACCATAATATCACCGTTGTGGCTTTCGTAGGTAAGAATCGTTCTTAGCATCTACTCCCATAAGCCACGTAAAACATGCAACAACAAAGTAGAGGCGTCTAACTTGTTTTTGCAGGGAGTGTTTTCTGTGATATGGTATGGCCCAAGATGTGATGTGTACATTGTATGCGATGATCATGTTTTGTAATGTTTCACGACTTGCATGTCGATGAGTACACAACCGGCAGGAGCCATATGGTTGTCTTTATAATTGTGTATGACCTGCGAGTCAACTTCTTATACGCCATGTAATAGCTTTGCTTTATCGCTAAGTAGTTAGCAATATTTGTAGATGTTATTCGTGGTGGAGGCAATCATGGTGGAGTGATGGAGATCATGCTTAACGCACAAGATGGAGATCATTGCCAAGATTGGCTATACCATGTCACATAAAGTTATATGCATGTGATGTTTATCCTTTATGTATCTTATTATGCTTAGATCGCGACGGTAGCATTATAAGATGATTCCTCACTTAAAGATCACGATAAAAACTGTGTTCTCCCCAAGTATGCACTGCTAAAGTTCGTCGTGTCCAAGCATCACGTGATGATCGGGTGCTATAGACTCTACTCACATACAACGGGTGCAAGCCAGTTTTGCACACGTGAAATATTTGGGTCTAGCTTGACGAGCCTAGCATGTTGGACATGGCCTCGGAACACAAGAACCGAAAGGTTAAGCATGAGTCATATGAATGATATGATCGACACTTTGTTGTCCACCATTTAAACCACATCTCTTCTCGTGATGATCGGATTAGGTGTGGTGAATTTGGATCGTGTTCACTAAACAACTTGAGGGATGTTGAATTTAGTGGGAGTTCATCTAGTAATTTTATTAAGTTGAACTATTTATCATGAACATAGTCTAAATTGTACTTGCAAATACTGTAGATCACATGGCCAAGTCCAACTTCAACTTCAACGTTTTTGCTGAGAAGGAAAAGCTTAGAAACAATGGGTCTAATTTCACCAATTGGTTCCGCAATCTAAGAATCATTCATTCATGACAAAAGGACTATGTCCTTGGGAAAGCATTAGGTGACCCCGCCGAATCGCCGGCCGATGAGAAAGTCTATCATCGCGCGTAAAGATGATTATGATTTGATTAAGATCGCCATGTTGTATGCTATGGAATCGGATCTTCAAAATCGTTTTGAAGAGTATCCCGGGCCCTTTGAGATTCTTTAGGAGCTGAAAACTATGTTTCGACTCAGTCTGCTCGAGAGATATGAGATCTCTAAGAAATTCTTTAACTACAAGATGGAGGAAGGAGTTCCGTTAGTGAGCACGCCATTAAGATGTTGGGCTACACTCAACGCCTTGAGCAACGGATGCAAGATTCCAGGAGCTCAAGATTGACACTCCTAGCTACAAAAGTTTTGTAGTGACTCATAATCGATTGGCTCCATCGACGATCACCGAGCTCTTCGCAGTCAAGGTCGCGGAGGTGGACATCAAAAGGATAATCATGTGTTGATGGTCAACAAGCCCTCCTTTAAGAAAGGTAAGGGCAAAGAAGCCCTTCAAGAAGGGCGGCAAGTTTAATGCTCCCTTTGAGAAGAAGCTCAAGTCTGTCCTAAGCCGACAATCGAGTGCTTCTATTGCAAGGACAAGGGTCCTGGAAGCGCAATCGTCCAAGTACTTAGCGACAAGAAGGCTGGCACCATCAAAGGTATATTTGATATACATGTTATTGATGTTTTCCTTACTAGCCCTCATTGTAGTGCGGGTATTTGATACCGTTCGTTGCTAATATTTGTAACTCAAAGCAGAGCTACGGAATAGACGGCGTCTTAGAGGATGAGGTGACGATGCGCGTTGGCAACGGATCAAGAGTTGATGTGATGGTCGCCGGCACGCTCTCCTTAGTTTTACCTTCGGGATTAGTTTTAAACCTTAATAAGTGTTATTATGTACTGCGTTGAGCATGAACATTATTTCGGATCGTGTTTATTGCAAGACGGTTATTCATTTAAATCGGAGAATAATGGTTGTTCTATTTATATGAGTAACATCTTTTATGGTCATGCACCTCTTGTAAATGGTTTATTTCTTCTAAATCTAAAAGGGATGAAACACACATCCATAACATTGAGGCTAAGAGATGCAAAGTAGATAGTGATAACACTACTTATTTATGGCAATCGCGTCTAGGTCATATTGGTGTAAAGCGCATGAAGAAACTCCATTCGATGGACTTTTGGAGTCTCTTGATTTTGAATCATTTGACACATGCGAACCATGCCTCATGGGCAAGATGATCAAAACCCGTTCTCCGTATGATGGAGAGCAACAGCGGACTTGTTGGAAATCATACATACCAATGTATGCGACCGATGAGTGTTTCGACGCCGGTGGATTTCGCTATTTCCTCACTTTTACCGATGACTTAAGTAGATATGGGTATATCTATTTAATGAAACATAAATCAAACATTTGAAAAGTTCAAGGAATTTCAATGAAGTGGAGAACCATCGTAATGGAAAGATTAAGTTTCTACGATCCGATCGTGGAGGTGAATATTTGAGTTATGATTTTCTCACGCATCTTAAAGCAAGTGGAATCGCTTTCACAACTCACGCCACCCGAACACCACAGCAAGCAATGGTGTGTACGAGCAGGAATCGAACCCTATTAGATATGGTTCGATCAATGATGTCTCTTCTTGATTTGCCGTTATCATTTTGGGGTTATGCATTAGAAACCGCTGCATTCACTTTAAATAGGGCACCATCTAAATCCGTTGAGACGACACCGTATGAACTGTGGTTTGGTGCTAAACCTAAGTTGTCGCTTAAAGTTTGGGGATGCGAAGCTTACGTCAAGAAGTTGATGCCGACAAGCTCGAACCCAAATCGAGAAATGCGTCTTCATAGGATACCCTAAGGAAACTATTGGGTACCTTCTATCACGTAACCAAGGCAAAGTGTTTGTCGAAGAATGGTTCCTTTCTTGAGAAGGAGTTTCTCTCGAAAGAAGTGAGTGGGAGGAAAGTAGAGCTTGACGAGGTTATTGAACCTTCTCTTGAATTGGAGAGCACAAGACCTGAAATTGTTCCGGTGCCGCACTAACAATAGAGGAAGCTAATGACAAGGATCATGAAGCTTGGACGATGTCTAATGAACGTCGCAGTCGACAAGGTCGCGTGCCCTCCCGAATGGTGCAGCAACCTGTCTTGTCTTGTTAGTAGAAGACGGTGAACTCGCGAACTATGAGGAAGCGATGATGAGCCCAGACCGAGAAATGGCTAGAAGCCATGAAATCAATTGGGATCCATGAGCGAAAACCAAGTATGGACTTTGGTGGACCCTCCTAGCGAAAAGGCCGTTGAGTGCAAATGGATCTTCAAGAAGAAACGGACGCGATGGTAATGTTACCGTCTATAAAGCACGGCTTGTCGCGAAGGTTTTCGACAAGTTCAAGGTGTTGACTACGATGAGACTTTCTCTCCGTAGAAATGTTTAAGTCCATTCGGATTTTATTAGCAATTGGCGCTTTCATGATTATGAAATATGGCGATGGATGTCAAGACTGCTTTCCTCAATGGCAACATTGATGAAGAGTTGTATATGATGCAACCCAAGGTTTTGTCGATCCTAAGGATGCTAGTAAAGTATGCAAACTTCATTGCTCCATTTATGGGCTGAAGCAAGCATCTCGGAGTTGGAACCTTCGTTTGATCAAGTGATCAAGAGCTTTGGATTTGTTCCAAATTGCTATAAGCTTGTATCTACAAGAAAGTGAGGAGCTCGGTGAAGTTTACGTACTATATGTGGATGACATATTGATTATCGGAAATGACATCAACATGCTTAACGATGTGAAGAGTTATTTGAACAAGTGTTTTAATGAAAGACCTAGGTGAAGTCGCTTATATATTGGGCATCAAGATCTATAGAGATAGACAAAGACGCCTGATAGCTTTAAGCCGAGTACATACCTGACAAAGTTCAAAAGGTTCAGAATGGATAAGGCAAAGAAAGGTTCAAAGGCTATGTTGTCAGTAAGATATTGAGCAAGGCTCAGTGTCCAGCTACGGGTAAATGATAGGGAAGCTATGAGCAAAGTGCCTTATGCCTCGGCCATAGGTTCTATCATGTATGCCATGCTGTGTACTAGACCGGATGTGTCCAATGCTCTTAGTTTGACGAGCAGATATCAAAGTGATCCAGTGGAACATCGACAGCCGTGAAGAACATCCTAAAGTTCCTAAATAGGACTAAAGAAATGTTCTTAGTCTATGGGGGTGATGAACAGCTTGTCGTAAAAGGTTACGTCGACGCTAGTTTTGACACCGACAAGGATGATTCCAAATCTCAGACAGGATACGTTTATATTTTGAATGGAGGAGCTATGAGCTGGAGAAGTCGCAAAGCGTGATTGCAGGATCTAAAGTGGAAGCGAATACATGGCTCAGAGAAGCGCCAAGTGAAGGAGTTTGGATCGTAAACTTCATCGAGCTTGGCGTGGTTCCAAGTGCATTGGACCCACCGGAGATATTGTGTGACAACACTAGCGCCATAGCACTCGCTAAGGAACCAAGATATCATCCAAAGACCAAGCATATCAACTGCAAGTTTCATATAATCCGAGATTATATATCGATGGAGATCTCAAGATTAGCAAAGTACATACAGATCCTGAATGTCGCATCCATTAACTAAACCTCTTCCACGTAAAACATGATCAAGACTCACCAAGCATGGGTGTGAGATTGTTGCCAAATGTAAACTAGATTATTGACTCTAGTGCAAGTGGGAGACTGGAATTATGCCCTAGAGGCAATAATAAAGATGTTATTATTATAATTCTTGTTCATGATAAAGTTTATATTCCATGCTAGAATTGTATTAAGGCGGAAACATTAATACTTGTGTGGTTTGAACAACACCGTGTCCCTGCACGCGCCTCTAAGGACTAGCTCATTGATCAATGATGGTTAAGGTTTCCTAACCATAGACATGAGTTGTCAATTGAAAATGAGATCATTTCATTGGAGAATGATATGATGGACAGACCCAAACTAAGCAAAGCAATTAGATCGTGTCATCGTGTTCGTCTTTGCGAAGCTTTTCTTATGTCAAATATTGTATTCCTTAGACCATGAGATAATACAACTCCCGTATCGGAAGAAAGCTTTGAGGTCATCAAACGTCATCCTATGAGAGGGTGATCATAAAGGTGTCTCTCGGTGATCGGAAAGTATCTCATGGTTGTATGTATCGAGATGGAATTTGTCCCTCCCAAGTCGGAGAGATATACCGCCCACTCGTAATCGATATCAACACCGCTTGCAAGCATGTGGTTAAGGAGTTAATCACAAAGTGATATCGGATTACGGAACGAGTAAAGTACTTGCTGTGAATGAGATTGAACTAGGTATGACGTGCACGATCGAATCTCGGTCAAGTAAAATATCGCGAGACGAAGGGAATATATATATGGGATTGTTTGAATCCTCGGCATCGTGGTTCATCCGATATGATCATCGATGAATGTGTGGAGTCAATATGGGTGCCTGAGCGGCTGTTGATTATTGATAAAAGATCATGTACGCATATTCTCGAACCCAGGTCACACACTTAACGATATCGACGCTAGGATAGATTGGATAATTGGTTTATGTATTTTTGTTCGAGTCTCGGATGGGATCCGGGACATCATGAGAGGTTCGGAATGGTCCGAGAATAAGATTCATATAAGGCAATGCACTTTTGGAGTTGAATTGTTCGGGTTAATCGGTATTGTACCGAAGCTTCTAGAACCTTCGGAAGGGGACCAACGTGGCCCCACCTTCCGGGAGGGGGCATGGGCCTATGAGGGAGTGTCCGTCAAGACAATAGGGGCACAAGGCCCCAGGGCCCAGCCGATCCTAGAGAGTTTAAATCGCTTAAACTAGAGATAGGGTTTCTAGAAGAGGGAGAGTCCATGCCCCCACTCCTTATCCTTTGGGCTTGGGGAGTCTAGGGCTGCCCCTCTATATAAAGAGGGTGGGGCACCAAACCCCACACCTCTCCTCCAAACCCTAGCCGCCTTGCTAGCTTTCCTCTCTCCTCCCAACTGCTTGTAGGCGAAGCCCTCGCCGAAGAAATTCTCCACCATATACACCACGCCGTCGTGTTGTAGATCCAATCCATCTCTCCACCATACTTGCTGGTCCGAGGAAGGAGGAGACGTTGAGGTGCTGAATGTGTGCATCTCACGGAGGCACAGCCACTTGTGGTGCTAGATCGGATCGGATCGCGAGGAGGAGAAGCGAGTACGACTACATCACCCATGTTCCGATTTAACGCCTGCGAATCTTCAAGGGTATGAAGATCTAATCCAATCTCTCTAGTTGATTGCATCTCCTAGATTAGATCTTGGCTTTCCCTCTGTTCGCATCCGTAGAAAATTTTGATTTACTATGCCGCGAAACCCTTCACAATGTGATGCATAGTGTCCCATCTCTTTGCAATTGTAACATTGCACTTGGCTATTGTCCTTCTTGTTGGAATTAGGGAATTTCTTCTTATTCTTGGGTCTCTCCAAAGCTAGGAGTTCTTCTAGTTCATGCTATTCATATCTCACTTCAAAGGTGGGAAATCTTTCTCTCTTCTTGGGGCAGTCACTAGAGATATGACCTTCTTCTCCACAAGAGTAGAAACACTTTGTGGTCACTTTGGGTATGGCTCTATGAGGCATGGTTCTGACTTTGCCTTCATCCTTCTTGGTAGAAGTTGTTCCCTTATGGAGGTTTCCAAACATTTGATGCATTCCATCTTGTTTCATTTGTTGAACTATAGGATAGATGGGGCATTGGATAGGGACATGATCATTTCCTTGACATAGGAAACAAGTAACTTGAGATGTGGGGCATTGTTTAGTTGGATGTTTCTCTTCAAAATTAGGGCATTGATCCTCATGCTCTTTAGAAGTGTGTTCCATGTATCCACAAATATTGCAAGCTTGAGTTCCTTCCATAATATCATTTTTGATATCATTGTTGTCACAATCTCCTTGGGAAGAGTTGCCTATCATGTTGATCATTTGATTGGTCATCCTTTGCAACAATTGGGATTAGATTTCCAAAAACTTTTGCATGGTTGGGTCTAACTCATTGTTGTTGGCTAAAAACTGAGTTGTCACTTGATTCAACTGGGTTTGGGTTGCTATAAGTTGTTCTCTCATGTGCATCTCTTGGTTGATGTTGCTGACACCATTCTTGATGTTGGAGTCTCTTGGAGAAGTCATCTGTTTGGGTTGGATTGGGACTAGAATAGGCAAAATATTTCTAGAGGAAGAATTCTACTCACACACAACAATTCACACAAGCAATGTGCAAGCAATCACAATCAAACATTCCACTCAAATAACAAGGTTCAAGCACAATTTTAGGCAAAAAAGTATTTTTTCTATACCACATAAGTTGGTGGGATCAACTAATCACTAGTATGGTGGTCCAACTATATGGTTTTCTTGAGATCTTTCCATTCTTCTTGGTTGTTTCTTGATGAATGAGATCATTGTATCTTTGGTAAAATTCTTGTATCTTGGTCACAAAACTTCAAATGTGATGATGATTCCTTCTAAGTTGTGTTTCCTTAGTCTTCAAGTCTTGAGTAATATTTCTTGTCTCACTTGTAGTCCTTAGTGATGTTCAAGTTGAGGTCCTTGATGAAACTAAATTTGAAGTCATTGGTCATGTTGAAGTCTTCGATCTTGTTGAAGTCTTTGCTTTTGTTGAAGTCTTTATCCATCAAGTTGAAAATGGAGAGATGTAGAATCAAAACAAAAAGGTTGAGGAAAGGGTTTACAAGATTGTTTGTAAATAATTTTGAACAAACACAACTCCTATTTTTCTAAGGGGTTTTGTCCAATCCTAGGGTTACAATCCTACAGGCAACACAGTGCTCTGATACCATCTATAGAGGTCCCAACCTTTAATAAGGTAGAGATCCCTGTGTTTACAATGCTAGTCCCTGGATCAATAGCTAGCATCCACAGTTAAGATGTAATATCAAGAAACAAAGGTCATAATACAACTTTATAACCAGGAATAAAATAATTCATTACATCTTACATAGCTCATTTGGCTATCTCATTACAATGCAGCAGAAATAACTATATAGCATGGAGTCCTTCATCTTCAAAGTGCCACAGGCAATCATGTTGGTTGTAGACTTGTAATCCTAATCAACACACTTCACTAACATCAAACAAACCTGCAACATAATAAGTTACAGCCATAAGGGTCAATACATTTGAATTGTATTGGCAAGTGATACTATGGTAGAATAGTGGTAGCTATCATCTATATGCATTTGGCTAAGTGTATCTTAGGCTTGCTTTGCACAAAATAGGTTTTACCTATCAGTTGAACACACTAAGTTTTTGTTTGGCAAAAACTCCCAAGGCATCTACCAATCAATGACTGAAAATACTTTAACCCTTGTTCAACCACAAGTTTTTAACTTAGAAATTGGGATGAGGAGATCCTTGATAACTTCCATGTCTTAATGCTCGAATTGTCCATTTCCGGGGACACGACTAAGTACTTAGATTTTACTCTCTCGAGAGGTGGTGCACTTTCCCCACAAGACTCGACATGCATCGAGACAAGATCTTTCAGAAGCCTTCCCTTAGACCAAAATGGACGCGTTCCCAAACCTATCACCCCTTACCACCAACTTCCATCTGGGTAAGTTATTGCACCCTATATGATCCAGGAAGAGCCCATATTGCCAAGTGGCTGCACTTGAAGCTTCTCAACATTTGACATCTCAAATCTCTTTGTTCCTGGGTGGATTTCCACAAGTGAGATACACTAGGGTAGGCCATAAATATGGGCCCTGTGTAACCACTCAACACAAACCATTCTTTCCATTCCACCCAGGTGATTCATTCACATAGTTGTTTTATTAACAAAACACAAGTCATGGACTTAGAAATATCTCATAGCATGAATATAATCCACCATTGTTTTCTACTATCTAAGCTGAGCATGATAGTAGTAGGAATCTTAACTTAGGGAAAATTCTACTAAGGCATCATCTACTAGGATTTCCCAAGGCATAGCATACTTAGTAAAAATTCCATGCAAGTCCTACATAGAAATATCACTAATTCATAGTGAAAATAATGGGACAAAAGTATGAAGCACCACTTGCCTTTTTGGTAGAGAATATAAGTTCACTACTTGATCTTGCAATACACACTCTTCAAATTTCACTACAATTTAATCAAGGCACAAATTCAATCTAGAATTCAAACAATTCGTCACATAAAACAATAAAAACAAGGCAATGCATGCAAGCATGCAAAAGATTTTTTTATTTGAAAAAGTGGTTTCTAATAGGTTATAAATATTTTAAAACACCTATTGGTCTTTTATAAAAGTGGCAAAACCATTTGATATTAAGTTAGTGAAAATGGCCACTTTAAATCCCTTTTGTTTTGCTAGAAAGGTTTTAAATCAAAGTAATAATTTCTAGTGTTTCACAATTATATTTTTAAACACAAATGTTAGTGTTTTAGGGTCAAGTGTTTAATATGAAATCATTTGCAAAAGGTTTCACCTAAAAACCATTTTTAAATCAAAGCAATATTTTAGTTTGTTGGAAATGCCTTTAAACAAAATAATAATTTTATAGGGTTCATCAAATATATTTTATATCCCAAAACTTTGTGTTTAGGGTCAGAGAGTTTAAATCAAATCAATTTCCAAATGTTTTACTCAAAAAGAATTTTTAAAACATATTCAACATTTTTATTTAACTAGAAATGCTTTTATTCAAAGATTTATTCTTTAGCATCACAAAATATAATTTTAAATCTACAAGTTGGTTTTTATGGTCAGTAGGTTCAAAACAAATCATTTGCAAAAGATTTTACCCCAAAAACATTTTTAGAATAAATTTTATACTCAAAATAGGACTAAATATGTTTCTGCAAAAACAACCAATTTTACAGAAGCAAATCACTAAACAAAGCACATGGTTGGAAAGTATTCTTTTTGCTGATTCCAATGATATAAAGTTTGCAAATTTTGGACATGTGGATGAAAAGTTATGGAATTTACAAATTTAAACATCTAATAGGATAGTTTATGTTTTTAAATCAAAACACAGGCCACGCGTCACGTTTCTACTGGCTGATACCAGTTCGTGTGGATAAGGTGTTGTGGATCGTTGGATTTAAAGTTAATCGTGCGACACAGATCAAAGCATACCCCTTCGGGTTAAGTTTCTATCGTACCCATCAAATCAAGATCCTACGGCTCGCAACTACTAGTCATATACTGGCGGCGCTGGCGGTGGTGAACAGCGGAGGCGCGCTCGGGCGGTGGTGTTGTCGGCGATACAGGAAGCGGGAGAGGGAGATAAACAGCTCACAGTGATCGCAGGGATGTGGTGAAGCTCAAGGTAGTCTTTTCCTGGACAGGGGCACACTGGCACGGCGTCGATTGCTCGTCGGAGTTGGTGTCGGCGTCAGGCTCGCTCAGGTATGGATGATGTCGACGCTACAGGGCATGAAATGGCAAGCCAGAGGTGGCGTTACATGCACAAGAGTGTGGCGATTACACGCGTATCAACCAGAGGGGGTTAGGGTGGTCAGGTTTTACCGGAAAGGTTCGCTGGAACAAAGGCAGACGACGACGGCGTTCAGATGTTGTGCTCACCGATGTTTCAGAGCGCGCGCGAGCGAGTGGTTGGTACTGGGAGACGCGCAAGAGGCTGGGGAGTAGGCTCGTGGAGGCTAGATACGGTGGGGGTGATTGTGCTCGCCGGAATTGGCCGAGAGAGGTCGTCGGAGCAGAGGGGATGCGAGCAAAAATTATCACAACCTGGTGGCGGAGGAGAAGGGGAGAGTGAGGGGAAAGATAGAGGATGCGTGGGCGCTTAAGAGGGTGTGATCACGGGCGGAGTTACTCGTGGCATCAATGCGAATTAAACTCACGAAATCAAAGACAGAAACGGCGAGAGAGGGGAAAAATAACGTGTCACGCGGGTGAAGACGAAGACTGAGAAGTGGGGCCAAGTCGTCAGCGAGAGAGAGTTACGCGGTGGGGTCCTACGGTCAGAGAGTGAGTGGGTGCATCTGTGAGTGAAACAAAATGGTTCGGGGTGGGGGAAGAGAGTGGGCTTGCTGGGCCTAGTGGGCTTTGTTGGGCTGGGCTGGCTTGTTTCAAAAAAAATTCTTCCTGAAACCTTTTTCTTTTTCCATTTTGATTTTCTGTTTTGAATTTCAAACTACCATTTGAATTCAGATTTCTTTTTCAATTATTTTTCCAAATATTCAGTAGGTTTCTATACTGTTTTAAATATGTATTTAAAGTCCATTTTAGAATAATTATTTTATTCATTTATGGTTTATTATTTATTTATAATAGACATTTTCCTTTATTCAAATAAGATTTTAATTATATTTCCAAACTCTTATTTGAATTCTATTTTTCACCAAACCTTTTCAATAGGTTTTATTTATTCCATTAATACAAAATAATTCACTTTGAATTATTATTTAAAATATTTTAATATGATTTAATGTTCATTTAAATTGGGCATTTGTTTTATTTCAAATGAAATCAAATATGGTTTTTAAACCCCTATAAATTTTATTAAAATAATTCTTTTAAGTTAATTAGATAACTTTTTAATCCACTTTGGTAAATTCCCATTTATTATTTTTTCTCATGATTTAATTAATCATTTACCTAAGGGATTTTGTCTTTATTAAATATAATTTGAATATGGTTTAATCCCATATACTTTTATTTGAATATTCTTTATCCCTTTATTTTATTTGGATTTGGATTATCTTTATTCCATTTTCTTAAGGATTTAATTCAACGTTTAAATTGCCTCCTAAATAATTTTATTAGGATTTATTATTTGGTTTAGGCATATTATCTTTATTTAAATAACATTGGATATTGTACAATCCTTATAATTTAAATAATCTTTTATTCCTTTTTATCATCCCATAATCTTTCATTTCATTTGTTTGGCCAAGATTTAATTTGGCTTTTAAATATTCCTTATTTATTTATTTCTTTCTTTGTCTTATAAAATCCACATCTTTTTATTTATAGATCCAAAATTGGTGATTCCAATTTGTATATTTTATTTCATATTTGTTTATCCTTTTAAAATATCTTTAGGATTATTTTGCTCACAATTTTGGTATGGATTTTAGATTAGACTTTATTAACTTTGGAAAATATTTCATTATCTTATTAAATTCATAAGATTTTATCCATGGCTCCAAATTAAATGAAATCAATTTCTATGGTTTTATAATATTTATATTTATCATTTTTGATCATTTATAAATGTTTGTTGATAAATTTTTATATGGATCAAATCCATAGTATTTATCATTTATTCCATAAGGGTTTTGGGGATTTGGTTTATTTTCCCAAGTTTAAATTTCAAGATACATTCACTGATGAATGCATTTCACTTGATTGAAATTTATTGGATTCCTTTGTATTCAAATTTTATTCAGGAAGGGTTTTGATGTTTCCATTTTGAAACAAAAAGTTCCTTTTCACCCTAAATTTCAACAATTATTTATTTTGTTTATTTATTTTTTTTCACATTTCAAAATTTGGAAAATTTTGGGATGTGACATAAACCTCCTGATCAATGCTTAGAAGAATTTGATAATTTTATTGTTAAACAAGATAATTTTAATAAGCAAATGCAGAATCATTTAATGGAAAACTCTAGAGGTATTAATGAGTTGAAAGATATTGTGGAAATAACCTCCAATGATGTTAAAATGCTTATTAAACATTTTCAAATGGTTCAAACTCAAATTGATGAACTTGCTAAAGTACAAAAGGATGTGCTAGTTAATGCTTATGGAGAAAAACATGCTTATGAAATTAGAACTAGGAGTGGTGCTGCCACTCAGGATCCTTTATATCCTCAGGGACATCCTAAAAGAATTGAGAAGGATTCTTGCTCTCCTCCTCTCCTCTCCCCTCCCACACTCACCCACCACCACCCTCCTGGCCGACGATAATGGAGATCTCCACCTCTAGATCCTCCTCTAGTGCTCAAGACTTGGGTCACTATGGATTCCCTGATCACTTGGGATTTCTCTCAAGGTGTTAGGGTGGCCGATCAGGTACGTAGACGTTTTTGCTCCCCGGTTCATCATGATGGAGATTCTGTCTCAGTTGAGTTTTTCATGGTGGCCTGGTTCACGGATAATTTCCCTCTGTCGGTGGGCAATGTGGCGATTTCTTTGGAATCTTGTTTGGGTGGATCTGCTGATAAGTTTAAAGTGGTTTGGTTGAATGAGAGAAGCTTTTGTTTTTTGGTGGCCTCAAATTGTGTGGGACATTTCATACATGCACTGGAGTTCTTTAAATGCGAGGATTTTCAATGTTATTTCCATTTGTTCCATGGGAAGATTTCTCCAAGGATTTCTGCTAAATGTCGTCTGGATCCACTGGATCATTGGGATCATGTGAAGAATTCTCGTGCAAGATTAACTCCTTTTTATCTCAGGAATATTCCAGCTAAGATTAAGGGGAACCATTCTGGTAATCGTAAGGTGTCTATGGCAATTAATGCAGATTTATGTACACTCGATCTTCTCATAAGGATCCATCAAAACATTTATTTCATGATCATATTAAGATTGGAGATCTCAGTTTTGCTCTAAGTTCCTCGTGTCCGATTTCTTTGGCTGATCCGGATTCTCAGGCTTTTTCAAATATTCTGTCGTTGAGGTATGGTCAAGGCTTCACTAAAACTTTCTTCTCCCATGAGGTTTTTTCGTTAAAGCTTCTTGAAGATTTTATTCAGGCAAATTATACTCCGTCTGCTATTATCTGGTACGTAGATCTTTTCAAATCTGCGTGTACTCGTTGTATTTCTATAGACCATACTACTCAGAAATGCATGAATCAAGTACACTGTTTGGGCTGTTTGCAACTTGGTCATTTTAAAAAGGATTGTTCTGTTAGACCGGATAAGCGTAAGCACCATAACAAAGTTAATTCAGGTTCTGAGGTTGTTCAGAAGGATAGAAAGATTTCAGGCCTAGTTGTTAAATCTTTTACGGGATCTTCTGGTGATTTGAAACAAAACTGGATTAGACTCGACTCGAACCTGGCTTGCACTCGGTCTCTGTGAACTGGAAACTCACCCCTGACCTGTTTTGCTGTGCCCCGATGCCAATTCTATTGGCGATATGGGCACTCAATTACAGGGTGTAAGGTTGTTAAACAACAAGGCCAGAAAGTTTGGAAGGTTAAGATTTTTAAGGAACTGATTCCAGCCAACAAGAGACAAATTTTTAGTTCGCATACCACGACTACGGATATTGTTTCTGCATCTGCTCCTCCGCTGCTCTCGCGCATCCCTTCCATGGCAAACTACCACTGCAACCCTCTTGCCTTTGTGCCCAATGGTTTTGCCATTGATCATGGCCCTCCCAATCGTCGGGTGAGGAGTGATCTTGCTGTATGCGCAGAGGCACCACTTAGTCATGATAATTATGCCATTGCTGAAACTGACGTCTTGGTGCCAATTCAGCAATGGTACCATGCCCGTCGAGAACTTCATCGCCGACAAAATCGTAAAGGGTTTCAGGTTAGCCATATGTAAGATTACCCTATAGGGCTTGGTTTATTCAGTTTTGCAAGTGCTTTTGCTAGAGATTCAGTTGTGGGCAGATCCTATACAATAGATTGGATTAGAGTCACTTTTGTTAAGCATGATGAAGGACTGAATATGAGGATAGCTTCTTTAGGGCAGGAAATGTGGATCATGTTTTTGAACTTTCCATTAGATTATCAAACTGAGTATTGGATTGAAAAAGCAATTAGTTTGTTTGGAAAGTTACAGATTTGGTTCAATAATAGTGGTGAAAATCATGCTTGTATCTTAGCTAAAGTTTGGATTGTGAGTGATTCTATTGTGCCTAAAAGTCTGGTGTTGCGACAAATGGGTGGGCATCGTCGTGCATGGGCAGTTCCAGTGTATATTCTGCGTAGTGATGAGTGGAATGCGCATATCCATGAGCTCTCTGCTGACACTGAAGATCAGCCTCCTGCAAATGGTGACCCTCATCGGTTTTATGGCCCTCAAATGTCTGCTGAACTGCGTTTTCAGCAACGTTTGCAGGCTTGGCTTCAGCAGACTGGGATTTTTGCTCAAGGGAGTGGAGGCAATGCAGGTAATGCTGGTAGAGGTACTAGAGGTATTGGTACAAGAGGTAATGCTAGTATTGAAGGGACCAGAGGTGTCTTCAGAGCCTCTGTTGTGCCTAGGATCACCTTACCTAGTAGGGGACAGGTTAACTATCAAGAGATTCTAAGAGATCAGGGTATCACCTTTTATGCTGGTGTGCACCCTCCTTTAAACAGTCTGACTGACAGCCCTATGTCTGCTTGGAATGATATGCTCTCTGTTACTAGTGCTAGCTCAAGTGCAACTCTGCAGATTATCACTGGTGATGACGATGTGGCTGAATCCTCTGCCCAAGGTGCAGCTAGAGCACAACTGCTTAATGATAGTGTCTCTGCTGAGGATGTTGATGAGTTCCCTGCTACCATTCTAATTGCTAGAGTTGTGCTGATCAATTGGAAGCAACCAAACCTGTTCTCAGGGGCCTCATCTCTATTTGGGCTTGTCATTCCACCAGCTCATTTGGTTAAGACCTTCTTTTCAGCCTATGATCTTCTGGATGATAAGAATGCTGAGGTGCTTAGTCCAAATAGAAGGGTTGCAAGAAAGCTTTGTTTTGAGGATAGTCCAAACTCTGAATCTGCTATACTGTTGGATGCAGGTGAGCCTGAATCTGAGTTTGTGGGTGAGGTTATTCAGTCCAACAAGTGTATGGTAAAAGGTAAAGGGAAAGCAAAGACACCTCCACACTTTGCTGCAGTTCGTAGAAGCCCAAGAAACAATATTTATAATGGATTTAAAGTGGATATGCCATCTGATTCTAGGAAAAGGAAGTCCAACGTGAAAGCTAGAGTGGTTCCTTCTATGGTAAAGACACTTAGTTGTACTGAAGATTCTGAAACTTCTGATGTCAGCAATCCAACCTCACCAGTGCCACCACCTACCCCTATCTCTGTGTTGCAGAAGATTGGTACAACCATCTATGTATCCCACCAGAGGATCTTCAGAAAGAAAAGCTGGAACAAGATGATGAAGCTGAAGCTTAATTCATTTAAGAGTCCAATAAATAAAATCCTCTTAGTTTATTTATTCTTGGAACTTTACTTTACCTTGTTCAGTTGGTTTTGTGTCAAACTTTTGTGTTGTGCTTTTTTCATTCAGTCATGAACTCTACATTAAGGTAGTGGCATATTTTATGTTGGAATGTAAGAGGGATAAATTCTGAGAGCAAGCATAATGCTCTGCGTTCACATATTGATTCTTCTGGATGTGCCATTATTTGTTTACAAGAAAAAACATGAAATGTTTGATCATTCCTATATTAGGAAATTCTGTCCCCGAAGATTTGATAAATTTGTCTGTTTTCCCTCTGAGGGAAATTCTGTGGGTTTGTTGGTTGTCTGGAATAGTGTTGTATTCAAAGGGGAACTGATTGAGTCTGTATCTTGGGCCATTACCATTAAATTTTATTCCACTCAGTCAAATAGTAATTGGTTTTTGTCAAAAATTTATGGACCATGTACTGGTGACATTAGACAAGAATTTATTGACTGGCTTTATAATCTGAATATAAGTAACTCAGTCAACTGGCTTCTTATTGGTGATTATAACTTTTATAGATCACAGAATGACAGGAATAGAGTTGGTGGGAATATTGAGGACATGCTACTTTTTAATGATGTGATTAGAGCACAGAATTTGGTTGATTTGCCTCTTCAGGGCTCCTCCTTCACATGGAGTAATATGCAGAAAGAACATTTATTGGAAAGGCTGTATTGATTTTTCACTTCTAACAATTGGACTTCTTGCTATCCCAATACCACAGTTAAAGCTCTCTCTAGACCAGTGTCTGATCATGTGCCATGTCTCATATCAATTCAATCTTCCATCCCTAGAAGTAAATTATTTAGATTTGAAAACTTCTGGATACATCATCCAGGTTTCAAGGAAACAGTCATTGCATCTTGGCAGATTCCTGTAAGAAGTACCAATCCTGCTGCTGTTTTGAATGCTAAACTTAAAAACACAAGAAGGGCTCTGAAAAACTTGAGTAGATCAATTTCTAAGTTATCTTTACTCATTGAAAATTGCCAAAAGGTACTACAACAAGTAGATGACTTAGAACAAATTAGACAGCTCTTAAGGCCAGAATGGAATTTTAGAAGTATCTTGAAGACTCATATTTCAAGGTTACTTTCTTATAAACAATAGTATTGGAAGAAGAGGTGTACTGAGAGATGGATTAAATTTGGTGATTAAAACTCTAAGTTCTTTCATAGGATGGCTACAGAGAGGCACAGGAAGAATGCAATTGCTTCTCTGACTACTTCAGATGGTATTATTATAGAGGATCATGATGGGAAAGCAAACTTGTTGTTTGAAGCTTTTAAATTGAGACTGGGAGTTACTGAACACCACAACATGTGTTTTGATCTGTCAACTTAATTTTTAACAGGTACAGATTTACAGACCTTATCTTCTCCTTTCTCTAAGGAGGAAATTGACAATGTTGTGAAGAAAATGCCAATTGATAAAAGTCCTGGACCTGATGGGTTCAATGGTTGTTTCCTCAAAACTTGTTGGGATATTATTGCTCCTGAATTCTATAACCTATGTCAAGAATTTGCCGAAGGGAATATTTCTTTACACAATATCAATAGTTCTTTGATAACTCTAGTGCCCAAAAAGCAATCTCCAGCAAATGTCAATGACTTTAAACCTATCTCTTTGCTGAACTCTTGTTTAAAGCAGATCACTAAGATATTAGCTGATAGATTTCAGGAAAATATTACTGGATTGGTAAGTGAGAATCAATATGGTTTTATCAAAGGAAGAACAATACACGACTATTTAGCTTGGGCTTTTGAGTATATGCATCAATGTGAAACATAAAAAAAAATGAATTATTGTCCTCAAACTAGATTTTGAAAAAGCATTTGATTTGATTGAACATGATACTATTATTGACATTCTCAAACACATGGGCTTTGATGAAGGTTGGTTAAAATGGATCAGATGTATCTTATCTTCTGGTCACTCCTCTGTGTTCCTGAATGGTGTACCAGGTAAATCCTTTCATTGTAAGAGGGGAGTTAGACAGGGTGACCCTTTGTCACCTTTATTATTTGTGGCTGCATCTGAACTTCTACAAGTGGTTATAAATAGTGAGGTTTTGGCTGGGAGATTATCTTTACCAATACCATGTGGTGGCAAGTTTCCAATTATACAATATGCTGATGATACTATTCTAGTTCTTCAAGCTAATCATGCTGAGGTAGCACACCTAAAATCTCTTCTGGTGGATTATGCTAAGTCTACTAGTTTGAAAATAAATTTTTAAAAATCTAGCTTAATCCCTATCAATATCTCAGATAGCGGAGCTCAGGAATTGGCATCCACATTTGGCTGTTCTGTTGCCACTATGCCTTTCACCTACCTAGGACTCCCAATGGGGACAACAAAGCCATATGTGATTGATTTTCTGCCTTTGGTGGACAGAATAGAAAGAAAGATGTCTACTACCACCCTTCTTATGTCACATGCTGGGAAACTTACTTATGTCAATACTATACTGACATTAGTGGCTACCTATGCAATGTGCACTATTAAAATTCATCCTAAAATCATTGAGCATGTGGATAAAATCAGAAGAAGATGTTTGTGGAACAAAAATACTGAACAAGGTCAGAAAAATGTGTCTCTTGCTTCTTGGGATATGGTATGTAAACCCAAAAATAAAGGTGATCTTGGAGTGTTAAATATGAAGCTTCAAAACCAAGCTTTACTACTGAAGTTTCTGGAAAAGTTCTACAACAACAAAAAATTCCATGGGTGAAACTAGTTTGGGATTCATATTACCAAGGGGTTATTCCACATACAACTAATAGTATTGGGTCTTTCTGGTGGAAAGCTGTTATGAAATTGTCACCAATTTTCATAGGAGTGGCTTCTTGTTGTGTGGGACAAGGCAATACTGTCCTCTTCTGGAAAGATGAGTGGAATAATATAATCTGCCAAGAAAAATTTTAGAGGCTCTATTCTTATGCAATCAATGAAGATACTTCTGTACAAGATTTCTGTTCAGCTCAGGAGCTTACTCAATTATTTTTCTGTCCTATATCGACTGAAACTTGGCATGACTTGCAACTTCTACAGACCCATATTAATGAGCTTGATTTAAATGTACAATATATGGACAAAAGGAAATTTATTTGGGGTGACAAGTACTCCTCAAGGAAGTTTTATAAATTCTGTTTTAGGCTGGAAAATCCACCAGAGCAATTCTCCTGGATCTGGAAATCTAAACTGTGGCCAAAACTGAAGGTGTTCTCTTGGCTTTTACTGTCTGATAGGCTTAACACTATGAATATGATTCACAGAAGACATTTTAATGTTGGCCAAGGAAATAATCATGATTGTTCTCTGCAACTTAAACACAGAGGAAACACTGGAGCACTTATTTTTCTTCTGCCCTTTCAGTAGCCAATGCTGGGCAAAACTGAATTTTTGCTGGATAAATAATAATTGTAGATTCACTCTACTGAACCATGCAAGATTGGTTTTTCAGGAGCAGCTATTTTTTGAGTTATTTGTTATAGCAGCATGGGGAATCTGGAAGGAGAGGAACAATTTGATTTTTAAAGGGATACAACCTTCTCTTGCATCTTGGATAGCTAGGATGAAGCAGGATCTACAATTACTTAGGTTCAGGGTTAACCAAAACCTGGAACACATTATAGATCAGTTTATAGACAGATTGTGAGTGTAGTTTGTTGTAAGGCTGGTTGAAATTTGTATGTTGCTGCATGCATCAAACTTTGTAAATATCTGTTTATTTAATATAGTACCATAGTAGGAGCCTCTCCTACTTTTTATGGTAAAAAGGTTGAAAATAGAGGTACTTCTCATAAGAGAAAGAAAATGAAACATAAAACAGTTGTAGAATCTTCCGAACCTGCTATAGATCCTAATAGTATATCTGTCTGCGATGCTGAAACTGAAAGTGGTAATGATAAAAATGATGCTCCTGATAAGGAAGAAATTGAAGAGGAACCTAAGAGGCACACTAAGAACACTAAGTACACTAAGGAAGATTTTGTTTCTAATAAACATGGTAGTGAAAGAGAGCACTGGGTTCAAAAACCAATGCCTTTTCCTGATAAGAAACACAAGTCAAAGGAAGTAGAACACTATATCAAGTTTTGTGAGTGGATGAAACCTTTATTTTTGCAAATTCCTTTGACTAATGCTATTAAATTGCCTCCTTATTCAAAGTACATGAAGGATATTGTCTCTAATAAAAAGGAACATTCCTAATGAGGAAATTTCTACTTTGTTTGCTAATTATTCCTTCAATGGTAAGGTTCCAAAGAAACTTGGGGATCTGATATGTCGGAAACGTATCTATAATTTTTGATGCTCCATGCTTGTTTAGTATCTACTTTTCTTTGCTTTTTCTACACTTTGAGGTGTTTTATATCTTTTCTGGAACTAACCTATTAACAAGTTGCCACAGTGCCAGTTGCCTGTTTTCTTCTGTTTTTGTTCCAAAAAGGCAGAAAATCAATATTATCGGAATTGGATGGGACAAAAACCAAAGTCAATATTTACCATGGGGGACACGAATCCATAAGAAGAGAGAGAGAAGCGAACCAGGGCGGCCAGACCCCCCCCCCCCTAGGCGCAGGTGGGCCCTGCCCCGGGCCTGGGTAGGGTGTGGCCCCCCTGGCCGCCTCCTGGCCTCGCCTCTTCGCCTATAAGAATCCCCCGATGCAGAAACCCTAAGGAAAATATTCCACGAAACCTTCTGTCTCCGCCTCCATCGTCGTCCCTAGATCGGGGGGATCTGAAGTTCTTCCCGGCACCCTGCCGGAGGGGAGATCATCCCGGAGGCCTTCTCTCTGGTATGATGTGTGACTAGTTCCACCTTGGACTATGGGTCCGTGTAGTAGCTAGATGGTTGTATCTCCTCCTTTGTGCTTTCATGTATAGATCTTGTGAGCTCCGTTCATGATCAAGATCTAATCTATTTGTAATCATGCATGTTGTGTTTGCGGGGATCCGATGGATATTGAGATTACTATGTCAGATTGATTAATGTGTAACATCCCTAAAATCATGTTTCAAACTCATGCATATCATCCATGCATCCATGATCATATAGAATTCATTTCAAACAAAACAATTCAAAAACAGGAGCATATGAGCTCATTATTTTATGTGATCATCATTTGAAACAAATGCTACTCTTTCTATGAGAGGTTGGTGTTCATTAAAACCAAACCTTGTGCCTTATTGCTTTCATAATGAGTTGCTAGATTGCTAAGGTTTTAAACCAAAATTTCAAAGCAAATACAATTTGAAAACCAATTTCAAAACCAATATGAAACAAGTGCTATGTCACTGTTTATTTTATCCTTCCAAAATGACCAAGCCAATTCAAAGTGACCACTTGGTTTTATGCCCAAATTTGTGACTTTTGCACACTACAAAAATCCCAGAAAGTTTTGAATTCAAATAGAGTTTGAATTCATTTGAAAATCATTCCAGAAAATCAAATTAGAAATAGAAAAGGAATAAAGAAAAAGAAAAGGGCCGGCGGAAGACTTTGGGCCCAACAGCGAAACCAGCCCAGCTAGCCCACCCGGGTCCTCTCTCTCTCACACACACACAGATGCACCCGCGGAGTCACTGACCCCAGGAACCCACCTCCCCTCTGTTTATTTCGCTAACAGGTGGACCCGTGACCCCGTCGTCGCCTTCGTCAATCACGCGCGCCTGCGCCGCTCACGCCGCCGTTACTCGCCGCAGTCACTGCCGCGTTGATTCTCCTTGATTCCGCGAGTAACTCCACGCCCCGCTCCGGCTATAAGAACCACTCCCCCTCGCGGTCATTTGCCCCCACACTGCACACCCTTCTCGCCACCAGGCTGCCAGTATTCGCTCTTGCGCCGCCGCAGACAAAACCTACTCTGGCGACCAATTCTGGTAAACCTCGTGCGCCTCTTCCTCTCTGGTTCATACGAGCAACTTCGCAACTTCCTTGCGCACCTCATGATCCCCTTTGCCCGTCTGTTTGTGATCCAGAGCTTCGTCTTCGACGAGCACCGTGAGCAACCGACGTCGTCTCGAACTCCGGCGACCTCTCCCCGTAAGTACCATCCGCCCCTTGCCCTCTGTTTGATACGCCTAGGACCCCCAACGTCTTGCGCATCTAACGGTGTCCTCCTCTTGTCTTAGCGCGACGCAGAACCTCGCCAACGTCGACCGGCAGCCGTACTATACGCGTTCGCGAACTCCGGTGAGGAATCCCCGACGACTCCGAGCGCCCCTTCGCCAACCAGAGACACGTTGAGCTTCACCTCGTCACGGCGGTTCTGGTGAGCACCCTCTTTCCTCCCCGGGCGACCTAGAACGCCGGCACCGCCGCTGACAGACACGCCGCCGCCAGTCGTCGCCGCTAGCGCCGCTAGGCTATGGTCAAAGCAACAGCAGCCGTTAGATGTAGATCTTGCGGTTTAAATTAGATTTGAGCGAAGCGTTTTCTTTGAATCTGGCGCATTGGATCTAACTTGATCTGACGGCGTGGAAGGGTGATCCTGAGTGAAACGGTATCGGACAATAGGAAGCAGACGCGTGGCTAGGGTTTGATTTTAAAACAGATTTTGAATCTGATTTATATCCAATTTTGAATTAGCTATAACTTTTGATCCCCACGTTAGAATTTGACAAATTTTATACCGTTGGAATCAGGAGGACAAGCCCTTTCTAAAAAAATGCAATGTGTTTAATGTTTAGCTTCTGTTAAAATGGTTTCTTTTGCAAAAACATGTGGACGGCTTATTTGAGCATATGAATTGTTTAGGAATTAATTTAGAGTTTAAATTATTGTTGTGTGGCAAGTTTTTGAATTGTTTAGGATTCATTACTATGCACTTGCTTGGTGGAGTTTTGAAAATCATCACTTAGCATTTTGCATGCATGCATATATATTTTTGTTTGTTTGTATATGTTGTGTTTAATTTGTTGCTACCATTCTTTGTGTAGACTTTGGTGCTAGTGATTGTGATTGTAAAGAGTGCTACTCTCCCAACTACCAAGGCAAGTGGTACTTCATGAATAATTCTATCTGTGGCAAGCCACCCAGGAACAAAGAGATTTTAGAGGCCAAGTGTTAAGAAGCTTCTAGTGCAGCCACTTGGCAATATGGGCTCTGCCTGGATCACATAAGTTGCTAGAACTTAGCCATTTGGACAGTTGGTGGTAGTGGGAATGATAGGTTGGAGCGCGTCCATTTGGTCTAAGGGAAGGCTTCTGAAAGGTCCTGTCTTGGTGAAACCAAATCTGCTGGGGAAAGTGCACAACCTCTGCAGATGGAAAAATCTAAGTACTTAGCCAAGTCCATGGCAATGGACAACTTGAGCATCAAGGCATGGAAGCTATCAAGAATCTCCTCATCCCAATTTCTAAGTAAAAACTTGTGGGTGAACAAGAGTGAAGGACCTCAATGTCTATTGGTGGTTCCTTGGGAAAAGTTTTGACAAAGAAAAACTTAGTGATTTCAACTAATAGGAAAACCCTATTTTGAGCAAAGCAAGCCAAGCTACACTTAGCCAAATTTGCATATAGTATCTAGACCACTTAAAATATACTAAGGTATCACTTGCCAATACTATTCCAAAGTATTGACCCACTGTGGCTGTAACTTGTGATGTTGTAGGTTACTCTGATGAGGATTAGGTGTCATGAGTCTACACTCAACATGTTTGCCTGTGGCACATGAAGATGAAGACTTATATTTATTTACTTATTCAAACTCTTGTATTAGGCATGTGGCCTTGAGTTGTAAAGACTATGTTTATCTCTGAAATGGATGTAATAAATGAACTTTGTATCTGTGTACTTCATCTTAAACTGTGGATGCTAGCATTGATCCAGGGACTAGCATTGCAATCACAGGGTTCCTTTTCCTTTACAAAGGAGGGATCTTACAGATGGTATCAGAGCACTGTGTTGCCTGTAGGATTATGACCCTAGGATTGTAAACCACTAAGGAAAAAATTTCAACTACTTCTACACTTGTCTATTCTTCTCGTAAACTTTTCTAATCTTCTCTCTCATCTCTATTTGTAGATGAACTCCATCAACGAAGCCGTGAGGAAAGGACCACTCATGACAATGACTTTGGAGTGTGAGACAGAATTCCCCAAGGCTCTCAAGGACCTCATGGTTGCATTAGAGATACAAGGTGCAGCTGTGTACAAGGGTTTTCCTGTGATGGATGAAGGAGAGGAATACTGGTGGGTGCAACTTCACTTGTATAAAAACAAGGAAGACAACCATCAGGAAAAAGGATTCTGCATGTTCACCAATTCAGTGGTGCACACTACATTCTTTGAA
This sequence comes from Avena longiglumis, assembly GCA_030063025.1. NCBI lineage: Eukaryota > Viridiplantae > Streptophyta > Magnoliopsida > Poales > Poaceae > Avena > Avena longiglumis. Next base: position 109,673,542 of record CP125978.1, read on the forward strand.
TCAGCAAAGGATGCAGCTTGGAAGACCATCAAAGAACTTGGTGATAGAGTCAAGTGCAGAATGCTCAACCTCCAAAATGATCTAAGGAAAGAGAAGGAACATACCCAAGAGTTGGAAGCTACCAACCAAACCTTAAGAGGAGACATTATAGACTTAGTGATGGAGTCATGTGAGCAAGATAGGATGATTGCTTCTAGAAACATTGTGTTAGCCAACAGATCCAGTGAGATAGGATTGTAAACGTACTTCATTAGTTGGACCACCACCTACCACCTTATTTTCCAAAATGTTGCTTTAAAATAAGATTGAACCTTGGTTGTTGTAATGATTTCATGTATGCATGACTTGTGTGTTTTGCTTCCCAAGGATATGTATGTGTTGTTTTGTCTTTTGTTTTATCATGATTTGTGTTGTTCTAACTTTTCTATCTTATAAATAGATGCCTATTACCATCAGCACTGTTGAGGAGTTCTAGGTTACCCACTTTGGTCCTCGTATCATTGAGCTTACTACTTTGCTCAATATCCCTCTTCCCACCATCATGGTTCATCCCCTCACCAAGTTTGAGAGGAAGGACCTCTGGGGCTTCAAGGTCAACCAGCCCGGACGCTAGACAGAGCCTACCACGGAGGCCATTGTCTTCAAGCTCATGCACGATGACAGGGAGAGAGGCCTTGAGGTAGTTATGGGATCCGAGGACGTCTGCTAGGGCGACACTCCCGACAGGTTAGAGGTACCCACTTCCACGTCTTCGGAAGACGTGATGAGGATGGAGAGTCTATCGACTTCGAGGACGATTCGAGGGACGCAACAGAGCCGATACGCCTGTACCTCCAGGACTTAGAGTCTCTCATTAGGCACGTGGACACAGACAGGACAAATATCATGCTCAGCAATGATGAGCTCTAGGTGCAGCTTCGCGAGAAGGACAAGCTCTTCGCGCAGCAAGACGAGATAGTCAAGGAAATGGAGGCGAAGTTCGAGACCCGCAGGAAGTTCAAGAGTCGGGAGAAGCGTGTCAGGATAGGAACAAGAAGATCCGGACATGATCAAGAACTGCCCAAGGACTTCGAGCTCGAGCGCGGCAGACGGTGATAGAGAGGCTTCCCGAAGAGGGCTCTCAAGGCCAAGATAGAGACCTTGACCACTAGCATCGAGGAAAACAAGACCGCGATGGAGAACGCAGGTCTTACCTTTGTCGAGGAGGAGATTGATGCCGATGAGTAGATTGACTACTCGTTTATATTTTATTATCATACTTGTTGTTTGAGAACTTGTTATTTGACCATCCGACATGTGGATGGCTTGCTACTTCTGTGTTTTACTTTGTGAACTTGTTATCTTGTTATTGAACCTTTATCTTTCTGTTGCATGCTTGTGTTTGCTTATGTGATGTAATGTGCATGAAAGCATCTATGGCTATCTCATTCTTATCTCTATTTGAACAAACCACAGATGCCTCCCCGTCGTGCAAACCCCAACCCCAACAACAACAACAACAACAACAACATCACTCCAGAAATGCAACAAATGATGACTGCTCAAACTCAGCTAATGCAGATGATGACGACGTTCATCCAGAACCAAAACAATAACAACAATAACAACAACAACAACCCTCCGGGCTTTGATATGCTTACCAGATTTTTGAGATTGAGGCCAGCAAAGTTCTCAGGAACGACTGATCCCATGGTGGCCAATGATTGGCTACGCTCAGTAAACAAGGACTTAGTAACCGTGGGTACATGACGGATCTTGACAAGGTCGACGGCAAGACATCGCTTGGAAGGACCAGTCGCCACTTGGTGGGACAACTTTCAGATCACCACTCCCATAGATGAAGTGACATGGGATATCTTTGAGGCTGGCTTTCGCACTACTCATATCTCATCTGGAGTGATGAGTCTGAAAAAAAAAGAGTTCCATAATCTGAAGCAGCGCCACCGCAGCGTGGCTGAGTACATTGAGGAGTTCAACAATCTGGCGCGTTATGCACCGGATGAAGTTGACACCGATGCCAAGAGAAAGGAAAAATTTCTTGAAGGCTTGAATGATGAGCTGAATCTGCAGTTGGCTGTGGCATATGTTCCCACTTATCAGTCGCTCTGTGACAAGGCTGCTATTTTGGAGAACAAAATGAAGCAAGTTGAGAGTACAAAGAGAAAGCACTCCGACAAGCACAGCTCGGGATCGTCTCACAAACGATCTCATTATGATGACAGCGGAAGCTCAGGATCCCACAAGCATGGGAAATTCAACAAGCACCACAACCACAACCTTCATGACAACAAGCATCACCGTAGTCATGACAATGACAAGTACAAGAACCACAAGGGTGGACATAAGAGCCACCACAGTGGAAATGGAAGTGGAAGTGGAAGTCAGCCTGTTAAGAGAGACATCAGTCAGGTTGAATACCTGAAATGCAAGAAGATGGGGCATTATGCAAATGAATGCCCAGAAAAGAAAGTTGAAGGACCCAACAAGCCTAATCCTTTCCAAGGGATGTGAACCACATCGGTGTGGAGGAGGTCTATGAGGAGCGATCTTTCTTTGGTAAGTTCAGACTCAATTCTATTCCAGCATTTGTTCTTTTTGATACTGGAGCATCGCATTCATTCATATCAAAAGCATTTGTTGATAGAAATGGGTTTCTGTGGCATCCCGCAAAACCACTACTAGAAAATCGCGTTGAATTTGTGCATTGCATCGTCATCATCTTGTGTTGTTTGCATAAAACTATTTTCGAAAACCTCTTTTGAATTTCCAAACGCCCCATCTTTTTCAAACACCGAAAACCGGGTCCTCGGAATATTTTGTTTTGGCCGAAATCGATTTGCAAAAGCCTTGTTTGTAATAAATAAAAAATTATAATTATTTTTAGCGGGGCAGTCGAACGGGCCGATTGACCCGAACGACCGCCCCAGAAATTAAAACGGTCCAGTTGAACCCGCCCTTCTAATCCTACAGCTACCCAGGAATCTACCCTCTCTCACCCTCCACCTCACTCCCACCTATCAGAATGCGCCACCTCAGCTATCCCCTTTCCCCTAACCAACCCGGCGATGCCACGTGGCCTTCCTCTCTCTCCCTTCCCCCTCTCCTCATGGTCGCCCCTCCAAAGACACCGCCCACCCATGGCGCCTCGCCTCCGGTCAACCGTCGCCGCCGAAGCGCCTGCCACGCCTCCCGCCATGGCGCCTCAACGCCGCCGGTCGAACCGCCTCGTCGAGCTCGCCACTGCCCGCCTCGTGCCTCCTTTCCGGCCACAAGGCGTTGCCGCTGGCTCCCCCGAGCCGCCAGCTGGCTCCGCCAAGCCAGCCCGGCCCGCTGCTCGCCCGCGGACCGCGCCGCCTTCCCGACCTCGCCGGCCCCGCGTGCCCCGGCCACCGTGCTCAGCCGTCCTCGCTCAGAGCCGCCGACGTCGCCCCGGAGTCCGGCCCGCACCTCATCTGGCCTCTGCAACATCTCGCCCGGCTACAGCGCTCGCGGCCTGCGCCCAGCTTGCTGCCAAGTATGGCCTCCTCCGGTCTGTCCCTGGATGGTCCTAGACCGCGCGAGTCGCCCTGTTCGCCACCGCCAGCCTGTCTGCGATCGCGCGTCGTCGTCGCGACAAGATGATGTCAAGAAGGTGTCTGGGACATGGACCGATGACCAAGGACCCGATAACCGCCAAGATCTACCGATGACCAAGGACCCGATAACCGCCAAGATCTACCGATGACCAAGGACCCGATGACCGCCGAGATCGCCACCGGTTCGACATGCACGCCACCACGGATACGACAAGAACTTCCTCGGGGACGCCATGACTGTCTACACGGACCCGAAGATAATTGTGCGACAAGTATTCCTCCTCGGATGCGACGCTCGAGAACACGGACGGTACGGCACCGACGCAGAATGCCAAGATCGCCGAGAACGTCAAGATCTTCACCCGACACCGAGACCCCGACGCGACAAGTGCTTCGTCCCGAACGCCATGACCGACAACACGCCCCGAGAACCCGGATGCGCCAAGACCTACCCCTAACACCGAGAACGGAACCGTCGAACCCTGGACCCTAAGCCCGACCCCGGACCCCGGAACCCCTGGAACCCCAAGAGCTTCGACCCTAATGTGTGAACCCCCTTCCCGGAACCCTATTTTACAACATAATAACAATCGTTGCATATTTAATTGTCATCTCGCTTGCATATCATGTGGTTTGGGGCCTTCTGCCGATTCACCTAATAATTAAATATGGGGCCCATATGCGGGCAAATCTAGCCTTATATTGGCCTCATTTAAACATGTGTAGCGAACCGGTTCCATCTGTTGCATTGCTAAACAACACTTAATTTGCGGGGGTCCTTAATAACTTGAACCACCTAATTAATTGTCGGGACTCCGGTTCCGCTTAATATGATCTAATTGCATCGCACCTTTGCCATGTCATCCATCATGCATACATCATGCCGATCTTCTGCCGTAATCTTAAATATTGCATCCGGTGTTATTCTAGTGTTTTGCTTCTTCGCGGATAAGGCCATTGAGTTGATGTGAGCTTCGCCCCGATCTTCGGTTGAACCCTTCGGCAATGTTTTCAGGCGAGCATCTCCCCCTTTCTACCCATCTTACCTTATAGTAATTTACTCCTTCCTGTTGATCTATTGCTATCTGTGTTGCGATGCTCTAGTTTTCGTACCCGTGAAATCCCTTGCAGCCCTATATTGCCTTGGACACATCCTATTACCTGTTGTTTGGTAGATAGTTGGACTTGCGCGTCGTAGTTGCTTGCTTAAGTGCTGATGTGTGTCGTCATATGCCACAGTTGCTGATGTATTGCCACATGTTGATGTTGGAGATGATTCTAGTTTTACTTATCGTCACTTTAATTTCTGTTTAACAACTAAAATTGAATAAGCAGAGGCATCGGTGGGTGATAGATAATATTTGGTTTCCGAACGCCCACTTGTGTCCCGTAAGACCCCGAGTACTTGATACATTCCTTGATTTATCGCTATCCACATCCGGAGGTATATGGGACCCCGAGCGAGCTTGATTCCGTCTTATTTCTTGGGGCCACAAACTAGTTTGAGGTGTTTTACTATCTGTACTTATGCCATGCTACTTTCAGTATTTAATTTGTGCGAGGAGCACCTGCATCTTTTAGGATCGGGACACGATTCCGCGGTGTCGACAAGCCCAGCCACACTTTCGGTTCCCAGCTCACCGTATTACCCAAACCTTGAGGCCGTCTGAGCTTGCTTACTGCTATGATTCTACTTAAGGTGGCCCCTGAAATATTTCTGAATGCTGAGATTGTTCAATCGTGAAAGCCTCGTTGGGTTTTGATTTGGTTTTTCCGAGGTTGATCGGCGTGTTGCTATTGGTGCACCCGGCCGGGTAAAACTTTCGAAAGTGTCCGCGGATATGGACGACTTGGAGCACAGTATCTCGATCATAGACAAGCATAACTAAAGTTTACTGCTATAAATTTGACTTATAATGACTAGTAATCAGCTTCACTATAATGGAATGACTAATTAATACTGCCCACAATTGCTTGTTGTTTGTCGCTTGCGACCATTGTATCTGACTAGTAAGTATTGCAACTACAACGAAATGGCTGAATAAAAGTACCAACAATTGCTGGGTTTTGGGTTATCTCATACTATCTGTATCTGATTAGTAATTGTTGTAACTATAACGGAATGAATAACTAAAAGTGCCCACTGCTTACTTCATCAGGATGATTATCTAACGACTAGTAAAGTGCAACTATAACTAATTAAAAAAAAACTGCCAACTGTGTGAGTTCCTCGGTTGACTTCCTCGATTGGTCTCGAGGGGGAAACGCCAGGATGGGTTTGTTTGATGATAGTATCAGGTTGGATCCAAATAGGTCATTCTTACCCCCTCTGATATCCGCTTGGGTTGTATCGAGTCTCTATAGGTTGTTCATGCATGCCGCCGCCGCTCGATCCACCATACCTATGTAGGCGAGGACCGCCCAATTCTAGCCTCGCCGTGTCGGCCTCGATCGACGCTCCTCTTTTCCTTTGCCCTTTGTCGGCACCCTTTGTTTAAGCAGGTTTGAGATCGGCGTCGTTAGCAGGGTTACCCTTCCGGCTTGGCAAGGTGGTTATGGACGCCATTGGTTATTCTTGAGGCTCTTAGCCCCATTTGCTTCTTGTCCGTAGTCGGACGCTCTATCATTTTCAAGGTGATTTGGATCTTTGTACCTTATATCTGTATTCTTGACTCTTGAGTCATTTGTATATATCTGTTACGTGGGTCCCATCGAGGACTGTTGTGTAATGTTATTACTTCGTTTTCCACCATGCGAAAGTGCTGGTGAGCACCTTTGAATCGTTTCTATGCGGTTTGGCGAATTTTGCCCAAACTTGCATAGGTCCGATCCGAGGTGTTACAGAGTGGTATCGAGCGGCCGTTGATGCGATACCCTGAAGTCCACTTCAGAGGATAACCTAGCTAACTCAAGTAGAGTGTCAAACTATTTTTGCAAAAACGGTTGGATAGTTCTGATTAGGTCTGATTTTAATCCTTACCCCTCTGCTGTTCTCCTCTTACCTCTACGCGTTTTGAATCCGCTCTCTTCCCTTTCTTCGAGTCCAGGATTTCTCGTGGTTGGGTTTTCCGTCGTACCTTCAGGGCTGCGCTTTCCCCCTTTTGTAACGGAGGTGCTACGATTATCAATCTGCCACTTGTCTGTTGTACCCTTCCTTCAATCTTTTGTTCTTGAGCTCTTTATCCATATGTGTTCCTTGCTGGATAGCAGTGTCGTTGAAAACATATGAGAAGGACGAGCATTGGTGAAGTTGGAGTATACCTTGAGCATGTGTTGTTCATGCCAATGGAACCATCGCGGAACCTAATCATTGTGTTTTACCTACGATTTCTGCTGGCAGCATTCCTTGTTCCGGATACCACCGATGAAGATCTTCAGTCTATATCTCGAGAGTTGAGTTACCTGATTCTCCTACCCATGTATAGAGTTGATAGTTGGGTCCGGGATGGACTGATCACCCTAACCGACTCTTACTGTTCGCTCTATACATCGAACTGGTGGATCAATGTAACTTTTCCCTCTTCTAATGGAAGTTAGAGGTGGCCTTATCGTTTGATACCTCTACCTTCGTCCTTTGTTTCTCCGGAGTGTTCTCTCGACGATCAGGAACAACGACCCTTTGTTGGTGGTGTCGCCGATTCCGAGATGAAGAAGGAACCATCATTAGTGGTGTCGCGAGGATCTACACGAAGCGCGAAGGATCGGATCGCCGACCTTCCTTCCGGTACTTTGAGGCGGATCTCGAGGGCGAGATCCCTTGTTAGTGGTGTAGAATTGTGGCATCCCGCAAAACCACTACTAGAAAATCGCGTTGAATTTGTGCATTGCATCGTCATCATCTTGTGTTGTTTGCATAAAACTATTTTCGAAAACCTGTTTTGAATTTCCAAACGCCCCATCTTTTTCAAACACCGAAAACCGGGTCCTCGGAATATTTTGTTTTGGCCGAAATCGATTTGCAAAAGCCTTGTTTGTAATAAATAAAAAATTATAATTATTTTTAGCGGCGTTAAGCGGGCCGATTGACCAACATCGCCGTAAATTAAAAGGTCGATTGAACCCGCCCTTCTAATCCTACAGCTACCCAGGAATCTACCCTCTCTCACCCTCCACCTCCCTCCCACCTATCAGAATGCGCCACCTCAGCTATCCCCTTTCCCCTAACCAACCCGACGATGCCACGTGGCCTTCCTCTCTCTCCCTTCCCCCTCTCACGCCGGCGATCATGGTCGCCTCCCTCCAAAGACACCGCTTGGCGCCTCGCCACCTCGGTCAACCGTCGCCAGCGCCGCCGAAGCCACGTCCGCTCCGCCATGGCGCCTCCAACCGCCGCGGTCGAACCGCCTGCCGAGCTCGCTCACCTGCCACGTCCGCCTCTCCGGCCCCTCTCTCCGGCCAAGGCCAGGTTGCTTCGCCGACCGAACCCGCTGGCTCCGCCAGCCGCTGCCCGCCAGCCCGTGCCTACTCCGCCCCGCGCAAGGATGCGCGCCCTTCCCGACCTCGCCGCCCGCGTGCGGCCACCGTGAAGCCAGGCTCGCCAGAGCCGCTGACGTCGCCCGAGTCCGCCGCACCTCATCGCCTTCGCAACATCTCCGCCAGCCCGCCAGCGCTGCGGCGCCTGCCAGCCGCTAAGTTCGGCCTCCTCCGGCTCGTCACTGGATGGTCCTAGACCGCGAGTCGCCTGTTCGCCACCGCCCAGCTGTCTCTGCAGCAGATCGCCGCGTCCTGCGCGACAAGATGATGTCAAGAAGGTGTCTGGGACATGGACCGATGACCAAGGACCCGATAACCGCCAAGATCTACCGGTGACCAAGGACCCGATAACCGCCAAGATCTACCGATGACCAAGGACCCGATGACCGCCGAGATCGCCACCGGTACGACATGCACGCCACCACGGATACGACAAGAACTTCCTCGGGGACGCCATTACTGTCTACACGGACCCGAAGATAATTGTGCGACAAGTATTCCTCCTCGGATGCGACGCTCGAGAACACGGACGGTACGGCACCGACGCAGAATGCCAAGATCGCCGAGAACGTCAAGATCTTCACCCGACACCGAGACCCCGACGCGACAAGTGCTTCGTCTCGAACGCCATGACCGACAACACGCCCCGAGAACCCGGATGCGCCAAGACCTACCCCTAAGACCGAGAACGGAACCGTCGAACCCTGGACCCTAAGCCCGACCCCGGACCCCGGAACCCCTGGAACCCCAAGAGCTTCGACCCTAATGTGTGAACCCCCTTCCCGGAACCCTATTTTACAACATAATAACAATCGTTGCATATTTAATTGTCATCTCGCTTGCATATCATGTGGTTTGGGGCCTTCTGCCGATTCACCTAATAATTAAATATGGGGCCCATATGCGGGCAAATCTAGCCTTATATTGGCCTCATTTAAACATGTGTAGCGAACGGTTCCATCATTGCATTGCTAAACAACACTTAATTTGCGGGGTCCTTAATAACTTGAACCACCTAATTAATTGTCGGACTCGGTTCGCTTAATATGATCTAATTGCATCGCTTTTGCCATGTCATCCATCATGCATACATCATGCCGATCTTCTGCCGTAATCTTAAATATTGCATCCGTGTTATTCTAGTGTTTTGCTTCTTCGCGGATAAGGCCATTGAGTTGATGTGAGCTTAGCCCGATCTTGGTTGAACCCTTGGCAATGTTTTCAATGAGCATCTCCCCTTTCTACCCATCTTACCTTATAGTAATTTACTCCTTCTGTTGATCTATTGCTATACGTGTTTGCGATGCTCTAGTTTTCGCACGTGAAATCCCTTGCAGCCCTATATTGCCTTGGACACATCCTATTACATTGTTTGGTAGATAGTTGGACTTAGCGTCGTAGTTGCTTGCTTAAGTCTTGATGTGTGTGTCATATGCCACGATTCTTGATGTATTGCCACATGTTGATGTTGGAGATGATTCTAGTTTTACTTATCGTCACTTTAATTTACGTTTAACAACTAAAATTGAATAAGCAGGCATCGGTGGGTGATAGATAATATTTGGTTTAAGCCCACTTGTGTCCCGTAAGACCCCGAGTACTTGATACATTCCTTGATTTATCGCGCTATCCACATCCGGGAGGTATATGGGACCCCTGAGCGAGCTTGATTCCGTCTTATTTCTTGGGGCCACAAACTAGTTTGAGGTGTTTTTACTATCCTGACTTATGCCATGCTACTTTCATATTTAATTTGTGCGAGGAGCACCTTTGCTTTAGGATCGGGACACGATTCATGGTGTCGACAAGCCCAGCCACACTTCGGGTTCCCGATCGTTCTCACAGTATTACTAAACCTTGAGGCCGTCTCGGAGCTTGCTTACTCCGCTATGATTCTACTTAAGGTGGCCCCTGAAATATTTCTGAATCTGAGATTGTTCATCGTGAAAGCCTCGTTGGGTTTTGATTTGGTTTTTCGAGGTTGATCGGCGTGTGTTGCTATTGGTGCACCCGGCCGGTAAAACTTTCGAAAGCCGTGTCATGGATATGGACGACTTGGAGCACGATCTCGATCATAGACAAGCATAACTAAAGTTTACTGCTATAAATTTGACTTATAATGACTAGTAATCAGCTTCACTATAATGGAATGACTAATTAATACTGCCCACAATTGCTTGTTGTTTGTCGCTTGCGACCATTGTATCTGACTAGTAAGTATTGCAACTACAACGAAATGGCTGAATAAAAGTACCAACAATTGCTGGGTTTTGGGTTATCTCATACTATCTGTATCTGATTAGTAATTGTTGTAACTATAACGGAATGAATAACTAAAAGTGCCCACTGCTTACTTCATCAGGATGATTATCTAACCCTGACTAGTAAAGTGCCGCAACTATAACTAATTAAAAAAAACTGCCAACTGTGTGAGTTCCTCGGTTGACTTCCTCGATTGGTCTCGAGGGGGAAACGCCAGGATGGGTTTGTTTGATGATAGTATCAGGTTGGATCCAAATAGGTCATTCTTACCCCCTCTGATATCCGCCAGTTGTATCGAGTCTCTATAGGTTGTTCAGTGCATGCTGCCGCTGCCGCTCAGTCCACCATACCTATGTAGGCGAGGACCGCCGAATTCTAGCCTCGCAGTGTCTTGGCCTCGATCGACGCTCCTCTTTTCCTTTGCCCTTGTCGGCACCCTTTGTTTAAGCAGGTTTGAGATCGACGTCGTTAGTGGTTACCCTTCCGCTTGGCCCGGGCAGGTTATGGACGCCATTGGTTATTCTTGAGGCTCTTAGCCCCATTTGCTTCTTATGTAGTCGGACGCTCTATCATTTTCAAGGTGATTTGGATCTTTGTACCTTATATACGTATTCTTGACTCTTTGAGTCTGTTGTATATATCTCGTACGTGGGTCCCATCGAGGACTGTTGTGTAATGTTATTACTTCGTTTTCCACCCGCACGAAAGTGCCTGGTGGGCACCTTTGAATCGTTTCTATGCGGGTTTGGCGAATTTTGCCCAAACTTGCATAGGTCCGATTCCGAGGGTGTTACAGTTTCCAACTGAAAACATTGGCTGTCCAATAAAAGTTAGTTATCCTGGAGGAGATATGATAGTAAGTCTTGGATGCCGGGATCTAGTAATAGAGTTTGGAAAACATAAATTTCCAGTGAGTCTGATAATCCTAGATTCCCAAGGACTTGACGTAATATTGGGAATGGATTGGATGGCTAAGTATGAAGGAGTACTAGATTATGCTAATCGTACTGTTGCACTCACAACCCCGGAAAGAAAGCGGATTAAATTCAAGTCCAACTTTGAATCTAAAGGAAGTAAGCTAAATTCTCTTAAGGGGGTTAGCATGGACAGTGTGCCAATTGTGAGTGAGTATCCAGATGTGTTTCCGGAAGAATTGCCGGGAATGCCACCCGATAGAGATGTGGATTTTCTTATAGATTTGGTACCAGGGTCTGGACCAATAGCAAAGAGACCTTATAAAATGTCAGTTGATGAACTGAAAGAACTCAAGAAACAACTTGGAGAACAGCTACAGAAAGGATTTATTCAACCAATTTCTTCATCTTGGGGAGCCCCAGTTTTGTTCGTGGAGAAGTAAGATATAAGTCAAAGGTTATGCATAGATTACCATTCACTCAATGAGGTAACTATCAATAACAAATACCCTTTGCCTAGAATCAGTGAATTGTTTGATCAGCTAGAAGGAGCCTGTGTGTTCTCAAAGATTGATCTCCGGTCAGGCTATTTTCAACTCAAGATAAGGGAACAAGACATACCTAAGACAGCATTCACTACAAGGTATGGATTGTATGAGTATACCGTAATGCCTTTTGGCTTGACCAATGCTCCAGCATACTTCATGAATATGATGTACAAGGTGTTCATGGAATTCCTTGACAAGTTTGTTGTCGTTTTTATCGATGACATCTTAGTCTACTCCAAGAGCAAAGAAGAGCATGAAGGACATTTGCGTTTGATACTTGAGAAGTTAAGAGAGCATAAACTTTATGCCAAATTCAGCAAGTGCGAATTCTGGTTGAATGAAGTTGGATTTCTTGGTCATGTTATGACAAAGGATGGTGTAGCAGTTGATCCTTCTAAAGTTTCAGCTATGACTGAATGGGAATATCCCAAGTCAGTGAAGGAAGTTCGTAGTTTTCTTGGCTTAGCAGGTTACTACAGAAGGTTCATTGAGAATTTCTCTAAGGTAGCTAAGCCCATGACGGAATTGCTAAAGAAAGACAAGAAATTTGCTTGGACGGAAGGATGTGAACTCAGCTTTCAGGAATTGAAGAAGAGACTTGTGACAAGACCGCCTTGTGTTCGCGATTTGGAAAAGGATTTCCAAGTATATTGTGATGCATCTCATCGGGGTTTGGGTGCAAGACTTATGCAAGACGGTAAAGTTGTAGCTTATGCCCGAGACAACTCAAAACTCATGAAGTGAACTATCCTACTCATGATTTAGAGTTAGCCTCTGTTGTCCATGCACTCAAAACATGGAGACACTATCTTTTGGGAAAGCGTTGTGAAGTGTTCACAAATCACAAAAGTTTGAAGTATATCTTCACCCAGAAGGAAATTAATATGAGACAAAGAAGATGGCTAGAACTTATCAAGGACTATGACTTAAGTTTGCAATACCACCCCGGTAAAGCAAATGTTGTAGCAGATGCTCTAAGTCGTAAGGTTTTTGTGAATGGCCTTACCAAAGGAGAATTGCCAGATGATCTGTGTATCCAATTTAGAAAGCTCGGATTGGAGATTGTGCCTGAAGGACATCTCATGTCTTTGGATGTTCAACCCACTTTGTTGGATAAGATCAAAGAAGCCCAGAAGATTGATAAAGAAATCTAAGAGATTAAGGAAAATCCAAAGGGTTCCATGAAGATGAACATGGTACTTTATGGCATGGGAAACGTATCTGTGTTCCACAAGACCCGGAGTTGCGGAAACTGATTTTGCAAGAAGCACACAACTCTCCGTATTCCATTCATCTGGGTAACACCAAAATGTACATGGACATGAAAGAAAGATTTTGGTGGAATAATCTCAAGAAGGAGATCGCTGAACATATTTCTTTGTGTGATGTATGTAGTAGAGTGAAAGCGGAACATCAGAAACTAGCAGGTTTGCTTCAACCACTACCTATTCCTGATTGGAAGTGGGACAAGATTGGTATGGATTTCATTACCGGATTACCAAGGACCAGGTCATGATACGATTCTATTTGGGTAGTAGTGGATCGCCTAACTAAGGTGGCTCATTTCATACCAGTGAAGACAACCTATACAAGTGCAAAGTTAGCCAGAATCTACATGAGTAGAATTGTATGTCTACATGGAGTGCCCAAGAGTATTGTGTCTGATAGGGGAACTCAATTCACTTCCCATTTTTGGAGACAGTTACATGAGTCATTGGGAACGAGGTTGGAATTCAGTACTGCTTTTCATCCTCAAACCGATGGACAAACAGAAAGGACCAATCAGATTCTTGAAGACATGTTGAGGGCATGTGCCTTAGACTATGGAGCCAGTTGGGATGAAAGTCTGCGTTACGCGGAATTTTCTTATAACAACAGCTATCAAGCCAGCATTGAGATGGCACCGTTTGAGTTTCTCTATGGAAGAAAGTGTACCACCCCATTGTTATGGAATGGTGTGGGAGAAAGAAGTTTATTCGGACCAGATCTTATCAAGGAAGCTGAAGAGAAGGTCAAGTTGGTTAAGGACAGGTTGAAGATAGCACAGTCCCGACAGAAAAGCTACGCAGATCCTAAGCGTAGAGAAGTCACCTACGAAGTTGGTGATAGAGCCTATCTTAGAGTGTCACCACTTCATGGAGTGAAGAGATTCGGAGTCAAAGGAAAATTGGCACCAAGATATGTTGGGCCATTCAAGATTCTGAGTCGCAAAGGAGAAGTTGCCTATGAAATTGAATCGCTGAATCTCACACCGTCCATAATGTGTTTCATGTGAGTCAGCTTAAGAAATGTCATACAGAAATGGAAGAAACTTCTTTAAAGGATACTATACCTTTGGAGGAGGTTCAGTTAGAAAGTGATCTCATTTATGAAGAGAAACCTATCAAGATTCTTGAGACTGCAGAAAGAGTCACAAGTACTAAGACTATCAAGTTTTGCAAAGTGCAGTGGAACCATAATTCCGAAGAGGAAGCAACATGGGAAAGAGAAGATGCTCTTCGGAAAGACCACCCTCACCTATTTGCTAGCCAATCCGAATCTCGAGGGCGAGATTCACCTTAAGGGGGTTAGATTTGTAACATCCCTAAAATCATGTTTCAAACTCATGCATATCATCCATGCATCCATGATCATATAGAATTCATTTCAAACAAAACAATTCAAAAACAGGAGCATATGAGCTCATTATTTTATGTGATCATCATTTGAAACAAATGCTACTCTTTCTATGAGAGGTTGTTGTTCATTAAAACCAAACCTTGTGCCTTATTGCTTTCAGAATGAGTTGCTAGATTGCTAAGGTTTTAAACCAAAATTTCAAAGAAAATACAATTTGAAAACCAATTTCAAAACCAATATGAAACAAGTGCTATGTCACTGTTTATTTTATCCTTCCAAAATGACCAAGCCAATTCAAAGTGACCACTTGGTTTTATGCCCAAATTTGTGACTGTTGCACACTTCGAAAATCCCAGAAAGTTTTGAATTCAAATAGAGTTTGAATTCATTTGAAAATCATTCCAGAAAATCAAATTAGAAATAGAAAAGGAATAAAGAAAAAGAAAAGGGTCGGCGCCAGACTTTGGGCCCAACAGCGAAACCAGCCCAGCTAGCCCACCCGGGTCCTCTCTCTCTCTCACAGACGCACCTGAGTCATCGACGCCAGACCCCACCTCCTCTCGCTTATTTCACGACAGTGGACCCGTGACCCGTCGTCGTCTTCACAATCACGCTACGCGCCACGCCGTTACTTGCCGCAGTCACTGTCGCGTTGATTCCCCTTGATTCCGCGAGTAACTCCACGCCCCTCTACGGCTATAAGAACCTCTCCCCCTCGCGGTCATTTCCCCCACACTGCACACCCTTCTCGCCACTGTGCCAAGATTCGCTCTTGCGCGCCAAGCATGTAACCTACTCCGGCGACCAATTCTGGTAAACCTCGTGCGCCCCTTCCTCTCTGGTTCATACGAGCAACTTCGCAACTTCCTTGCGCACCTCCTGATCCCCTTTGCCCGTCTGTTTGTGATCCAGAGCTTCGTCTTCGACGAGCACCATGAGCAACCGACGCCGTCTCGAACTCCGGCGACCTCTCCCCGTAAGTACCAGCCGCCCCTTGCCCTCTGTTTGATACACCTAAGACCCCCAACGTCTTGCGCATCTAACAGTGTCCTCCTCTTGTCTTAGCGCAACACAGAACCTCGCCAACGTCGACCGGCAGCCGTACTCGACGCGTTCGCGAACTCCGGTGAGGAATCCCCGACGACTCCAAGCGCCCCTTCGCCAACCAGCGACACGTTGAGCTTCACCTCGTCACGGCGGTTCTGGTGAGCACCCTCTTTCCTCCCGGGGCGACCTAGAACGCCGGCATCATCGCTGACAGACACGCCGTCGCCAGTCGCCGCCGGTAGCGCCGCTAGGCTATGGTCAAAGCAACAGCAGCCGTTAGATGTAGATCTTGCGGTTTAAATTAGATCTAAGCGAAGCGTTTTCTTTGAATCTGGCGCATTGGATCTAACTTGATCTGACGGCGCGGAAGGGTGATCCTGAGTGAAACGTTATCGGCCAATAGGAAGCAGACGCGTGGCTAGGGTTTGATTTTAAAACAGATTTTGAATCTGATTTATATCCAATTTTGAATTAGCTATAACTTTTGATCCCCACGTTAGAATTTGACAAATTTTATACCGTTGGAATCAGGAGGACAAGCCCTTTCTAAAAATGCAATGTGTTTAATGTTTAGCTTCTGTTAAAATGGTTTCTTTTGCAAAAACATGTGGAGGGCTTATTTGAGCATATGAATTGTTTAGGAATTAATTTAGAGTTTAAATTATTGTTGTGTGGCAAGTTTTTGACTTGTTTAGGATTCAGTACTATGCACTTGCTTGGTGGAGTTTTGAAAATCATCACTTAGCATTTTGCATGCATGCATACATATTTTTGTTTGTTTGTATATGTTGTGTGTAATTTGTTGCTACCATTCTTTGTGTAGACTTTGGTGCTAGTGATTGTGATTGTGAAGAGTGCTACTCTCCCAACTACCAAGGCAAGTGGTACTTCATGAATAATTATATCCCTATATTTTATACTAAGCATTAGAAATATTTTGCTAAGTCTTGCATGTTATTATTTTTGCCTATATGCCATGTTGGGAAGTCCTAAGTAGTTGTAGAATTGCTAAGAAATTTCTAAGTTAAGTTACTATCTATGCCATGCTTAGCCTAGCTAGTAGCAAACAAGGGTTGGTGAAATATACATGCTATGATGAAAATATTTCTAAGTCTTTGGACTTGTTTTACTTAATAAAACAACTAAGTCAATGAATCACCTGGGTGGAATGGTAATTGCTTGGTGGTTTTTGGTTGAGTGGTTACACAAGGCCCATGGCTATGGTTTACCTTGTGTATCTTACTTGTGGCAAGCCACCCAGGAACAAAGAGATTTTAGAGGCCAAGTGTTAAGAAGCTTCTAGTGCAGCCACTTGGCAATATGGGCTCTGCCTGGATCACATAAGTTGCTAGAACTTAGCCATTTGGACAGTTGGTGGTAGTGGGAATGATAGGTTGGAGCGCGTCCATTTGGTCTAAGTGAAGGCTTCTGAAAGGTCCTGTCTTGGTGAAACCAAGTCTGCTGGGGAAAGTGCACAACCTCTGCAGATGGAAAAATCTAAGTACTTAGCCAAGTCCATGGCAATGGACAACTTGAGCATCAAGGCATGGAAGCTATCAAGAATCTCCTCATCCCAATTTCTAAGTAAAAACTTGTGGGTGAACAAGGGTGAAGGACCTCAATGTCTATTGGTGGTTCCTTGGGAAAAATTTTGACAAAGAAAAACTTAGTGATTTCAACTAATAGGAAAAACCTATTTTGAGCAAAGCAAGCCAAGCTACACTTAGCCAAATTTGCATATAGTATCTAAACCACTTAAAATATACTAAGGTATCACTTGCCAATACTATTCCAAAGTATTGACCCACTGTGGCTGTAACTGGTGATGTTGCAGGTTACTCTGATGAGGATTAGGTGTCATGAGTCTACACTCAACATGTTTGCCTGTGGCACATGAAGATGAAGACTTATATTTATTTACTTATTCAAACTCTTGTATTAGGAATGTGGCCTTGAGTTGTAAAGACTATGTTTATCTCTAGAATGGATGTAATAAATGACCTTTGTATCTGTGTACTTCATCTTAAACTATGGATGCTAGCATTGATCCAGGGACTAGCATTGCAATCACAGGGATCCTTTTCCTTTACAAAGGAGGGATCGTACATAATGGTTCTGTCTATATGATTCTATCATGTCTGTGTTGTTTGTGATCTTGCATGCTCTCCGTTGTTAGTAGCTATCTTGGCCGAGTAGTTGCTAGTGACTCCAAGAGGGGGTATTTATGCTCGATGGTGGGTTCATTCCTCTAGTTTCCAAGGGAAGTGACAGAAATCTCTTCGGTTGTAGATGTGATTTTACTACTAGGGATAAAACAACGGTCTCTTGTTCATGGAACAAGTGGATTTTTTACCTTACACACTTTGCTTAAAGAAGTTGTCTGTTGCTTGCAACTTAATACTGGAGGGGGTTCGGATGATAACCTGAAGGTGGACTTCTAGTCATAGATGCAGTTGGATGGCGGTCTATGTATCTTGTTGTATTGCCCAATCGAATCTCATAGGATCTTTTTGTCTCGTATTGCATTGTTATGCCTTGCTCAGTTCCTGTCAATTGCCCTGCTGTAATTTGTTTACCCTTCATGCCATGTTGTTTATCTAAGGAGAGCACCTCTAGTGAACTATGGACCCCGGTCCAATCTTTACCATTGATACATATTCCACTATTACTTGTTTACTTGTTGCAAACCATTACCTTCCACACCATACGTTTAATCCTTTGTTACAGCAAACCGGTGACCTTGATAACCTCACTGATTCGTTGGGGCAAAGTCTTGAGTTTGTGTTGTGCAGGTCTCCACGTTGCTTGCAGCACCTTTGGGGAGTTTCCTTCCTCCTACCGATTCGATAACCTTAGTTTCTTACTAAGGGAAACTTGCCCGCTGAACTGCACATACCTTCCTCTTGGGGTCTCCCAACGAAGTGCTTCTGCGCTCATCAGGATCCAGGGATTCCAAATATTCCTTTTTCTATTAAAAATAATTATGTTAGAACTGCTTTGTGTGATTTGGGAGCAGGAGTTAGTGTTATGCCTTTTTTCTCTCTACAAGAGACTTCAACTGGAAAAATTGATACCAACTGATTTATCTTTGCAAATGGCTGATAATTCTACTACTATTCCTGTTGGTATACGTGAGGATGTTCCTATTCAAGTGGCTCATAACTGTTTGATATTAACTGATTTTGTTGTGCTTGAAATGGCTGAAGATGATAATATGTCTATTATTCTTGGGAGACCTTTTCTTAATATTGTAGGTGCTGTCATTAATTGTAATCAAGGAAAGGTAACTTTTAATGTTAATGACAAGGATCATACTATTTATTTCCCCAAGAAAATTGACGAGTTATGGCCTTAATTCAATTGAAAATATTGAGGGCAACAAAGTTGGAGAAATATATTGTCCCATTCCATAAGCAAATTATGAAACTATTATGATTGGGACTATTGCTATCAAGATTGAGGTAACATAATCATTTAGTGAAATGCAAAGTTTTGTTACATATAAAATTGTTTTGGTAACAAGACTTGATCAACCTTGTTAACAAAGGGATTTTAATGAACAAAACAATGTTTTCACCATGATTATCCTTTCTCACTTTTACTTTCTCTAATCCAGTCTTTGCTCTTCGTCTTGTTCGTCTTTATTTTGCTAGTTTCTTGCTTGTTAGAGTGTCTTAGAACTTCTGTAGTATTAGCTTTAGTTTTATTTTGCCTCTTTCCAAAAACATCGTTCTGCAAGAAAATCATTTTTCAATACATGAAAATTTCCCAAAAATAAAATTTCCCGAAAAATTCCAGAAAATTCATATTAAATTTTTACGCCAAAAAAGGAGCATAGAGATACCTGGAGTGACTCAGGGGGACCCACCAGGCAGGCACACCTCTTGGTGGCGCGGCCAGACCAGGGGCGCGCCTGGCCCTGGTGTGGGCCACCCCTGGCCCTTCAATTACTCTCTCACTTTCCACTCCACTCTCTCTCCCGAGAAAACACCGGAAAATTTCTCAAAGCTCGAGTTCTTGCTATTCTTTCTCGCGATTTTCGATCTCCTTGCTCAGCCCATCTTAGCTACTGATTTTTTGAGGGATTTCTCTCCGTTATGTGCCGCTTCCGCTTGTCCAATTAGATTTTTGATTGGTGGATTATATCTTGAGTATTTTTCTACTATAGGTGACACTCATGGACTTATATGCGGAGATTTTCCAAGGAAGCAGCTCTCAAAGGAGAGTGGTAAAATTCGGAATATTCATCTCCCATTTATTCGATATTTTTCCTATTTCATCGCCAAGTGTGTTCTTGCTAGGAAGACTTCTAGTAAATTATCTTCATATGATCTAGCTTTTATCTCAGTTGCTTTGAATCGGGATAGGACTTATAACTTGGGTGCTTTGATAACTTTCCGTCTTGCTGCTAATCACGAGAGAGGTGTAATTTGTGGAGGCCTCGTTGCCTTTCGTTTATTATCTTTGCATGGTTTAGCACCTCATCATTCAGACTTACAGTTTCCCATAGAGAGGCTTGATCTTAATTCCATGATACAACACAATTTTTTTCTTCTTGGTCTAGTTTGAGCCAGTTATCTTATGAAATAATCTTTCTCAAGAGTGGATGGAGAGGGGGTAAGTCTGAGAAAGTAGTCCCTTTTCCTATGCCTACTTTCTTTAACCTTGATACCAGGAAAGGATGGTCACTCACAAAGGAAGAACTCGACACATATATGGTGGAGCTCTCCCAGCAAGAGGAGAATGTTGGGGAGGAAGCCGAAGATAATTCGGTTCAGCCCTCCAACACTGGAGAGTCTTCATACCAGCAGCCCACTTATGATTGGGCTGCTTCTTCTTCTTCTTCTTCACGAGGGCCGGATTATGATCATTCTTACGATGATCCGCTGGCTTGGAGTTACTACCCGCGTTTTGATTGATCTCCACTTAGGCCAAAAGCCTAAGCTTGGGGGGAGGTATACCGACATCACACTCATCTACATATCATGTTCTGTCGGTACTTTGCATATCCTTGTTTAGCTTTATTTTTAGTTTTGTTTCTTCTTTCCAAAACACCAAAAGAACAAAAATATTTTTGTTGTTTCTCTTTTTTGTTCCTTTGTCTTTTAGCTTTGGTTTGTTATAAGAAAAATCCAAAAAGATTTTTATTTGTTTGCTTTTCTCCTTCGGCGCTTGCCTTGAAAAAAATCTAAAACCCAAAAATATTTTTTCTTCTTCTCTGGTTTTGTAAAGTTCATTGCAGGATTCAGCGGTCCTCAGTGGCTCCTTTGGAGTTTGGTTTTATATTATTATTCAAGACACACAAGTGAAAGGCAATGATGATTTATGACAACTCGAGGTGTGGTAAGAGGCTGGTATGAACTCTATTTGTTTTCATTTTGTATGAACTCTATTTGTTTTCATTTTTGTACATATACTCATCATTGTGGGCATGCTTAGTATGTTCATGTAGGGTGTATGTTATTTAATGGATGCTTAGTATTTCTTGCTATCTTATGATTAGTCCCCACTTGCTAATAGTTTGTAGCATGTCATATAAATGTTTGCTTGCATTGTTCTATTCATAACTTGGTATGACATTGTGGTATCTTCCTATGAATGTTTATTTGAATCGACTTGGCACATGCTCACGCATGCTTATGACTAAACAAAAGTCAGTTAAGCCTCGATGATTTATTTTGCCTCAGAGTTCTTATGTCACTTTTATACCATAATTAATTTTATTTTGTTGCAGCATGATTATGGGTTACTACTCTCTCGATTGTCGCTCCCTTTCTATTGCTAGCCTTTACTTGCACTGAGTATGAGCTCTACTCGTGCATCCAACTCCGCAAAACCAAAATTATAAAAAAGTGTCCACCATATCTACCTATTAGCATCATTGCTATTCGGTGCGTATTTATTATGCCTTGTTTTCTTCCAAATAAAATGTTTGCTTGTTATGAGAAAGTTAGTTAGTAAAGCTCTCACGAACTTGAACGGCACACTTTATTTTCTTGCACTTAATGAACTTGAACCATTGTGACTGTCCATAAAATTTATATGCTTGCAAATTATAGGCTGGGAGTTAGCAGAACCACGTTGTCATGGGGAACGCTTTCGACACATGTAAATATTGTCCAGTTGATACCATGCTCTTTTGTTTACGGATGTTGGCGGTGTGAAATAAAAGGGGAGCTTGTAAGTCCATGGATTTATGTATATGTGTTAGAGAAATGCCTGGGCGGCTAGCCTAAGCCATGCCTAATCATGGTGGAAACTTGCAGCATAACCATAGTGAGCAATCTATGAAGCATCCTCAATAAAAAAACTATGTAAATAGCAAATAAAAAGATTGCTGAGATGCTCATTGTCTGTTGCCTTGTCATTTTGATATGGGATAGCTCCTGTATCTGTAGGGTTCGCAGCATAGAAAACAAAAATTTTCCTACGATGTGAACTATATACCAAGATCTATCTATTAGATACAAACAACGGGCGGATGTATATCTGTAGAGAACATACCCTTGAAGACCGACAAAGCTTAACGAATTCAACTCGTGGTTGATGTAGACGATCTCTTGTCGATCTCAAGATCGAGAGGAAGTCCTAGTGCCGCAAATCAGCAGCGCATCCGTGCTCGCACACACATTCGAGGCACCGAGCAACCTCCTCCTCCTCGCTCCAGCGATGCAGCGGAAGCACAACTCTTTCTTGCCGAATAGCCACCGGGAACATGTATCTCGCTAGTCCGAGACCATGGGGGATAAATTCTAGAGGGGGAGAGAGATCCTTCACGAGGAGGTGTGAGAGACAAGTGAGGAGGGGGCTCCTTTTATAGGAGGAGGGGGGAACCCCAAGGGGGTGGCCGGCGCATGGGGGCTGCCCCCTTTCCCTCCCCTCTTCATGTGGGTGGACACTCCACTCACAAATCTCCTTTAAATTCCCTCCACTCAAAAGTCCACTCAAATTCCCATTAAATTTCCACCAAATTTAATGCAAACTCTCATTAAATAAAACTCTTTTATTTTATTCAGAATTTTGTCAATTACTTTAATGACAAACATTCACAAATAACCCCTTGCTAGAATTCTATTTCACATGCATAACCACTTTATGCAATTTCACCCAAAAACCTGTTTCGGTATCTAGTGAAATAAATTCCTGCGCTTGTTCATTCTTTCGGCATGAAACATTTGCTCCAATTGGATGTCGGTGTCTCTTAAGTGTGTCACCCTACGGTTCGTGAATAATGCGGACATGATCGAGACCCTCTCGGATCAATAATCGAAGGATCCGAGACCCATACTGACTCCCACACATTCAACGATGACTTTCTTGTGATCGTCTGAACCTTTTACGCTAGTATCTTAATCCCTTTGTTTCACGATATATTACATGTCCGAGATTCGATCATTGGTATCTCCATACCTAGTTTGATCTCGTTACCGACATGCACTCTTTTCGTTCTGTGATATAACATTCTAGTGATCAAATCACTTGCTTGCAAGCTAATCAATGTGATATCACCGAGAGGGCCCAGAGTATATCTATCCGTCATCAGGATGAACAAATTCCACTCTTGATCCATGAGCCTCAACATAACACTTTATTAGTTCTGAACCCATCTTTATAATCACCGTTACGGTGTGACGTTTGATGTTATCAAGAAACTCTTCCGGTGTTAGTGATTGACATGATCTCATGGTCTAAGGATTAGGATCACTTCGTAAGTTGTTATAGCAATATAAACTCAATGACTTTGATCGTAATGCTATACTTCGGATGAATGTTCATCACACCATTACACTAATGGTGTGATCCCGTTATTAACAACATCCAATGTCCATGATCAGGAAACCTTGATCATCTTGTTAATCAACGAGCTAGTTTATGAGAGAGGCATAACTAGGAACTTTCTGTTTGTTTATTAAACACACATGTATTAACGTTTCCGTATTAATACAATTATAGCATGCAAAATAAACATCTATCATATACTTGGAATACACATAAATAAACACCTTATTATTGCCTCTCAGGGCATATTCCCTTCAGTATCCCACTTGCACTAGAGACAATAATCTAGTTACATAGTGATAAATCTAACACCCATTGAGTTCTGGTGTTGATCATGTTTTGCTCTAGGGAGAGTTTTAGTCAACGGATCTGCTACATTGAGATCCGTATGTACTTTACAAATCTTTATATCTCCATCCTTGACATGCTCTCGGATGGAGTGAAACCGGCGCTTAATATGCTTGGAATGCTTGTGAGACCTTGGCATTGGCAATGGCACGATTGTTGTCACAATAGATCACCATTGGGTCAAACGCGTTTGCCACCACTCCTAGTTCGAATATGAACTCCTTCATCTAAAATGCTTCCTGAGCCGCTTCTGAAGCAGCAACATATTCGGCCTCCGTTGTTGATCCCGCTACCACAGGTTGTTTGGAGCTCCTCCAACTAACCGCTCCGCCATTCATGAGAAATACGTATCCGGATTGAGACTTAGAGTCATCCGGATCGGTGTCAAAGCTAGCGTCGACATAACACTTAGCGACGAGCTCTTCTTCACCTCAGTATACAAGAAACATATCCTTAGTTCTTCATAAGTACTTAAGGATATTGTTGACCGCTATCGATGTTCAACACTGGATCCGATTGGTACCTACTAGTCAAACTAATAGCATGTGCCACATCCGTCTTGTACATAGCATGGCGTACATTATAGAGCCTATGGTGAAGCATAGGGACTTTATCCATTATCTCTCTTTCTTCCGCCAAAGCCGGACTTTGAGTCTTACTCAATGTCTTGCCTTGCAACATAGGTAAGAACCCCTTCTTACTTCCGTCCATTTTAAACTTCTTTAAAATCTTATCAAGGTATGTACTTTGTGATAGCCCTATTAGGCGCCTAGATCTATCTCTATAGATATTTATGCCTAATATGTATGACGCTTCACCTAGGTCCTTCATTGAAAATTTGTTGTTTAGATAACTTTTAACACTGTTTAAAAGATCTATATCATTTCCGATCAATAATATGTCATCCACATATAATATCAGAAATGCCACATTGCTCCCACTCACTTTCTTGTAAATACAAGCTTCTCCATAAGTTTGGACAAATCCAAACTCTTTGATCACCTCATCAAAGTGGAGATTCCAACCGTGATGCTTGCTTCAATCCATAGATGGATCGCTGAAGCTTGCACACCTTGTTAGCATCCTTAGGATCGACAAAACCCTTTGGTTGTATCATATACAACTATTCTTCAATATTACCATTGAGAAACGCGGTTTTGACATCCATCTGCCATATCTCATAATCGAAATATGCAGCAATTGCTAACATAATCCTAACTGACTTTAGCATCGCTACGGGAGAGAAAGTCTCATCGTAGTCAACTCCTTGAGTTTGTCGAATCCCCTGTTCGACAAGTCGAGCTTTATAGACGGTCACATTACCATCAACGATTTTCCTTTTGAAAATCCATTTGTTCTCCACGGCCTTTCGGGTGAGGTAATTCCACCAAGTTCCAAACTTGATTTTCATACATTGATTCCATCTCGGATTTCATGGCTTCTAACCATTTGTTGAATCCGGGCTCATCATCGCTTCTTCATACGTCGCAGGTCATCATTTTCATCAACCATGAAATTCATGACAGATTTCCGTATAGCTCGGAGCTGCACGACGCGTCTGTTTGACTGCGAGGTTCAAGAGTACTCTCTTTCGAGTTTCATGATCATTATCATTAGTTCCCTCTTCAACAGGTGGAGCCAACTCCGGAACAACTTCCGGCGCTGCGCTACTCGCCATACTTTGAAGAGAAGGTTCCATAACCTCTTCAAGTTCTACCTTCCGACTACTCACACCTTTCACGAGAAACTCTTGCTCTATAAAGGATCCATTCTTGGCAACAAAACCTTTCCCTCGGATTCGTGATAGAAGGAATACCCAATAGTTTCTTTAGGGTATCCTATGAAGACGCATTTTCCGCTTTGGGTTCGAGTTTATCCGTTGAAGTTTCTTCACATAAACATCGCATCCCCAAACTTTAAGAATGATGCTTAGGTTTGTTTCAAACCATAATTCATACGGTGTCTTTTCAACGGATTTAGATGGTGCCCGATTTAAAGTGAATGCAGCAGTTTCTAGTGCATAACCCCAAAATGACAACGGCAAGTCCGTCAGAGACATCATAGAACGAACCATATCTAATAAAGTACGATTACGACGTTCCGACACACCATTTCATTTGTGGTGTTCCAGCAGGTGTGAGTTGTGAAACAATTCCACACTCTTTCATGTGAGTGCTAAACTCGTAACTTAGATACTCACCTCCACGGTTGGACCGTAGAAATTTGATCTTTCTATTACGATGATTTTCCACTTCATTCTGAAATTCCTTGAACTTTTCAAAGGTTTTAGACTTGTGTTTCATCAAGTAGATATAACCGTATCTACTCAAATCATCCATGAAAGTAACAAAATAACGATATCCACCTCGCGCCGACACACTCATTGGACCACATACATCAGAATGTATGATTTCCAATAAATCATCGCCTGTTCCATTGAACCGGAAAACGGCGTTCTAGTCATCTTGCCCATAAGGCATGGCTCACATGTATCAAATGATTCATAATCAAGTGATTCCAAAAGTCCATCCGAATGGAGCTTCTTCATGCGTTTAACGCCAATATGACCTAAACGGCAGTGCCACATATATGCGGATATATCATCATTAAGTTTAATCCTTTTAGCATCAACATCATGAATATGTGTAACATTATTATCGAGATCTAATAGAAATAAACCATTCATCATCGGTGCATGACCATAAAAGATTTCATTCATATAAATGGAACAACCATTGTTCTCGGATTTAAATGAAAAACCACTTCGCATCAAACACGATCTAGATACAATGTTCATGCTCGCAGCACCGATAACATTTATTCAAGTTTATAACTAATCCCGACGGAAGTGGAGAGGCGTTCGACGGCGATCACATCAACGCTTGATCCATTGCCGACACGCATCTTGACCTCACCCTTGCTAGCGGTCGCTTGTTCCGCAGCCCCACGATTCGAGTTACAAATATTAGCAACCGAACGGTATCAAATACCCGGTGCTACTGCGAGCACTAGTCAAGTACACATCAATAACATGTATATCATATATACCTTTGTTTGCCTTGCCGCCTTCTTGCTCGCCAGATACTTGGGGCGCGGCTTCGATGGCATCCCCTTACAATAGTAGCACTCGAAATCGACTTAGGTCCAACTGGGTTTTTTCAGGCTGCAACAGGCTTGCCGCCTTACTTCCTTCCATTTTCCTTCTTCTTGTCTTTCTTGAAACCAGTGTTCCTATTGATCATCAACACTTGATGTTCCTTTTGATCTCCCCTTCGTAGTTTTAAGCATTGATGTAAGCTCGGGAGAGACTTCTTCATGCCTTGCATATTATAATTCATCACGAAGCTCTTATAGCTAGGTGCCAGAGACTGCAGAACACGATGGATGCCTAAGTCAATGGGAATCGATATTCCCAAGGACACAAGCTTCTCGGCGTCCACCGACATCTTTAGTCCATGCTCACTAACTGGACTGCTCTTCCATCATGCAGCTAAAGAACTTTTCTGAAGTGTTGTAGCTCTCTACAGCAGCATGTGTGTCGAAAATCATTTTCAACTCACCCATTGTATCAAATGCATTGCCGTTTTCGAAACGCTTTCGAAGTTCCGGCTCTAGCCCATACAATATGCCGCAATGAACTAAGTTGTGGTCCTCCTGACGAGTCTGATAGACATTCTTCTCCTCGTCAGGGGCATCATCTAAAGGTGGGGGGCCTAACGGCGCTTCTAGCACATATTGCTTTTGTGCATCAGAGAGGAGAATCCTCAAATTCATGGCCCATTCGGTAAAGTTGCTACCGTTCGTTGCTAGTTTCTCTTTCTCCATGAACACATTGAAATTAAAAGCAGGTGGTGCCATCTACAACAGAATTTGTAAAGTTTAGACTAAGTGTATGATAGATTGAGTTCAACTAATCGAATGAACTCCCACTCAAAAACGACATCCCTCGTGCCTTTTTGGTGATTACATGAACCAAATCCACTACACCAAGTCCGATCATCACGTGAGTCGGTATAGCTTCAAAGGCGAGCATCAAATGGGCATCATATCAACTATATGACTCATGCTTAACCTTTCGGTCCGTGTTCCGAGGCCATGTCTGTACATGCTAGGCTCGCCAAGTTAGAACCTTAGTATTGCGTGTAACTGTTTTTACACGAAATATGGTCGTGGATCCAAGAACACCCGATCATCACGTGATATCTTGGAGCGAAAACATAATCGGTGCATACTAAAGGAAGAACACATTCTTATCTTGATATTTAAATGAGGATCATCTTATTATGCTAACAAAGCGCTAAACAAGCAATATAAGATGCTATCAAACATCATATGTTTATTAGTGAAATTATATGGTTCCCGCAGATGATCTCTATCATGTGCATCGTGGTATGATCACTATCATACCTATATGTGTAAATCCAAGGTCTATGGATTTTACACGCTATGTGTGTTGTAAGAGTATCATCTCATACTTCTACTTACAACACTACCATATCATAACACTAGCCCAGCAACAATCTAAACTAGACGCCTCTAATTTATCCATTGCAAGTTTTACGTGGCTTAGGGCTTCGAGATAGAACCGTTCTTACCTACGAACATGAACCACAACGAGGATAATCAAATTGTTGACAACTCGCTTGCAAAATAGATATTGACTATAGTAGGAGAGAGACACCTAGCCACTTATGCAAACTAGTTGCATGTCAAGCGTGGAACAGGTCTCATGTGCGAGGACATGTAAAGTTTGTCCGAGCCGCTTCATCCCACTATGCCACCAATATCCAAAATTACAACAAAGTAGCAACAACATGATCATCATCGCCCACATACTCATATGTGTACTACCCGTATAGTATCTATGCATAGATCCGGCTCGATACCCTTTGTAGGGTTCGCAGCATAGAAAACAAAAAATTTCCTACGATGTGAACTAAATACCAAGATCTATCTACTAGATACAAACAACGAGCGGATGTATATCCGTAGAGAACATACCCTTGAAGACCGACAAAGCTTAACGAGTTCAACTCGTGGTTGATGTAGACGATCTCTTGCCGATCTCAAGATCGAGAGGAAGTCCTAGCGCCGCAAATCAGCAGCGCATCCGTGCTCGCACACACGTTCGAGGCACCGAGCAACCTCCGCCTCCTCGCTCCAGCGATGCAGGAAGCACAACTCTTTCTTGCCGAATAGCCACCGGAACATGTATCTCGCTAGTCCGAGACCATGGGGGATAAATTCTAGAGGGGGAGAGAGATCCTTCACGAGGAGGTGTGAGAGACAAGTGAGGAGGGGCCTTTTTATAGGAGGAGGGGGAACCCCAAGGGGTGGCAGGCATGGGGGCTTTCCCTTGCCCTCCCCTCTTCATGTGGGTGGACACTCCACTCACAAATCTCCTTTAAATTCCCTCCACTCAAAAGTCCACTCAAATTCTCATTAAATTTCCACCAAATTTAATGCAAACTCTCATTAAATAAAACTCTTTTATTTTATTCAGAATTTTGTCAATTACTTTAATGACAAACATTCACAAATAACCCCTTGCTAGAATTCTATTCACATGCATAACCACTTTATGCAATTTCACCCGAAAACCTGTTTCGGTATCTAGTGAAATAAATTCCTGCGCTTGTTCATTCTTTCGGCATGAAACATTTGCTCCAATTGGATGTCGGTGTCTCTTAAGTGTGTCACCCTACGGTTCGTGAATAATGCGGACATGATCGAGACCCTCTGATAAATAATCGAAGCGGATCCGAGACCCATAACGACTCCCACACATTCAACGATGACTTTCTTGTGATCGTCGGAACCTTTACGCTAGTATCTTAATCCCTTTGTTTCACGATATATTACATGTCCGATATTCTATCATCGGTATCTCCATACCTAGTTTGATCTCGTATCGACATGCACTCTTTTCGTTCTCGTGATATAACATTCTAGTGATCAAATCACTTGCTTGCAAGCTAATCAATGTGATATCACCGAGAGGCCCAGTATATCTATCCGTCATCGGGATGAACAAATTCCACTCTCGATCCATGAGCCTCAACATAACACTTTATTAGTTCTGAATCCATCTTTATAATCACCCTGTTATGTTGTGACGTTTGATGTTATCAAGAAACTCTTCCGGTGTTAGTGATTGACATGATCTCATGGTCTAAGGATTAGGATCACTTCGTAAGTTGTTATAGCAATATAAAATCAATGACTTTGATCGTAATGCTATACTTCGGATGAACGTTCATCACACCATTACACTAATGTTGTGATCCCGTTATTAACAACATCCAATGTCCATGATCAGGAAACCTTGATCATCTTGTTAATCAACGAGCTAGTTTATGAGAGAGGCATAACTAGGAACCTTCTGTTTGTTTATTAAACACACATGTATTAACGTTTCCGTATTAATACAATTATAGCATGCAAAATAAACATCTATCATATACTTGGAATACACATAATAAACACCTTATTATTGCCTCTCAGGGCATATTCCCTTCAGTATCATGGGGCAAGGGGTACCCCATTGGCGGTTCTCTATGATACAAATACACTTACAATGACAAGAACTTACACGGACTAAAGTTGTGTAGCATGAGGAACGGCCCTCGTATTCAAGGGACATGAGATTTCTAGTTTATGATCTGTCAAGAATATAACTCCTAGTTAACCTCACTTTAACCTTAACCATTTTAAAGATGCTTATGATAGGGCAATGAGAGCTCAAAGATAATGAGTACCATACTTTCAGGCATTTGGAAGCCTTTCAAACTTTTTAATCTTTTCTTTCACTTTTATGTCGAGTCACCATTTATTCCATGAGCACCTTCCCGAGAGAATAGCTATCATTCTTAGTGTAATGTGCTTGTCCCAAAACACGGTTAATTGTGACATAACTTCGATGCTTGTATCTTTGATATTTTTATTTCTAGTCTTCACTTGAACTTCAGAAGTGCCTTGGCATTTATGTTTTGCTCCACAATCAAAGGCAAGCGAGATACCACTTTAGCATACATTCTTATGAGATTTACAATGTTGCTTATGCTTATGTTTCATGTTGCTTATTATTCTTGTGTTCGAATATCTTTATAGCTTGCATGACTATTGAGTAGACTTAGTTGCATACTCCTTATTATGAATTGCCGAAGTATTTGATCATATATGGTGAGAATATATACATCTTATGAAGCAAATGTGTTCATGAAAGTTTCTTTTATCGCACTTAGTTTTCAACTGAATTGCTTGAGGACAAGCAATAAGCTAAGCTTGGGGAGAGTTGATACGTCCAAAACGTATCTACTTTCTCTGAACACTTTTGCTATTGTTTCTTCTCTAATTTGTGTGATTTGGATGAAACTAACACGGCCTGACGCTGTTTTCAGCAAAATTGCTTTGGTGTCTCGTTTTTGTGCAGGAAATCAACTTTCAGGAAAAATCCCGAAAAATATCGCAAAACTCCTATTTTAGCAGAAGACTCACGGAGCCAGAAGACGATACGAAGAAGGGCCACGAGGGGCCCACACCACGCGTGGCGAGCCAGGCAGCGCCCGAGGTGGTGTGGCCACCTCGGGCACCCCCTCGACCTCTCCTTCCGCATACATAAGCCCTCTGACCTAAAAACACAGGGGGGGGGGGGGTTCGACGGTTTTCCATACAGAGTTCCACTGCGCCGCCACCACCAGAAACCTCGATTCGGAACCAGAAACTCCGTTCTGGCACTCTGCTGGGACGGAGAATTAGAGGAGATCATCGCCATCATCATCACCGACGCCTCTCCATCAACCATCCATGTTTCTCCGATCCATGAGTGAGTAATCCCCCGTTGTAGGCTATGAGGATGGTAGAGATTGGATGAGATCTATCATATAACTGAATAAGATTGTTAGGGCATGGTGTCTAGTATCTATCGTTAGTGCCTTTTGACATTATTGCAACTTGTTATGCTTAATGCTTATCACTAGGGCCCGAGTGCCATGATCTCAGATCTGAACATATTATTGATTCATGATGATATTATTATTTGTGATCTTACCTGCAAGTTGTTTACACATATCATTGTCCGGAACCCGAGGCCCCGAAGTGATAGAAATATGGATAAACGGAGGGGATGGCTGTGATATGAGGATCACATGTGTTCACAGAATGTTAAATCTTTGCTCCGGTACTTTATTAAAAGGAGTACCTTAATTGCCAGTAGATTCCCTTGAGGCCCCGCTGCAACGGGCTGGCAGGACAAAAGATGTTGTGCAAGTTCTCATTGCAAGCACGTATGACTATATATGGAACACATGCCTATGAGTATTTAGTACTTGGATGCTTTATCTTATTTATCTGCAAATGCCCTAGATCTTGATATTACATGAATAGTCTTATCCATGCAATGCTCATCCATCCATATGCCTACCGCATTCAAATCCTGCTGTTTACTACAATTGTTACTACTACCTTTATTTTACTACTACTGTTGCTTTGCTATTGCTACTACAAAACTGTTGCTACTAATAAACTGCTGTGAGCAAGACAATTTTCAGGTGCAGCTGAATTGATAACTTAGTTGTTAAGGCTTATAAATATTTTTTGGCTCCTCTTGCATCGAATCAATAAATTGGGTTTTACTTCCCTCGAAGACTATTGCGATCCCCTATACTTGTGGGTCATCATCTACCTGCGCATCGTTGTTCCACCTCTCTATGCTGCCCTTTGCTACTCCCCCCGCCGACTGCGTGCACGGCCGTCCGGGAGAGCAGGCCTCCGGAACCCCGTCTCTCTTATCCTGCACCGGAAGAGAGGCGATAAGGTTTTTGGGGAGCATCTAGGCGTGACTGCGCAAGTTCCTCTATGTCCGACTTCCTCGACTCCATCGCCATGTCTGACAAAGCTGCCAAGAAGGCTGCTGCTGTCGCCGGTGGCGGATCCACTTTTGTTGCGCCGTTGGTCATACCATCGACGAACTCGTACGTGTTCTTTATCCTCCTATTATTTTCTATGATGATTACTATACTGTAGTATGCGTAGATGTGCTAGGTTTTCACTTGCATGTATGGTGCATGTATGCTAGTTAATCTTGGAAATTATTCTATCATAATTTATACTTGGATTAAATTAATGCGAAAACTGCTAATTATTTTAACACGACGCCCGTTGGCGCGAGTTACAGCGATGGGTCATCCACCTGGCTCGGCACCTGCTGCACCTGCTGTAGAGCCGGCGTCGGCGTCCTCGGAGCAGCCATCACCAGCGGTGACACAGAAAATTATTGCCGGAAACAGTCAACGATTATAGAAGTACACACATTTAAATAAATCTCATACCATGTCAAAACTAATTAATTTGTCTCCATATTTGAACCCAGGTCAGGTAAAATTACGGTAATTTGCTCTAAAATAGATATCAAAATCACTATATCTTGCAGAAATTTAAATTTCTAAACCCGAGTAAAAATCAATACCATATTTATAGGTATGCATGATAGATGGATGTCTTGTGAACGAGTGGCAGTGGCGGCGGCAGACCGGGTGTCGGCTGAGCGCCCAAAACCTGATCGCCTCTCACCCGTCAGGTTCACGAGGCGGGTTTCGAGCCTGTTGTCCCGATCTGCGTGCGCCGCAAGACGGATGGGAAAACAGCGGCGGCACAAGGTTATGGAGGGTAGGCGTGGATTGATTCACCGATTAGGTTTAGCGCTTATATAGTGCAGGTTAGGAAGATCGTGGGTCAGCCCACGTCCGGTAACAGTCCACGTCCATAAAACTGAACGACTGTAATTAACGGCTCGTTAATGAGTCATAATCAGTTTTCCCAACCAGCAAAAATAAAGCTCGGCGAGATTCCGCAATCATGGGCGCTGGCATCGTGGCGAGGCGGGCGGCGTCGGAGGAGGAGTGCGCGAGGGCTACTCTTCTTGTCACACCTTAGTGAGTGGTGCAACACTCTACTATATAAGATGGTCCAACTCCCCTTCAACTAGCAATGTGGACTAGACTTTAGCACCACTAGCACAGCCATATGCTACCATATACAAGAAAGAGAATTTCAGAATTTGTCTAATAGGCCAACAGCCCAAAACTCACCAAATTCCAACATATAGTCCTACATGTATTGTCAACTAAGCATTTAGATGACATGACATGCAATTAATCGATAAGAGAGAGACTTGTGATAACTAGCTATGTTACCATAACATCACACATTTCAAGACAAAATGAGTCTACATTGCAATAAATAAGCCTTTGCATGACACCACACATGTATGTTATTTTTCACTATGAAGGTAGTAACTTAGATTAGTAACATATGCATGTTACTGCTCTAAGTTATTCCCCACTATGATCAGCCTTAGCAGGGCACAAAGAGGTACGAATCCCAACAAAAATTAGAAGGTGGATTAGAGTGCTTTATGTGAAGTAAACTTTAGAATCACCGGTTACGGTGTTTATGTGAAATAAACTTTAGAATCGCCGCGTTTTGGTGGAGATGCTCTTACATCTATCTTTTGATCAAATAAATCGACCGGCAAGGATGCGTTGGTTACTGCTTTATTAGACTCATGCAAGCTCACCGTGTAGGAGTACTCTGTATCATTCATGGGCATATCCAAAGCATTTATGGCCTGGGTACTCATCAAAGCCCAACTTCCAACTTCCAACAACCACTCTGTATATAAGATTCTCATCAAAGCCCAACTTCCAACAACCACGTATAGGAAAAACACTTAAACCCAATGCTGTCTTTGCCTTTATGTAAGGCTAGTCATAGTGAGAGTAGATAAAATAGTGACATGACATGATAGTTAATAATTAATAGAGAAAGAGAATGCGATAGTTAAAATTGCTTTCTGGGAAGTTAGAGTTTGATTGATGATGTGCATCTCAATTGGATCTCTGAGCGTTCAGTATTTTTTGTACTAGTACATGTTGGAACACCCCCTGCCGACTGACCGGTCCCGGGGCTGTTCCACGTCGAAGGAGAAGACAGAGAGAAGGCACACACAGGACAAGTAGATGAAACAGGGAACTTTTATTGATATCTTTCTCGGTAACTCACGTACAAAGGTTGTTCCTCTATTTATAGACAAAAGGTGGGATACGATACCCACATGGGCCAACCCTAGCCTGGTAGAGGCCACACCGAATGGGCCTCTACCGGCCCGGTTTCCCAACACTCCCCCTGGGTATCTTATCTGTATAACCATGGCTTAAAACTCCGAAAACCCAAAGGGGAAAATATGGAGAAATGCACACGGTATACTTCTTGCTATGTTGCGAATCGCCTCATTAAAAACCTCATGAGAAACTTCATAAAAACTCACTAAGGAAAAAGAGTACAATTCACTTAACTATAAAGTTAAGTACTCAATCATCGGGATCAAGATTTCAGCGATGAGTTTGTGAAGATTCTCCTGAACCTTGCATCTCCCTAAGTCTCATCATGCCGATCCCTCGGACACATCTCTCGAAAGAAGACGCAATGATTTAGTGAACAAATCGTGAGATTTTCACACGACTTAGTATGCAAGACTTTCACTTCGTTCATCTTTTGCAATTCATGTCCATAGAAGAACTTGGGGTTTATATGCTTTGTGAGATTGCTCTTCACGTAACCCGTCTGGACTTGTGCAACACAAGAAACATTATCTTCATAGATAATTGTTGGGGTTTGTACGGTATTCACCCATGACATCCGGATGTGATCGACTACGCGTCGAAGCCATACACATTCTCGTGATGCTTCATATAATGCTATGATTGAGTGGTTCGTCAAGTCGATACAAGAGTTTGCTTAGACGATTTCGTGAAATAGCTGTCCACCACAAAGGAAAACATATCCATCTGACTTGGATGTATGCGGGTCCGAAGGTACCCAAAGATCTGCATAGCCTACAACAGATAGGTCTTGGTTCTTTTGGTAAAACAAGCCAAGGTCCTTTGTCCCTTGTATGTACCTAAAGATGTCTTTAACGCCTTTCCAATGCCTCTTGGTAGGCTCAGAACTGTTTGCAAGCAAATTGACGAATGCAATATCCGGCCGTGTACAATTTGCAGGTACAAGTGCGCCAACTGCACTTAAGTAGGGGAATTCGTCCTGAATTTCTCCCTCTTCTTTAGGCCTGAACGGGTCCTTGTCTTGTCAAAGATCTTCCGACCATCGGGTCTTAGAAGGATATGCCTTTTCAAACCCAAATCGTTCCAACACCTTACGGGTGTAGGCCGATGGTGAACTAGAATCCCAGGGAATGCTCAAGTTGCGCATCGAGGCGTAACTTGGTTTTGCCTAAGTCTTTCATCTCGAATTCGACATCGTAGGAACTCGCTTCCTCAATATCGTCAGTGTACCGATTATATTCAAATCGTCCACGACACCGAGATAATCGTAAACCATCCCGGATCTCCGTATAAAAACACATGGGCAATCTTCATTGCTCGCGTAGCCCTTCTCATGAAGGAAATCGCTAAACGATTATACCACATCCTACCGATTGTTTTAGTCCATACAATGACTTTTAAGCTGAACCTTTGATAGGCTCCTGTTTGCTCTATCCTGGTTCGACAGGATACCTTCGTACTTTCATGTATATGTCCGAATCCAAGTTACCATATAGGTAAGCGGTGACAACATCCATTAGTTTCATTTTTAAGTCCATGTTTATCGCCATTGAGATCAAGTATCTAAAGGTAATTCCATCCATGATCGGGGAGTAAGTTTCCTCAAAGTCGACACCCGGTCATTGAGTGAAACCTTGAGCAACGAGCCTTTTGTACCTTACTACTTCATTATTCTCGTTTCTCTTCGAACAAAACCCATTTATGGCCAACGGCGAATATGGGGAGGAGTTAGATAAACAGGTCCAAATACCTCTTTTGTTTAACGATAATAATTCAGCAGTAATTGCCTTCGCCAATCTTTCCAATCCGACCTTTTCTTGCAATCAGAGCGTGTTAGGCTCAGGGTCAAGATCTATGATTGAGGCAATTTTCTTGGCAAAATTAACGTCGACATTTGCCATGGCTCGGTTGTATGACTTCGCCGAATTAACATAGTTAATGGCCATTTCGTCATGGAGTGCATCAGCACATCCTCTTGCTCCACCGGATTTCCCAATCCAGAGCTAGGTCCTTAGCTTTCCGCTCCGATGTGCGCACACAACTTCACGGTATTTCCGATATAGAAAGTTCAAGTCCGGAATTTCGCACTGAAATATCCGTACTCGTGCCAGTCTCAACTCCCCTCAACAGGTAGTCTGTAATAAATCTCTTTATCCTTTTTCTTGGGCGCCCCGGTACTTGGGATTTGAGAAACCGAATCCGCGTCCTCTTAGGCCTTGGAGGAGCGGGTATACCATCATTTTTCTTGGTATTTCAACCCTTTCCGGTGCATTGCGCATGCACATGCGACTTTGTTACAGTCTTTAAATCACTAAAATGATCGGGCAGTTGATTTGCTAGGGAGTGCAAATCTAGTATCTTTGGACTTCTATTAGTCTCAACAAAGGCTGGTCATGAGCGTGGATCCCGTGGCTTTCCACGTGATTTCTCGACTTTTGTCATCCAGGTTGATTACCTCCCCAAAGTCGAAAAGATCCTCAAAAATGCAACAAGAACGGGCCGTGGACCACACTGTCAAGGGTCCAAGAACCTGATTATGGACACGCCTCATAACCAACGTATATCCCCGACTTACGGAGCGGTCCCATAGCTGATCGCTGGGGTGGTGGTATAGGTACATATACCGGCCGAACCTACGAGGTGGGAAATTTTCGTGCCGACCCTTGCGCAAGTTGGATGGGAGAGTGGATGTTGTAGGCCGATGGTCGAAAGTTGATGAGATTAGCGTGTAACACCGCGTGTCCCCAACATGTAGTTGGTAAATTACAACCTGAAGGAGTGGTCGGCAATGAATTTAATCCTTTTAATCAATGCCTCCATGAGTCCATTTTGAGTGTGGACATGCAGTGCGGAGTGCTCAAGTTTGATTCCAGTTGCCATGCAATAATCATCGAATGCCTTTGAAGTAAATTCTCGGCATTGTCCATTCGGATAGACTTTAAACGATAATCGTGGAATTTATTCCTTATTTGTATGATCTGGGAGATCAACTTTGCAAAAGCATGGTTCCGTTGACGAGCAAACATTGGACCATTTAGAGGAAGCATCGATGAGCACCATGAAGTACAAAACGGCCACGAGAGGGGCTGAATTGGACCACATATATCCTTGAATGCGTTCCAAGAACGCGGGAGTTCATCCTTCACCTTTAGGGGACGGTTTAATGATCAATTTCCCGTGGCGCATGCGAGCACACGAAATCATCGGGATTCGGGAAATTTTTCACATTAACATTATGACCGCTCGAGTTGTTAATTATGTTTCTCATCATCCTAAGACCGGGTGGCCTAACCTATCATGCCAAAGCAGAATAGTTCGAGCTTCTAAAGACAGTCTTAAGGGTAGTGTAAATAGGTGGTGCTACTATCTTAGTGTAGTACAGCCCGAGCTAATGAAGGAGTCTTTCGACAACATGTTTACCATTTTCGTCGCTTGGTAATGAGTAGGAACTCCTTTCCATGCTCATCATCATCGGTTTCGACATGGAAACCATTTGCGGATGTCTCTAAAACTTAAGAGAGTACGACTCGGATACAACAATGCCTCTTCAATGATCGAGTTGTTTTGTTTGGGAGTATGATAGTTGCTCTTAGGAGCCAACTACATTCGGACGCATTGCGTGATCGTCATTATGTTACCGGTTTTTGGTAATTGACTCAAAATACTTTGTTTCTCTCAAGATGGTATTGGTGGTGCCGCTATCAGCAAGGCACGTTTCCTCCATTTGGGCGCCACACGCGTTCAAAAAATAGTGCCTAATTAATATAATGGAGCGAGGAAGATGCTACATCAAGTAAGTAAAACATAGAAGCATTTCAGAACATCACATAATCAAATAATGGAATAAATGAATAAATGTCATCCAATCGCCAGGAAACAAATAAATGTTATGCTCTCATAGAGCTTACAACCATATCGAGTAATTGTATCTGATTATTGCGGAAAAAGGAATCATCATAACAAAATGGAGCTCAGGTGGATTCCGAGAAATCACCAAGCTCACCAAGATCTCAAGGTCATTGGGGGCTCTGCGGCCATCATCATGGACAAGGGGCCTGGCCGAGGTGGCGGGCACAACGTGCTCAACCTCCATGGCACATGGCGTCCGTGGGGACCGCCGAGGTGCCACTTGTGCGCCCCTGCGCCACTATGTGCGTGGCGTTACAGCGCCTCCGGGCGCGGTGGTGCCTCAACTCGACAAGATGCGCCTTCTCTTGTTGGCCTTGAAGCAGCGACGACGTGTTTAGGGGCCAAACCGCTGGAGAAGTGAGTCTTGGAGCCACAGTGAGCGATCCTGGGCCTCGCCTCTTGCCCGCCTTGCGTTGCTTGGCGGGTTGGGGAGTTAGTCCCTTCTTGCCCTTCTTGCATCTCTTCTTGTGGATGGGCTTATGACCTTGTAGGCACCAGCATTGGCCTCATGACTTGGGCCCCTGCGAAGGGTTGCGCGGAGAAGTTCTTTTCGAACATTATCCTGCTACCGCCACCGGAGGGCATCAATAAGCGCATATTCCGTGAATCCTTCTGGCGAAAGTTTCGCGAGGATGTTGTCCGGATGGAATGTGGAGAGGGTTTTGTCTATCTTCTGGCGATCGGTACTGGTCCCACACGGTGAAGAATAGTACAAATCCGGTGCAACCGGAGTTATACTCTCCCACCGCCTCTTGAAGTCCGCAAACCTCGGGCGTATCCAATCGCCTCACTTGTGGCTGAATGGTGTGCCAGCCTAGAGAACCGCTTGTTGAGGGCGGTCCAAAGGGCAGAAGCACTCCGTTCTGCCATGTACTCATTCTTGAGAGTCTCACACATGTGATGGCGGAGGAAGTGTAGGGCTTTGGCGTTATCCGCCGGGATGGTTTTGCTGGGGGCCGTCGGGGTCCCCATAATCAACGCATCCTTGATGCATCGGCCCTTAAGGACGATCTCAACGTCCGAGGCCCAAGTCAGGTAGTTAAGCCCATCCTGGGTCAACTCCGGAAACTCATCGACGATTCCGGTCATCCGCAATTTATGCAAAGAGTATAAGATTACAGAGTAATCGGTT
Organism: Avena longiglumis; assembly: GCA_030063025.1. NCBI lineage: Eukaryota > Viridiplantae > Streptophyta > Magnoliopsida > Poales > Poaceae > Avena > Avena longiglumis. The sequence goes on from CP125978.1 coordinate 109,713,268, forward strand.
GCATAAATGCGATAATCGATACAATTGTTCAAATATGTCGTTCCAAAATTTAATGAAAAACTGTACATGCTAACTATGTAATACAAGGAATTAAAAGTATAAGAACATTTAATTATTGCAAGGAACATAGTGTAAAAACATGTACAAAGAAATATTATGATAGGCGTGTGTTAAACATGCATAACGGTCCAAAAATAAATTTCCAAGCCTATTTTTAATGGTAGGTCAAGAAATGAAAAATGTAGAATTGGGTAAATCGCCCAAGAACCCCATGCGTGCAGGCGTCCTCGCCCTCCTTTTTTTTCTTCTTCGATGGCGCAGCGGGCCGGACCGATGATGGGCAGCCCACCCGCCCCGGCCCGACATGCGGGGAACGGGCTATGCGGTTAGCCCGGCGGGAGGATGGTGGCGGCACGCGGCGGGCTTGCGGCGGCATGGAGGTGTGGGGGTCGCGTGGCCGGCAGCCAGCATGGCGGCGGAGCGGCACAGCAGCGCTGCGCGGCGGCAGCCAGGCACGCAGCGGCGAAGCGCGAGTACGCGGATGCGCGGCGGCAAAGAGCGGCGCTGCGCGGAGCCGCGAGGCTGGGCCGCCGGACGCCTGCAGTGGATGCTGGCGGCGCGGCGCGCCTCGAGGCTAGCGGCGGCGGCACTGGCGCGCCAGCGAGGCCTAGACGAGCGGAGTGGCGGCAGCGTGGCGGCCAGCGTGGTGGGCGCTGGCGAGGTGGGCACGGCGCGGGCGGCCAGCGCGCGGGTTGGGCGGCGCGCACCGCGGAGCCCGGGCGAGCGGCAGCATGGCGGCGGCCGGGCGGCGGCGGCAAGCGGCGGGCGGGGCGGCACGCGAGCGCGACAGCGCGGGCAGCAGGCGCTGCGGGCGTGGCGGCGGCGAAGGCGGCAAGCAGCGGCGATGGGGCAGCGCGGCAGCGAGGCCAGCGGTGGCGTCTTGTGGCGCGACCGCCGGCCGTCGATGGCCTAAGCGCGGCGTTGATGCAGAGGAAAAAAAATTACATACAAAACCATCAGAAAACTGTAGATCGATCCGATCTACTAAAAAATGGCCAAGATCAGTCCGATGTACTAGAAAAATTCCAGATTGGCACAAAGGTGCGCGACGGTACAGTCAACAAATTTCTAATCTGGGAGTGATTAGATCGACATTGGTCGGCGACAGCAGGTCAGCTCGACTCCCGGAAGGAAAAATCCGCACCTAAGATGGGATCTGATCTAAGATCTGAACGCAAATCTTGAAGCGAAATTGCGAGGCGGATCCATTTTGCGGTCGATTTGTGTTACCTTCAACGAAAGCCTGCGTGATGCAGGCTTGACGGTCTTGACGGAGGCTCGGAGAGACACGTCGATAACGTGTTGGAACACCTGCCGATCGACCGTCCCGGGCTGTTCCACGTCGAAGGAGAAGACAGAAGGCACACAGGACAAGTAGATGAAACAGGGAACTTTTATTGATATCTTTCTCGGTAACTCACGTACAAAGGTTGTTCCTCTATTTATAGACAAAAGGTGGGATACGATACCCACATGGGCCAACCCTAGCCTGGTAGAGGCCACACCGAATGGGCCTCTACCGGCCCGGTTTCCCAACAGTACATAGCTAAAAGTATTTTCCGGGACCCCAGCAAAAAAAGAGTATTTCTGGGAAGTTAAGAGTTTGAGATTCATGATTTTTACTACGAGTAATTAGGTACTGTATATACGATTAATACGGGGGTTTTGGATATATACTGGGCCGGGCACTTTTGGAGTTAGTTGTCGTGGTTTGCAGTTCCAGATCTTTTATGGCGATTTCCCGGTCAGAACGGTCAACCACATGCATGTAGAAGCCGCAACGCCCGCCCAAGGAGCACACCAAGATCACATGCATGTACAACCGTCCGGTATAAATATGGCCCATGGATGAACCAAGCAGTTCTCCACAAACTCTCCACTCCACACACACACTCTCTCTCTCTCTCTCTCTCTCTCTCTCTCTGATCGACCCATTCCATACACACTGTGAGGTGAGGTGAGGTGAGGTGAGGTGAGGTGAGGTGAGGTGAGGTAAAGATGGCGAGAACCAGCTACGCCATGTTGATGGCCATGGTCATTGGGTTGGCCCTTGTTGCAGCTGCTCGAACTGAGAGCGTGGTCAACCCCATGACGCCCCTGCCCCGGGTAGTAATCGATCTGATCGAACGAGAGCCGCATGCATTATCCACAATTAATTAATTAATTCTTTTTCTCAAATTAAGTGCATGGAATTAATGGAAGCATGCATGATCCCCGGCCCGGAATCGTTGACTGTCGTTTGTGTCACTGCGCGCATGCATGCAGGTAGGAGTATGCAGTACGGGCAGCAGCAGCAGTACTCCGCTGCTGAGTCGACGCACCGCAACCTGGAAAGCTGCGCGTTGAACTACGACAGTAACAACGTGTGCAGCAGGAACGAGGCTGTGCCTGTGACCTTCTTCCACGAGGAGAAGGTGCGCGTGGGCGAGACCTTGTCAGCCTACTTCCAGAGGGCGACCATCCCGAGGATGGGCTTCTTCCTGCAGCGTCGTCAGGCGGCTGCCCAGGAAATCCCGTTCGCCGCGGCGTACTATCCAGAGATCCTCGCACGCCTGCGCATCCCAGCGCAGTCGGAGGAGGCGGAGGACATGCTGTCCACGCTGCGCTTCTGCGACAATCCGCCGAACCACATCTCCTGCGTCACCTCCTACGAGGCCATGGCGGAGCAAGCGGCCAAGGTTCTCGGCACACCTCATGTCCGCGCATTGTCTTCAGTGCTGCCAAGCGGGGGCGTCTCCCTGCAGTCTTACACTGTAAAAATGGTGACGTCGCCCTCCGGCCTATCGGGTAGTCGTCAGGAAGCAGAAGAGTTCGTCGCCTGCCACCCCCAGCTCTACCCATACGCTGTCTTTGCATGCCACAGTGCAACCAACACCACAGCCTACCTCCTGGACATGGAGAACTCATACGGCAGCGGCCGCACCATCAAGCTGCTGGCCATATGCCACAGGGACACCTCTGCGTGGGACAAGGGTCACTTCGCCTTCGACGTCCTTGCCTCCAAGCCAGGAGGGCTGCCCATCTGCCACGGCATGCCCTACGGCCACGTGGCATTTGGTAAGATGCTGGGCAACGGCAGCATCTAAACTGCTGTCTGTCCTCGTGGAGGAGGCAACACGGCAGCATACCGTATGCTCCGGCCAGCTCTCGTATTACGCAGTATGGATGAATAAATAAATAATCTCTGCGCGCGTGTGGGATCCATTTGTGATCCGCTGCTCTGGCCTTATACAGAGCATATTGTATTGTTGTGAGTCGGTGACTGTCTGCTCTCTAGTCTGTACTGAGATCAATGCATGCATGCATGCTCTGCTTATGAACAAATAAAGCTTGCTTGTGCTACGGTTAATTTGTGTTTTCCTTATTTCTGCTTGATATAAATTCGGTTTATATACAAACTGCTAGCTGGTCATCAACTCGAATGATAAAAAAAAAAGAGGGCCCCTTCCATCCAATGGAAATGGATCAGAGTAGTGGACGCATTCCTACTCTCGGCCCACAGCTCTCTCACACCCAAGTTTCTTTTATTTTCTCAAAAAAAAAACAAGTTTCTTTTTAAAAATCTGTCTCTCTCTCTCTCCGAAAATGGCGCTCTCACGGCCTCACTCTCTCTTCACTCAAAGTTGCTCCTCTCCCAAATCAACTGCCGACACTACACCAAAGTTGAAAAATTACTTGCTAGGTTTGGTCCTCTCCCAAATGGAGTGCTCCCGCAAAAATTACTTGCTAGGTTTGGTCCTCTCCCAAATGTCCGTGCTATGCTACGGTCTCACAAATTTTGACTTATCTACATATAAGATTTAGAAAAAAATTAGGAACATACTGTTTTTTTTTGTATTTCGTAAGTGATTGTTGCTTCTAGAGCAACGACCACATTGTCCTAGTTCATGCATGTGTTCTTATCCATGCGGGTTAATAGCATAAAACTACCACTTTGAGAGAAAATTTTACTGATTGATACCACTTTACAGAAAGGATACAAAAAACCACCACAAAATTCGTTAATCACTTATGTTTTAGATAAATGTGCCAAAAAATTGTCTCAAAAAACACCAATTCGACGCTAAACCCGAATTGACACCACTTCTGACCGGTCGGGCCCACCGTCAGAGCTGACGTGGCACCCGACAGACTGCTCTTGACACGGCCGTTAATGGAGCATGGCCCCCGTTCCGTTGGTAGCATAAAACCACCACTTTTGTACTTAAATTTCAAAAAACCACCACATTTGAATAAAAATTTAAATGGAAAAACTTTTCATACGAAAAGGAGTTGATAGCATAAAACTACCACTTTGTATGTTCATTTTCCCAATTCATACCACTCGTCTTCGAAATCGCATAAAACTACCAAATTGGATCTTGATTGTCGCAAAAAGGACTGATTGTTGTCTAAACACGAATTGACACGGTTTAAGACATGCGGGCCTATCTGTCAGGCTGACGTGGCAGCGCGAGACGGCGTACCGTCTGGCGTTTTGCATGCATGTCCTCAAGTTTTGATAAAAAATTGCGCAGAAGTCCCTGGCACTATTAAAACCTTCATAACTTTTGAATACGAATTCAAATGGAAAAGGTTTAAATACGAAAAGTGCTCAGAATTGTTTGAATCTTTTTTTACAAACTTTATTTATTATTTTATATAATTAAAATATACAAAAATATAAAAATTACTTTATTAATTATAAGTAATTATTTTATTAACTATACAAAAACTTTGGAAATTCATAACTTTAACTATATAACTCCAAATAATATAATTAATATGTCTAAATTTATTAGAAAATCCAAGAAATCCATTTCTTATATTTATAATGGATGAATCATAACCGTTCCTCTCGAATATTTTGATTATGCAAGTAATCATAATAATAAATGTGTGTCATTTTATGTATTCTTTCATATTTGTAGATGCACTAGAAAATTATAAAATATCACTTCTCCTAAAAAGTCAAAGAGAGACTTTATAGACTTGAAATAGGAGGTTTGGCATGATTTATTGCCATCTTATGAACGCTACGCAAATTTCAATTTATAGAAATTGGGATGTTACAGAAACGGACTGTCATCTACATTGATGCATTTCAAGCCAAATGATCATGCTCATAGCCATCCACATGGCATAGTTTTTGATAGTGTGCTCATACTCTGGTATAGAGGTGCATCTTGGCATGAAAAAAAATGTTGCCAAAGGAAATTTACACATAGGCCACTGGGAACATGTAGAATGCAGGAAAATTAGTTTCACGGGAAAATTCCAACAAAAATATATAGGTGTTCCTATATAGTACACCTATATGTGTAATAAGTTAAATAAACTAGTATTAAATTTAAAACCTCGCAGCTAAAATATAGCATAGAGTTAAGATGAGATGCAGGTCATGATCATGGGCGGTCTCATCCGCATAATTAATCGTTACATCCAGGCAGCGAAAGCTCGGTACTACTGCTAGTTGAATGTGGGCGCACTAGCTAGGGCAGTACATAGAGGTAGAGCCATATTTGTGCATCGCGATAGAGTATGGGGCGACCGTATGTATGTGGTGCGACACGGAACGATGTACCAGGGAGTGAGAGAGGGAACGAAAAGAAGCATGCATGCATGATAGCGTATTCTCCGCCCCTATGTTGCATTTTGCTATCCTTGCTGTGAATTTTTTGCCAATGCCACTGGTCACACATGCCTCGACGAAAAGATGGTCACGATGTGCCATTGTTGAAACGTGTTTTCGGTCCACACAAAAATGCACCTGCCAAGAGACGATACACACAAAAGAGAAATCGGGAACCACAAGAAAAAAACTTGACGGGTGCGCGCGTGTGCACGCCTAGGAACGGCAGGCGCTGTGTGCTCCACCACGACGACGACACCGACCAGAGGTGCCCCAAGAGAACCTAGTGAATCACACCGCCATACGTACAATCGATTAAAATACTATTAGAGTAGCCAGCTACCACGCACGTACATTGCACGTACACATAGCCTTTGCTCGCTCCGACTTCCAAGATCTCCCATTTCTAGTGCATCTACAAATATACAAGAATAAATAAAACGACACACATTTATTATTATGATTACTTGCATAGTCAAAATATCCGAGAGGAACGGTTATGATTCATGCATTATAAATATAAGAAATGGATTCCTTGGGTTTTTCTAATAAATTTAGACATATTCTTTATATTATTTGGAGTTATATAGTTAAAGTTATGAATTTCCAAAGTTTTTGTATAATTAATAAAATAATTTCTTATAATTAATAAAATAATTTTTATATTTTTGTATATTTTAATTATATAAAATAATAAATTTAGTTTTAGAAAAAGATTCAAACAATTCTGAGCACTTTTCGTATTTAAACTTTTTTATTTGAATTCGTGTTCAAAAGTTATGAAGGTTTTAATAGTGCGAGGGACTTCTGCGTTTTCTATCAAAACTTGAGGACCTGCGTGCAAAACGGCAGACAGTACGCCGTCTCGCGCTGCCACATCAGCCTGACGGGTGGGCCCGCCTGTCTTAAATCGTGTCAATTCGTGTTTAGACAGCGATCAGTCCTTTTTGCGACAATCAAGATCCAATGTGGTAGTTTTATGCGATTTCGAAAGCGAGTGTTATGAATTGGGAAAATCGACATACAAAGTGGTAGTTTTATGCTATCAACTATATGAAAAGTGCTCAGATATATTTGAATATTTTTAATATAAATTTTATTTACTATTTAAAATAAGTAAAATATGATTTTTTTTGCTTCTATTAGTAATGCAAACTTTGGTAATTCATAACTTCAACTATATAATTCCAAATAATATAATAATATTTCTAAATTTATTAGAAAAATTTAAGAAATCCATTTCTAACATCCATCATGCATGATTCACATTTGTTCCTCTCGGGTATTACAAGAAAAAAAAATAAAAAACGTGTGTACATATGTGATGCACGACCACGACTCTGTTTCGATCAAAGCTAAGTTCTATTTTGGCGAGCATGCAAAGGAATGAGTGCCCCCATCCGTCCTTTTTGAATTTGTTTGCCCCTGAATATTTGCTTATTTTAGTTCGTTTGACGAGCTAGCTGCTCAAGTTATTTTTTCTAGCTTGCTGGACGTACCCTCATGATGGGGAATTTTTTCTCTCAATCTTCTCTCTCATCTCCAAGAAAAACCTCAGCTAAATAGGTATATACATGCATGTAAAACATGTGATCGTGTGATAATCTATGATTATGACAGTATAGTGGTACTTTGTGTACCACTTGAAACAATACTTGTGGTTTCTACATGTTCGCATGTTGCCCAGAAGGTTTGCCAAACCATTATTTGGTTTGTATACACTATTTATTATGGTGTATAAGTATCAAACTTTGGTGGCTATGATAGAAGTATTGTGAGATGCTTTATCTTGATTCATGTGTAGATAGCAAGACGAGATGTTCTTATTTGGTTGAATGGGTTGTTCGATGGGGGAGAGAGAGAGAGAGAGAGAGAGAGAGAGAGAGAATACGATGATATGAGGATGATGTGCTATAAACATCGTTTCTTTTGTATGAATTTCAAGGTCTTAATATGCACTTGTATGTGTGATCTTGCTGAATCATGATTGCTGATTTATTTTATAAAATATGAGGGTGATTCATCGTACAACTGCCATGCCTTTGAATGAAGACCTTTATCAATAAGTTAATGTGAAAATATCCATCTCTCTGTGTTTGGTAGTACATTCCGTTTAAAAAATGCTAAAATGCTAATTACACATAGTACATGTATGTGTGTGAGAAGATTAATATTATATAGTGGCAGGCACGCCGGCGATGGGTGTTGTCACGTACGCATGAGCGTTAACTGGCAGCGAGCTAAGGTCTCTATAAACACCCGCACAAGGATCAGCACACACACTTATTTTTTTATTTTTTCTTGTAATATCCGAGAGGAACAGATGTGAATCATGCATGATGGATGTTAGAAATGGATTCCTTGATTTTTTCTAATAAATTTAGACATATTAATTATATTATTTGGAATTATATAATTAAAGTTATGAATTTCCAAAGTTTGCATTATTAAAAGTTTTTTATTTGAATTTTTTATTTAAAAGTGGTGGTTTTTCGAAATTTAAGCATAAAAGTGGTGGTTTTATGCTACCGGGGCCCACACGCCGTTAACGGCCGTAACGTCTGTGTCGGGAGCCGTCTGTGGGGTGCCACGTCAGCTCTGTCAGTGAACCCGACCGGTCAGAAGCGGTGTCGATTCGGGTTTAGCACCGAGTTGGTGTTTTTTGAGACAACTAACGAATTTTACGGTGGTTTTTTGTATCCTTTCTATAAAGTGGTATCAATGAATAAATTTTGCTTCCAAAGTGGTGGGTTTATGCTATTAACTGTATCCATGCAGAACACAAGTACACAACGTGTCTCTTGTAACAACCATAAAATTTCTCAAATTCAATTATGCTAAATTTAGCGATTTTTAAATAATACGAATTATTTAATTAGTTTGAGTTCTATTATACGTTTTTTAGAAATTACAGATCCACTTTGTCGTCCTGGGGGAAGCCGACTGGGCCAATCGGCTAGGCCCTGGCCGACAGCCTAGCACTAAATCCGGCTAGGCGGCCAGTCGGCCGGTAGCCTGATGGGGCCCACCCAGGCCGACAGGTTTAGTCGGCCAGGCCCAGGCCGACTTCCCAATTAGCCAGGCCCACGCCGACTGGGGCCAGGATAAGGGCCACGCAACGCCGCGCCGCCAGACGCTCCTTTCTTCTCCACGCGACCGCGCAGCTCTCCTCTCTCTCCTGTTCGTCGTTCATGTTTCTAAAACCACCATTTTTGCCCGATTTTGTCGCAAAATCTTCATTTTAAAACCACTAGAGAGGTAGCGGAAGCCCGATCTACTAATGGGTTAGCTCAGGACTCGATTTGGTGTTGGTTTGTTGGAGGTACGGTGGTGGAGCAATGACAATGTTGGTGGAGCTGTGGTGGAGGAGCTGAGGCTCTCTGTGGTGGAGTTGTGGTGGTGGACCGAGTGGCTTCTCTCGCTTCAAGGGTAAACTCTAATCCCTCGATAATCATGGTTATTGTATATGGTTACGTACGTGAGTATAGTTAGTCTATTAGAATATTTGGCTAGTGGATTAGTAACAATATTTGACTGATGGGTTAGTCACAAATATTTGGCCGGTGGATTAGTAGCAATATTTGACCGGTAGCAATAATATCATATTTTTTAGAATATTTGCAAGCATTGCCCAAAGTTATACGCGTTGTCGATAATTAATTGATTAGGTTGTTTTTTTATGTCAGCGGAGATGACCAATTTAGTAAAGTTCGTGTTTTATTACGGTCCTGGGAATGTCCGAACAAATAACTTTGGAGCAGATCTGAGAGAGTTCATATGTACACAGTTAGATTTGGCTGCCCCTCAAACTTGGAGCGTTAGTCAGTTGAAGAAATGGTTGACAGGATGTTTAGGCTATAACATCGAGACGTACACCGTCAGCGTGCAAGCATTGTGGACAAAGTCAAGAAAAAATATTTTGTGGACTTTGAGACATGTAGATACTGACAGAGACTGGTTTAAGTGGTTAAAAGGCTGCGAAGATAGGCATATAAACCCTGTCGCATTAGTGCTTCCTGTCTTGAAGGAGATCGATCTGCCTAGAGGCGATGGTGGACATGTTTCTCGCCATAGTGCTGATTCAAGTTACGGGATGTACTCTATGTCCAGTGCTGGAGGCGGTGATTATGAATCGGGGCAGGTCAGTCAGATAGGAGGAGGAGGCAGTGGTTATGAATCGAGGCAGAGCAGTCAGGCCGGAGGTGGAGAAGACTATAGTGGAGAGGCAGATGCGGACGAGGAAGATGGAGGCATGCAGAACATGATGTAGGAGGAGGATTACATGGATGGCGAGAGTGGTGATTCTGATGACCCTGAGGATTCTGATGGAGAAGGTAATGGTGGAGAGGACATGCCGATTCCTGCTTCATGGAATCAAAACATGTCAACCGGAATGACTATTGATGATGGTCATGATTCCGTGTGGGAATATCACAGCAACAAAATTGCCCAGGGTGCCAGATATCAAGACAAGCAACATTTGCAAGATGCAGTCATTGCTTGGGCAATGTCAACATACAGGGTTTTGAAAACAATGGTGTACTCTAAGAAATACTTGACAATGGAATGCATGGATATAAATTGTCCAGGCAGGGTGCATTCCTATGTCCCTACGTACGACACAACTTGGTTGGTGAGCGACTTTGTGCAGCACACATGTGAGCTACATAGTATCCCTGAAGATCATCTTAACCTCTCCTCCACACTTCTAGCTCGGCTGCTTTACACGGACATAGTAGAGTGCAAAGCGATGACAGTACCCAGTATACAAAAGAAAGTAAAGACCCGGTTTAAGTACTCCATTTCATATGGCAAGGCTTGGAGGGCAAAGAAAAGGGCTATTGAGGAGAGGTTTGGTTCGTTTAGAGACTCGTATGACTCTGTGGTCTGACAACTTCAGACATTGCAACATAGAAACCCAGGCACCTATGTCGACATACAATATTATGTGATACCAGAGGATCCATCCGTGAAGGTGCTTCATCGAGTGAGTGTTCTCTTTTGCTGTATGCATCCAAGCTTTCACTTATTGTCGTCCAGTGATATGTGTAGGAAGTACTTTTCTCACTGGCAAATACAAGGGTCAGATTCTTACCGCCATTGGTCAAGACGACAACAATCAGATTGTCCCACTCGCATTTGCTTTCGTGGAGAGCGAAAACATTGAAAGTTGGACATGGTTCTTCAGGCAGCTCAAAATAGCAGTTGTGAAAGACAAGCCCAACGTGTGCATCATTCACGATAGGCATGCAGGTATACTCAATGCCGTAAAACGGCTGACACAGCCAGGGCCGGAAGAGCAAACACCTTGGCTTGACATGCAGAGCCGGTGGTGCATGCTCCATTTGGGAGCTAATTTCTTCTCACAGTTTAGAAATAAGAACCTCATGAATCTATTCAAAAAACTGTGCAAGCAGAACCAAGAATGGAAGTACGATTTCATACACGCAAAGCTCGATGAATTCACTCAGAAACATGTGAGGGCAAGGAAAGCTGCGCAAAACGCAGCCGTGGCTGCACATCAAGTAGCAGTAGCTGCACAGGTAGCTACTGGAGCTGCGCCTGTGGAAGAAGATCCTGTAGGGCTTTGTGACTTGCCTGGATTTGATCCACCTGGTACAAGGAGAAGGCTCGGCAGATCGATCAAGAACTTCCAACAGTGGATAAAGCACGAGCCTTTGGAGAGGTGGTCTTTGCTACACGACACACATGGAGCTAGGTATGGTGTCATGACTACAAACCTAGCTGAATCATATAACTTTGTCCTCAGAGGTAACAGAGCACTTCCACTTACAGCCATAGTCGAAGGTATTATGTATGGCACGATTTCATATTTTAGAGCCAGACGACAGGATGCTCAAATGCATATCATGAACAATCCAAACACACGCTTTTGTGAAAAGATTATGAGGTACATGGATAAGAAGATGGCGAGGGCTATGTCACACACTGTCGTGTGCATAAGTAATGAGGAAAGAAGGTTTGAGGTGCGGCTAGCCTCCGATAAGTTTGGGTGTGGTAATGAACTAAGAACGCATGAGGTGAAGATTGGTAATGAGCAATGGCCAACCTACGAGTGCACCTGCAACAAACCAAAGTTATATGAGTTCCTAGGTACGATTTAATCATGAATTATATGAGTATTTTTGGTTCACAGTAAATGATTGATCACGTTTTTTGGTTATGCAGGTTGAAGTGGGTTGGGCTTCTACATTTTGTTCGCTTGGTTGAGGCCACTGCAGACTCTACACGCCTACTATATGAACACTCGTTGCTCACATGCTTGGTCGACCGCTGGAGGCCCGAGACCCACACTTTTCACTTTCGCTGGGGAGAGATGGCTCCTACTCTTTAGGACGTGTCATGCCTGTTGGGACTTCCTTTGGCTGGACAGCCCATTGGACCGCTGCAGGCACCGGCGGGTTGGCAACAGGATATGGCACCACGATTCCATGGTATTACTAGTCCATTGGAGTATGGAGAACACGGGCCCAAGTTCGACTGGTTACTAGGATATCAGATGTGTTTGCTAACTTCTCTTTAATCTGTAAGACATTACACATTACCGTCATATGTTTTACTTATCGAACCATATTTGATTAATGCAGATCCAACACTAGGCTATCCAGAGACTCAGTTGACAGAGGCACAAATCACTCGGTCCTTGGAGGCATACATACTTTGGCTTCTCGGGAAGGTGATGTTCACCGAAAACCATGTCACCACTATCATCGCTCGCTACATCCCTATTGCATTGGAGATCGCCAATGCAACTAGAGCTGACATGATTATACAGAGGAGTTGGGGTTCTGCGGTCTTAGCAGCCACGTACCAAGGTATGTGCAGCGGTTGCCAACGTAGGGCGCCGAAGTCAGGCCTGCTTGGATGTCCACTACTGTTGCAGCTTTGGTCCTGGGAGCGGTTTCCTATCGGCCGACCGGACGTTATGGTTGAGACGCCTTACCCTACGGCTACTTTGGGCGACCCTCTGACTGGACTGTTCGATCCAGACCTCATCGACTTGCCTACTTTCGGTTCAGTTTGGACACACCGCCAGGTATGTGCAAAGTTACTTGTTACATTCATTATTTAGTTGACATAAACTATGCATGTAGCTAACAAATTATTATTCGCAGAGATGCTTTTCTCACAGTCAGGTGAGGGGTTGCTACCCCGCACTGTCCGAGCAGTTTGACGTACTGCTCGCGAGTTCGGTGATGTGGGAGCCCTACACGAATGAAGCTATCGCTGCTAGATTCCAGAGGGATGGGGAGAACATACAGATTTCTATTCTATGCGCCAGGGACGAGCCGTATTGGCTCACAAAATTGAAGATCATCTTTGACATGCAGGCAGAGGAGATGAGCCTACATAGAGTAATGAGGCATTTTGGTCTTCGCCAGTTGGCTGATCCTCGTCCTACGGAGAGCGCCATACCTTCAGTCGTACACACGTATGATTCCTTTACACATTACTTCCATATTAACATGATTTATTGACATGACACTAACCATGTTAAATGTTAGGTTGTCGAGGAAGGGAAGTAGCAAGACCGCCACGGATTGGCTACACAGGGTTGGGGTGTACGTTCAAGAGTGGGACACCGCTACAGCCCGAGTCTGGGACTCGAACGCCAAGTTTGACATGGAAGAGTTCAACAGGTATTTGGATAGCTACATGAGCGCCGCACGACTACGCATCGCGCAACAATCTCACCCAGAGGAGATGCCGGGCGTGGCTACTTGGGATAGTTATCCGAGCCAGTCTACTGTGGGCAGCAGACAGCATGCAGTATGTTCTTTATCTAATGCACCTATTTATTACATAATTTTCCATCTATATTGGCGAACCTTGTGGTGTCACTTGCAGGCACAGATGTTAGTCGACCTTGAGACGGAGAGTGCTGAGTACAGACGCTCTCTTTCGTCCGGACCCCTACTTATTCACCGGTAGGTCCAGGAGACCTGGCTGAGTCGCTTGGAGGAGAAGATACGGCGTATCTACGGGGTTATCACCTGCACCCGCCCTTCGGACATTGCTCACCAGCCGACACCACAGCGTCCTCCGCGGCACTCGACGCACCACCAGCCACCCTCGCCCCTACGACAGTCTCCCTGTCCACGGCTTACACCACAGGCGACTCCAAGACCTCCTCCCCCAGACCAGGCTAGAGGTTCGACGTGGCATCAACAATCTTCTTTCGACTGTTGGCAGCAGACGCAACCACCTTTGCACGATGGAGGTTCGTCATGGCAGCACCAGCAGCAGGAGCCTTGGGGTCACCCTCCCATGCCAAACTACGGGTTTCGCCCACAGCCACAGCCACAGGGTATGTGTCTTACAAGATAAGCGTCGAGGATCATTTCATGTCAAGTTCTTACATACTTCATTTTCATGTGCAGGAGCATTTAGAATGCAGGGGTCTATGCCTGGCTATCAGTCGTTTATGTCCGGATCCGCCTAGACTAATCAGGACGCTGATCATAGCACTCAGGATTTCATGACGCAGAGCAGTTGGCTAAACATTTTTCAGACTCCCCCTGACCCCACACAGGAGACTCAGTACGATGAGTATGGGTCGGTGATTCCTCCCCGACAGGTTCGGCCGCCCCACAGGTTCGGTTGGACGACGCCTCCTAACCCACCACCCGAGCGTCGCGGCAGACGACGTCGCTGATACGGCAGACGTATCTATCTATCGGTATATGAGACATATATTTATCTATGTATGAGACATATATTTATCTATGTATGAGACATGTCTATCTATGCATGAGACATCTACTTATGTATGAGACATATATCTACCTATATATGAGACACCATTCTATTATTTCACGATTTTATTCAACAAACTACTCAACATAGCTTGCAACACAGTTCAGCATAACTTGCGGTACATAAATAAGAGTCCTATCTATCCCTAGCATGATGCCTTTCCCTTTCCCTTCGATGATGCCTCGCCCTTTCCCTTTGACGATCCCTCGCACTTGCTCTTCTTGGCCTGCGCTTTCTTCTTCTCCTGCCTCTTGTCCCACTCAGCTCTCGCCTTGCTTCCAACGGGTGGCGGCATGAAGATATCATCCTCATCTTCGCTCTCTTCTATCCAGGCCCTACGTGCCGCAACCTGCTCCGTCATGTCAGCTTGACTCTTCTTGGCCTGCACTTTCTTCTTCTCCTGCCTCTTGTCCCACTCAGCTCTTGCCTTGCTTCCAATGGGTGGCGGCATGAAGATATCATCCTCATCTTCGCTCTCTTCTATCCACGACCAAGGTGCATCAGCCCGCTCCATCATGCGACCTTCACTCTTGAAGTTGAGCTTGTCCCACCTTGCCTAGATCCTACTAAGCTCTGCTCGTACCTGATTTGGGGTCTTCAGTTCTCTCTGATGAAGTACCTTACCAAGCATAACGAGAGCATCAGAGTTCCTTACCACCGTCTCCCATTCGGCTGGTTCATCGCCTATCACAACACTTCTGGCTAGTTGTAAAAGCTCAATGGACATCTGTGTCGGCCAGGGAAACGCGTCGGTCATAGTGGAGACAATTAGAGGGAAATGCGAGAGAAAGAGGAGAGGAGGGAAATGAGAGAGTAAGAGGAGGAAGAGATGAACTGGGTTAAAAGATATATCTCGTTGCCCGGATTTATAGAGGCACCGAACCGAATATGCGAGAAAAAAGGGCGGGAAGTAGTGGCGGGAAAAAAGGGCGGGAAGTACTGGCGGGAAAAATCGGCGGAAAGGAGTGGCGAGAAACATCGGCGGACGATTAGGTTAGAGGCTATTTAAAAAAAATTAGCCAGGATTGCATTGATCATGCAGGGTTTGGTTAGAGGCAGGACGATTAGGCTGTCGGTCTGGGTCTGACCGATTGCAATAATCGGCCTGGGCTAGACCGATTGCCCTAATCGGCCTGGAGCAAGCCGAGTGCATGGGTGGGACCAAGCCGACTGCCTAGTGCCACCTACTGTCGGCCAGGGCCTGGCCGACTGGCCCTGTTGGCTTGCCCCAGGCTGACAAAGTACTAGATCTGTAATTTCCAAAAAACACATAATAGAACTCAAATTATTTAAATAAAGTGTATTATTTAAAAAAGCGCCTAAATTTAGCCCAAGGTTCAAATTTGAAATTTTCAAAAAAAGAGCAAACCCTAGCCGTCGTCGATTCCTCCATCACCGGCCGACGCGCCGCTAGCACTACAATCCACCGCCGAACCCACCACCTCTTGCGCGTGACGACGCGCGTCACCTGCTCACCAGGCCACCGCACTTGCCCATACCTCGCCCATGTCGCTTCGTCGATATGACCACTCCGCCGCCACCATCCGTCCTCTCTCCGCCAGCCACCTCACCGAGCCGCAGGAGCACACCGGACACACAAGAGCTTCGAAAGGAGCCCGGAGAGACACCTCAGTGCTCGAGAAGGCTTGGCGTCGCCGTCGTCGTATTCCCTGCCGTCCACACGTCGCTGCAGAGGCTCGCCGGCATCGCCTATTTAAGCAACCTAGGCCACGCCATTTCCCAATTCCTCGCGCTAGTGGCTTCCCCACTCTCCCACCTACACAATACCTCTACCAATTTGAGCAAAGAGCAACTGTAGCATCGCCATCATCGTCGATATCGCCGGCAGTGAGGAAGGTGAGATCTCCATAAACTTTTTTATCTTCTCTCTTTTCTTTTAAAGAGAAACCGTAAGCCTCGCTGGGCCGAGACTCGGCCGTCTCCTGGCTCTGGGCTGACTGGCCAGGTTTCTTTTGCTGAGAAAAAAATGATGAAGTCTTTTCTATTTACCAATTCCAAATTATTTAGCCAAAATTCAAATAAAGCCCTTTTCATATCAATTACTTTAGCCAAAATTTAGAAATGAGATGTCTAATTTTATATACACAACCTACTGAACCCACATATCAATACCAATATTTTCAAAACCAATTTATTTAATACTCAAAAATCAAAACAACCCCACATATGCTTCATAGAACAATTTTATTTTATTTCATATTTTGTTCCTAGCTTGCATATACAAGTGTAATCTTATGAAAAATTAATTTTTGGTTATATTAGGACATGTTAGTGAGTTCTCGGAGAACTTTGGAATAGGGGTGCACCATCTTGGAGGCGAGGAAACACCGGAAGACTGTTTTCTAGGAAAGTCACTTTCACCTGTGGTTTTGGTGATAATCAAATTTATATTATGTGAATGTTTTTATACAACAGTAATCACCCTAGAACAGATATATTTGATGTCATGTGTTGAGACCAACCATAGTTTTAGACATGGAATTGTTTGATGATTGTGGCTTGTGTGATTTGTTGCCTTGAACTCTCTCATACTTGAGTAGGATTAATTCTAATTCATGGTTGGAGTTGGACTAGGGTTTTATATCTAGTTGGTTGGACCCAATTGGTGAAAATATTATGTTTTGACCATAACCTGTTGATAAGAAATCAAAACCATAAATTGTAACAACCCCTACCATGTCCAATGAAATTATCTACAACCTTGCGAGGGTCACATGTTCTGAATAAGGCATGTCTGGTCATATACTCCATGCGAGATATGTATGCAAAAAGATTGACCCAGAATATGGGTGATCAACCGGGAGACACTGGGAGTTGGGATGACTGAGTATGACTTCGTCCGGTTATACTCCCAATGGGACCGAGTGATTTTCCGAGTAGGAATTTCAAAAGATAGAGTAGATAAAAATACTAGTTTATGATTAATGGTTCCAATGCTAATGATAATTATATTATCACAGACCCTAGCTGCTTTGGTCATTGTGGCTTATCAAAGGACCGTCAGAAATGCACACTTACACATACAAAGAAGAAATAAAAGAGTCAATTATGTTGGAGATATGCCCAAGAGGCAATGATAAAGTGCTTATTATCATATCTTCATGCTTATGATAAACGTTTACATACCATGCTATAATTGTATTAACCGGAAACATTAATACTTGTGTGATTTGTAAACATAAAAGAGTCCCTAGTAAAGCCTCTTGTTAAACTAGCTTGTTGGTTAATATATGATCATGGTTTCCTGATCATGAACATAGAAGATGTTATTAACAACAGGGTCATATCATTAGGAGAATGATGTGATGGACATACTCCTATAGTTAAGCATAGCATAAATATCAAGTCATTTAATATAGTTCATTTTCTATAAGCTTTTTGATACATAGTAACCTAATTCCTTCGACCATGATATCATGTTAATCACCATCACCGGAAGGATGCTTTGATTACATCAAACACCACACCGTAACTAGATGGCTATAAAGGTGGCATTGAGTGTTCGGAAAGTATGGGTTGAGGCACATGGATCAAGAGTGGGATTTGTCCATCCATATGATGGATAGATATACTCTGGGCCCTCTGGGTGGAATGTCATCCAATTATCTTGCAAGCATGTGAATGGATCACAAGGGATCACATATCACGGGAACGAGAAAAGAGTACTTATCGGTAACAAGGTTGAACTAGGTATGCAGAGATACCGACAATCAAAACCTCGGATAAGTAAACTATCGTGAGACAAAGGTAAATTGGTATCGTATGTAAGTGTTTCATTCGATCGCAAAGTAATCGTAGAAATATGTGGGAGCCATATGAATTTCCAGATTCCTCTATTGGTTATTGATCGGAGAAAGTGTCTCGGTCATGTCCGCATAATTCACGAACCGTAGGGAGACACTTAAGGATTCGATGTTGTTGAGTAGTTATGGAATGATGAGTAAGAGACTGAATGTTGTTCGGAGTCTCATATGGGATCCGAGTTATCACGAGGAGATCCTGAATGGTCCGGAGAATAAGATTCATATAAGGAAAGTCCTGTTTCGGAGTTCGGGAATGATTCCGGTGTTTTCACCAGGAATGTTCTAGAAGGTTCTGGAAGGTCCGGCACTCCGGAGGGGAAGGGTACATGGATGTTTCATGACAATGTGGAATGGTTGTATCATGTACTAGGTCACTTGGCTGGGCAAAACAAAGAGAAGAAATCAAATCGAAGTTTGAAAGTCAAACGCCAATTTGAAAAGTCAAATCTCAAGTTTGCTTGGTGGAGGGAGAGTAGGAAACCTACTTGGGGAGGAAGTCCCACTCCCTCCCACCCGCCGGCCATGAGGAGGAGTTGGAGGACTCCCTCCTCCCCAAACCGCCTCTCCCCTCCTATAGCAGGTACGGTGTGACGTTTGATGTTATCAAGAAACTCTTCCGGTGTTAGTGATTGACATGATCTCATGGTCTAAGGATTAGGTTCACTTCGTAAGTTTTTATATCAATATAAACTCAATGACTTTGATCGTAACGCTATACTTCGGATGAATGTTCATCACACCATTACACTAATGTTGTGACCTCATTAGTAACAACATCCAATGTCCATGATCAGGAAACTTTGATCATCTTGTTAATCAACGAGCTAGTTTATAAGAGAGGCATAACTAGGAACTTCCTTTTTGTTTATTGAACACACATGTATTAATGTTTCCGTATTAATACAATTATAGCATGCAAAATAAACATTTATCATAAATAAGGAATACGATAATAACCACTTTATTATTGCCTCTCGGGCATATTCCCTTCAGTCTCCCACTTGCACTAGAGACAATAATCTAGTTTGAAAACTTTGTGTATTGAACACCTATGGCTTTCTGGTGTTCCATATACGCAACTGCAAGTGGTTAACATAATCTATGGATCTGACGCTTTCAGGTCCGTGTGTATTTGCATGTCTTTGCGTCTTCACGCATCACTCATTCTCCAATGAGATGGCATTGTATAAATTTGGTCTTTTGTTGATACCTTTAGTTCCTTGAGGTTAAAACAAGTCGATACTATTGTCATACAATATATCTTTAGTGTTAGCCCGTTGCGAACCACACCTTAGTTTGACAAACTACTTGACACAAATTACCTCCTTTGCTGCTACTATAGCAGTCATATACTTAGCCTTTTTGCTGTAGTATCCGTCACAATGTCTTAACTTTGGAATACATCCAAATCCATCATGAAAACTCCTTTCCATTTCATTGTGCCACTCATAGTTTAAATTGAGATAAACTTAATTTGTATCTTGTGACAAAACTAGTATCAATGTAACGCTTTACAATGAAGTATTTGTAATTGTTTTTCACCTCTACACAAATATATTCTTAGTTCTTCCAAAAGATCATAAGAATATCCTTACTATCGTCCAATGATCATTTTATGATTCATTCTGGTATATGCTCATAATACTTAGAGCATAGGACATATCTGGATGTGTACATATCATGGTATGATTGATCAAAAGATTCTCGTGATTTCACTCATCAAGTGTCAAAGAACTTGAATCTTGTTTCACTTATCAAGTGTCGATACACTTGAATCTTGATTCAATTCCTTTCCATGCGACAAGAACCGTTTCTTGTCGTTTCTATATTGAACTCCTTCAATATCTCATATATGTACGTTTGGCACAACCATATTAGTGTCACAGTCTATCCACTATAGACATTTATGCTAAATATTCGGGTTTTGCCTAAGTCTTTCATCGAAATGAAATTCTTATCCTTTGTTAATAAAAATTACATCATTTATAATCAACAAGATGTCCTCCACATAATGTATTAGAAATATGTCTTAGCGCTCCCACTTAATTTCTTGCAAATGCAAGCATCTTCATCGTCTCCTGATGAAAACTCCTTTTCATTAAGGTGAAGATTCCAACTCCGTGATGCTTACTTCAACCATTGAAGTTTGCATGCCCTTTTAGCATCCTTTGAATTTTAACAAAACCCTTTGGACCATGTCATGTACACGTCCTAGGTAACCATTCTATTAGAAGAATTTTGTTTTGTTTATTCATCTACCATATACCAAATTATATGTAGTGGTTGCTACTTTAATCCGTCCAGACTAAATATCGCTATGAAAGATCAAATCTTGTCATAGTCAACTCCTTGAACATTGTCGTAAAATACGTTACGACATGTCGAATATTTGATAGATGTGAAACATCCATGTCTGTTTCTTTGCAAATACGACCGATAGGTTTTTACACCTTTCCAGAGGGTCTTCCAAGTTCAAAACTTGATTTCTCGTGTATGGAACTATCACGGATTTTATGGCTTCAAGCCATTTGACGGAGTCAGGGCCCATCATCGCTTCTTTGCATATAGTCGGTTCATCATTGTCAAACAATAATGATTTACTCTCAATCTTAGTATTTGATTGTTTATCCGACCTACTTGGTTCAATAGGAACTTAGATCTCCGTGACCACAACCTTTGAGGCACATAAACCATGAGCATTATGGCTGCCTCCAGAACGATTTCTAGCGCTGCGCAACTCAGCACATATAGCTAAGGTTCGTTAACCTTATCAAAGTTCTATTGTCCTCCCACTTAACTATTGCGAAAAATTCCTTTTTCAAGAAACTTCACATTTCAAGCGACAAACCCTTTTGTCCTTGGTGTTATGGAGGAATAACCCATTGTTATTCGAAATAACCTACAAATACATGCTCATCCGACTTTGGTTGTAAACATCTTACTTATGTTTTGCATGCCAAAATTTAAGAAATGACAATTTGGGTTTTACCCCAAACCATAACTTCCATGGTGTCATTTCAACGGATCAAGATGGAGCTCTTTTCAGTGTAAAAGCGGAAGTCTCTAAATCTTTAATCTTTTAAAACATAATGGCAGTTTTATAAATAACACCTTTGATCCAACCATGTCAAACAAGGTTTCATTACAAATCTCAAACACTCCATACTCCTATGGTGTTTCGGAAGATGTAAATCTAGGTGTTTTGCTAAACTTGTAACTCAAATAAATCCCTTTATGATAAATCATAATTCATTTATTTTTCTTGCTACACTTGTAACTCAAATAAATCCTTTATGATAAAATCATAAACCATTTTATTTTCTTGTTACAATGATTTTTCACTTCATCTTGAAAGTCTTTGAAACATTTTCAAATATTTCATACTTCTTTCTCATTAAGTGAACATTCACTCAAATTTTCGGAGAAAGCATATGAAGTTGAAATCCATCGCTTACGACTATACTTAATGGACTACATACATTGATATGTATTAATTCCAATAATTTAGTCGATCGTTCTTCTTTGGCCTTTGAACGAAGTTTTAATTATCCCGAGAAAAGTATCACAAGCGTCACTTGATCAAATCAAAGACTCCAAAATTCCATAAAAATGGAGTTTCTTCATGTTTTCTTTCCAATATAATTTAAACGGCGATGTCACTTTGTAAGTGATCTTTCAATCATTTGTCTTGCGACATTTTAGCATTAGGTTTTATGGATGTGATTTCTCCAACTAGATTTGTAAATCATCCATCTTATATGGAATACGGTAATTATTTGAACAACCTTTGTTCTCATAATACCTGATTCAAATAACAATTATTAAAATAAATCTTGAAGTCAAGCTTTGATGTCAACGAGAAATACAAACAACGGTTTGTTTCTTTTCGATGAACATCATCACATATTCTCTTGCTAGTTACTTAGGCCATTGTGGTTCATGAATTGCGTCATTCCGTATGAAATTTCATACCAACCAATTCGGTATCCAATACCCAAGAACCACATTGTTTAACAAGCAAAGAATACAACCATAACATGTATATCATCTATATACCAAAATTGGATATTTTCAATATTTTTTTTCTGCCAAATATATTTTATAGATTCTCTTTCAACATTTTCTTTTTCCTTATTAAAAGAATCTATCAACATAAAAAGTGGCGCCATCTACATGACACATAGTCCAAAGCGTGTATATTCAAATAATAATACCTTTGGACTTGCACTTTGAAGTAGATCACCATCATCAAAATGATCGGCATTCTTTCAAAATCCATTCATTAGTAATCTTTTAGTGTAGTAAACACTTTACATACATCTTCTATTCATCCTTACCATGACGACTTTCATGATCAAGCTACTGTAGCTTATAAAGGCGAATCGTGAGTATAACATTACTTTCCAAAACCTTTTTGGATGATTAGGATGTCTAGCATCTCCAACCTTTGTAAATTCTCATCCAATATGAGAACATATATTATACTCTATCATATTGCAACCAAAACATTGTTTCAGATATCGTTATATCTGCCACGCATGATGGTTTCTGAAACAATTCTTTCAGCTCCTAGATAAACTTGATATAAAACAATCAAGAATCATCGAGGCAAACATGATACTTAAGATACTAACACTGGAATTGTTACTCTCGATTTAATACAAATTATTAAATTTCACGGAGTAAATAGAGTTTGCTGAAAGTTTGCAATAGGACTTTAAACTTTAGATTGACACTCAACACAATACGATACCAGTTCGTAAAGTATATATCCAGAATTCTATAGTTCTATTATCTCAATTACAACTAAGCATAAAGTGGTGAACGAATGCCAATGACTACAACAAATTATGCAAATTCACTTTGATTTAATTTATGATAAATTGAGTTCTACTAATCCAAATTATAAATAAACTCCCACTCAAGAACGACATCCCTCGTGTCTTTTTGGTGATTACATGAACCAAATCCACTACACCAAGTCGGATCATCACGTGAGTCGGTGTAGCTTCAAAGGCGAGCATCAAATGGGCATCATATCTTCCATATGACTCATGCTTAACCTTTCGGTCCATGTTCCGAGGCCATGTCTATACATGATAGGCTCGCCAAGTAAGAACCTTAGTATTCGCGTGTGTAACTGTCTTACACCCGAGGTGTGCTCGTGGATTCAAGTACACCCGATCATAACGTGATGTCTTGAAGCGACGAAACATTGTCGGTGCATACTTAAGGAAGAACACATTTTTATCTTGTTATCTAAATGAGGGATCATCTTATTATGCTAATAAAACGCCAAGCAAGCAATATAAGATGCAATCAAACATCACATGTTAATAATGAAGGGTTTTGCAGCATAGTAAATCAAAAAAATTCTACAGATGCGAACGGGAAAGCCAAGATCTAATCTAGGAGATGAAAACAACGAGGGGGATTAGATGAAATCTTCATACCCTTGAAGATTTGCACAGCGGAACGTTCGACGAAACGTGGGTGATGTAGTCGTACTAGCTTCTCCTCCTCGCGATCCGATCCGATCTAACACCGCAAGTGGCGATGCCTCCGAGAGATGCACACGTGCGGCACCTCAACGTCTCCTCCTTCCTCGGTCCAGCAAGTATGGTGGAGAGAAGGATTGGAACTATGACGCGACAGCGCGGTGCAAGTGGTGGAGAGTTTCTGCAGCAGGGCTTCGCCTACCCGCAGTCGGGAGGGAGAGAGAGAGAGGAGGGAAGCAGGGCGGCTAGGGCTTGAGAAGGAGGTGTGGGAGGGGGTGCGCCCCCAGCCCTATTTATATAGAGGGGTGGGCGGCCAGCCCTTGCACCTTCCCCAAGCCCTAGGGCCGGCGGCCAAGGAGGGAGGAGTGGGGGGCAAGTTTCCCCCCTTCTAGAAGCTCCCCTATGGTTTCCCCTAGGTTTGGCCGGCTGGGGCCTTGTGCCCCTGGACCAATGCGGCCAGGGAACTCCCTCATAGGCCCATGCCCCCTCCTGGCAGGTGGGGCCACGTTGGTCCCCCTCCGGAAGGTTCTAGAAGCTTCCGGTACAATACCGATTAACCCGAAACAATTCCGAACTCCAAAAACTACATTGCCTTATATGAATATTATTCTCCGGACCATTCCGGAACCTCTCGTGATGTCCCGGATCCCATCCGAGACTCCGAACAAAAACTCATAAACCAATTATCCAATCTATCCTAGCGTCGAGACACGTTAAGTGTGTGACCCTTCGGGTTCGAGAATATGCAGACATGATCTTCTATCAATAATCAACAATGGTGCGAAACCCATATTGACTCCCACACATTCATCGATGATCATATCGGATGAACCACGATGCCAGGATTCAATCAATCCCATATATATATTCCCTTCGTCTCGCGATATTTTACTTGCCCGAGATTTGATCGTCGGTACCGTCGTACCTAGTTCAATCTCGTTCAGAGCAAGTACTTTACTCGTTCCGTAATCTGATATCACTTTGTGATTAAATCCTTAACCGCATGCTTGCAAGCGGTGTTGATATCGATTACCGAGTGGGCCTGAAGTATATCTCTTCGACTTGGGAGGGACAAATTCCATCTCGATACATACAACCCAACAGGTACTTTCCGATCACCCGAGAGACACCTTTATGATCACCCTCTCATAGGATGACGTTTGATGACCTCAAAGATTTCTTCCGATACCAGGGAGTTGTATTATCTCATGGTCTAAGGAATACAATATTTGACATAAGAAAAGCTTCACAAAGATGAACACGATGACACGATCTAATTGCTCAAGCTTAGTTTGAATTCCACCATATCATTCTCCCAATGATATGATCTCATTATCAATCGACAACTCATGTCTATGGTTAGGAAACCTTAACCATCATTAATCAATGAGCTAGTCCATAGAGGCGTACTAGGGACACGGTGTTGTTCACAAAAGTATTAAAGTTTCCGCTTAATACAATTCTAGCATGGAATATAAACATTATCATGAACAAGAATTATAATAATAACATCTTTATTATTGCCTCTAGGGCATAATTCCAACAGTCTCCCACTTGCACTAGAGTCAATAATCTAGTTTACATTTGGCAACAATCTCACACCCATGGCACTAAGGTGCTGATCATGTATTGCACGTGGAAGAGGTTTAGTCAATGGATCTGCGACATTCAGATTTGTATGTACTTTGCTAATCTTCAGATCTCTATCTTCTATATAATCTCGGATTATATGAAACTTGCAGTTGATATGCTTGGTCTTTGGATGATATCTTGGTTCCTTAGCGAGTGCTATGGTGCCAGTGTTGTCACACAATATCTCCAGTGGGTCCAATGCACTTGGAACCACGCCAAGCTCAGTGATGAAGTTCCTGATCCAAACTCCTTCACTTGACGCTTCTGCAGCAGCCATGTATTCCGCTTCTACTGTAGATCCCGCGATCACGCTTTGCTTGCAGCTTCTCCATCTCACAGCTCCTCCATTCAAAATATAAACGTATCCTGTCTGAGGTTTAGAATCATCCTTGTCGGTGTCAAAACTAGCGTCGACGTAACCCTTTACGACGAGCGGTTCATCAACTCCATAGACTAAGAACATATCTTTAGTCCTATTTAGGTACTTTAGGATGTTCTTCACGGCTTTCCAGTGTTCCACTCCTGGATCACTTTGGTATCTGCTCGTCAAACTAAGAGCATTGGACACATCCGGTCTAGTACACAGCATGGCATACAAGATAGAACCTATGGCCGAGGCATAAGGCACTTTGCTCATAGCTTCTCTATCATTTACCGTAGCTGGACACTGAGCCTTGCTCAATATCTTACCTGACAACATAGGCACTGAACCTTTCTTTGCCTTATCCATTATGAACCTTTTCAGAACTTTGTCTAGGTATGTATTCTGGCTTAAAGCTATCAGGCTTCTTTGTCTATCTCTATAGATTTTGATGCCCAATATATAAGCAGCTTCACCTAGGTCTTTCATTGAAAAACACTTGTTCAAATAACTCTTCACATCGTTGAGCATGTCAATGTCATTTCCAATAATCAATATGTCATCCACATATAGTACCAGAAATGTCACCGAGCTCCCACTCACTTTCTTGCGGATACAAGCTCAGAAATTTGGAACAAATCCAAAGCTCTGGATCACTGGATCAAAACGAAGGTTCCAACTCTGAGATGCTTGCTTCAGTCCATAAATGGAACGCTGTAGTTTGCATACTTTATCGCATCCTTAGGATCGTAAAGCCTTGAGTTGCATCATATACAACTCTTCATCAATGTTGCCATTGAGGAAAGCGATCTTGACATCCATCGCCATATTTCATAATCATGAAACGCAGCAATTGCTAATAAAATTTGAATGGACTTAAACATCGCTCACGGAGAGAAAGTCTCATCGTAGTCAACACCTTGAACTTGTCGAAAACCTTTTGTGACAAGTCGTGCTTTATAAACGGTAACATTACCATCCGCGTCGTTTTCTTCTTGAAGATCCATTTGCAATCAACGGCCTTTCGACGCTAGGAGGGTCCACCAAAGTCCATACTTGGTTTTCGCTCATGGATCCCAATTCGGATTTCATGGCCTCTAGCCATTTCTCGAGTGCAGGCTCATCATCGCTTCCTCATAGTTCGTGGGTTCACTGTCTTCTACCAACAAGACCAAGACAGGTTGCGTACCACTCGGAGGGGCACGCGACCTTGTCGACTGCTGACGTTCGATGCAAAGAGACGTCGAAGCTTCATGATCCTTGTCATTAGCTTCCTCTATTGTTGGTGCAAAGTGACCTTTGGAACAATTTTAGGTGCTGCGCTACTCTCCAATTCAAGAGAAGGTTCAACAACCTCGTCTAGCTCTACTTTCCTCCCACTCACTTCTTTCGAGAGAAACTCCTTCTCAAGAAAGGAACTGTTCTTTGCGACAAACACTTTGCCTTCGGTTCTGTGATAGAAGGTATACCCAATAGTTTCCTTAGGGTATCCTATGAAGACGCATTTATCCGCTTTGGGTTCGAGCTTGTCCGGCATCAATTTCTTGACATAAGCTTCGCATCCCCAAACTTTAAGAAACGACAACTTAGGTTTAGCACCAAACCACAGTTCATACGGTGTCGTCTCATCGGATTTTGATGGTGCCCTATTTAAAGTGAATGCAGCGGTTTCTAATGCATAACCCCAGAGACATCATTGATCGGACCATATCTAATAGAGTTCGATTCCGGCGTTCAGACACACCATTGCGCTGTGGTGTTCCGGGTGGCGTGAGTTGCGAAACGATTCTGCTTGCTTTAAGATGCGTGAGAAAATCATAACTCAAATATTCACCTCCACGATCGGATCGTAGAAACTTAATTTTTCTATTACGATGGTTCTCCACTTCATTCTGAAATTCCTTGAACTTTTCAAATCTTTCAGATTTATGTTTCATCAAATAGATATACCCATATCTACTTAAGTCATCGGTAAAAGTGAGAAAATAGCGATATCCACCGCGCGTCGAAACACTCATCGGTCCGCATACATCGGTATGTATGATTTCCAACAAGTCCGTTGCTCGCTCCATCATTAGGAGAGCGGGTTTTGATCATCTTGCCCATGAGGCATGGTTTGGATGTGTCAAATGATTCAAAATCCGAGACTCCAAAAGTCCATCGAATGGAGTTTCTTCATCGTTTACACCAATATGACCTAGCAGCGATGCCACAAATAAGTAGTATTATCACTCTATACTTTGCATCTCTTAGCCTCAATGTTATGGATGTGTGTTTCATCCCTTTCGAGATCCAGAAGAAATAAACCATTCACAGCAGGTGCATGACCATAAAAGATGTTACTCATATAAATAGAACAACCATTATTCTCAGATTTAAATGAATAACCGTCTTGCAATAAACACGATCCAGATATGATGTTCATGCTCAACGCAGGAACATAATAACATTTATTAAGGTTTAAAACTAATCCCGAAGGTAAAACTAAGGAGAGCGTGCCGACGGCCATCACATCAAATCTTGATCCGTTGCCAACGCGCATCGTCACCTCATCCCTCGCAAGCCCCCGTCTATTCCGTAGCTCCTGTTTCGAGTTACAAATGTTAGCAACTGAACCAGTATCAAATAGCCAGGCACTACAACGAGGGCTAGTAAGGAAAACACCAATAACATGTATATCAAATATACCTTTGATGGTGCCAGCCTTCTTGTTCGCTAAGTACTTCGGACAGTTGCGCTTCCAGTGACCCTTTTCCTTGCAATAGAAGCACTCAGTGTCCGGCTTAGGTCCAGACTTGAGCTTCTTCTCAGCAGGGGCAATGCGCTTGCCGCCGCCTTTCTTGAAGGACTTCTTTGCACCCTTACCTTTCTTAAAGGTGGGGGGCTTGTTGACCATCAACACATGATTATCCTTTTTGATGTCCACCTCCGCAGCCTTCAGCTTAGCGAAGAGCTCGGTGATCGTATCAGTGGAACCAATCTGTTTACGAGTTACTACAAAACTTTTGTAGCTGGGAGGGAGTGATTGCAGCACCCTGTCAATCTTGAGCTCCTCTGGAATCTTGCAGTCCAGTTGCTCAAGGCGTTGAGTGTAGACCGACATCTTTATGGCGTGCTCACTAACGGAACTCCCTTCCTCCATCTTGCAGTTAAAGAATTTCTCAGAGATCTCATATCTCTCAGAACGGGCCTGAGTCTGAAACATAGTTTTCAGCTCCTCAAGAATCTCAAAGGGCCCGAGATAATCTTCAAAACGATTTTGAAGGTCCGATTCCATAGCAAACAACATGGTGCTCTTAATCACACCATAATCATTCATATGACTCATGCTTAACCTTTCGGTTCATGTGTTCCGAGGCCATGTCTGTACATGCTAGGCTCGTCAAGTCGAACCCAAGTATTTCCGCGTGTGCAAAACTGGCTTGCACCCGTTGTATGTGAACGTAGAGTTTATAGCACCCGATCATCATTTGATGCTTGAACAAGACAAACTTTCGCAACGGTGCATACATGGGGAGAACACAGTTTTATCTTGATCTTTAAGTGAGGAATCATCTTACAATGCTACCGTCGCGATCTAAGCATAATAAGATACATAAAAGGATAAACATCACATGCATATAACTTTATGTGACATGGTATAGCCAATCTTCGCGCAATGATCTCCATCTTGTGCGTGCCGGCATGATATCCATCACTCCACCATGATTGCCTCCACCACGAATAGCAACTACAACTATTGCTAACTACTTAGCGATAAAGTAAAGCTATTACATGGCGTATAAGAAGTTGACACACAGGTCATACACAATTATAAAGACAACCATATGGCTCCTACCGGTTGTGTACTCATCGACATGCAAGTCGTGAAACATTACAAAACATGATCATTGCATACAACATACACATCACATCTTGGGCCATACCATATCACAGAAAACACTCCCTGCAAAAACAAGTTAGACGCCTTTACTTTGTTGTTGCATGTTTTACG
This sequence comes from Avena longiglumis, assembly GCA_030063025.1. Lineage (NCBI taxonomy): Eukaryota > Viridiplantae > Streptophyta > Magnoliopsida > Poales > Poaceae > Avena > Avena longiglumis. The sequence goes on from CP125978.1 coordinate 109,743,026, forward strand.
TGCTTATGGGAGTAGCAAGCTAAGAACGATTCTTAACTACGGAAAGCCACAACGGTGATATTATGGTTGCCAAACTCCGGTGTAAATCCCATGACAACTATAGTGAGAGAAACTGGCATCCACCAGCCGCATGTGTGGAACAAGCCACACGTCAAGTGCGGAGCCGGTCTCATGACGAGGTCGCGTAAGGTTGGCTGGACCGCCCGATCTCACTATCCGCATCATAAGAAGTACACAAACAAGAGGCTTGCGAAAACATCAGCGCCATGACAACCATGTTGCGTTCTACTCGTGAAACACATCTACGCATAGATCTAGCTCTGATACCACTGAAGGGTTTCGCATCATAGTAAATCAAATTTTTTCTATGGATGCGAACGGGAAAGCCAAGATCTAATCTAGGAGATGCAAACAACAAGGGGGATTAGATGAAATCTTCATACCCTTGAAGATTCGCACAGCGGAACGTTCAACGGAACGTGGGTGATGTACTCGTACTCGCTTCTCCTCCCCGCGATCCGATCCGATCTAACACCGCAAGTGGCGATGCCTCCGAGAGATGCACATGTGCGGCACCTCAACGTATCCTCCTTCCTCGGTCCAGCAAGTATGGTGGAGAGACGGATTGGATCTACAACGCGATGGCGCGGTGCAAGTGGTGGAGAGTTTCTGCAGGCCGCCACACTTGATCGGGAGAGAGAGGAGGGCAGCAGGGCGGCTAGGGCTTGAGGAGGAGGTGTGGGAGGGGGTGCGCCCCCAGCCCTATTTATATAGAGGGGTGGGAGGCCAGCCCTTGCCCCTCCCACAAGCCCTAGGGCCGGAGGCCAAGGAGGGAGGAGTGGGGGGCAAGTTTCCCCCTCTTCTAGAAGCTCCCCTAGGGTTTCCCCTAGGTTTGGCCGGCTGGGCTCTATGGGGCCTTGTGCCCCTGGCCCAATGTGTCCAGGGCACTCCCTCATAGGCCCATGCCCCCTCCCGGCAGGTGGATCCACGTTGGTCCCCCTTCGGAAGGTTCTAGAAGCTTAGGTACAATCTGGAATTAACCGAAACAATTAGAACTCCAAAACTGCATTGCCTTATATGAATCTTATTCTCCGGACAATTAGGAACTTCCGTGATGTCCGGATCCCATCCGAGACTCGAACAAAAACTCATAAACCAATTATCCAATCTATCCTAGCGTCGAGACACGTTAAGTGTGACCTTCGGGTTCGAGAATATGCGACATGATCTTTTATCAATAATCAGCTGAGTGCAGAAACCCATATTGACTCCCACACATTCATCGATGATCATATCGTATGAACCATGATGCCAGGATTCAATCAATCCCATATATATATTCCCTTCGTCTCGCGATATTTTACTTGCCCGAGATTTGATCGTCGGTATCGTCGTACCTAGTTCAATCTCGTTCACAGCAAGTACTTTACTCGTTCCGTAATCCGATATCACTTTGTGATTAAATCCTTAACCACATGCTTGCAAGCGGTGTTGATATCGATTACCGAGTGGGCCCGAAGTATATCTCTCCGACTTGGGAGGGACAAATCCCATCTCGATACATACAACCCAACAGGTACTTTCCGATCACCCGAGAGACACCTTTATGATCACCCTCTCATAGGATGACGTTTGATGACCTCAAAGCTTTCTTCCGATACCAGGGAGTTGTATTATCTCATGGTCTAAGGAATACAATATTTGACATAAGAAAAGCTTCGCAAAGATGAACACGATGACACGATCTAATTGCTCCGCTTAGTTTGGGTCTGTCCACCATATCATTCTCCCAATGATATGATCTCATTATTAATCGACAAGTCATGTCTATTGTTAGGAAACCTTAACCATCATTAATCAATGAGCTAGTCCATAGAGGCGTACTAGGGACACGGTGTTGTTCACAAACCACACAAGTATTAAAGTTTCCGCTTAATACAATTCTAGCATGGAATATAAACATTATCATGAACAAGAATTATAATAATAACATCTTTATTATTGCCTCTAGGGCATAATTCCAACAAATAAGTGAAATGATGTGGTTCCCGCATATGATCTCCATCATGTGCACCGTGGTATGATCTCTATCATACCTCTATGTGTAAGGCCAAGGTCTATGGAACCTACACGTTATGTGTGTTGTGAGAGTATCATATTATACTTCTACTTACAACATCACCATATCATAACACTAGCCCAGCAACAATCTAAACTAGACGCCTCTAATTTATCCATTGCAAGTTTTACGTGGCTTACGGCTTTCAAAGATAGAACCGTTCTTACCTACGAACATGAACCACAACGAGGATAACCAAATTGTTGACAACTCGTTGCAAATTAGATATTGACTATAGTAGAAGAGACAGACACCCGCTAGCCACTTATGCAAAACTAGTTGCATGTCAAGCGTGGAACAGGTCTCATGTGCGAGGACATGTAAATTTTGTCCGGGCCGCTTCAGCCCACTATGCCACCAATATCCAAAGTACAAATAAGAAGCAATAAAATGATCAGCATCGCCCACATACTCATATGTGTACTATCCGTGCAAAGCATCTACGCATAGATCCGGCTCTGATACCACTGTAGGGTTCGCAGCATAGAAAACAAAAAATTTCCTACGATGGGAACATCTAAGTACCAAGATCTATCTACTAGATACAAGCAATGGGTGGATATACATCCATAGAATACATACCCTCGAAGACCGAATAGCGTTAACGAGGTTATACTCGTGGATGATGTAGACGAACGCTTGCCGATCTCAAGATCGTGATGAAGTACATCTGGTCCAGCACGATCAAGTCCAGCACCTTAAAGCAGTGGTGCATCCGTGATCGCACACACGTACGGGTACCCCGACAACCTCCGTGCCCTCGCTCCAGCGAAGCAGAGGAAGCAACAAATCCTTCCAGAAAAATCCACCGGGAACATGTATCTCGCTGATCCGAGACCATGGAGAAATTCTAAAGGGGGGAGAGAGATCCTTCACGAGGAGGTGTGAGATGAGAGGAGGAAGTGGGTGCCTTTTATAGGGAGAGGGGGCAGCCCCCTCCCATGGCGTGGCAGCCATGGAGGTGCCCCCACCTCTTCCACATTCATGTGGGTGGAGCTCCCACTCACATAAATAGCCACCCCACTCAAAATTCCACTCACCTCCATTAAATTTCCACCAAATTTAATGTAATATCTCATTAAATAAAACTCTTTTATTTATTTATTCAGAATTTTTTTAATTACTTTAATTAACAAACATTCACATAAAACCCCTTGCTAGTATTCCACTTCACATGCAGAACCAGTTTCAGCAATTTCAACCGAAACAATTCCGGTGTCTAGTGAAATAAATTCCTGCGCTTTCCTTTTCTTTTTCTGACATATCATTTGCTCCAAATGGTGTCGGTATCCCTTAAGTGTGTCACCCTACGGTTCGCGAATAATACGGACATGATCGAGACCCTTCTCCGATCAATAATCAGTAGCGGGACCTGGAGATCCATACTGACTCCCACACATTCAACAATGACTTCTATGATCGTGTGAACCTTTTACGCTAGTATCTTAATCCCTTTGTTTCACGATATATTACATGTCCGAGATTCGATCATCGGTATCTCCATACCTAGTTTGATCTTGTTACCGACATGCACTCTTTTCTCGTTCCCGTGATATAACATTCTAGTGATCAAATCACTTGCTTGCAAGCTAATCAATGTGATATCACCGAGAGGGCCCAGAGTATATCTATCCGTCATCGGGATGAACAAATTCCACTCTCGATTCATGGGCCTCAACATAACACTTTATTAGTTCTGAATCCATCTTTATAATCACCCAGTTACGGTGTGACGTTTGATGTTATCAAGAAACTCTTCCGGTGTTAGTGATTGACATGATCTCATGGTCTAAGGATTAGGATCACTTCGTAAGTTGTTATAGAAATATAAACTCAATGACTTTGATCGTAATGCTATACTTCAGATGAATGTTCATCACACCATTACACTAATGTTGTGACCTCGTTATTAACAACATCCAATGTCCATGATCAGGAAACTTTGATCATCTTGTTAATCAACGAGCTAGTTTATAAGAGAGGCATAACTAGGAACTTCGTTTTTGTTTATTAAACACATATGTATTAACGTTTCCGTATTAATACAATTATAGCATGCAAAATAAACATTTATCATAAATAAGGAATACGATAATAACCACTTTATTATTGCCTCTCGGGCATATTCCCTTCAGTTTTGAGTGGGAGTTCAACAGAAATATGATTAAAAGTTGAACACTATTTATCATAAATTAAATCAAATTGAATTTGCATAGTTGTTGTAGTCATTGGCATCCATTTTGCGCTTAGTTTTAATTGAGATGATAGAACTATAGAATTCTAGTTAGTTACTTTACGAACTGGTATCGTATTGTTTTGAAGTGTTAATCTAAAGTTTAAAAGTCCCATTGCAAACTTTCAGTAAGTTCTGGTTACTCCATGAAGTTTAATAATTGGTATTAAATCAAGAGTGACAATTCCAAGTGTTAGTGTATGAGTATAATGTTTGTCTCCATGATTCTTGATATTCAAAGGATTGTCTTAATATCAAGGTTATCTAGGATCTAAAAGAGTTGTTTCAGAAACCATGATGTGTGGAAGATATTGTGATATCTAAAGCGAAGTTTTGGTTGCAACATGATAGAGTATAATATGGCAAAGGTCATGTTATCATATTTGATGAGAATTTGCAAAAGGTTGGAGACACTAGTTGTCCTAATCCACCAAAAGGTTTTGGAGAGAAACATTATACTCGCGATTCATCGTTATAAGCTAAAAATAGCTTGATCATGGATAATTCCATGATAAGGGTGAATATTTGATGTAGGTAAAATGTTTACTACACCAAGAGATTACTAAATAAAGGAATTTGAAAGAACACCAAACATTTTATGATGGTGATCTACTTCAAAGTGCAAGTCCAAAGACATTGGTATTTAACTATACATGCTTTGGACTATGTGTCATGTATATGGATCCACTATTGATGTTGATAGATTCTTTCAAACAGGAAAGGAAATACTGAAAGAGAATCTCATAAATATATGGCAGAAAAGAAAAGACTAGAATTGTTCAGCTTAAGTATATAGATGATATACATGTTATGGCTATATTCTTTGCTTATTAAACAATGTGGTTCTTAAGTATTTGATACTGAATTTTTTGGTGTGAATCGTCATACGAAACAACACAATTCATGAACTACAATGGCCTAAGTAACTAGCAAAATAATATGTGATGATGTTCATCGAGAACAAATAAAGGGTTATTGTGCTGCTTGTTAAACATCAAAGCTTGCCTTCAAGATTTGTTTTATCAGGTATTATGAGAACAAAAGGGTTGTTCAAATAATTGCTATAATCCATAAAAGATGGATGATTCACAAATCTGTTGGAATTATGCCCTAGAGGCAATAATTCTTGTTCATGATAAAGTTTATATTCCATGCTAGAATTGTATTAAGTGGAAACTTTAATACTTGTGTGGTTTATGAACAACACCGTGTCCCTAGTACGCCTCTATGGACTAGCTCATTGATTAATGATGGTTAAGGTTTCCTAACCATAGACATGAGTTGTCGATTAATAATGAGATCATATCATTGGGAGAATGATATGATGGACATACCCAAATCAAGCAGAGCAATTAGATCGTGTCATCGTGTTCATCTTTGCGAAGATTTTTCTTATGTCAAATATTGTATTACTTAGACCATGAGATAATGCAACTCCCTGGTATCGGAAGAAAGCTTTGAGGTCATCAAACGTCATCCTATGAGAGGGTGATCATAAAGGTGTCTCTCAGGTGATCGGAAAGTACTTGTTGGGTTGTATGTATCGAGATGGGATTTGTCCCTCCCAAGTCGGAGAGATATACTTTGGGCCCACTCGGTAATCGATATCAACACCGCTTGCAAGCACGTGGTTAAGGAGTTAATCACAAAGTGATATCGGATTACGAACGGTAAAGTACTTTGCATGAACGATATTGAACTAGGTATCCCGATACCGACGATCGAATCTCGGGAAAGTAAAATATCGCGTGACGAAGGGAATATATATATGGGATTAATTGAATCCTGGCATCATGGTTCATCCGATATGATCATCGATGAGTATGTGGGAGTCAATATGGGTTTCCAGACCCCGCTGTTGATTATTGATAGAAGATCATGTCTGCATATTCTCGAACCCGTAGGGTCACACACTTAACGTGTCTCGACGCTAGGATAGAATGGATAATTGGTTTTTTGTTTTTGTTCGGAGTCTCGGATGAGATCCAGGACATCACAAGAGGTTCCGGAATGGTCCAGAGAATAAGATTCATATAAGGGAAAGCAGTTTTTTTTGGATTTCGGAATTGTTTCGGATTATTCGGTATTGTACCGGAAGCTTCTAGAACCTTCCGGAGTGGGACCAACGTGGCCCCACTTGTCGGGAGGGGGCATGGGCCTACGAGGGAGTGCCCTGGTCGCATTGGGCCAGGGGCACAAGGCCCCATAGGCCCAGCCAGCCAAAACCCTAGGGAAACCTTCTAGAAGGAGGGGGAAAACTTGCCCCCCACTCCAACCCTTGGGGCCGCCGCCCTAGGGCTTGGAGGAGGGGACAAGGGGGCCGGCCAGCCCCCTATATATAGAAGACAGGGGCGTAGACCTCCCCCCACTCCTTCAACACTAGCCGCCATACTGCTGCCCTCCAGATATCTCTCTCTCCCGACTGCGCATAGGCGAAGCCCTGCCGCAGAAACTCTCCACCTTTGCACCAAGCCGTCATGTTGTAGATCCAATCTATCTCTCCACCCCACTTGCTGGACCGAGGAAGGAGGAGACGTCGAGGTGCCGTGCATGTGCATCTCTCGGAGGCGTCGCCACTTGCGGCGTTGGATCGGATCGGATCGCGAGGAGGAGAAGGCTAGTACGACTACATCAACCACGTTCCATTGAATGTTCTGTTGTGCGAATCTTCAATGGTATGAAGATCTAATCTATTCCCCTCATTGTTTGCATCTCCTAGATTAGATCTTGGCTTTCCCGTTCGCATCCGCAGAATTTTTTTGATTTACTATGCTACGAATCCCTTCAGTGGTATCAGAGCTAGATCTATGCGTAGATGTGTTTCACGAGTAGAACGCAACATGCTTGTTGCGGGCGTTGATGTTTTCTGTTGCAAGCCTCTTGTTTGTGTACTTCTTATGACGCGGGATAGTGAGATCGAAGCGGTCCAGGCCAACTTTACGCGACCTCGCTCGCGAGACCGGCTCCGCACTCGACGTGTGGCTTGTTCCACACATGCGGCTGGTGGATGCCAGTTTCTCTCACTATAGTTGTCATGAGATTTACACCGGATGTTGGTAACCATAATATCACCGTTTTGGCTTTCCGTTGGTAAGAATCGTTCTTAGCTTGTTACTCCCATAAGCCACGTAAAACATGCAACAACAAAGTAGAGGCATCTAAACATAATTGCAGGGAGTGTTTCTGTGATATGGTATGGCCCAAGATGTGATGTGTATGTTGTATGCAATGATCATGTTTTGTAATGTTTCACGACTTGCATGTCGATGAGTACACAACCGGCAGGAGCCATATGGTTGTCTTTATAATTGTGTATGACCTGTGTGTCAACTTTTTATACGCCATGTAATAGCTTTACTTTATCGCTAAGTAGTTAGCAATAGTTGTAGTTGCTATTCGTGGTGGAGGAAATCATGGTGGAGTGATGGAGATCATGCTGGCACGCACAATATGGAGATCATTGCACGGAGATTGGCTATACCATGTCACATAAAATTATATGCATGTGATATTTATCCTTTTATGTATCTTATTATGCTTAGATCGCGACGGTAGTATTATAAGATGATTCCTCACTTAAAGATCAAGATAAAACCGTGTTCTCCCCATGTATGCACCGTTGCGAAAGTTCGTCGTGTTCAAGCATCACGTGATGATCGGGTGCTATAAACTCTACGTTCACATACAACGGGTACAAGCCAGTTTTGCACACGCAAAAATACTTGGGTTTGACTTGACGAGCCTAGCATGTACAGACATGGCCTCAGAACACACGAACCGAAAGGTTAAGCATGAGTCATATGAATGATATGATCGACACTTTGTTGTCCACCATTGAAACCACATCTCTTCTCATGAAGATCGGATTAGGTGTGGTGAATTTGGATCATGTTCACTAAACAACTTGAGGGATGTTGAATTTAGTGGGAGTTCATCTAGTAATTTGATTAAGTTGAACTAGTTATCATGAACATAGTCTAAATTGTACTTGCAAATTTTGTAGATCAAATGGCTAAGTCCAACTTCAACTTCAACGTTTTTGCTGAGAAAGAAAAGCTTAAGAACAATGGGTCTAACTTCACCAATTGGTTCCGCAATCTGAGAATCATTCTCTCTGGCGGACAAAAGGCCTATGTCCTTGAGAAGGTGACGCCCCTGCTGTAGATGCGCCGGCTGATGAGAAAGCTGTTTATCAGTCGCGCAAGGATGATTATGGTGTGATTAAGAGAACCATGTTGTTTGCTATGGAATCGGACTTTCAAAATCGTTTTGAGGAGTTCCCTGGGCCCTTTGAGATTCTTGAGGAACTGAAAACTATGATTCAGACTCAGGCCCGTTCTGAGAGATATGAGATCTCTGAGAAATTCATTAACTACAAGATAGAGGAAGGGAGTTCCGTTAGTGAGCACGCCATTAAGATGTCGGGCTACACTCAACGCCTTGAGCAACTGGACTGCAAGATTCTAGAGGAGCTCAAGATTGACAAAGTTCTGCAATCACTCCCTCCTAGCTACAAAGGTTTTATAGTTACTCATAATCAGATTGGTTCCACTAATACAATCACTGAGCTCTTCGCTAAGCTGAAAGCTGCGGAGGTGGACATCAAGAAAGATGATCATGTGTTGATGGTCAACAAGCCCCCAACTTTAAGAAAGGTAAGGGTGCAAAGAATCCCTTCAAGAAGGGCAGCGGCAAGCACGTTGCCCCTGCAGAGAAGAAGGTCAAGTCTGGACCTAAGCCAGACACCGAGTGCCTCTATTGCAAGGACAAGGGTCACTGGAAGCGCAACTGTTCGAAGTACTTAGCGGACAAGAAGGCTAGCACCATCAAAGGTATATTTGATATACATGTTATTGATGTTTTCCTTACTAGCCCTTGTTGTAGTGCCTGGGTATTTGATACTGGTTCAGTTGCTAATATTTGTAACTCGAAACAGGAGCTATGGAATAGATGGCGGCTAGTAAGGGATGAGGTGACGATGCGCGTTGGCAACGGATCAAGAGTTGATGTGATGGCCGTCGGCACACTCTCCTTAGTTTTACCTTCGGGATTAGTTTAAACCTCAATAAATGTTATTATGTGCCTGCGTTGAGCATGAACATCATATCTGAATCATGTTTATTGCAAGACGGTTATTCATTTAAATCGGAGAATAATGGTTGTTCTATTTATATGAGTAACATCTTTTATGGTCATGCACCTGATATGAATGGTTTATTTCTACTGAATCTCGAAAGCAATGAAACACACATCCATAACATTGAGGCTAAGAGATGCAAAGTAGATAGTGATAATTCTACTTATTTGTGGCACTGTCGTCTAGGTCATATTGGTGTAAAACGCATGAAGAAACTCCATTCTGATGGACTTTTGGAGTCTCTTGATTTTGAATCATTTGACACGTGCGAACCATGCCTCATGGGCAAGATGATCAAAACCCCGTTCTCCGGAATAATGGAGCGAGCAACGGACTTGTTGGAAATCATACATACCGATGTATGCGGACCAATGAGTGTTTCGACGTGTGGTGGTTATCGTTATTCTCTCACTTTTACTGATGACTTAAGTAGATATGGGTATATCTATTTGATGAAACATAAATCTAAAACATTTGAAAAGTTCAAAGAATTTCAGAATGTTGTGGAAAACCATCATAACAGGAAAATTAAATTTCTACGATCCGATCGTGGAGGTGAATATTTGAGTTATGATTTTCTCACGCATCTTAAAGCAAGCGGAATCGTTTTGCAACTCACGCCACCCGGAACACCACAGCGCAATGGTGTATCTGAACGCCGGAATCGAACTTTATTGGATATGGTGCGATCGATGATGTCTCTTACAGATTTGCCGTTATCATTTTGGGGTTATGCATTAGAAACCGCTGCATTCACTTTAAATAGGGCACCATATAAATCCGTTGAGAGGACACCGTATGAACTGTGGTTTGGTGCTAAACCTAATTTGTTGTTTCTTAAAGTTTGGGGATGCGAAGCTTACGTCAAGAAGTTGATGCCGGACAAGATCGAACCCAAAGCGGAGAAATGCGTCTTCATAGGATACCCTAAGGAAACAATTGGGTATACCTTCTATCACAGATCTGAAGGCAAAGTGTTTGTCGCAAAGAACGGATCCTTTCTTGAGAAGTAGTTTCTCTCGAAAGAAGTGAGTGGGAGGAAAGTAGAGCTAGACGATATTATTGAACCTTCTCTTGAGTTGGAGAGTAGCGCAGCACCTGAAATTGTTCCAGTGCCGTCTGCACCAACAATAGAGGAAGCTAATGACAAGGATCATGAAGCTTCGGACGATGCTACTACTGAACGTCGCAGGTCGACAAGGTCGCGTGCCCCTCCTGAGTCATACGGCAACCCTGTCTTAACTGTCTTGTTAGTAGACAACAGTGAACCTGCGAACTATGAGGAAGCAATGATGAGCTCAGACTCTGAGAAATGGCTAGAGGCCATGAAATCCGAATTGGGATCCATGAACGAAAACCAAGTATGGACTTTGATGGACCCTCCTAGCGACCGAAAGGCCGTTGAGTGCAAATGGATTTTTAAGAAGAAAACGGACGCGGATGGTAATGTTACTGTCTATAAAGCACGACTTGTCGCGAAAGGTTTTCGACAAGTTCAAGGTGTTGACTAAGATGAGACTTTCTCTCCTGTAGCGATGTTTAAGTCCATTCGGATTTTATTAGCAATTGCTGCATTTCATGATTATGAAATATGGCAGATGGATGTCAAGACTGCGTTCCTCAATGGCAACATTGATGAAGAGTTGTATATGATGCAACCCAAAGGTTTTGTCGATCCTAAGGATGCTGATAAGGTGTGCAAACTTCATCGTTCCATTTATGGACTGAAGCAAGCATCTCAGAGTTGGAACCTTCGTTTTGATCAAGTGATCAAGAGCTTTGGATTTGTTCCAAATTGCTATGAAGCTTGTATATACAAGAAAGTGAGTGGGAGCTTAGTGACATTTTTGGTACTATATGTGGATGACATATTGATTATCGGAAATGACATTGACATGCTTAACAATGTGAAGAGTTATTTGAACAAATGTTTTTCAATGAAAGACCTAGGGGAAGCTGCTTATATATTGGGCATCAAAATCTATAGAGATAGACAAATACGCCTGATAGCTTTAAGCCAAAGTACATACCTAGACAAAGTTCTGAAAAGGTTCAGAATGGATAAGGCAAAGAAAGGTTCAGTGCCTATGTTGTCAGGTAAGATATTAAGCAAGGCTCAGTGTCCAGCTACAGTAAACGATAGAGAAGCTATGAGAAAAGTGCCTTATGCCTCGGCCATAGGTTCTATCATGTATGCCATGCTGTGTACTAGACCGGATGTGTCCAATGCTCTTAGTTTGATGAGAAGATACCAAAGTGATCCAGGAGTGGAACACTGGACAGCCGTAAAGAACATCCTAAAGAAATGTTCTTGGTCTATGGAGGTGATGAACAACTCGTCGTAAAAGGTTACGTCGGCGCTAGTTTCGACACCGACCCGGATGATTCTAAATCTCAGACAGGATAAGTTTATATTTTGAATGGAGGAGCTGTGAGCTGGAGAAGCTACAAGCAAAGCGTGATCGTGGGATCTACAGTAGAATCGGAATACATGGCTGCTGCAGAAGCGTCAAGTGAAGGAGTTTGGATCGGGAACTTCATCACTGAGCTTGGTGTGGTTCCAAGTGCCTTGGACTCACTGGAGATATTGTGCGACAACACTGGCGCCATTGCATTGGCTAAGGAACCAAGATATCATCCAAAGACCAAGCACATCAACCGCCGATTTCATATAATTCGAGATTATATATCAGATGGAGATCTGAAGATTAGCAAAGTACATACGGATCTGAATGTTGCAGATCTGTTGACTAAACCTCTTCCACGAGCAAAACATGATCAGCACCTCAATGCCATGGGTGTTAGATTGTTGCCAGATGTAAACTAGATTATTGACTCTAGTGCAAGTGGGAGACTGTTGGAATTATGCCCTAGAGGCAATAATAAATATGTTATTATTATAATTCTTGTTCATGATAAAGTTTATATTCCATGCTAGAATTGTATTAAGCGGAAACTTTAATACTTGTGTGGTTTATGAACAACACTGTGTCCCTAGTACGCCTCTATGGACTAGCTCATTGATTAATGATGGTTAAGGTTTCCTAACCATAGACATGAGTTGTCGATTAATAATGAGATCATATCATTGGGAGAATGATATGATGGATGCACCCAAATCAAGCGAGCAATTAGATCGTGTCATCGTTTTCATCTTTGCGAAGCTTTTCTTATGTCAAATATTGTATTCCTTAGACCATGAGATAATGCAACTCCACAGTATCGGAAGAAAGCTTTGAGGTCATCAAACGTCATCCTATGAGAGGGTGATCATAAAGGTGTCTCTCGGTGATCGGAAAGTACTTGTTGGGTTGTATGTATCGAGATGGGATTTGTCCCTCCCAAGTCGGAGAGATATACTTGGGCCCACTCGTGTCGATATCAACACCGCTTGCAAGCACGTGGTTAAGGAGTTAATCACAAAGTGATATCGGATTACGAACGAGTAAAGTACTTGTTGTGAGCGAGATTGAACTAGGTATCCCGATACCGACGATCGAATCTCGGGCAAGTAAAATATCGTGTGACGAAGGGAATATATATATGGGATTAATTGAATCCTGGCATCGTGGTTCATCCGATATGATCATCGATGAGTATGTGGGAGTCAATATGGGTTTCCAGACCCCGCTGTTGATTATTGATAGAAGATTATGTCTGCATATTCTCGAACCCGTAGGGTCACACACTTAACGTGTCTCGACGCTAGGATAGAATGGATAATTGGTTTTTGAGTTTTTGTTCAGAGTCTCGGATGAGATCCAGGATATCACAAGAGGTTCTGGAATGGTCCGGAGAATAAGATTCATATAAGGGAAAGCAATTTTTTGGATTTCGGAATTGTTTCGGATTATTCGGTATTGTACCGGAAGCTTCTAGAACCTTCTGGAGTGGGACCAACGTGGCCCCACTTGTCGGGAGGGGGCATGGGCCTACGAGGGAGTGCACTGGCTGCATTGGGCCAGGGGCACAAGGCCCCATAGGCCCAGCCGGCCAAAACCTTAGGGAAACCCTAAGGAAACCTTCTAGAAGGAGGGGGAAAACTTGCCCCCCACTCCAACCCTTGGGGCCGCCGCCTTAGGGCTTGGAGGAGGGGCCAAGGGGGCCGGCCAGCTCCCTATATATAGAGGGCAGGGGCGCAGCCCTCCCCCCACTCCTTCAACCCTAGCCGCCATACTGCTACCCTCCAGATCTCTCTCTCCATTGCGTGGGCGAAGCCTGCCTTGAAACTCTCCACCTTTGCACCACGCCGTTGTGTTGTAGATCCAATCTATCTCTCCACCCCACTTGCTGGACCGAGGAAGGAGGATACGTCGAGGTGCCATACATGTGTATCTCTCGGAGGGGTCGCCACTTGCGGCGTTCGATCGGATCGGATTGCGAGGAGGAGAAGGCTAGTACGACTACATCAACCACGTTCCATTGAATGTTCCGCTGTGCTAATCTTCAAGGGTATGAAGATCTCATCTATTCCCCTCGTTGTTTGCATCTTCTAGATTAGATCTTGGCTTTCCCGTTTGCATCCGCAGAATTTTTTTGATTTACTATGCTGCGAAACCCATCAAAATATCGTTGGAGGAATCACATCCATAAAACTAGTGCTAAAAATGTCGAAAGACAAATTGATTGAAAGATCACTTAGGAAGTGACATCACCGTTTAAATTATATCCGAAATAAAACATGAAGAAACTCCATGTGGATGGAATTTTGGAGTCTTTTTGATTTTGGTCAAATGACGCTTGTGAAACTTTCCTAGAGATAATTAAAACTTCGTTCATAGGCCAAAAGGGAATGAATGACTGGCTTATTGGAACTTGTACATATTGTTGTATGAAGTCCATTATGTGTAGTCAAGAGCAACGGATTTCAACTTCATATGCTTTCTCTGAAAATTTGAGTGAATATATGAATATTTACTTAATAAGGATGAAGTATGAAACATTTGAAAAGTTCAAAGACTTTCAAGATGAAGTGCAAAATCATTGTAACAAGAATATAAATAGTTTATGATAAGATCATAAAGGAAGATATTCGAGTTACAAGTTTAGCATAATACCTAAGATTTAAGGAATCATTTCGTGGATTTGAATTTCCCGAAACACCATAAGAGTATGGAGCGTTCGAGATATGTAATTAAACCTTGTTTGACATGGTAAGATCAAAGGTGTAATTCATAAAACTGCCATTATATTTTAAAGATTAAAAGCTTTAGAGACTACCATTTTTCCACTGAAAAGAGCTCCATCATAATCCGTTGAATTGACACCATATAAAGTTATGGTTTGGGATTAAACCGAAGTTGTCATTTCTTAAAAATTGGTATGCTATGCATAAGAAAGATGTTTGCAACCAAAATCGGATGAACATATCTTTGTATGTTATTTTGAATAATAATTGAGTATTCCTCCATAACACCGAAGACAAAAATGTTTGTCGCTTAGAACGTCAAGTTTATTTGAGAAGGAATTTTTCGTGAAAAGTTAAGTGGGAGGACAATAGAACTTTGATAAGGTTAAAAGAACCTTAGCTGTATGTGAAAAGTTGCGCAGCGCCGAAAAGTGTTCCGGAGGCAGCAGCAATGCTCATGACTCACGTGCCTCAAAGGTTGTGGTTATGGAGGTCAAAGTTTTTATTGAAACAAGTAGGTCGAGTAAACAATCAAATACCAAGATTTGAGGGTTGAATCATTATTTGAGAATAATGAACGGACTACATACAAAGAAGCAATGATGGGCCCTAAATCCATAAAATGGCTTGAAGCCATAAAATCCGTGATAGTTCCATACACGAGAAATCAAGTTTTGAACTTGAAGGACCCTCGAGAAAGGTGTAAGACCTTACAGTTGTGTTTGGATCTATAAAGAAATAGACATGGATGTTTCACATCTATGAAATAGTCGACATGTTGGGAAAGAGTTCACAACAATGTTCAAAGGTTGATTATGACAAGATTTGATCTTTCATAGTGATATTTAGTCTAGACGGATTAATGTAGCAACCACTACATATCATTTTGGTATGTGGTAGTTGAATAAGCAAAACAAGTTCCTCTAATAGAATTGTTACCTAGGACATGTGCATAACATGGTCCATAGGGTTTTGTTAATTCAAATGATGCTAAAAGCATATGCAAACTTCAATTGTTGAAGTAAGCATTGCGGAGTTGGAATCTTCACTACGATGAAACTGTTAAAGGAGTTTAAATTCGTCGGAAATGATGAAGATGCTTGCATTTGCAAGAAATTAAGTGGGAGCGCTAAGACATGTTTCTAATACATTATGTGGAAGACATATTGTTGATTGGAAATGATATATCTTTTATTAACACATATTAAGAATTTCATCCCGACGAAAGACTTAGGCAAAACCCAAATATTTGGCATCAATAGACGCTAATATGGTTGTGCCAAAAGTACATAGATGATATATTGAATGAGTTCAATATAGAAACTACAAGAAAGGTTCTTGTCGCACAGAAAGGATTGAATGAGTTCAATATTGATGATATATTCAAGTTTATTGACACTTGGTAAGTGAAACAAAGATTCAAGTATAGATCGATACTTGATGCATGAAATCACAAAGAGTATTTAATCATACTGTGATATGTACAAATCCAGATATGTCCTATGCTCTAAATGTTATGAGCATATACCAGAATGATTCATAAGATGATCATTGGACGATAGTAAGGATATTCTTATGATCTTTTGGAAGAACTAAGAGTATATTATTTTGTAAGAAGTGGCAAATAGACAGTTAGTTCATTTTAGAAGTACTACATTGATACTAGTTTTGTCACAAAGTACAAATTAAGTTTATCTCAATCTAAACTAAGGGTGGCACAATATAATGGAAAGTAAGTTCTATAATGGATTTGGATGAGTTCCAAAGTTAAGACATTGTGACAGATACTAGAACAAAAGGCTTAAGTATATGACTGCTATTATAGCAGCTAAAGAGGGAATTTGTGTCAAGTAGTTTGTTATCAAACTAGGTGTAGTTCACAGCGGGATAATACTATGAAGATATATTGTACGAAAATATTATCAACATGTTTTAACCCCAAAGAACTAAAGGTCTCACCAAAGGGCCAAATTTATACAAAACCATCTCATTATAGAATGAGTGATGCGTAGAGACGCAAAGACATGCAATTACACACGGACCTGGAAGTGTCAGATCCAGAGATCAGTTGACCACTAGCAATCATGTACATGCAACACCGGAAAGCCATAGGTTATGAATACACAAAGGTTTGAAACTAGATTATTGAATCTAGTGCAAGTGGGAGACTGTTGGAGATATGCCCAAGAGGCAATGATAAAGTGGTTATTATCATATCTTCATGCTTATGATAAACGTTTACATACCATGATATAATTGTATTAACCGGAAACATTAATACTTGTGTGATTTGTAAACATAAAAGAGTCCCTAGTAAAGCCTCTTGTTAAACTAGCATGTTGGTTAATATATGATCATGGTTTCCTGATCATGAACATAGAAGATGTTATTAACAACAGGGTCATATCATTAGGAGAATGATGTGATGGACATACTCCTATAGTTAAGCATAGCATAAAGATCAAGTCATTTAATATAGTTCATTTGCTATAAGCTTTCTGATACATAGTAACCTAATTCCTTCAACCATGAGATCATGTTAATCACCATCACCAGAAGGATGCTCTGATTACATCAAACACCCCACCGTAACTGGGTGTCTATAAAGGTGGCATTGAGTGTTCGGAAAGTATGGGTTGAGGCACATGGATCAAGAGTGGGATTTGTCCATCCATATGATGGATAGATATACTCTGGGACCTCTCGGTGGAATGTCATCCAATTAGCTTGCAAGCATGTGACTGGCTCACAAGGGATCACATATCACGGGAATGAGAAAAGAGTACTTATCGGTAACGAGGTTGAACTAGGTATGCAGAGATACCGACGATCAAAACCTCGGATAAGTAAACTATCGTGAGGCAAAGGGAAATTGGTATCGTATGTAAGTGGTTCATTTGATCCCAAAGTAATCGTAGAAATATGTGGGAGCCATATGAATTTCCAGATTCCTCTATTGGTTATTGATCGGAGAAGTGTCTCGGTCATGTCCGCATAATTCATGAACCGTAGGGAGACACACTTAAGGATTCGATGTTGTTGAGTAGTTATGGAATGATGAGTAAGAGACCGAATGTTGTTCGGAGTCTCAGATGGGATCCGGGTTATCACTAGGAGATCCGGAATGGTCGGGAGAATAAGATTCATATAAGGAAAGTCCTGTTTCGGAGTTCGGGAATGATTCCGGCGTTTTCACCAGGAATGTTCTAGAAGGGTCTGGAAGGTCCGGAACTCCGGAGGGGAAGGGTACATGGATGTGTCATGACAATGTGGAATGGTTGCATCATGTGATAGGTCACTTGGCTAGTAAAAACAAAGAGAAGAAATCAAATCGAAGTTTGAAAGTCAAACGCCAATTTGAAAAGTCAAATCTCAAGTTTGCTTGGTGAAGGGAGAGTAGGAAACCTACTTGGGGAGGAAGTCCCACTCCATCCCACCCGCCGGCCATGAGGAGGAGTTGGAGGAGGACTCCCTCCTCCCCAAACCGCCTCTCCCTTCCTATATAAGGCGGGGTAGGGCGCCCCCTCTCCCTGCACCCTCAAACCCTAGCTCCTGGCGCCACCACCTGCTGCTGCCGCCTCCTAGGGCCTCCTCCCAAGTCGCCGACTAGGGTTTCCCCAAACCCTAGCCGCTGGCTACACCACTCCCCTTGGTGCTTCTAAACCCTAGACCGCCAAGGCACCTCTCTTGCTCCACCATACTCGCTCCGGCTTAAGGCGAAGCCCTGCAAGATCTCCCCTCTACTTCCGACAACACGCCGTCGTGCTGCCGGAATCGCGAGGAGAGTGCTACAACCTCATTCTTTGGAACAAGGGAGAGGAAGGTCTTCATCGAGTAAGCGTGTGACCGATTGGAAGCTGCCGAACTTGGCCGGGAAGGATCTCACGATCTTGAGATCGGAAGTGTACGACTACATCACCCACGAGAATCTGCTCACATTATCCGCTTTGGATCTTCGAGGGTTAGTATTCTATCGACTCGTTGCTACAATATAGTAGATAGATCTTGGCTTGATCATTGATTAGATCTTGATTGTGTGTTAATGCGGTAGAAATTTTTTGTTTTCCATGCTACGAACCCCTACAAATTAATCTCAAAAGAAAATTAAAACAATTGCTAAGGATACACGCTCGGTGTTACTGGTACCCTAAACGAATGTTATCTTCCTCTGTGGGGTTGGATGGTGAATGTTACGCCATCGAAGAAATAATTATGAGGAATATCCTTAGGCCTTATAATGGTCAATACTGGTTTCACTGGTGGAAAAAATGCCTCGATCCGGGCATAATCGCCTCTAGTCCGGTTTTGGGCGGGACTGCGAACGACTAGAGGCCCCCTCTAGTCCCGGCTGCATCGCCATGACGATAACAGCCACGTGGCTGTTTGAGCGCTGGGGCGGAAACCCTTTAGTCCGCTGTAACACCACGGGACTAAAGGTTTCTGCGGCAGAAAACACATTTCTCTGCATGACAGATTGTGTATTTCCTTTTTTTGCCATTTCGTTCCTTTTTTGTTTTGTGTTTCACTATAATTCAAACATATATTTCAGTATACATATTATATGCTACTACATACACACTACACGTCGATGCATTTATATAATTAATTGATCCCTTGCAAGCATACATATAATCAATCATATCAAAAGGAAGAAATATTTTGAAATTACATGGTCATGATGAATATATATCATATCAGCTACATGAAGATGACTAAGGAAAATCGAGTTCCACGTCATCCGCATAATGCTCTCCATGTACATCAAGGACTTCCTTCATCATAAATCCTGCCAACTCCTCTTGAATTGCTCTTATGCGCTGGTCTGGCTCTAGTTTCTCCCGCAAATCATAAATATAACGTGAGTCAACTTTCCGCTCACTGGTCAACTCGCGGATGTACTCGCAGGCGTAGTATCCAAATAAATGAGTTCCCGGTGGCTGCTGTAAACTCTTCACCATTTTATAAGTTAACTCCTCTTTGAATGGACCTGGTATTTTCTTTCTGAATCGTGTCCAACACCTGCTCGGCAAAGAAAATGAAAAGTTACTTGATATCAGGAAATGAATGAAAGAGGACGATATAATGCGATAATGATTGAAATTACTTATGGAGCATTGCTTTCATGTCGCTCCACTACTCTTGGTCCCAACTTAATGAGTCGTGGACTTCAACTAGGGACTTGTCAACTTGAATGTTTAGCAAGATCCAGTGGAATATGCGGACATTTACATAAGACATGCATAGCTCATCCAGTAAGCAAAATTAAGATGTGTACAAGATATAAACACTCACTTGAAGTTGTAAGAAAATAGTATTTCCTTAACAAAATTATTCTCGGTTAAGAACCTGCACAGGTCTTCCTCCACGTCCTTGGGGTGATTCTTTAACGTATATTCATTAATGATATATGGGTCAATGAATCCAACGTCGTATCTTCTAGCTCTTTTGCATTCAAGCATCTTCATTCTGCAGAATATAATATCATCATACAAAAGGATATATAGTTAGGATAATATATTAAATGCAATGAACGAGCTGAGCTACAAACTTAATTATAGAAATAAATAACTTACAAATAGTAGCAACCAATGATAGATTTGTCGAGCGCTATTTGGTTGTATAATGAAACAGTTCGGTCATTTGAACCTGTATCGAGTATGGTTTGAAGTGATGCTCCTTTCTAACGTCCACCGGAAACCAATCTTTCTGATGCTTTTTTTCTGCTTGCGACATGTACCATTCGTGCAGATTTCGCATATGTGTGGATAGACGCGCGAGCTCCTCATTACTGACTAGAGTCTCCCCTTGGACATACTGCCGTACTATCTGACCTACTGGCGTATCTTCATAGCCTAAATATTGACCAAGAGACATATTTGCTTCGTTAGCAAGTGCTTTGGCCTACGATACAGTGATTCCCATAAGTGCAGCATTATTACGGGCTCTAGGGTCCATTATTTGCATGTCCATATCCATTTCAGCTCTGAAGGCCTTGTCGAGTTCTGAAATGACTTTGAGCGGGGCGACCGATTGATTCTTCTGTGCTCCGAGCTGGACAACTTGCTTCCCGCTTTTTGCACTTGTGATTTTTTTCTTCTATGCTTGCTTAATAATCTCCCGGTCATAGTCTGATTCCAGATTCATCGATATCTGGGATGGTTGCTCAAGAAAGGACTTAGCCCACTTTTTGGTTTTTTAATTATATACCGGCTTTGGCTCAGGATTTTTGGGTGCAAAATGCGCCTTAACTTGGGTAGCCACATCCTCGTTAGTTTCCTCATCGGTCTTGTCATAAGGTCTCTTTGGAAGAGCCGGCAGGATGTCGACTATCTTTGGCGTTTGACCTTTCTTCGATGTGGGGCGCGGGGGACCGTCGAACTTCTGTTTCTTCGACGAGGTAGTAGTATTGCATGGAGGCAGAGGCGGAGATCGAGTATTGCACGGAGGCGGAGATCGATTTGATGTACTCCTGCTGCGGCGATCGTCAGCGGGGCGGGGTGGACTTGGAGGTTGGCGATAATCGGGTTGGGGTGGACTTGGAGGTTGACGATATTCGATGCGGGGTGGACTTGGATTCCTTGGAGTCGGTGTCCTTGGAGCCGAGCCTGGAAACTTGATGTACTTCTTATTCCATAGAATGATGTTGTGCTTGACATCTCCTAGTTTCGTAAGGCCTTCAGGCGTAGCGATTTCAATCTCTAGGTCCGCAAAATCCTCCACGATGTCATCCACCTTGACACGAGCATAGCCTGGTGGAATCGGAAGTGAATGGTGGAGTGCTCCAGGTAGACAAGGTAAAGCAGTGCCGATTGCCACCTTGAAGGACATATTGTTCATTGGCTGATGTAGCTCACATTGTGCCACCTCTCTGACATCATCCACGGGGTAGTGAGGAGCCGGTGCATCATCCAGCAGTGCTTGATCATCAGCCCGGACCTCCGTGGAAGCCACGCTGCTTCTCCGCTGGCTAAGATCCAATGCAGGATCATCAGACAGCGGGTGAGTTGACGACGGCGGCCTTTGGCTAATTTCATGCATGAGGTTCTTCAGATCAGCTAGGTCCTGGTCTACCATGGAGATCCGGTCTGCCTCCCGGTCCTTCTTTATCTGACGGCTTCTGTAACTCGCATCGTACTGAGGAAACCCTTTCTTCCACGAGACACCGACGCCTTTGCCTCGTGTTCGTCCTACCTTTTCAGGATTCCCTAGGGCGCGTGTCAGCTCGTCGTTCTCTCTCTCGGGACGGAACAATCCCAATTGAGCATCGTTCATTGCTTTAATAAGGTCTTGGGAGGGTTTTAGAATTTTCTCATGAAATAATGTCTTCCCTGTTTCTGGGTCCAAGGACCCTCGTGCATACCACGGTGCTTTGACCTCTCGGGCCATCCATCATGCAGGGAGTGACGCCTCTAGCCCTCATTTCCTTCTCCATAGTTTCCCACTTAGGGACGGACTCTTGTAGCCACCTGTCCCCATTTTATGATGGTATTTCTTGTTGGCAGCATTTAACGCGTTCTTTGCCGACTTTGCCTTTGCTTTATCAGATTGCTTGTACTGTACAAAATCGGGCCACTGTTCTCTCAACTTCTCATTTACTCCTTTGAAGTCTGGAGTTTTATTTTTCGCGACATATTTCACGTATAAACTTTTCTTTTGGTTCCGGTATAGTTCAGCCATCTTGCTCAGTGCCCACTCCTTGACTTTCGCTCTATTTTCAAGCCCACCCAGCCTTGGGGTAATACAATCTACCTCAGATTCCTCATACTCTGGAGGTAGTATGAAATGCGTTATGAGCTTCTGCCAAAGGTCATCTTTGGCATCATCGGTGACATAGCTATTGGATTCTTCACCGGGTTTCTTTGACTTATTCCATTCTTGGATGGTGATCGGCAGGTTGTCCCTAACAAGCACCCTGCATTGATTTATAAACATCCTCCGGTGCTTCTCTAGAGCAATCGGTTCACCATCATCATCTATTTCGATTGCTTCGATCCGGTGGGCTAAAAGAAGAAGAGAGAGTGATAAATATATATCTAGATCAGTTAATGAATAGAGGTAACACGAGACTTTATATATATATATGTACCTCGCCGGATCCTGTCGAGGGGCCATCATTATTGTTGTTATTTGTTTGCCCTTCGTCCATCTGTTCTTCCCCTTGGTACATTATGTTTTCCTCTAGTCCATCACCGGATGGATTCAGATATGAGGATATCTCTTCCTCGAGCAAAATATCTTCGCCGGTAGTAATATTAAGAGGAATTTCACCTCTTATCATGCCCTGAAGAAAACCTTCACCGATGCGACCAGGATCTTCGGATGGATCCATGACTTAATTATCTATAACAAAAAAGAGTTAAACAATATAGAAAAAACAATAATCCTAATAACTAAAACAATATAATCCTAATTATAATAATCCTAATATTATTTGTGTTAAAACAATAATCATAATAACTAAAACAAAAAAAATAACCCTAATAAAACAATATAATCCTAATAAATAAAACAAAAAAATAACTAAAACAATAATCCTAATCCTAATTCTAATATTTTAATTAAAACAATAATCCTAATACTAAAACAAAAAACCCTAATATAAAAAACTATAGAAAAAAACTATAACAAAAAACTAATTATAATAATCCTAACTATAAAAAAACTATAAAAAACTATAGAAAAACTATAATAAAAACCCTAATAATCCTAATTATAATCCTAATTATAACAATCCTAATAATCCTAACTATAAAAAAACTATAGAAAAAACTATAACAAAAAACTATCAAAAAAACTATAAAAAAACCACCTGCGCGGACTCTCGATTGAGCTCACCGACGAGGGGCGGCGAGGCGGGACGGCGGCAGCGAGGCGGCGAGGCGGCACGCGCTCTGAGAGGCGGCGTCCACTACTAGGAAAATGGCTATAGGTAATCAGCACATCTGTGGCTCACATGGTTGAAGTGCCCCACGGCTAAAACAGGCGTGGCTCACCTATGGGCAGTGCCCTACTAGTAACTAGAACAACCATAGCGCACATGACCATAGTGCGCCATAGATATGTGTGGGCCAGGGCCCTGTTGGCCGCACGCCAAACATCCGTAGCGCACATAGGGTAGGTGCGCTACGGTTGTTAGTGTCAACCATGGCGCACATGGAGGGGGTGCGCTACGCCTAAGCGCATGACCCTCTGGCGTGAACGGCGGACACATCCGTGGCGCACTATGGCATGTGCGCCACGGATGTATAAACTTAGTAGTAGGCACCTTGCCCTAGTGCCCCACGCCTAACTATCTGCTCCAACCCCCCGTGGATCGCCTTTTTAGGCTTTGCAAAAAATAAAAGAAAATGATAAACACTTCAAAAAATTAAATCCTTTCATATTTAGGTAGGTAATGTGGTATAGCTTCTAGTAAAATTAACAAACATGAGTTTCGACTTTATCTGCAAAAAGTCATGCCACGGTAAAAGGTCAGAACTTTTGCATACGATATCAAAAAAATCGTACAATATACCAAAATACGAGAACGAGATTTCATCCGCTCAATGACCTCAGTCGTTTAGCGATTTTTAGATTTTCAAAATTGAAAAGTGTAAAATTATGGTCAAAAGACCGTTTTCCTGCAAAAAAAAATAGGTGACTTACCGTGGCGCACCACCTAGTGCGCCACGGATAAGCTTGGGTGGGATTCAAATTTCGAATCCCCACCCCGCCCACCTACCCCTATTCCCTCCCTCTTCTCCTTTTCATTCTCCTCCCTCCTCCTTTTCCTTCTCTCTTCTCCTCCTCCTTTTCCTTCTCTCTTCTCCTCCTCCTTTTCCTTCTCTCTTCTCCTCCTCCTCCTCCTCCTCCTCCTTTCCTTCTCCTCCTTCCCTTGCACTGACGATGGCGGCGGCGACCTTCTCCTCCTCCTTGCAGTCACGACGGCGATGACCTCCTTCCTTGCGGCCTCCTCCTCCTTGCAGTCACGAAGAGCGATGACGACCTCCTTCTCCTTGCGGCGACCTCCTCCCTTCTCCAGCCACACCTCCTTCTCCCTCTCTTCCTCGATGCCGGCGAGGAGTAGCACGGACACGACCTCCTGCACCTTCCTGCGGTGGCAGGTCGTGGCCACGGCCACCTGTTGGAGATATGACCTAGAGGCAATAATAAATATAGTTATTATTATATCTTTGTGTTTATGATAAATGTTTACATTCATGCTATAATAGTATTAACAAGGAAACATTAATACTTGTGTGATTTGTAAACTTAATTTGAAGTCCCTAGTAAAGCCTCTATATAATACTAGCTTGTTGGTTAATAGATGATTGTGGTTTCCATATCATGAACATTGAGATGTTATTAACAGCAAGATCATATCGTTAGGAGAATGATATGGTGGACATACTCCTATAGATAAGCGTAGCATAAAGATCAAGTCATTTTAATAGTTCAATTGCTATATGCTTTCTGATACATAGTAATATAAATTCCTTCGACCATGAGATCATGCATATCACCTTTACCGGATGGATGCTTTGATGACATCAAACACCACACCATCGGGTGGTTATAAAGGTGGAATTGAGTGTTCGAAAGTATTGGTTGAAACACATGGATCAAGAGTGATTTGTCCATCCATATGACGGATAGATATACTGGGCCCTCTCGGTGAAATGTCATCCAATTAGCTTGCAAGCATGTGACTGGCTCACAAGGGATCACATATCACGGAACGAGAAAAGAGTACTTATCGAACGAGGTTGAACTAGGTATGCAGAGATCACGATCATAACCTCGGATGAGTAAACTATCGTGAGACAAAGGGAAATTGATATAGTATGTAAGTGGTTCATTCGATCAAAGTAATCAGAGAAATATGTGGGAGACATATGAATTTCAGATTCCTCTATTGGTTATTGTTAGGAGAAGTGTCTCGATCATGTCCGCATAATTCACGACCGTAGGGACACACTTAAGGATTCGACGTTGTTTGAGTAGTTATGGTATGATGAGAAAGAGACCGAATGTTGTTAGTATCGATGGGATCCGGATATCACGAGGAGATCCGGAATGGTCCGGAGAATAAGATTCATATAAGGAAAGTCTCATTTGAGTTGGGGAATGATTAGGTTGTCATCGGAATGTTCTAGAAGGTTCGGAATGTCCACTCGGAGGGAAGGGTACATGAATGTGTCATTACAAGTTGGAATGATTGCATCATGTACTAGGTGTCATCGCTGTCCAAAATAAAGGGTTTATTCAAATCCTAGTTTGAAAAGTCAAACGGCTAGTTTGAAAAGTCAAGCGCTTTTGGAAAGAGGAGGAGGTGGAAATCGAGTTGAGGAGTTCCTCCTCCAACCGTGCCCACCTCCAAGCCGAGTTGGGGAGGACTCCTCCCTTGGCCGCACCTCCCACCTATAAAGGGAGGGCAGGGCTGCCCTCCTAGCACACTAAGTTCCCCCAAACCCTAGCTTGGCCACCACCTCCTGCCGCTGGCCTCCTAGGGGTTGCCCTAGGCGCCGACTTGGGCCCCAAGCCCCAGCCGCCGGCTCTAGCACCTCCTCCTTGGTGTGTCTAAAACCTAGATCGCCGAGATCTCTCATAATCCACCATACTGCTCGCAAGGCGGCGAAGTCCTGAGATCTCCTCTACCGGTACCACGTTGTCTTTGCCGGAATCGCGAGGAGAGTGCTACAACCTCCGCCTGCTGGAACAAGGAGAGGAAGGTCTTCATCGTGTCGAACGTGTGACCGATTGGGAGCGCCGAACGCAGCCATGGGAAGGATCGTCTACGCGATCTTGAGATCGGGAAGAATACGACTACATCACCCACGAGAATCTGCTCTCGTTAAACACTTTGGAATCTTCGAGGGTGAGTTATTCCATCGACTCGTTGCTACAATCTAGTAGATAGATCTTGGCTTGTTTGTTTGTATGCGATAGAAAATTTTTGTTTTCCGTGCTACGAAACCCTACACCACCATGCTCCAGCGAGGCGACACGACGGCGGCGATGCGGACCCGATTGCTTTTGCAATTCAAAACGAGGGTGTTTTTTGCATTTTTTTTATTTTTGAAAAAAACATCCGTGGCGCACTACCTACCCGTGGCGCACTGGTAGTGCGCCACGCCTATCTCGATATAACCGTGGCGACCATGCATGCGCCACGACTCTGAGATAGCCGTGGCGAGGGCGTGGCGCATCGCTAGTGCGCCACGGAAGGTTTTTCAGCGCCACAAATAGGCGTTATAGTAGTGGTGGCGCGGCGCGGCGACAGAGAAAAATGCGTTGGCGAGCGGCGCGGAGCGATGATGGCGGAGCGGCACGGCGGCGGAGCAGAGTGGCACGGTGGAAGACAAGACCTCCCTGCGTCGTCGCCCGTGCTTGCCTTCGTCTTGTCGAGGAATGCCAAGTGCTGGGCAGGGGCGGTGGCACGCAGAATATATAGGGGCCCCCTTTAGTCGCGGGTCAATCCACGGTACGGGACTAAAGGGTCTTTAGTCCTGGGCCGTGGCTTAACCCGCGACTAAAGACCCTTTAGTCATGGGTTGTTAAGCCACGGCCGGGACTAAAGGTTTTTTGGCCGCTTGCTGCGTATAGGCACCCTTTAGTCCCGGGTCCAGCCACGACCCGCGACTAATTGTTTTTTTGTAAATTTTCTTTTTTAATTCAAAACTAATATAAAAAGTTTGGAAAATCATATCTTTTATTGTAATAATCCAAATAAAACAAATAATATGTCTATTATTATCAAAAAAATATAAAGAATCTTAATATAATATCCATTTATCTGTTTGCATCATTTATAAATTATTTCATTTGTAAATTTTCTTTTTTAATTCAAATCAAATATAAAAACTTTGGAAAATCATATCTTTTATTGTAATAATCCAAATAAAACAAATAATATGTCTATTATTATGAGAAAAATATAAAGAATCTTAATATAATATCCATTTATCTATTTGCATCATTTATAAATTAATTCATTTGTAAATTTTCTTTTTTTAATTCAAATCAAATATAAAAACTATGGAAAATCATATCTTTTATTGTAATAATCCAAATAAAACAAATAATATGTCTATTATTATCAAAAAAATATAAAGAATCTTAATATAATATCCATTTATCTGTTTGCATCATTTATAAATTATTTCATTTGTAAATTTTCTTTTTTAATTCAAATCAAATATAAAAACTTTGGAAAATCATATCTTTTATTGTAATAATCCAAATAAAGCAAATAATATGTCTATTATTATCAGAAAAATATAAAGAATCTTAATATAATATCCATTTATCTGTTTGCATCATTTATAAATTATTTCATTTGTAAATTTTCTTTTTTTAATTCAAATCACATATAAAAACTTTGGAAAATCATATCTTTTATTGTAATAATCCAAATAAAACAAATAATATGTCTATTATTATCAGAAAAATATAAAGAATCTTAGTATAATATCCATTTATCTTCTTGCATCATTTACAAATTATTTCATTTGTTAATTATCTTTTTTTAAATCAAAACTAATATAAAAACTTTGGAAAATCATATCTTTTATTGTAATAATCCAAATAAAACAAATAATATGTCTATTATTATCAGAAAAATATAAATAATCTTAATATAATATCCATTTATCTGTTTGCATCATTTATAAATTATTTCATTTGTAAATTTTCTTTTTTTAATTCAAAACTAATATAAAAAATTTGGAAAATCATATCTTTTATTGTAATAATCCAAATAAAACAAATAATATGTCTATTATTATCAGAAAAATATAAATAATCTTAATATAATATCCATTTATCTGTTTGCATTATTTATTAATTATTTCATTTGTAAATTTTCTTTTTTTAATTCAAATCTAATATAAAAACTTTAGAAAATCATATCTTTTATTGTAATAATCATAATAAAACAAATAATATGTCTATTATTATCAGAAAAATATAAAGAATTTTGATATAATATCCATTTATCTGTTTGCATCATTTATAAATTATTTCATTTGTAAATTTTATTTTTTTAATTCAAATCAAATATAAAAACTATGGAAAATCATATCTTTTATTGTAATAATCCAAATAAAAAAAATAATATGTCTATTATTATCAGAAAAATATAAAGAATCTTAATATAATATCCATTTATCTGTTTGCATCATTTATAAATTATTTCATTTATAAATTTTCTTTTTTAATTCAAATCAAATATAAAAACTTTGGAAAATCATATCTTTTATTGTAATAATCCAAATAAAACAAATAATATGTCTATTATTATCATAAAAATATAAATAATCTTAATATAATATCCATTTATCTGTTTGCATCATTTATAAATTATTTAATTTGTAAATTTCCTTTTTAATTCAAATCAAATATAAAAACTTTGGAAAATCATATCTTTTATTATAATAATCCAAATAAAACAAATAATATGTCTATTATTATTAGAAAAATATAAAGAATCTTAATATAATATCTATTTAGTCCCGATTGTTGTCACAAACCGGGACTAAAGATATTTCCCGCCATTTCCCACCGCTTCCCGCCAAGTTTTCCCGCCCTTTCCTTTCTACGAGAGCTTTTAGTCCCGGATGTAGTCACTAACCAGGACTAAAGATATTCCCCGCCATTTCCCAAAGCTTCACGCCAAGTTTTCCTGCCCTTTCCCTCTATATTTAGGGAGATCGCACCATGGCTATCCACACATCCACACCTTCCTCTCTTAGAACAATGGACAACGCCTATTGGGCCATTCTGACCCTCGAGGAGACCGAGGCGCTGTGCGCCTCCAACTACCCTGTCCGTGGCGCCAGAGGGTTCTCCCTCCCTCCCTCAAGGTTCCGCACGCCAAAGTGCCATCACAAACCACTTCTACCACGAGCTCACGCCGGAAGCAGATGGATCCCGGTGGGATCCCGGCACTCGACACCTTGAATGCCTTCTTCGCTAATAGGCGGGAAAAGGAGCTCGCCAGTATGAGGGTGATGGCCGCCCGGTGAAACACACAACGGCCGCCCGTAAATGCATGGTGGGCGAACCGCATTATCATCGGAGCGATGCGCTACATCCGGGAGACCATCCTGCGCACGGTGCCCATGAGTCCACCCGCCACAGAGCCACAAAAGGCCCCCACACCGCCCGGACGTAGCAAGATCTTCAGAGACCCCTCCCCGCCCGCCGTGAATCCGGGCTGGAATGGCCCTGGTATATGCCATGGATGGGTGAGGATCCCGGAGTGGCGGTGCCGATGACGTAAGAAGACCTCAAGGCTGCACTAGGACTAGGCATGATTATGACTAAAGGGGGCGGCTTTAGTCCTGAGTGTTAGCTAGTCCCGGTTTGTCCCGGTTTTTAATATTAATAAATGTCTTGAGTATTACCTAATAAATAGAGGTAAATGCCTATAAAGAGAGGGTTCATATTTAGTCCCGGTTGGAGAAACCAACCGCGACTGAAGGGATTGCAGCAGACTGGGCCAGACAACACTAATAATAGGGGTGAGTGTCGACATTATGTCGTGCGACTTGTACCTTGTCCCGGATGGTGTCACCAATCGGGACTAAAGATGAACCTTTAGTCCGGGTTGGAGACACCAACCGGGAAAAACACATGAGTCAGCACTAATAATAGGGGTGAGTGTCGACATTATGTCGTGAGTGTCGACATTATGCCAAGCTGCTTGTACTATAAATAGGCATCCTTGTGAGTCCAGTCCTCCAGCCAGTTTGAGGCATCTCCAAGATGGTTTTCGAGAGCACGGACACCACTACGGCCAGTTTCAGGGACATGCCGCTGGAGCCCAGTCCTCCGGCATCTCCGAGAAACTAGTCATATAGGCACTCCCTAATATGTGAAATTAGTTAGCTCCCAGGCGTATTGATCTAGTTAGAGAAGTTACAAGCTGTAAGATGGTTTTCGAGAGCAGGGACACCACTACGTCCAGCCTGAGGAGATGCCGAGCGAGCCCCTCCGGCATCTCCGAGAAACTGGTCATAGAGGCACTCCCTAATATGTGACCTCACGCGTTTGGAGATCAGATCTTAATGGTAAGTATGAATCGGGACTAAAGGCCTTCCTTTAGTCCCGGTCCAGCCACAAAGCAGGACTAACACACTCAAGATTGTTTGCAGACAACACTATAAAAATGGACACATGGAGCATCTTCACTCATAAAATGTTACAATTATTACATATCATTTCTTCGCGTGTGTTCCTTTCTGATCCCGTCGTATCCATGGAGCATCTTCATTCATTAACATGATGATTGGGTCATCCTTCACCGCGAAGGGCGGAATTTCATGAAACTTATCACAATCTTCTGACATGTTTGTCTTGTCCTCCACTCCCACAATGTTTCTTTTTCCTGAAAGAACTATGTGGTGCTTTGGCTCATCGTCTGATGTATTCTTTTTCTTATTTTTTCTTTTTCTAGGTTTGGTAGACATGTCCTTCACATAGAAAACCTGAGCCACATCATTGGCTAGGACGAATGGTTCGTCTAAGTACCCAAGATTGTTGAGATCCAACGATGCCATTCCGTATTTCTTGTCTACCTCAACCCCTCCTCCTGTCAGCTTGACCCATTTGCACCGAAACAAGGGGACCTTAAAAGTAGGTCCATAGTCAAGTTCCCATATCTCCTCTATGTAACCATAATATGTGGTCTTTGACCCATTGTTGTCTGTTGCATCAAAGCGACACTGCTTTTGGTTGGTGCTCTTTATATCTTGGGCTATCGTGTAAAATGTATACCCATTTATCTCGTACCCTTGGAAAGTCTATATAGTCGAAGATGGTGACCTAGACAACAAGTATAGCTGATCTCCAAGAGTGTTGTTTTTGATGAGATGTTGCAACCAACCGCCGAAACTCTTCATGTGTTCATCTCTAATCCAAGAGTCATGCTTTCCAGGGTTGTTGGAGTGTAAGATTTTCTTGTGTTCCTCGATATATGAGGCTGCCAAGATAGAATTATGTAGAACGGTGTAATGTGCTTCGGTGTAAGAATGCCCGTCCCTACATAATATTGATTTCCTTCCTAGAGTACCCTTTCCACTCAGTCTACCCTCATACCGCGATTGAGGAAGACCAATCGGCTTAAGGTCAGGAATGAAGTCAACACAAAATTCAATGACCTCTTCTATTCCATAGCCCTTGGAGATGCTTCCTTCTGGCCTAGCACGGTTACGAACATATTTCTTAAGATTCCCATGAACCTCTCAAAGGGAAACATATTGTGTAGAAATACAGGACCGAGAATGGAAATCTCTTCGACTAGGTGAACCAAAGAAAAGGCGTCATAATATTGAAGAAGGATGGTGGGAACACCAACTCAAAACTGACAAGACATTGGACCACATCATTCTGTAACCGTGGTAGATCTTCAGGATTGATTATCTTCTGAGAGATTGCATTGAGAAATGCACATAGCTTCACAATGGGTACTCGAACATTATCTGGTAGAAGCCCCCTCAATGCATTCGGAAGAATTTGCGTCATAATCATGTGGCAGTCATGAGACTTTAGGTTTTGGAACTTTTTCTGCCATATTTATTATTCCCTTTATATTCGACGAGAATCCAGATGGGACCTTAATACTGCTTAGGCATTCAAAAAATATTTCCTTCTCTTGTTTGGTAAGAGCGTAGCTGGCATGACCTTGAAACCATTCTGGATGCAGACCATCTGGGTCTTTAATACGTTGATGGTCCTTTCGTGCTTCTGGTGTATCTTTTTTCTTCCCATACACGCCCAAGAAGCCTAGCAGGTTCACGCAAATATTCTTCATCACATGCATCACATCGATTGCAGAGCGGACCTCTAAGAATTTCCAATATGGTAGCTCCCAAAATATAGATTTCTTCTTCCACATGGGTGCGTGTCCTTCAGCGTCCTTCAAAACAGATTTTCCTCCAAGACCCTTTCCAAAGGTTACCATTTGATCCAAATCTTTGACCATATCAAATATATCAGCACCAGTACGCTCCTTAGGCTTCGTCTGGTGACATGCCAGACCATTGAAATGCTTGCCTTTCTTTCTTAAGGGATGCTTGGCCAAAAGAAATCGACGATGCTCATTGTATACATTCTTCTTACAATGTTCCAAATATATACTTTCAGTCTCATCTAAACAGTGTGTGCATGCATTGTATCCCTTGTTTGACTGTCCTGAAAGGTTACTAAGAGCAGGACAATCATTGATTGTTACGAAAATCAGTGCTCAGAGGTTCAATTCTTCCTGCTTGTGCTCATCCCACAGGCGTATCCCGGGTTCATGCCACAGCTGTAAAAGTTCTTCCACTAATGGCCTTAGGTACACATCAATGTCGTTGCCGGGTTGCTTGGGACCTTGGATCAACACTGGCATCATAATGAACTTCCGCTTCATGCAAAACCAAGGAGGAAGGTTATAGATGCATAGAGTCACGGGCAGTCTTTGGATCGAGCTCGCTCCCCAAAGGGATTCATGCCATCTGTAATTAGACCAAACCTTAAACTCCTTGCGTCATCTGCAAAGTCTGGATACTTTCTATCGATTTTTCTCCATTGCGACCCATCAGCGGGGTGTCTCAACATCCCATATGACTTACGTTCCTCTTTATGCCATCGCAACAACTTGGCGTGCTCTTTGTTTTCGAATAAGCGTTTCAACCGTGGTATTATAGGAGCATACCACATCACCTTGGCAGAACCTCTTCCGGGGGCTCGCCTCAACGTCACCTGTGGTCATCTCGCCTAATCTTATCGAAGTGAAGTGCATCGGGCATGCATCCAAATTCTCATCCTCACCGCGGTAGAGGATGCATCATTAGGGCATGCATGTATCTTCGAACCTCTAAACCTAGAGGGCGACTACATTCTTTTGCTTCATCTTGGCGGGCAATACGTTATCTTTTGGAAGCATATTCTTCATCATTTTAAGCAACTTTTCAAATGAGGAGTCGTATAGCACACTCAGCCTTCCATCGCAGCAATTCCGATTGTCTTTTTTCAGACCATTTTCGCAATTTGGGTACAACAACTTTTTGTTATCCTCTAACATGTGATTGAAATTCTCCCTATCCTTTTTAGTTTCACAATCTCTTCGTGCATCGACAATGGTTCGACCAAGATCATCAGCAGGTTCATCATGTGTCTCTTCTTCATCCTCCCCTTCAGCATCCCCCATGGAAGTATCTCCGTACTCAGGGAAACCATGATAGTTGTCATCCTCCTCCTCTTCTTCATTGTCTTCCATTATAACCCCTCTCTCTCCGTGCTTGGTCCAACAATTATAACTGGGCATGAAGCCGGACTTCAACAGTGTGTGAAGGGTTTTTGAGTCGAGTAATCCTTCGATTCCTACATCCATTACATGGACATAATAGAACCATTGCTTGTTTGCATCAAGAACACGGATGAATTCATGCACGCCATTAATGAACTCGCCAGAGCATCGATGACTGGCCCATCCATTCCGGACCATCTGCATTATAGTAAAAGTATATCAAAAACCATTACACAACATGATAAAATTATTACAAGTTATATTGAGAGCTTCTAGAGCATTAATTTTGAATTTTGAAAAATTTACATGCACCAATTTGTGAATTGGAGAAAACAATCAACATGATAAATGTGGAGTTTTTTATTAGTGTTCTATCAGTGAAAACCTCATTCCATTCTAAGCTCTAAAACTCTAAATTTACACATTTCAATTTTCAGTAACTATGTGCCTAATCAAAATTTGTTACACATATATATCAAAATCCTTCTAGCTACTTTTAGAGCATGCATGCATTTGATCCATATCTCTATACTTCTAGAGCATTATAGAGCTAAAGTAGCAATAAGAGATGAAAGAATGAAGTTCTAACCTTTTAAAGCTTTGGATTTAGGTGTTGCAAACTAAATCTTGAGAAAAAAATGGCATGAACTCTCTTGCTTCTTTGAGAAAAATGGCCACCATATGCTTTAGGGCAGCAGGACAGGAGGCAGAATATATAGTGATACACAACTAGTCCCGGGCCGTGATACGACCTAGGACTAATAGTCCACGAAAGGACCAGCTGGCCTGCTCCAGGTTATTAGTCCCGGGCCGTATTACGGACAGGGACTAATGACCTGGTCCGGCCCGGGACTAGTGACTACGGCCGTTTCTAACCGTTAGAGGCCTCACGATCCGGGACTAGTGCTCCCACTAGTCGCGGGCTATGCCAGGCCGGGACTGCTGGCCCTGTTCACATCGAACCGAAGATGGTTTTTCCAGTAGTGTTTGGGCCGCAGGAAAAATCGTGGGTATTGTTGAAACAAGCAAAATAGGTGGACCAACCGAATCAAAATTTGTTCGTGACTTGCTGAGTACTTTAGTACTCATCCTTGCTTTTTAAAATCCTTTTTTAGAAACACCCGATGACACCGTAGGAATCGAGCAGGATGACTTCTTCCATAAAGAAGATTACGAGTGTTAGGTCTTTTCTATGCTCAAGGGTATACCCCAGGTCAGTTGTATCAGTAATAACCAATAAAGTTGTGTTTATCAATGTGTTGTAATAATACATCAAACATATTTCTATCTCTGTAATAATACTTTGAGTTGTAATCACTCGAATTTCAGGATTTTGCCATTGGGTGAGTTTGTGGGATTCATAGTCACGGTTCGAATTTTCAGGACGTGACGGAGTGGTATCTGTCGGGGGGTTAACCTCGGGTAGGTCAGAGACGGGGAAAGACAGAGGTACTATCCCCGTCTCGTTTCCGAGTTATCGTCCAAGTCGGCCGAATCATGTATATGTCGGCCGAGGAACGGAGGCAAGAAGCCCACGTATATGTATCAAGTAGTTACCCGGCCGAGTTACTGAGAGGATCGGCCGGGTTACCCAAGTGATCTTGATGCAGGTGAAGAGCGAGTAACACAAGGTAAGGCCGAGTGATCTGAAGCTTGCAGGAGAAGGAGAAGCCCAAGGTCAAACTATAGCTGCAAGCTAGAAGGAATCAGAGCAGATCCAAGCACAAGAGACAAGGATGCACATCGTCAGAGGGGCAGAAGGAGGTCACGGAGGTGACAGTCCTGGAGCCCGAGGCACACAGGAGGGGGCCACTGGAGCCTTGCCGTCATTAGAAGGGCGACAGGGAAAGGAGGCCGCCGAACTACTATTTTGGGACAAGCATATTCCACGAATATGCTTGCCTCGTCAGCCCTAAGGGCACCCAAGGGACTCCTTTATAAGGGGATGCTTGGACCCTGAGGAAAGGATCGACTCTTAGAGGACCGTTAGGCTGAGGAGATTCATCTGGTCCCTCTTGATACAGCTCAAGGAGCATTTGTAACCCACTAAGAGAGAAATAAAGATCATCACTTTGGCAGCTTGAGTGAAGAGACAGTTGCATCTTCCCTCCCCAGATCCCACTAGCATCCATTGGCCCCATACTTTAGCCTACCCATGGCATCTGCCGTGCCGCCACCACGACAGTTGGCGCCCACCGTGGGGCCAGCAGCGGTGCTAGCTGGAGTTGTGATCCGGACGGGAAACTTCGTCAACACCGGCGAGCGCGTTGTTTCTGGCTTGGTCCAGAGACTTGGTCTCTGCGACTATGTCAGAGACAATGCAGGAAGCTTCAGGGGGAAAACTCCCCCGCGCAATGGAATCTTCATCGGCCTGGGCGAGCACAGAGTCTACATCGGCGTCGATATCACCGGCGTTTATCCTCACCAGGTTGTTGTTGCAGGAGAGCCACCTCGAAGCACGGCGAGCCGTCCCTCAGGAGAGCATCATGCAGGCAGCGTCGAGGTGATGGTCGCAGCAGGAGCTCAAGCGGGAGCAGCAGTAGCCGGATCAAGCAAAGAACCCGCAAAGCATTGTGCGCACTCCAAGCAGACCACGCTGCAAACCACTGAGGTACTTCCGCCAGTGACAAACCCAACCGAGCTACATGACACCACCCCAAAGGCACCAAGAGTGAGAGGGCCACCTCTGGAAAGACCAGAGAACATTCTTAAAGCGACTATAGAAAACTTAACCACACCTGTAGCGCCGATACTTGATCCGGCAAATGCTCAGGCAGAGTTAGAAGAGACCAGGCAAAAGGTGCTGGTAGAAGCCAGAAAAGTATCAGCCCTGCGGGAATCCTTGAACAGGACCCTAAGGGAATATGCAAAAGCTAATAAGCTTGATATCGCACCCGAGCGGGTGGACGAACTGAGATTAAGAGGAAAGAACCTCATGAATGACATTAACAAAGAGCATGAAGCTCACAGAGCAGAATCAGGTGATTTGGGTTTGCCGAGGTACAGTACCCCGGCGAAAAACCTGAGAGCGGCAAATGCCGCAGCATTGGAGTTAGAGGGGTTAACCGGGGAAGCTCGGCAGAAACAACAAGAAAGAGTAAATGAGCTGGTGCGCATTGCAAATCAGCAAAATGAGGAAATACTCAGAACTAACCCGGCAAGACCAGGGGCTTCACGAATGGTACATTCGGCAGGGGCAGCACCTGCTTTATCCGCGGCAGCGGCATCTTCACCCGGAAACAACGCTCGAAAAGAGAAAGCAGTAACCTCTGGGAAGAGGAACAAGCAAATTGTTCCATATGACCTGGCAGTAGCTGGAAAGGCAAATGAGAACAGAGGCAATGCAAGCCGAGGTAACAGTGGGGAGAGAAACCACGGCCATGTGGAAAAGGACGGCGGCGGCCGAGGCAATGGGGATCTCGGCAGGAGAGAACCCGCAAGAGATAATCATGAAAACCAGACCCCGGCCGAAGTAAGGAGAGAAGTGCTGCCCAACCCGCAACCAAGACATGAGCTTCGGCAGGAAAGAGAAGTGAGGCCAGCTCGCCACAATCAGATGAATGAAAGGTACAATGATGGATATTCCGAGGTGGAATACGCAAACCAGTGTGGAAACAATCACTATGGGATGCAGGATAGAATTCATGCATGCAGATTTGCCGACAAGTGATGCGAGAGTAAAGTTGTATCGGCTATACCGATCCGAGTTATTGGAAGAGCAAGGTCCACCAGGTCCGACGTTTTTTGGACCTCGGATCATGGGCAAACCACCAGTGCTGAATTTTCAGTTAGCAAGAGGCAGCGTAAACGGAAGTACCAAGCCACAAGACTGGTTGATTGATTATGCCACCGTGAAGATAGCGGTGGCAACCTAAGATGGCAAGATGCGGTATGTCCCACGATGTTGGAAGGACCAGCGGTATGGTTGAATAATCAACCTGGCGGTATCAAGCTGGTTAGATTTCAAGAAATGTTCACAACAACTTCACCAAAGACATACAAGAGACCGAATAGACCACAACAGCTGGCCATGTGCAAACAGAGGCCGAATGAAACGGATAGAGAGTTTTTAACTCGATGGTGCAACCTGAGAAACTCATGTGAGGGAGTTATCGAATCACAAGCAATCGCTTGGTTCGCGCAAGGCTGCCGCTATGCTAGCGTTTTGTGGCAACGCCTGCAAAGAGATATGTCAACCACACTGGCAGAAACTATCAGAATAGCAGATTCCTATGCATTGGGCGACCCAACCCAACCGGAATTAATGTCGGTAGATCATCGTGAGCAACAGGACCAGTACGCGAGAGAATTGGCCGGGTCATCCAGGCGTGATTTCAGAGGAAGAAGAAGAGAGGAGAGGCCGGATTATAGATATAATTCGGCCCAGGTGGCGGCAGTAGCACAAGATCAGCCGAGTCACGGAGCAACTCAACGACAGAAAAATGGACCTCAACAGTGGACACCAAGAAATGAGGGAAAAAGGCAATGGACCCCAGAGCAAAAGAAGCAATGGCAAGAGAGGCCAAAGTACACGTTCGAATCCATGTTGGATCAGCCGTGCAAATTTCACACGTCAAACCCATCCAGACCAGCCAATCATACAACCCGCCAATGTGCCTGGATGAAAAATGCGATGGGGAACCCAGCAGGAGTTCAGGCTCCCCATCAGGTGCAACAGCAACATCAGCCGCAATTAACTGGAGCAAATACACAGCAATTGATGCTACCGCCCCCTCCCCCTAGATACGATAACTCGGATCGGAGGGATGCAGTACATCAAGTAATGAACCAGGGCCAGGACGGAAGGATGAATCCGGCAAATACCGGACGTAATGATTACAGGGAACATCACCAGTCTTATTGTGTGTTCACAACAGAGCAGCAGGACAAGCAAAGTGTGCAGCGCCGGCATATGGAAGTGAATGCAGTTGTGCCGGCAGTACCAAGATACCAGCCGTGGTCTGATCAAGAGGTGACCTGGAGCATGAAAGACCACCCCAGAATAATGCCGAGTCCAGGATCATATGCACTTGTGTTAGATCCGACGTTTGTTGGACCTAGCATCAATGTAAAGTTTTCAAAAGTACTCATCGACAATGGGAGCAGTATCAACATCATGTACAAAGATACCATGCATAAACTCGGAATATCGCAGAATATGCTGCAGTCCACGAGGACAACTTTCCATGGGATAGTGCCAGGGCTTTCATGTGAGCCCATCGGTAAAGTCCGAGTGGACGTATTATTCGGTACAAGAGATAACTGCAGAGCAGAAAACTTAGAGTTTGAGGTGGTGGATCTGGAAAGTTGTTATCATGCTCTACTCGGACGGCCCGCACTGGCCAAATTCATGAGCAGCTGTCATGTGGGTTATCTAAAGATGAAATTACCCGGACCACAAGGGGTGATAACGGTTGCAGGGGATTACAAGAAGTCAATGGAGTGTGCTTCAGCCGGGTCAAATTTGGCCGAGTCATTGGTTATAGCAAGAGAAAAGAAAAGGATTCAGGAGGTAGCAGCCCTCGCTCAGTCAGCACAGTTGAACATGCCGGCACTGGCCAACCCTCATGGGAGTGTTTCTTTTCAGCCAACTAAAGAGACGAAGAAATTTCAGATTGATGAGCAATTCCCAGAGCGCACTGTTACAATTGGTGCGGGCCTTGACGCTAAATAGGAAGGCGAGCTCACCAACTTCCTCCGTGAGAATCGGGACATATTTGCATGGTCAACTCAAGATCTGCAAGGTGTTCCGAGGGAGTTGGCTGAGCACTCTTTAAACGTCAGGCCAGGAGCAAGGCCGGTGAAGCAACCTCTCCGCCGCTTCGCCGAAGACAGGAGAAAAGTAATAGGGGATGAAATAGCTCGGCTCCTCGCGGCCGGGTTCATCATGGAGGTGCTATATCCGGATTGGTTATCAAATCCGGTGCTAGTAGAAAAGAAAAAAGATGACCCCAATGTAGCCATTGTGTGGCGAATGTGTATCGACTACACCAACCTGAACAAGGCGTGTCCGAAAGATCCTTTTCCATTGCCTAGAACAGACCAAGTCATTGACTCGACCTGGTGTGAGTTGTTATCATTTGTAGACGTATTCGGTTTCCACGGATACCGTTAAATCCGGCCGATCAAATAAAGATTGCATTTATTACCCGTCACGGGCTTATTGTTATCGCACAATGCCATTCGCCTTCTGAAATGCGGGAGCAACATATCAAAGATGCATGCAAAAATGCTTACATGATCAGATAGGGAAAAATGTGCAAGTATATGTGGATGACGTAGTCATCAAAACTAAGGAGAGCAAAACCTTGCTAGAAGATATACGGCAAACTTTCGCGAACCTGAGAAGGTTCCGAATGAAGCTTAATCCAGAAAAATGCACATTTGGCGTGCCGGCAGGAAAACTGCTCGGTTTCCTTGTGTCCAGCCGAGGTATCGAGGCTAATCCGACAAAAATAAGAGCAGTAGAAAGAATGGAACTGCCGAGATGTTTGAACGATGTACAAAAATTCACGGGCTGCTTGGCCTCGCTTAGTCGATTTGTATGTCGGCTAGGAGAAAAGGCGCTGCCACTCTATCAGCTGATGAGAAAGTCGGACAAATTCAGTTGGACCCCGCAGGCGGACCTTGCATTTCGTGAGTTGAAAAAGATGCTTGTTACGGCACCCATTTTAGCTTCTCCATTATCGAAAGAACCTATGCTACTCTATGTGGCGGCTACCAATCGAGTAGTTAGCACTGTGGTCATAGTGGAGCGACTTGAAGATGGTAAGTCAATTCAGAGGCCGGTGTACTATCTAAGCGAAGTATTATCCACTTCAAAGCAGAATTATCCGCACTATCAGAAGATGGCTTATGGGGTATATATGTCGGCAAAAAATCTTAAGCATTACTTTGAAGAGCACCCCATCAAAGTAATCTGTGAGGCACCCATAGCCGACATATTGAACAACAAAGATGCAAGTGGCCGAATAGCAAAATGGGCGATCGAGTTATCACCGTATGCTCCACAATTTGATAGAAGAGATGCAATCAAATCTCAGGCTGTCGCCGACTTTCTAAAGATCGGGCGAGGTGCAGTATGAGCCACCTTTGCCAGATCCAAATTACTGGACAATGCATTTTGATGGCTCCAAACTAAGGAATGGTTTGGGAGCAGGAATAGTGCTAACCTCGCCTAAAAAAGATCAATTGAAATACGTACTGCAAATACATTTTGCGACGTCCAACAATGTAGCTGAATATGAAGCGCTAGTCCATGGATTAAGAGTGGCAAAAGAAATCGGTATACGCCGAATTCTATGCTACGGTGACTCGGATTTAGTAGTACAGCAAGTATCAGGCAGTTGGGACGCATTAGATGCTAATATGTCTTTATACAGATTCCACGTGCAAAAGATCAGTGGATACGTTCAAGGATGTGAATTCCACCACGTACCACGAGCAGAAAATGACGCTGCCGACACATTGTCGAAATTGGGATCAACCCGGCAGTCAATTCCACCAGGTATTGCCTTGGAGCACCTCAGGAAACCATCGATAATCCCATCACCAGAATCCGAATCAATCTTTATCCCAGCAAGTTCTGCGGAAGATCACACACCAATGGAGGTAGATCTGCAGAATGATTCGGAACCCCTAAAGAGGAGGACAGCCGAGGTAATCACAGTCAGGGAAAAAGCCGAAGTATATACGTCGGCAGAGGACATGGAGATAGACAGGGAGATCAGATCAGAAAAAGTAGCACCGATATGGGCGCAACCCATACTTTCTTACCTAAAAGACGCGACGTTGCCGAGTAATGAGGTATTAGCTAGACAAACCGTAAGAAGAGCAAAATCCTATACTATCATCAACAATGAGTTATACAAGAGAAGCGTCACAAACGTATTGCAGAAGTGCGTAAGTTCCGCAGAAGGTCAGGAAATCCTTCTAGACATACACCAGGGAGAATGTGGGCACCACGCCTCATCTCGCGCTTTGGTAGCCAAGGCATTTAGGCATGGATTTTACTGGCCAACGGCGTTAAAAGAGGCAAAAGAATTAGTTAAAAAATGCAATGGATGTCAGAGATACGCTACCAGAATACATATGCCATCGGCCGAGTTAAAAACAATACCCATCACTTGGCCGTTTTCTGTATGGGGTTTAGATATGGTGGGACCATTCAAGCCGGCGCGTGGAGGAATGACCCACATATTGGTGATGGTAGACAAGTTCACAAAATGGATTGAAGTAAAACCGATTAAAAAGTGTGATGGACACACAGCAGTGAAATTTCTCAAGGATATCATCTTGAGATACAGGTACCCGCATAGTATTATTACGGATAATGGCACAAACTTTGCAGAAGGAGCTTTCACTAGATTTTGCCGAGAGAAGCACATAAGGCTAGATATTGCCTCCGTGGCTCACCCAGCATCCAATGGACAAGTGGAAAGGTCTAATGGACTGGTGCTATCAGGAATAAAACCACGACTTGTTGAACCATTGCAGAGGTCGGCAGGGTGTTGGATCGAAGAAATCCCAGCCGTGTTATGGAGTCTTCGGACTACTCCAAATAGATCAACAGGTTACACTCCATTCTTTCTGGTGTACGGGGCAGAGGCCGTACTCCCAGCCGACATAATATATGACTCGCCAAGAGTCGCTCAGTACACAACCTCAGAGACAAATGAGGTAGCTCGGCAAGATGCCGTGGACCTGTTGGAAGAAGCCAGAGAGTTGACATTATCACGGTCGGCAATTTATCAACAGAACTTGCGGCGATATCACAGCAAGAAAGTGAATCCAGGAGTATTCAAAGAAGGAGATTTGGTTCTCCGACTAGTGCAACGCACGGCCGGCATGCATAAATTATCAC
This sequence comes from Avena longiglumis, assembly GCA_030063025.1. Taxonomy (NCBI): domain Eukaryota; kingdom Viridiplantae; phylum Streptophyta; class Magnoliopsida; order Poales; family Poaceae; genus Avena; species Avena longiglumis. The sequence continues at coordinate 109,785,779 of CP125978.1, forward strand.
CCCCATGGGAAGGACCGTTCATTGTGAGCAAAGCATTGCACAACGATGCATATTATCTAATCGACGCTCAGTCCCCTGGAGAGAACAAGGCAGGCAAAACTGGTGAAGAAACGAAGCGCCCCTGGAATGTGGCTTTACTTCGGCCATTCTACTCATAGCATTATATCTTAAAGTCAAAATCCAATGATGTATTCGAACCTCGGCACCCAGAGCAATAACTCGGGGACTGCCTTAGGTTATATTTATTTCATATTATGTATTCGAACCTCGGCACCCAGAGCAGCGACTCGGGGACTGCCTTAGGTTATATTTATTTCATATTATGTATTCGAACCTCGGCACCCAGAGCAGTTACTCGGGGACTGCCATATGTTATACTTTTTCGTGTTATGTGTTGGGACCTCGGCACCCAGAGCAATGACTCGGGGACTGCCGTATGTTGTATTTCTTTCATGTTACGAATATAAACTTCGGCGCCCAGTGAAGTGACTCGGGGACTATCATATGATATATCAATTTCGTATTAATACCTAAACCTCGGCATCTAAAGCAGCGACTCGGGGACTACCGTATGCTACCTCAAACTTATGCTGAACAAACTCAATTTTATACTACCTCCGAAATTTGATTTATAAATGGAAGTTTCGGATAGTAAACAACGACCCAGCGATTGTTACATACTTCCACAACGAAGTAGTTAACTCATGTTCAGAATAGATCAATATCATAGATATTCAGCGCCCATGCCTGATAAAGATCATAAAAAATAACGCCAAAGTCAAGCCCTAGAAGGTCAAAAAATTAAGGACCAACGAGGCAAGAATTCGGATGAGCATCCACTTAACCAAATGTCACAACAGTACATGGCAAAAGAAATTCAAATCATACGGAGAGGAGACAAAGTTTGCGCCTACATCATACGCCCGACATACCAGGGATCGGAAATAACTTAGGCATTGTTCGTTGGAGAGGCAGCTACTTGCTCAGGTGCGGGGCACCCCGAGGTAGGAGGAACCTCGACTGAGGTCGCCTCGCCCTCCGTCGACCCAGATGCAACTTCGGAGGTCCGGGGTTGTTTGGGAGCGTCAGTCCGTGCAGTAGAATGCCCGGTACCTTTGGAAGAGGACCGCATCGCCCGTTCTTGTCGAACTTGAGCTAGAGCTATCAGACGCGGCCGAGTCATTTTCACCTGAATCATCATCCGAGAGACCCTCAGCCACAACCTCTTGATCCGGGTCTGGGAGAAAACTCGGCCCTTCATTCCAAGTGTGCACGTCGGCGTACTCGACGAGTTGGAGCCGAGCTTGTCCGAAGCAACAAAAGTGGGATCTTCAACCCAGCGGGAGCCGATGCAAATTTCTCGGATGTCAAGAGAGATGTCTTCATACCATGACATGATTACAGAAGGGCCATGTCGGCAAAGACGCAATGGATTCTCCAAAGACTCAACTGCCTCTCAGACGCCATTAGCCTTGTCACCAATAACTTGATTTCGTTGATATCGGAGTCCCCGAGGTATTCGGCCAGAGTACGTGGTAAGCTCGGATAGCGGCCTGCACCAAGTATCGACCCATAATTTTCATCGGGCCAACTGCGGCACCAACGGCAACCAAGTAGTCCTCCATTGAATATTCTGAATCAACGGTAACAGGTTCACCTCGATGAGCTGCAAGGACCGCTTTAGAACTCATGGGCTTGGCCGGAAATGATCTGCAAAGCATGAACGTGTCAAAGGATAGCGAGACAAAAAAAAAAATATAATTCGCCATGCCAAGTAGCTACGATGAATGTAGCTCATCATTATCTGAAGATCTTTGGCCCAATCAGCCTTGCTTTTCTCAAAGCGAAATTTCCTCGCTCAAACCCGGGTTTTAAGTTCGGCGACTTCAAGGAGTTCTTTGTTCTTCTGCAGATCCAGTCACCGATTCTTTTCCTCGGAAAATTCTTGGTCGACCTTCTCTAGTTCGGATTGAGAGAGCTTAAGGGTATCCACTTCGGATCGCGAAAGAGCTATCTCATCGTCTTTTTCTTGCGATTCGCCGAATGAACTGCATTTTGCTCTAAAAATGCAGCATCACGTCGAGCATGGGCACGCAATCTTGATGTGACACTGCGAAGTCTTGCAGCTCGGCTTTACCACAGCCGAGCGCAATAAGGAACCTTAGCATATATATTAAGAAGGAGAAGGAGTAAAATAGAAAGGAAACTAACCTTCCAGGTTCTTGATCTTCTTTTGAAGCCGAATATTGAGGTTATTAATATTACCTGTTCAACAAGAAGTAAGCCGGCATTCCGTGGACGAATACATGAGAAAGTTGGGAATAAGGAAAAGGAACTATCAACATACCAGCCTTCTTTGCCACAGGCAGAACTTTCTCGTACATCTCTTCCAGTTTGCGGTGCGAAAAAAGCAACCTCTGGAACTCGGCAGTTCGCCGGTCATGTGCAACCTGAGTAATGAGGCACAATGATAAATCAACGAGTAAAAGTTAAACCGGATCCGAGTCAAGCATGACTTAACTCAGATCTGGGCGGCTGGATATTCAAAGCTGAACTAGATCCGAGTCAAGCAGGACTTAACTCAGATCTAGATGGCTGGATATTCAAAGCTAAACCAGATCCGAGTCAACCAGGACTTAACTCAGATCTAGGTGGCTGGATATTCAAAGCTAAACCAGATCCGAGTCTACCAGGACTTAACTCAGATCTAGGTGGCTGGCTACTCAAAGCTAAACCAGATCCGAGTCTACCAGGACTTAACTCAGATCTAGGTGGCTGGCTACTCAAAGCTAAATTACATCCGAATCAAGCAAAGCTTAATTCGGCTCTAGGTGGCTGGATATTCAAAGCTAAACCAGATCCGAGTCAAGCAGGACTAAACTTGGATCTAGATGGCTGAATATTCAAAACTAAGCTAGGTCAGAATAAAACACAACTAAACTCGGATCTAGATGGCCGGGTGAACGAACCTTAGAAATAAAGTTAAGTCAAACTTCCAAGTATACAACAAGTTATTTCCTTGCAAGTTTCGGGGACTAGAGCGTATGGTAACATCTGAAGAATAATTTAAGACTCAGAGAAAAAATAATTACCTCATTCATCTTGTTGGTATCAATGATGAACTGAGCAGCATGGTCAAAACGGCCGCTGATATCAGAAAGCTGAAAGGGCTGGTTGGTTGGGTTACCCTCAAACTGATCAGCAGCATTCCAGTTGTTGGCGTATTCAACCAGCGCTCCAAGGCTGTTCCCACTTGCTGTCCGAGTTAAAACTTTACCCCGGGCAGGCGGTCCGACCACGGCAGTCCCAGGGCTCTTATGAAGAGCAAGCTGGCTGCCGGAGGCCGAGGTAACGAGGACTTTAGGCGCAGCTCCCTTACGCAGCACGTCAGCGATACTCGGTTGAGAAGAGCCGGCAAGACCTTTCTGAGAAGAAGAAGTCTTGACGGCAATAGCTTTTTCCGCTTTAGAAGAGGCATCAGCAGGAAGTGGCGCCTCGGAAGTAGGGATGGAGTCCTTAGGAACAGCGGAGGATAAGGTCGCAGAGGGCGCCGGGATAACAACCTTTTCGGCCGAGGTCGGGATGGCCGTAGAGACTGCCGAAGTAGATGGAGGCTCAGTAACAGCGCTGGGGCCCATAGAAGGGGCGGCGGGCTCGACGAAAACTTCGGAGGGCCGGTTCGAATCCAGGGCAATGGAAGGGGTCTCAGGGACTTCGTGACGGACAGGCGAAGTATTCGGAGCTAGAGGAGAAGCAGGACGAATAGGACTAGGAACCCTGGTATCATCAGCGGGAGGAGGAGATGGCGGCCGAATCGGACGGTCAGTCATACTAGGACCGCCGGGTTTAACAGAAAGAGGAGCACTGCAAAAATAATAAAGAGGATTCATCAGTTTGAGAAACAAGAAATATAAGCAAAAGAACTTACTCGGCGACCCCAGGCATAGTCTTGCGCCTAGGAGGGTTCGGAGCAGATTTCTTTATTCGCTTCTTAGGAACCGCCTCCGAGGCACTAGCAGGAGCCCCGCGTTTCCCCGAGGTAACGGGAGGCCGGGAAGCAATAGGCTCGGTGTCGTGGACCTGACCGGCCGGATTAGCTGGGAAAGTAGAAGCCGGAAATGCATAAGAAATAGGCGTGGCGGCAACTACCTCAAGAATTTGGACCTCGTCCGAATCACCTTCCTCGTCATGCGCTGAAGTTCTGCCGCGAGCTCGAGTCGGAGCAGGATCTGACTTAGGGACGAACTCCTCGGAGTCCGGCTCACCAGTATCCGGGGGTACTCCTGTCCGCAGGCCAAGGGAGCTACTGAATTTCGGCGTCCTCGTTTTTCTGCTCTGCGAACCTCTGCAAGACGAGGAAAAAGAGAATTAGATAAACCAGTTTCTAAAGACAGGAGAGTAACAGAGCAATGCGGATTAAGCTTACCTCGGGAGGCGGATGATCGCGAGTGAATGGTTTTAATCCCCAAGACCAATCCTCAGGCATCTCAGTCTTGAAGATAGCTCGGACGCGCTTATAAATAAGGTAGTTATCCAGCTCCACGGTCGAGACTCGGTTAGGGTCAAGGGGACCACTCATGTAGCACAGCTTGTGGGTCCGCTGCTGGAAGGGGCAGATCCGGCTACTAATGAAAGTTGCCATCAGGTCTTCGCCGCATAACCCGGCCCGGATCAACTCTTTAAGCCGAATCTCAAAGGCCTCGGACAGGGCGTGAGTCTTCCTCGGATTATAGAGCCAGTTCACTTTAGAAGGTGGGCCAATTGAGAATGGAGGGAGCCGAATCTTGTCTTCCGCCCCTCTGTTCTTGACGTAGAAAAATGACTTGTGCCACTTCTTGCACGACTCCAACCCAGTGACACGAGGGAACACGGATTTCCTCCGAGGTGTTATAGACGCCGCCCCACATTGGGTGAGCAACTTCTCGGAAGGGTGCAGAGATTTGTCAGGGACAACGTTTGAGAAGATCTGGAAGAACTTCGACCAAACATGTACTGACGGCCACAGGCCGAAGTAACCCTCCGAAGCGGAGATGAAAGCAGAAAGAGAAGCTATGGCGTTCGCGGGAAGATGATGCGGCTGAAGGCGAAATCGAGAATTCTCAGCGAAATCGCTAAGAGGGAGAAGCCAGGCGAAGTGAGACATAAAAACCACATACTCGCCCTCTCGATGTCCGGAGAGGATTCGCTGCCGGTAACGGCAAGAAACCTCGGCGGGAATCCTTCGAGTCGGATGAGCCATTCAATCTCACGGCGTGGTGAAGAGCCTTGCCACGAGCCTCGCCGGGCCCGGAGCAGCGTCGTTCCTCAACAAGAGCGCCGCTAAGCGAACTAGACATACGTGCTAGGAAAGATCGCCGGAGGAAGGACTGGCGGAGGAGTTTAGAGCTGCAAGGCCCGTCGGACTTCTTGCGAAAACAATGGCGAAGGAACGAAGGAACCGTCGCCCAAGCACGAAAACGGAGCGGATGAATCTAGGGAAAGAACAGGGCAAGACGGCCAGAGAGGACTCACCGGCGACGGAGTCAGAGCCATGGAGCGCGGAGAAGAGTAGAACGGCGCGGCGGAATCTCCGCCGACGGATGCTCTGGCTGGTGAGCGGCAGCGGAACTGCAAGAAAACGCGCCGGCGAAAGGAAGAAGGAGAACGGAGGCGAGCGATAAGGGGAAAGGTGAATCCCGCAAACGCGGCTCCCCTCTTTATAGTCAAGCCATGAACAGGGAAGTGGGATCGTGGGTGTGGCAGTTATCCGTGTAGATCGTGGGAGCAGCACGAACGCACGACGGTGAGCGGAGCCACACCAACGGCCACACGCGAAGAGGGGTCGTTACAATCCCCAAGGGGAACAGCACCCGAGGCGTCGCAGCGACGGCGCAGCAGGTGCAGAATTCACTGTAGACTTGTCAGTAAGCACTGTAGAGGGACCTAAAAACTAGAAGAACAATGATGGGATGACACGTAGGACATGGCGTACGAGGGAAGGAACGAGGAGACCTCGGATGAGGACATAACTCGGAAACAAAGCTAAAGAATATAATGAAGCTGATATAACCCGGCCAAACCTATTGACAGGGCCACACCAGCTTCGGGGACTAATGTCGGGGGGTTAACCTCGGGTAGGTCAGAGACGGGGAAAGACAGAGGTACTATCCCCGTCTGGTTTCCGAGTTATCGTCCAAGTCGGCCGAATCATGTATATGTCGGCCGAGGAACGGAGGCAAGAAGCCCACGTATATGTATCAAGTAGTTACCCGGCCGAGTTACTGAGAGGATCGGCCGGGTTACCCAAGTGATCTTGATGCAGGTGAAGAACGAGCCGAGTAACACAAGGTAAGGCCGAGTGATACGAAGCTTGCAGGAGAAGGAGAAGCCCAAGGTCAAACTATAGCTGCAGGCTAGAAGGAATCAGAGCAGAGCCAAGCACAAGAGACAAGGATGCACATCGTCAGAGGGGCAGAAGGAGGTCACGGAGGTGACAGTCCTGGAGCCCGAGGCACACAGGAGGGGGCCACTGGAGCCTTGCCGTCATTAGAAGGGCGACAGGGAAAGGAGGCCGCCGAACTACTATTTTGGGACAAGCATATTCCACGAATATGCTTGCCTCGTCAGCCCTAAGGGCACCCAAGGGACTCCTTTATAAGGGGATGCTTGGACCCTGAGGAAAGGATCGACTCTTAGAGGACCGTTAGGCTGAGGAGATTCATCTGGTCCCTCTTGATACAGCTCAAGGAGCATTTGTAACCCACTAAGAGAGAAATAAAGATCATCACTTTGGCAGCTTGAGTGAAGAGACAGTTGCATCTTCCCTCCCCAGATCCCACTAGCATCCATTGGCCTCATACTTTAGCCTACCCATGGCATCTGCCGTGCCGCCACCACGACAGTATCAGGGCCAGCCTTGACCATAGAAAGGACCATTGGTTTAGTAATTGGTACCTATTTATAAAATAAAATAAAAATGATTGCGAAAAGTTTTGAGTGTTTAAATAAACCCTATATTCCCTTCTTGCTTATGAAAAAAATATTAAAAACCAAACACGTGAAAAGTAAATTATCTTACACACAAAAGATCAGTGTTTTGTAGAGATGGTATATTATTTTTATACTACTCCCGAAGAGCTCGGAGGTTGGGCACAACTTTTATGGAGGATGCATGGTTATTTGTTTGTGCCAAGAGAGAACCTTTCACATTTCCACGCAAAGGGTATTTTTGCACATAAGGAATTACAATATTGGAGAGGATGGGTGAACGTGGAAGTGGATAGGAGCGTGATCACTTTTCTTGGACATCGAGAACACAGATGAGGATGCCATTCAACATGCTTCAAGGAAGGCCATATTATACTTACGTAACATGTATGATGATGTATTCGCCGAGTCCATTTACCGACTGATTCGCCGAGTACAAGAGTTGAACAATGGGGATAGTGTGGGAGTACCATTCCCAACGTTTGTAGGTGATGGAGCAGAGATGGAGGTAGTTAGGGAAATTTTCTTCCCTGCAGGAAAGTACGGAAAAAATCAAAGGAGACTACAAGGAAGCCAAGGAGGAAATAATCCGTCTGCAAGGTGAAAATATAGAGCTTTGCCAGAATATAAAGGATCTGGAGGCAAAGCTTAAGGAAGCTCTAAGTGCCAAGCAGGAGATGGCCGAGCCAAGCGAGAAGCAACTAAAGACTTGTCAGGGGGATCAGTCCCGTGGATCAGGAGCGATGAAGATCAAGACCGTATGGACACGGGACTACCTTAGATGCTTCGCGAGCGCTCCACCAGCAACACGGGAGAAGACGGAAGCACCTCCAAACGATGACAGCGAAGAAGAGAAGCCGATGGAACGTGAATTCTATACCAACATCAACCCCCATCGGATGGCGAGTAGATGTTCTGAGTGGTAGAGCGGTAGTTGCAACTTAGGTTTGTATCCTAATAACCTGGTGTGCTATGTTGAGTGATATGTATGATGCGTGCATGTTTGGGTGGTTGTATGTGAGATATATGTAACCCACGGGTTATGTAAATCGCTAGTGCTTGTACTGTGTGAATAAATAAAAGTGATGATTTAAATATTTTCATGTGTTAAAAAATATCACTCTCTAGTATCTTCTTTGGATATATATATTTCCCAACAAAAATTTACTTCTTTTCAAATAAAACAGTTACAATAGACCGTCGGCAGAGTTTGGATCACAAACAACTAGAGACAATGTCGAGAACTAGGAGCAACCAAACTTGACTGGAATAATGTTGGCTATGGAGAGAGGCAGGCAGCGCACGGAAGAAAACCAAGCAAGCATATTGGAGACGCATGCCCAGTTGCTGGAAAAAATTGCTAGTAAATTAGCAGAATCAAGGGCCAATCAAGAAACACGGAAGGAGAGGAAACCTAGATGGGGAGACTTCTAGAAGACAAATCCCCCAACTTTCTTTGATACAGATGAGCCATTGGACGCTGATGATTGGCTCAGGGATATTGAACAACGATTGAAAATAATAGATTGCGATGATGACCGGGAGAAGGTGTTTTTTGCATCACACCAACTACAAGGTCCTACTGCAACATGGTGGATAACTTTTTAGAAAGCCAGCCCGCGACCAGATGAGATATCTTGGGAGCAGTTTATGGAAGGTTTTAGGAAAGAGCATATTCCCTCAGGAATAATGCTAATAAAGCGATGAGAGTTTTTAGACTTAAATCACGGAAATTTGACCTTGAAGGATTACATGAACAAGTTTAACTATCTTTTTTTGGAAAAGAGTACATATTAATATCATAGTGATACCAATTACACCCAGCCTCTGCAACAACGCATGTCCTAGCGGCCCTACGGATGCACACAACCCAGAAAAAAGAATTAAAAAAAAGAAAAGTCCCGCCACAGAGAACTAATCCTCAAAGCAACAACACTGACACCATCAGAACAACACTAGTAGTCCCCACTCCAATAACAATGCCTTCAAAAAGGAAACAATCCCCACACCCATAGGTTTTCATCCTGAAGAAAGTCCTTACTCACAAAACAATGCCTTCAACAAGGTCATTGCCAGGCGCAACCAGTTAAGACCAGACCTTAGATTTTCACTCTACAAGATAAGACTGGGAACTCCTCATGTGTTGTCTTCCCGCACCAACAATCGCTGCAACGAGTATCAGATCACGCAGACAGATCTCCGTCACCACAAGAACAAAAATCACTATCGCTACCCTTATATTTCCGCTTTGCTGACATTCTCCGCATCTGACTTAACCATGGCTCTAAGAGTGACACTTAGTGGGAACAAACAGCAGAGCTTCGCAACGCTTACGCTGAAACCAAACGGCCAGAAAAACAAGGTGCGCACGACCGAATGCCTTCTATTCTAGCAATCTTCAGACATGATACGCCCATGGGAGTTTGCCGGCGGAGCCTTCCGAAACCCGCCTCTCCAGACCAAATCAACGAGGGCAGACATCAAGAAGATCTTCTGGCAAGGTATGCGCCAGATGATGTGAATACAAAGAAGATGGAGCAGTTCGAGCAAGGACCGCAGGATTCTTTGAAGTATCATATCTCATCTTAGGAGTTTCCAAATTATCAAGCTATGATAAATAGCTTGTTGAAGTCTGAAAAGGTGAAGGTAAGCATGACAGAGGATAGGAAAAGGAAGGTGCGTAATTTTGGAAAACCTATGGAAACCGCCCGATCCAAAAATTGGACGTCACCGGGTATGGAAAGTCAGCAAAGAATGGTGCCAGTGAGAAGGGATGGAGACTTTAACAAGGCCACTACATGTGTTAGGTGCGAAGTAAAACATCAAATAGAGAATTGTCCGCGAAGTAATACCGCATGCTATCACTGCGGGGATCCCACTCACCTAAGGAATGAATGTCCAAGGAGACATTTACCAGTGGAAGTGGCAAAGACACATGTTCGGCAATAGCAGAATATGAAATAGCAACAAAATATTACCAACAAAGGCAAAGGAGTGTTGCCCATTGGTGGACAAAACTCTCAGGGGGCAAGTTAAGAAGGAATAAATCAAAAGCCTATTTAGGGACGTGTAAATTACGTCTCAACTTAGGATACCATGGAAGCCACCGATGATACTGCTAGTATGTTTCTAGTTATGTCTAAGCCTTCTTTAATTTTATTTGATCCTGGAGTAACACATTCTTTTATCTCAATAAGTTTTGCATTAAAATGAGATACCCTCCGCAACCTTGGAAAAACTTTATGTGATTGAATCGCCTGGAAAAAAAATGAGGGATTAATCTAGGACATATGAGATAGATATAGAAATTGAAGGAGTGAAGTTTAAAGCAACTCTGTTGCATCTTCAGACAAGAGATTTGGACATCATATTAGAAATGGATTGGTTACATAAATATAAGGCAAAGGTCGACTGTGAGGAGAAGGTAATTTATATTACCGGTCCAAACAATTAAACCTTAAGAGTAAAGTCAGAAAATTCCATTACAAGGAAACAAAAGAAAAGAGTGTGTAATGTGGTTGTTGAAGGAGTGATGGAAATTCCTGTGGTAAAAGAATTTTTAGATGTGTTTCCGAAAGAATTACCTGGGGAACCACCAGATAGGGGAGTGGAGTTTAAAATAGAAAACTACTAGCAAAAGGGTTGTTCGTGGCGCACCTAAAAAGCCCATCCGTGGTGCACTAGTGGTGCGCCACTAAGCGTACGCTGCGGCTAAAAAGTGACGTAGCACACTATCCTAGTGCGCTACGGTTATATGGGGATAGGCGTAGCGCACTACCAGGTGCGCCACGAATAGGGGTACAGGTGCGCCACGGATTTTTTTTTCAAAAAACAAAAAAAAAGCAAAAAACACCCTTGTTTTGAATTGCAAAAGCAATCGGGTCCGCATCGCCGCCGTCGTGTCGCCTCGCTAGAGCATGGTGGCCGTGGCCACGACCTACCACCGCAGGGAGAAGGAGGTGTGGCTGGAGAAGGGAGGAGGTCGCCGCAAGGAGAAGGAGGTCGTCGGCGGTCGTCGTCGCTCGTCGTGACTGCAAGAAGGAGGAGGCCGCAAGGAGAAGAAGGTCATCGCCGTCATGACTGCAAGGAGGAGGAGAAGGTCGCCCTCTCCATCGTCACTGCAAGGAGAGGAGGATGCCGGAGCAAGGAGGAGGAGAAGGCCACCGTCGCCGTCGTCAGTGCAAGGGAAGGAGGAGAAGGAAAAGGAGGAGGATAAGAGATAAGGAAAAGGAGGAGAAGAAGAGAGAAGGAAAAGGAGGAGGGAGGAGAATGAAAAGGAGAAGAGTGAGGGAATAGGGGTGGTGGGCGGGGTGGGGATTCTGTTGGAGATATGCCCTAGAGGCAATAATAAATGTAGTTATTATTATATCTTTGTGTTTATGATAAATGTTTACATTCATGCTATAATAGTATTAACAAGGAAACATTGATACTTGTGTGATTTGTAAACTTAATTTGAAGTCCCTAGTATAGCCTCTATACTTCACTAGCTTGTTGGTTGATTAATGATTGTGGTTTCCCTATCATGAACATTGAGATTTTATCAACAACAAGATCATATCGTTAGGAGAATGATATGGTGGACATACTCCTATAGATAAGCGTAGCATAAAGATCAAGTCATTTCAATAGTTCAATTGCTATATGCTTTCTGATACATAGTAACCTAATTCCTTCGACCATGAGATCATGCATATCACCTTTATCGGATGGATGCTTTGATGACATCAAACACCACACCGTAACTGGGTGGTTATAAAGGTGGCATTGAGTGTTCGGAAAGTATTGGTTGAGACACATGGATCAAGAGTGGGATTTGTCCATCCATATGACGGATAGATATACTCTGGGCCCTCTCGGTGGAATGTCATCCAATTAGCTTGCAAGCATGTGACTTGGTCACAAGGGATCACATATCACGGAGCGAGAAAAGAGTACTTATCGATGTGAGGTTGAACTAGGTATGCGGAGATACAAGCGATCATAACCTCGGATAAGTAACATATCGTGAGACAAAGGGAAATTGGTATCGTATGTAAGTGGTTCATTCGATCATAAGTAATCGTAGAAATATGTGGAACCATATGAATTTCCAGATTCCTCTATTGGTTATTGTTAGAAGTGTCTCGATCATGTCCGCATAATTCACGAACCGTGGGAGACACATAAGGATTCGACGTTGTTTGAGTAGTTATGGTATTATGAGAAAGAGACCGAATGTTGTTCGGAGTCTCGAATGGGATCCGGGATATCACGAGGTGATCCGGAATGGTCCGGAGAATAAGATTCATATAAGGAAAGTCCCGTTTCGGAGTTGCGGAATGATTCCGGTGTTTTCATCGGGAATGTTCTAGAAGGTTCCAGAATGTCCGGCACTCCGGGGGGGGGAGGGTACATGAATGTGTTAGATCAAAGTTGGTATGATTGCATCATGTACTAAGTGTCATCGCTGTCCGAAATAAAGGGTTAATTCAAATCCTAGTTTGAAAAGTCAAACGGCTAGTTTGAAAAGTCAAACTGCCAGTTTTCGGAAAAAGGAGAAGGAGGATTGGTGGAGGCCGACTTGGGGGAGGAGTCCCCTTGGCCGGCGCGCCTCCCAAGGCCGACTTGGGGAGGGACTCCTCCCCTTGGCCGCCGGCCCCTCCCATCTATATAAGGAAGGGCAGGGCTCCCCTCCTAGTACACACAAGTTCCTATCTTCTACCTCCAGTTTAGAGCCGTTTGGGTTTAGAGCTTCTAATTGTTTTAGCCTTCGGTTTAGAGCCTTCTAATTGGTTTAGAGCTTTCTAATTGGTGTGTCTAATTACTAGACCACTAATAGCCTCTCTCATACTCCACCATACTACCGCTTAAGGCGAAGCCTGGGATTTCCTCTACTTCGGTACCACGCCGTTGTCTTGCGGAATCGCGAGGAGAGTGCTACAACCTCATTTGCTTTGGAACAAGGGAGAGGAAGGTCTTAATCGAGTACCGAACGTGACCGATTGCGGAGCGCCAAACGCAGCGCCGGAAGGATCATCTACACGATCTTGAGATCGGAAAGAGTACGACTACATCACCCACGAGAATCCGCTCCCGTTAAACGCTTTGGAATCTTCGAGGGTAAGTTATTCCATCGACTCGTTGCTACAATCTAGTAGATAGATCTTGGCTTGTTTGTTTGTATCGATAGAAATTTTTGTTTTCCATGCTACGAACCCCTACAAAGGGTATCGAGCCGTGTCTATATGTAGATCTGTTTGCGAGTAGAACACAATGGTCATTGTGGGCGTTGATGCTTTATTGTCGATTGCTTCTTGTGTACTTTGCATCTTGCGGTATGTTGGGATGAAGCGGCCGGGCTAACCTTACATGACATCGTTCATGAGACTTGCTCCACGCTTGACATGCAACTTGTATTGCATAAGTGGCTTTATGGTGCCTGTTTCTCCTAGCATAGTTAAGATCCAATTTACAACGGGTGATTAACAATACTAGTATCAATGTTGTGGTTCTTGTTCGTAAGTTAGAACGACACTTATTGAAAGCCCCAAACCACGTAAAATATGCAAAGAAAGTAGAGGCGTCTAACTTTGTTTTGCAGGGGTGTGCAGTGATGTGATATGGCCATGATTGTGATTATATTTGATGTATGCAATGTTCCTTATTGTAAGTCGGCAACCGGCAGGAGCCATATGGTTGTCTTTAATTTATGTTAAGACCCGCATGTCTATTCAAAGTAGTTGTAATAGTTGAAGCCGGTGGAAGACAACCATGGAGTAGCGTCATTGACCTTGATGCAATGCCGGTGATGATGGAGATCATGTTCGTGCTTGAAGATGGAGATCGGAAGCACAAAGAAGAAAGGCCATATCATATCACATATATATATTGAATTGCATGTGATGTTAATCCTTTATGCATGTTGTATTGCTTAGTAGACGACGGTAGCATTATAAGATGATCCCTCATGCACATGAATTTCAAGTCATAAAGTGTTCACCTTTATCGACACCGTTGCTAAAGCTTGTTGTTTCAAGCACCACGTGATTATCGGTGTTAGATTCGCAAGTGTATACAACGTGAGCAAGCCAGATTTCATGCGGAAACTAAGGTTTGATCTTGACGAACCTAGCATGTCTGGACATGGTCTCGGAACACGGATCACCGAAAGGTAAAGCATGAATCATATAGTAGATATGATGAACATGACGATTGTTCGCCATTGAAACTATATCAACTCTCGTGATGATCGGTGTTGATGTAGTGGATTTGGTTCGTGTGATCACTAAAACAATGTGAGGGATATTGTTTTGAGTGGGATTTCACCTAGTTTAATTACATTAATTAATTTGAACTCAATTTGTCATAAACTTAGTCTAAACTATTGCAAATATGTTGTAGATCAATGGCAGCCCCTACCATCAATTTTAATGCGTTCCTAGAGAAAGAAAAGTTAAAAAAACAATGGAAGCAACTTCGCGGATTGGTTCCACAATTTGAGGATTATCCTCACAGCTGGTAATTTGACCTATGTGCTGGATGCACCGCTAGGTGACCCACTGCGGTGATGCTCCGATGAAGTAAAGAATGTTTACCTCGCTCGGAAGAATCAGTACTCCATAGTTCATGTGCTATCTTGTATGGTTTGGAATCGAGCTTGAAAAGGTTTGAGGATTCAGACCCATATGATATTGTCGAGGATCTCAAATTGATTTTTGAGACTCATGCGGCAATTGAAAGCTATGAGGCTTCAAAAGTTCTTTAACTGCAAGATGGAAGAGGGCAGCTCACAAGTGAGCATGTGCTTAAGATGTCCGCACGCAAACAAACTTCAAAGCTTGGGTATAGTGATTCCTAATGCTTTGGGGATTCGTGTCCTCCAATCACTACCACCAAGTTACAAGAACTTTGTGATGAACTACAACATGCGAGAACATGAAAAGGCGTTGCGAACTCTTTGGCATGTTGAAATCTGCAGAAGTGGAGATCAAGAAAGAGCACCAAGTGTTGATGGTCAATAAGACCACCAAATTCAAGAAAGGAAAGTCTAAGCAAAAGGGAAACTTCAAGAAGGGTGGTAAGAAAGTTACGCGACGAAGAAGACCAAGGCTGGACCTAAGCACGATCTTGAGTGCTTTACCGCAAGGGAGAAGGTCCTTTGAGCGCAATTGCCCAAAGTACTTGGCGGCTTTGAAGAACGGCAACATAAAGAAGAAAGGTATAGCCGATATACATGTTAGTGAGGTGGATCTCACTAGTACTCGTAGTAGTGCCGGGGTATTTGATACTGGTTCGGTTGCTCATATTTGTAACTCAAAGCAGTCTTTGCAGAATAAGCGGAAGCTAGCGAAGAGCGAGGTGACGATGCGGCGTGGGAAAGCGGATCAAAGGTTGATGTGATCGCGGTCGGCACACTACCCCTTCATCTACCATCGGGATTAGTTTTATACTTAAATAATTGTTATTTGGTGCCTGCGTTGAGCATGAACATTATATCGGGATCATGTTTATTGCGAGGCGGTTACTTGTTTAAGTCCGAGAATAATGGTTGTTCGATTTATATGAGTATTATGTTTTATGCACATGCACCTTTGATAGATGGTCTATTCTTATTGAATCTCGATTGTAGTAATACACACATCAACAACATTGAGGCTAAGCGTTTGAAATCAAGCGATAATTTGACCTATATGTGCAGCATCGTCTTGGTCACATTGGGTGAAACGTATGAAGAAACTCCATTCGATGGACTTCTTGAATCACTTGATTTTGAATCACTTGAAAGATGCGAAGCATGTCGATGGGAAAAATGACTAAGAATCCATTTTACGGTATGATGGAGCGAGCTACGGACTTATTGGAAATCATACATACCGATGTGTGTGGGCCAATGAGTGTAGCATCGCGCGGTGGTTATCGTTATGTTCTTACCTTCACGGATGACTTGAGTAGATATGGGTATATCTATTTCATGAAACATAAGTCCGAAACTTTCGAGAAGTTTAAGGAGTTTCAAAGTGAGGTAGAGAATCAACGTAACAAGAAGATTAAATTTCTACGTTCTGATCGTGGAGGTGAATATCTAAGTTACGAGTTTGGCGAGCATTTGAAGAAATGCAGAATACTTTCACAATTGACACCGGGAACACCACAACGTAATGGTGTGTCCGAACTTCGTAATCGAACTCTCTTAGATATGGTTCGTTCTATGATGTCACTTACAGATTTACTGCTGTCATTTTGGGGTTATGCATTAGAAACATCCGCATTCACTTTAAATAGGGCACCATCTAAATCCGTTGAAACGACCGTATGAATTATGGTTTGGGAAGAAACCTAAATTATCGTTCCTTAAAGTTTGGGGATCTGAAGCCTATGTAAAGAAGTTCTGACCGGACAAGCTTGAACCCAAAGAGGAAAATGCGTCTTCATAGGATACAGAAGGAAACTATTGGGTATACCTTCTATCATAGATCCGAAGGCAAAATCTTCGTTGCCAAGAATGGATCCTTTCTAGATAAGGAATTTCTCTCGAAAGAAGTGACTTGGAAGGAAAGTAGAACTCGACGAGGTTGTCGAACCTTCTCTCGAAATTGCGAGT
Organism: Avena longiglumis; assembly: GCA_030063025.1. Classification (NCBI taxonomy): domain Eukaryota; kingdom Viridiplantae; phylum Streptophyta; class Magnoliopsida; order Poales; family Poaceae; genus Avena; species Avena longiglumis. The sequence continues at coordinate 109,802,328 of CP125978.1, forward strand.
AGCCTTGACCGGAAGAAGTTCTGTGGTGCTGCACCAATAAGAGGAAGCTAATGATGGTGATCATGAAACTTGGTTGAAGTTGCTCTGAGCCTCGAAGGTCAACGAGAACTCGAACCACTCCAGTTGGTATGATTCCGTTATGAATGTCATGTTGGTGGACAACACCGATGACCCGAAACATATGAGGAAGCGATAATGAGCCCAGATTCAATAAATGGCAAGAAGCCATGAAATCCGAGATTGGATCCATGTACGAAAACCAAGTATGGACTTTGGTGGACTTCTGGATGGCGGAAGGCTGTCGAGAACAAATAGATTTTCAAGAAGAAAGCAGATCTTGATGGTAATGTTCTTGTCTATAAAGCTCGACTTGTCGCAAAGGGTTTCGACAAATTCAAGGAGTTGACTACGATGAGACTTTCTCACCGTAGCGAAGCTAAAGTCTATGAGGATTATGTTAGCAATGTTGCATATTATGATTATGAGATATGGCGGATGGATGTCAAAGCGGCATTCCTCAATGGAGACATTGATGAAGAGTTGTATATGATGCAACCCAAAGGTTTTGTCGATCCTAAAGATGCTAACAAGGTATGCAAACTTCAACGGTCCATCTATGGATTGAAGCAAGCATCCGAAGTTGGAATCAATGTTTTGATAAGGTAATCAAAAGTTTTGGTTTTATACAAACTTATGGAGAAGCTTGTATTTACAAGAAAGTGAGTGGGAGCTGTAGCATTCTTAATACTATATGTGGATGACATATTGTTGATTGGGAATGATGTAGACCTTCTTAATAGTGTCAAACAATATTTGAATAATAGTTTTTCAATGAAGGATCTTGGCGAAGCGACTTACATATTAGGCATAAAGATTTATAGATATAGATCGAAGCCAAATATCATTGTCACAGAGTACATATTTGGACAAAGTTCTAAAGAAGTTTGGAATGGAAGAAAGCAAGAAAGGGTTCTTGCCCATGTTGCTCAATCGACCTTGAGTAAAACTCAAAGTCCGACATCGGCGAAAGATAGAGAAAGGATGAGTAAGACTCCTATGCCTCACCATAGGATCTCTAATGTATGCCATGCTATGTACTAGACCCGACATTGCATATCTTTATTAGTTTAACTAGCAGATATCAAAGTGATCGAGGTGGATCATTGGACGTGATCAAAAACATCCTTAAGTACTTGAGAAGAACTAAGGATATGGTTCTTTCTTATGGAGGTGATGAACAACTCGTTGTTAATGGTTACCGATGCTAGTTGGAACACGATCCGGATGATTCTAAATCACAATCCGGATCGTATTTATTTTGAATGGTGCAGCGATTGGAGGAGTGCAAAGCAAAGCGTTGTGGCGAGATCTTCAACGAATCGGAATACATGGCTGCCGGAGGCTTCACAAGAAGCGATATGGATGAAAGAGTTCATTACAGCTGGGTGTGGTTCCTAGTCTTGGACCCAATGTCTATCTCTTGTGATAACATGGGCCATAGCCAATCTTGCGCAAGAACCAAGGTCACACAAGAAGTCAAGCATATCAAGCTACGTTTTCACGCTATTCGAGAACATATCCGGGATGGGGATATAAAGATTTGCAAAGTACACAGATCTGAATGTGGCGGATCATTGACTAAACCTCTCAGGGCAAAACATGACCAACACCAAACTGCCATGGGTGTTGGTATATTACCATGTAATCTAGATTAGATGACTCTAGTGCAAGTGGGAGACTGTTGGAGATATGCCTAGAGGCAATAATAAATGTAGTTATTATTATATCTTTGTGTTTATGATAAATGTTTACATTCATGCTATAATAGTATTAACAAGGAAACATTGATACTTGTGTGATTTGTAAACTTAATTTGAAGTCCCTAGTATAGCCTCTATACTTCACTAGCTTGTTGGTTGATTAATGATTGTGGTTTCCTATCATGAACATTGAGATGTTATCAACAACAAGATCATATCGTTAGAGGAGAATTATATGGTGGACATACTCCTATAGATAAGCGTAGCATAAAGATCAAGTCATTTCAATAGTTCAATTGCTATATGCTTCGATATAGTAACCTAATTCCCGACCATGAGATCATGCATATCACCTTTATCGGATGGATGCTTTGATGACATCAAACACCACACGTGAATCGGGTGTGGTTATAAAGGTGGCATTGAGTGTTCGGAAAGTATTGGTTGAGACACATGGATCAAGAGTGGGATTTGTCCATCCATATGACGGATAGATATACTCTGGGCCTCGGTGGAATGTCATCCAATTAGCTTGCAAGCATGTGACTTGGTCACAAGGATCACATATCACGGAGCGAGAAAGAGTACTTATCGAACGTGAGGTTGAACTAGGTATGCGGAGATCTAAGCGATCATAACCTCGGATAAGTAACATATCGTGAGACAAAGGGAAATTGGTATCGTATGTAAGTGGTTCATTCGATCGCAAAGTAATCGTGAGAAATATGTGGAGCCATATGAATTTCCAGATTCCTCTATTGGTTATTGTTCGGAGAAGTGTCTCGATCATGTCCGCATAATTCACGAACCGAGGGAGACACACTTAAGGATTCGACGTTGTTTGAGTAGTTATGGTATTATGAAGAAGACCGAATGTTGTTCGGAGTCTCGAATGGGATCCGGGATATCACGAGGTGATCCGGAATGGTCCGTAGAATAAGATTCATATAAGGAAAGTCCGTTTGAGTTGGAATGATTAGGTGTTTTCATCGGGAATGTTCTAGAAGGTTCGGAATGTCAAGACTCGAGGGAGGTACATGAATGTGTTATATCAAAGTTGGTATGATTGCATCATGTACTAAGTGTCATCGCTGTCGAAATAAAGGGTTAATTCAAATCCTAGTTTGAAAAGTCAAGCGGCTAGTTTGAAAAGTCAAACGCCAGCTTTCGGAAAAAGGAGAAGGAGGATTGGTGGAGGCCGACTTGGGGAGAGTCCCTTGGCGGCAGCGCCTCCAAGGCCGACTTGGGAGGGACTCCTCCCTTGGCCCGCCCTCCCATCTATATAAGGAGGGGCAGGGCTCCCCTCCTAGTACACACAAGTTCCTATCTTCTACCTCCGGTTTAGAGCCGTTTGGGTTTAGAGCTTCTAATTGCTTTAGCCTTCGGTTTAGAGCCTTATAATTGGTTTAGAGATTTCTAATTGGTGTGTCTAATTACTAGACCACTAATAGCCTCTCTCATACTCCACCATACTCGCACCGGCTTAAGGCGAAGCCCTGATTCCTCTACTTAGGTACCACGCCGTTGTCTTCTTAGGAATCGCGAGGAGAGTGCTACAACCTCCGCTTTCTGGAACAAGGAGAGGAAGGTCTTAAAAGTACCGAGCGTGTGACCGATTGAGGGGCTGCGAGCATGGCCGGAAGGATCGTCTACACGATCTTGAGATCGGAAAGAGTACGACTACATCACCCACGAGAATCCTCTCTCGTTAAACGCTTTGGAATCTTCGAGGGTAAGTTATTCCATCGACTCGTTGCTACAATCTAGTAGATAGATCTTGGCTTGTTTGTTTGTATGCGATAGAAAATTTTTGTTTTCCATGCTACGAACCCCTACAGATTCAAATTTTGAATCCCGCCCAACTTACTCGTAGCGCACTAGGTGGTGGTACGCTACGGGTAAGTTGCCCTCTATTTTTTTTCTGCAGGAAAAAAACGGTTTTTTGACCGTAACTTTTTACTCTTTTCGGATTTTAAAATCTAAATAATCTCGTTCTCGTCATTTTGGTATATTATACGATTTTTTTGACATCGTATGCAAAAGTTACGGCCATTTTACCGTGGCATGACTTTTTTTTGCAGAAAAAGTGGAAAATCATGTTTGTTAATTTTCCTAGAAACTATACCACATTACCTACCTACATATGAAATGATTTTATTTTTTGAAGTGTTTATCATTTTTCTTTTATTTTTTAGAAAGCCTAAAAAGACAATCCAATGGGGGGTGTGGGGTGGAGTTGGTGCAGGCCACTTAGCCGTAGGTACTAGGACAGAGTGCCCTACGGCTAAGTTGACCATTCTTTGCAACACACAGCCGTGGCACTGGGCGGTGCCCTCGGCTAAGTTGAACATCCGTAGCGCACCTTGACCTAGTGCGCTACGGGTATGTGTGATGCGGTCACATGTGTCCTGACCCACACATAGGCGTGGCGCACCACCTCCATGTGCACCACGCTTACGGCAGTTAGCCGTAGGGCACCTGTGGGCAGTGCGCCACGCCTATTTTATCCGTGGGGCACCACTAGCACGTGCGTCACGGATGTGTGGATTACCTATAGCCGTTTTCCTAGTAGTGGAACTTAAACCTGGAATAGAACCAATTACAAAAAAACCATATCATATGTCAAGAAAAGAGTTGGTAGAATTGAAAAAGCAAATCGACGAGTTACTAGATAAGAAATTCATACAACCGAGTATCTTGTCATGGGCTGCACCTGTGCTATTTGCAAAGAAAAAGGATGGAAGTGCAAGATTATGTGTGGATTACTAGGGACTGAATGCAGTCACTATAAAAATAAGTATCCATTACCTTGAATTGATGATCTTTTTGATCAGCTGAGGAATGCTAAAGTATTCTCAAAAGTAGATTTAAGATCAGGATACCATCGGTTGAAAATTCGTTTTGAAGATAGACCAAAAACTTCAGATATGGATTATATGAGTTCACTGTGGTGCCTTTTGGATTAACCAATGCACCAGCCTTTTTCATGAACCTTAAGAATAAAGTAATGATGGACTTTTTAGATAAGTTTGTGATAGTCTTTGTAGATGATATTTTAATATATTCAAGTAGCCAAAAAGAACATGAGCAACACCCGAGGCAAGTTCTAGCAAGGTTGAGAGAACACAAGCTATATGCCAAATTTTAAAAGTGTGAGTTTTGGATGAAAGAGATCCCTTTTCTGGGTCATATTATCACAGGAGAGGGAGTTAAAATGGATCCATAAAAAGTAAAAGAAATACTGGAATGGAAGACTCCATCAAATGTAAAAGAGGTTCGGAGTTTCCTGGGATTGGCAAGATATTATAGGAGGTTTATAGAAGTATTTTCAAATATATGTCGACCACTTACTCAATTACTGAAAAGGTATAAAAATTTGAGTGGACGGATAAGTGTGAAAAAGGATTTCAGGAATTGAAGACAAGGTTAAGCACTGCACCAGTTCTAGTATTACCAGACACTGACAAAAGATTTCAAATATATTGTGACGCATCAAAACAAGGATTAGGATGTGTGCTGATGCAAGATGGAAGAGTCATATCCTATGTATCAAGACAACTCCGGCCACATGAAGAAAACTATCCAACTCATGATTTGGAATTAGCAGCAGTGGTGCATGCTTTAAAAATGTGGAGGCATTACTTACTAGGGAATAAGTGTGAATTATTTTCAGATTACAAGAGTCTAAAGTATATTTTTACTTAGCTAGATCTAAACCTTGGACAACGAAGATGGTTGGAATTAATCAAAGATTTTGAGTTAGATGTTCAGCACAAACCTGGTAAGGCCAATGTAGTGTCAGATGCATTGTGCAGAAAATATATCAGAGTACACCAACCATGCAGCAAGATCAACCGGAACTATGGAAAGAATTTTAAAAGTTGAATTTATAAATAATTGAAAAAAGATCACACTACTAAACCGACCCCTGTTCCCCGAAACTTTTTGGGGCGGCGTATGCAAAATAAGCCTCCAAAACTTTAGAAAGACGGCGGATGAGCAACCGCGACACCATTTTGGCATGGCAGCCACCTATACACCATGAAAGGAACGATGCCGACACAAAGTTATGTCATGCTAGGGTGCCGGATAAACCAGCGCTTTATAATACCGTGGTTGGTGAGCAATGGGGTATTTTTTACCGCCGTGAATTTGACTCGACCTACCACACGTCAATGACTAGTGTGGCCCACCACGTCCTAGATTATCCTTCTAAATAGCGCCCTCCACTTCTATCCTGAATCTCCACACTAATTACTCCTCTCCCGAATCTCTAGTGGCATGGGCTATTATGGTCCCTAGCCGGCGGTGATACGTCGTAAACGTATCTAATTTTTTATGCTCCATGCTTGTTTAGTATCAACTTTGTTATGTTTTGTCTACACTTTGAGGTATTTTTATATATTTTCTAGAACTAACCTATTAACAAGATGCCGCAGTGCCAGTTGCCTGTTTTTTGCTGTTTTTGGTTTCAGAAAAGCTAGTAAGGAAATATTATTGAAATTGGACGGGACAAAAGACAAGGACAGCCGAAGGGGGACCACGAGGTGGCCACACCCTAGGGCCGCGTGGCCTAGGGGTGGCGCCACCACAAGGTGTGGGCCCCTCATGCGCCCAACGACCTTGCCCTTTCACCTATAAAAGCACCCTAATGCAGAAACCCTAAGTATCTGATCAAATCTCTATGAAATAGTCTGTAGCCGCCGCCACGATCGTCCCTAGATCGAGGGTATCTGAAGCTCTTCCCGACACCCTGCTTGAGGGGAGAAATCATCCTGGAGTCCTTCTTCATCACCATGCCAACCTCCAGAGTGATGCGTGAGTAGTTCACCCTTGGACTATGGATCCATACAATAGCAAGATGGTTGTTTTTCCTCCTTTGTGTTATCATGTTTAGATCTTGTGAGCTCTGTTCATGATCAAGATCATCTATTTGTAATCATACATGTTGTGTTTGTGGGGATCTGATGGATATTGAGATACTATGTCAGATTGATTATTGATTCTATCATGTCTGTGTTATTTGTGATCTTGCATGCTCTCCGTTGTTAGTGGCTATCTTGGCAAAGTAGATGCTTGCAACTCCAAGAGGGAGTATTTATGCTCGATAGTAGGTTCATGCCTCTAGTAATCTGGGGAAGTGACAGAAATCTCTGAGGTTGTAGATGTGTTGTTGGTACTAGGGAGAAAACAACAATTTTTTGTTCATGGAACAATTGTATTGTTTACTTTACACACATTGCTTAATGCAATTATCTGTTGCTTGCAACTTAATACTGGAAGGGGTTCAAATGATAACCTAAAGGTGGATTATTAGTCATATATTTGCAGTTGGATTACGGTCTATGTATCATGTTGTAATGCCCAATCAAATCTCATAAGAGTCAAGATGTTTAGTATATGAATTATTATGCTTTCTAAATCTTTAAATTGCCCCGCTGTAATTTGTTCACCTAGTGTCAACACCCGGATTTTTAATCCCAGATGCCTGTTATGCCATACATCGCAATCCCAGGATTACCATTTTTGCGAGACATAACAGAATTGGATACCATAGTACATCATCCATTACAAACGATACATAAGTTCTTACACAAATAGGGATCTCATGATCCAGTTCTTAATACAACATCAAGCAGCGGAATACGTAATAATAACGGTAGCATAGGCGAAGCTCCATCTTCGGGGTCACAGGCAATGCTGACGATGGGAGATGATCCTAGTTGTCGTAACCTTCCTGGGGTCCATCCTCCAGGTACTCCTCTTCATAGTCTGGCCATGGGAATAGCCAGGGACAAAGCCATGAGTACTCTTTAAGTACTCGCAAACTAATACTAACAAGTGAAAGGGGTTTTTGATAATAGGACACTAGGCTCTAGGGTTGTTTTGCAAAAGCCAGATTTATCTCTACTAAATCCAGAAGCAACAAATGCTAGTTGAAGTTTTATAACACCTAAATGGGAACTTGTAATTCAGATCACAACTCTGTGGTCAAGTCAAAGTCTCAATTCATTTCACAAGTCATTTTGAAAAGTCTCGACGGAGAACAAGATGGCCACTCCAATCGTCCATAACCCAGACGCGGCTATTCAATAGTTCGACACTCTACAGAAATTGTACACTTTCACCACAACATTCGATACATCCGTCAGGAACAAATCCTGAATTCACCAATATCAGTATGCGGATAATCAATCCTAACCTTTCAATTACACGCCCTAGTATAAGCACCTCTCCTGTGAGTTTGGCCTCCCAACCATGACCAATGTCATCTTGCACTGCATGTGGACAATCTTCACAAGGTAGCCTCAGCTCAGACCTTGGCCGTGAGGGAACTAATACTAAGGTATATAAGTTTCCAGTCAAGCCCTACCCAATTCTCGGGTATTGTGGTTGTCAGATAAAATTGGAATGGTATCGCATCCAGACAACCATCAGTTTTATAAAGGGCTAAGGCTCATGCCTCAACATTTTCATCACCAAAATCATCAGGTGTTCGGAAACACATGTCCAAAACATTTCAATAGAATGATTCATCATTCCAAGGTTTTCATAACCATTTTTCCACCAAGTATTCCCATCTAAAATTTGATCAAGTTTTATGCTTAGCACTAGCATCTACAAGTGGGGGTAAGCAATTTAATGAGGGGTGGTAAACTAGTGGAGTTCTAACTAAGTTCAATCTCATGCCTTAAGATGACATCAAGACTATCTAGCTTAGGACAAATTTTATGCTCTTTATGCAACCTTCACATATCTTTCTAGTATCTACCATTCATTTAGGTAAAATCTAAGTAAGAGCTTTGATAAAGAAATAAAGTATAAATCTTGTAGGTAAAACTAGGAATGGTTTATCAAGTGGTTATGATCATATATGCTTAAGGCATATAGTTGGCATGGTAACAAGCAAGTATTGGCTTGCATAGGTATAGTATCAGCTTGCTAAATTGCAAGCGTTAGCTTGCACATTCAACTAGTAGTATTAGGCTTGCTAAAGTAGAGTATCTTGCAAGTTTTAGCTTGCCTTGTGCAGAGCAGTGGTTGAAGTTCTCATCGGCTTCTTCTTCGTAGAATCCTCCTTCCTCCTCGTATCCTTGGTCGGTACTAGCGTCTATGAAAAATACGAGGTACACAATCCCCAAACAATACATAAATACTTGCATTCATCACACACAAGGGTCCTATAGATGATCTAACATCATCTCTAATCATTACAAGATTAAGGCTTGGTTTAATTCCTTTTATTTTTAGAAAAGTAATTTCTACTCATTGAAAAACTACTTAAGATTTAATATTCTCCAAACCAAACATGGGATCATGTTGACACATGTCATCGCCACATATTTTAGTCCATGGGAATATGAATTAAAGTGGTGTCACAATTTAATAAGGTTTTACCCTTTTATTTTAATTAAATAAAGTGACTAGAAATGCCTATGGGCATTCTTTTATTACTTGAACATTATTTCTGCAAGTAAACCTATATATTTTTATATATTCTGAAAGGTATGGTTAAATTTGATTTTTGAGAGTTGGAATCAACTCAAAAGCTATTATGGTTTAAATTTGAAAAATGTTTGAATGCATAAAAGCTTCTGCCTTGTTATTTTTACCATGGGTAATCTATAGATCCAAATGACTTGAATCCAACGGGATTGGATTCAGCATTCCCAGACCTTTCTAACAAAATTTGTTTCATTCAATTTGGTGCACTAAATCGATCTGGGTTGATTTTTGAAGTTGGGTACAGAAGTGAGTTTGAAATAAAATAGAAAAGGTTTAATTCAAATAACTGGGCTCAAGGAAAGGTTAACGGCCGCCTGCTAAGCGCTTCCTGGCTGCTTAAGTGGTTGTCCCCACTCCGCGAGACAGGGTGCGGTGCACGGGCAACATGGGACGTTCGATCCGTTCTAATCCAACGGTGGGAGTCATCGTCGACGTTGAGCAACGCCGCGAGACGAAACTAGCGGCCCGTGGGGTTGCTGGGGATCACCGGGTGCAAAGTAGGTCGGCGAGGGCGAACGACGAAGTCGACGACGGAGAATCTCCTGTACCGTGGCTCCTCGGGCGGCTCAATCTGGCTCCCTTCTTCTCCAGAGGCGGCGGTCGTGAAATTCGGTGATGCGCCGCCGCCTTGCTCGAGAATGGTGGCACGATCGGTGATGGGAGGAGTAGAATGGTGTGAAGAATTGAGCGGGTGGCCTCTATTTATAGTCGGCGAGGGACCCACGGGCGCACGGTGAGCTTGTCGGCGATGGTACAGCGTGGCTACTGGCATAGGCGAAGGTAGGGCGGTGCGGTGTTCCCTGGTGAAGCTCAACGGCATGGTCACGCGGCGTGGGCGGTGTGGTCTGAACACGACGCTCTGCTGCAGGCGGCATCTTCGACGGCGGTGGCGCGTGCGTGATGGGGCGTGACGGGATGTCTGGCGGTCTCGGTCGGTGGTGATCGTATGCACGCTGCGAGGCGCGTCTGTGGGCTTCGGTCGAGGGTGGCGCACGCTCGGCATGGTCGCTGGCGGTCTGGGCACGGTTCGTGCGTGTGGTACAGGGGTTGGCAAGGTTCGAGCGGTGGAAAGGGAGTGGCGGTGGACGGTGGGCTGCCTCCCAGACATGCTGGCTAGGCTTGTTTCTCCTCCTAGCTTGCTGTCGACGTGGGGGTGACAATGGTGCATTCGGCCTACTCACCATTGATGGCATTGCCAAGCTTACAGTGGTGATAGTGATTAGTTAAGGTTGTTAGATGATCTACTAAGGCTAGTGGTGCCCAGAGAGGGAACAAGTTAGGCTCAAAACACTGCACACTATAGTGTTTTGATTTTGTTTGATTTGTGTCTGCAATGTATTTGATGAAATGGCCGCATAAAATCAAGTTTTGAATTTTGCAAAGATTTTTGGTGGGTGTGATAGATTGGTGCTAGTGAGTCTGCAGATGCTTGGGTTTTGAAAGTTTAGCTTGTTTGAGTGGTTTTTGAAAAAGTGGGATCTGCCCATATGATAAAGATTCAATTTTGAATTGTCATTTACACTATGCATTTGAAAGTTTCTGGATGATCACAAAGTGGTCCTTGATACTTTGTTATGAGTACAATCAAGGGGTGCAAAGATCCAGAAAAGTTTCTGTTAGGTTCTAAAAGTTTGAGACAGCCAAAGTAGGCATGGGAGTTAAATTGGTCAAAATGACCATTCCCTTATTTTATTTGTTTGATTTACTTGTCTTTAGGAAAAGTTTGGGAAATGTTTTAGATGATGTTTATTTCACCTTAGAAACATTTCACAAGCAAAGAAACACACAAACAAGGTGGTACAAAAGAATTTCAAATTAAATGCATACACATATGCATGCTTTCATAATTTTATTTAGAAAAGTTTTTGTTAACCCTAATTTTGATGATTAGAGATTGATGATCCAAGATTAGTATTTTTGGGATGTTACAAACCTTCCCCCCTTAAACAAAATCTCGTCCCGAGATTTGAAAAAGGACGAAAAGATTACCTAGGATTTGAAGAGATCGGGAAACTCCGTCCTGATGTGATCTTCGCGCTCCCAGGTAGCTTCCTCTTCTGTGTGGTTTCTCCACTGAATCTTGAGAAACTTGATGCTTCGGGTTCGGGTAGTTCGAAAAGCTTCTTCCAAAATACGTATGGGTACTTCGGGATAGGTCAGGTCATCGTTGATCTCTATGGTCCGGTGATCGATATTTTTGAACACTTCGGTCTTCTCGGGGACTTCGAGACGCTTGCGAAGTAACGAGATATGGAACACATTGTGCACGGCTGACATCTCTTCAGGTACTTCCAATTGATACGATACTTCTCCTCGACGGTTAAGAATCTTGAAAGGTTCGATATATCTAGGGGCTAACTTTCCTTTGAGTTGGAAATGCTGCATTCCCTTCAATGGCGACACTTCCAGATAAACAAAATCTCCTATGTTAAAGGCGAGGTCTCGACGCCTCTCTTGTCGCCAGAACTCTTCCGGGATTGGGCGGTCTTGAGGTGCTCACGAATCTTGTGAACCTTCTCTTACGCTTCTCGAGGATGTCGGGTCCAAAATCGACTCTCTCCTACTTCCGATTCAAAGGGGTGCGACACTTTCTTCCGTACATGAATTCAAATGGGGCCATTTGCAAACTGGCTTGATAACTGTTGTTGTATGAGAATTCTGCAAACGGCAGACAGTCTTCCCACTTGGCTCCATATTCTAACACACATGCTCTCAGCATATCTTCGATTATTTGGTTTACTCGCTCCGTTTGTCCGTCGGGCTGAGGGTGATACGCGGTGCTGAAATCTAAGCGGGTTCCTAAACCTTCTTGAAATTTCTTCCCGAATCTCGAGGTAAACTGAGTTCCTCTATCCGATACGATGTTCTTGGGGAATCCGTGCAAACTGACGATTCTAGCTATGTACAACTCTGCTAGCTTCGAACTCTGATATGTGGTCTTGATGGGTAAGAAATGGGCGACTTTGGACAATCTATCCACTATGAACCAGATAGAGTCATTTCCCCTACTAGAAGTAGGTAGTCCAGTGATAAAGTCCATTCCAACAGAATCCCATTTCCATTCCGAAATCTGTAAGGGTTGCAACAATCCAGCGGGTCTTTGATGTCCTGCCTTGACTCGCTGACGAATATCACACTTGGCGATATAGCTTCCGATTTCTCTTTTCATCTTATGCCACCAAAATTGCTCTTTCAAATCTTGATACATCTTAGTTCCTCCGGGATGGATAGAATAAAGAGTATCATGAGCCTCCTTCAAGATAACTTCTTTCAACTCAGAATTTGCTGGTACACAAAGGCGTCCTTTGTACCACAAAACTCCTTCTTCGTCCTCGGTGAATCCGGGTACTTTGCCTGTACCGATACGACTTGATTCCGTCAATACTGGCATTTCCCTTCTGCGCCTCTTTAATCTGACTGATCAAAGTGGGATGGAGTTCTATGCTAGCCAAAAATCCTTCACTTACTAATTCTATTTGAAAATCTTCCAACTCTTTGTGCAGACTTGGTTTCTCCTTCAAAATCATGGAGTTCAAGCGGCACGACAATCTGCTAAGGGCATCGGCTACCACGTTGGCTTTACCAGGGTGATAGTGAATGTCCAGGTCGTAATCCTTGATTAGCTCAATCCATCTTCTCTGCCTCATATTTAGCTCCTTCTGAGTGAATATATACTTTAGGCTCTTGTGATCCGTATAGATCTCACAACGGTTTCCCATCAGGTAATGTCTCCATGTTTTCAGGGCTAGAACTACGGCTGCGAGTTCGAGGTCATGGGTTGGGTAGTTTTGCTCATGCTGCTTCAGTTGTCGAGATAGATATGATATAACTTTGCCTTCTTGCATTATCACACATCCGAGACCGATCTTGGATGCGTCACAATACACATCGAAAGGCTTCGTGATATCTGGCATGATCAAGATTGGGGCTGAAATCAATCTCCTCTTGACTTCTTGAAAACTCGCTTCACACTTGTCGGTCCATTCAAACTTCTTGTCCTTCTTCAGCAATTGGGTCATGGGTCTGGTGATACTCGAGAATCCTTCTACGAATTTGCGGTAATATCCCGCCAATCCGAGAAATGCACGAACTTGGGTTTGAGTGGTTGGGGCTTGCCAATCTTCTGCATCTTTTACTTTTGCAGGGTCAACGGCAATTCCTCCGGCTGATACAATGTGACCGAGGAATCCTACCTCTTGTAACCAGAATTCACATTTGCTAAACTTTGCATACAGCTGATTCTCTCTAAGGGTTCCAAGAATGGTCCTTAGGTGTAGCTCATGTTCTTCTTCTGATTTGGAATAAATCAGAATGTCATCGATGAAAACAACGACAAACTTATCCAGGAAGTCCATAAAAATCTTATTCATGAGATTCATGAAATAAGCGGGGGCATTGGTTAATCCAAAAGACATGACTGTATACTCGTACAATCCGTATCTGGTGGTAAAGGTAGTCTTTGGAATATCCTCTGCACGAATTTTGAGTTGATGATAGCCAGTTCTAAGATCAATCTTAGAAAACACTTTGGCACCGGTCAACTGATCAAACAAATCTTCTATCTTGGGCAAGGCGTACTTGTTCTTGATAGTGACATCATTCAATTTCCGATAATCCGTACACAAACGGTTACTTCCATCCTTCTTGTCCACAAACAAGACATGTGACCTCCAAGGTGACACACTTGGTTGAATCAATCCAATTTCCAACATGGAATCCAGTTGCTTCCTCAATTCTGCGAGTTCTGACGGGTTCATACTATATGGTCTCTGGGCTATGGGTCCGGTTCTAGGAATTAGTTCGATGATAAACTCGATATCCTGATCTGGGGGCATACCGGGCAAAACATCTGGAAATACATCGGGGTATTCACAGACTATCCGGACTTGGTCAATGGTAGGTTGGGCTATACTCTTGTTGCATTTGAATTGGCAAGTTAAGGTTTCAGATATATGCTCGACTGATATTCCGGCGGTACTGGTCATGGTTATGGCTTTCTCGGCACAGTCAATCAATCCTTTATGTTTGGACATCCAATCCATTCCTAGTACTACTTCCAAACCTTTAGTTCTGAGTACTATCAGATTTGCATAAAAATCTATGCCATGGATTCGGATAGGGACGGCTTTGCAAATTTTCCTAGCCTTAGTGGTTGATCCGGGAATTTCAACAATCATAACATGCTTCAGTTTGGTTGGTTGAATTTTACTAGTGCATGCAAATTCTTCGGTGACAAATGAATGCGATGCACCAGAATCAAACAACACTGTTGCAAGTACTGAATTAACAGAAAACATACCCAGCACGACGTATGGCGCTTCCTGAGCTTCTTCAGCATGCATGAGAAAAAGACGGCCGTTGCGGTTGAGTGAATTCCCTGGGGCAAATCTCCTTCCTGACTGAACACGACGCTGCTGCTGAGCTGGGGCATTGGCATTGGGGGCTGTAGCATTCTTCTTGTTGGGGCACTCGTTGGAATAGTGGCCTTTACTTTCATAGTCACAACAGGTCACTTGCGACTTGTCCTTGGCTGCTACAGGCAATCGTTGCTTCCAGTCCTCGGGGCAGTGTTGGTGTTGGTGGTAGTACTATTGTTGTTGAACTTGGGTGGGGCACGATTGAAATTGCTAGCGTTGCCAGGGTTGTTGTGATTTCCTCCGGGCCTAGGGTTTCCAGCTGGGATAGGTGACGGTTCATCGGGGTCTGTTGGTTCTTGGGGCAAATCTCGGAGATGGGTTGGCGATACTTTGGGGTCCGATGGGTTCTGGTTGATGCATCATGACGCTTGTGGTTCTCATTGGCTTGGTTGATCTTTCCTTCCATCCGGATAGCGAGTCGACAAGGGCTTCAATATCGAAAAGGGATATTGACTAACACCGCTCGCATCTCATCATGCAGACCATTCAAGAATCTCTCTTTCTTCTTGGCTTCGGTGTCAATCTCATCCGGGGCATACCTAGCTAATGACAATAATTTGTCACGGTATTCCACTACAGTCATCCTTCCTTGCTTCAGCTCTCTGAACTCGTCTCTCATTCTCTTGATCAAACCCGGTGGCACATGGGTTCTGCTAAACTTCACCTTGAATTCCTCCTGTCATCATCCGCCTCCGTCATTGCGCGAACACTGTTCCACCATGCCCTGGCATCTCTGGCTAGATAGTGGGTGGCGAACAGAACTTTCTCGTTGGCTTCTACTCTGGCAACTTCTAGGTTATTCTCCATGGTTTGCAGCCAATCATTGGCGTCTAGGGGTTCTTCGGACTTAGTGAAAACAGGTGGGTTGGTATTCTGGAAATTCTTGAGATTAGATCCATGGTTGTCCTGATTTCCATGGCCTTGGTTGTTGTGGGCTAGCTGGGCTATCTGTTGAAGTGTGTCTAGGATGGCTTGATGTTCGGCTCTTTTAGCTTCGCGGTCAGAAGTCAACATTTGCAGTATCTGCAACATCAGGTCCGGGGATGAACCACTTCCTCCACGTGGCATCTGAAGATTGAGATAGATCATGAGAAAAGAGGGGAATTTCTAAAGTTTTGGGTCTTTGAAAAAAATTTAAAGTTTGACTCAGATTTTCTAGCAACTTGCTTTTTCATTCATTCATTCATTCATTCATAGCACACGATACAACACACACCACAACAAGGAAAAGCAGATGGTTTTAAGAACCATTCTGGAAACTACGATACAGTGGGACCGAATACTACTCACTACGCTAGTGCTCAAGTGCTACTACTCCTTGGAATCTGTGGCTTCATCATCATCGATGAAGGCGAAATCGTCCTCATCGGTGAAGAAATCCATAGCCTGATCCTCCAGAAAATCATCATCATCGCTGAGATAGGAGTAGGGGTCTCCACGAAGATCCTCTCCGGCATTCTCCCTTTCCTCCAACTGCATGTCTCTCTCGTGGATGGTCTCCTCCAAAGATGAGATGCGGTGGCGAAGACGGGCAATGATGCGCTCCTTCTTGTCGAGCTAACGGCGGCGAGACTTGCGATCCTTTGCTATAATGGCGATGGTT
The DNA here is from genome assembly GCA_030063025.1 of Avena longiglumis. Taxonomy (NCBI): domain Eukaryota; kingdom Viridiplantae; phylum Streptophyta; class Magnoliopsida; order Poales; family Poaceae; genus Avena; species Avena longiglumis. The sequence continues at coordinate 109,818,614 of CP125978.1, forward strand.
TGATCCTTCGTCTTGATGATGGCAGACTTGTGGTTGCAGTAGTCACGGCAGTTGTCCAACTCTTGCTGACGATCGTACATCATGAAGCTAAGGTGGTCCAATTGAGTTTTCAGCTCGGGGTGGTATGGGGCTTCTAGTGGTTGTCCATTTGCATCACGCCTTGGGCAAAACTCAAAGCGAGTACCCTTGATCTGATTGATGCTCTGCCCACATAGACGAGAAAGAGCTTCCTGCATTGCTCTGGCAAGTCCATCGAGCCAGTTGTTTTCCCTCAAGGTAAACTGAATTCCTCCGCATGGGAGGTTCAATCTTTCCTGAGACTTGCAACAATTAGCCACTGCAGGTCTTCTCCTCCTTGATCATTGAGCTGAGCTCGAAGAACTCAAGTGCGACGCCCGGAAGCTCCGAAAGCTGGTCCAAATCCCTCTCAAAGATAAGGTCTCCCCCATTTCCCAACTGATAAAACTTGTTGTACTTCACTTCCATCTATAATAATATAGGATGAGTAAGTTAGTAGAGTGATCAAGTGTGTCAAAATTTTATGTATTTACAAGATTTTTTGAGGAACATTAATTTTCATGAAAGAATCAAAGGGATAAGAATGAGAATAAGTTTTTGTAAATATTTGTTTTCGTTGGTTTTGGAAACTAAGTTTTTGATTCAAACGTCCAATCTAACTAGGGTATCCTATGGTCAGGATAGCTCTAATACCAACTTGTCAACACCCGGATTTTTAATCCCAGATGCTTGTTATGCCATACATCGCAATCCCAGGATTACCATTTTTGCGAGACATAACAGAATTGGATACCATAGTACATCATCCATTACAAACGGTACATAAGTTCTTACACAAATAGGGATCTCATGATCCAGTTCTTAATACAACATCAAGCAGCGGAATACGTAATAATAACGGTAGCGTAGGCGAAGCTCCATATTCGGGGTCACAGGCAATGCTGACGATGGGAGATGATCCTAGTTGTCGTAACCTTCCTGGGGTCCATCCTCCAGGTACTCCTCTTCATAGTCTGGCCATAGGAATAGCCAGGGACAAAGCCATGAGTACTCTTTAAGTACTCGCAAACTAATACTAACAAGTGAAAGGGGTTTTTGATAATAGGACACTAGGCTCTAGGGTTGTTTTGCAAAAGCCATATTTATCTCTACTAAATCCGTACAAACAAATGCTAGTTGAAGTTTTATAACACCTAAATGGGAACTTGTAATTCAGATCACAACCCTTGTGGTCAAGTCAAAGTCTCAATTCATTTCACAAGTCATTTTGAAAAGTCATACGGGGAACAGATGGCCACCAATCTGCCTATAATCATGACGCGCTATTCAATAGTTTGACACTCTGCAGAGATTGTACACTTTCACCACAACATTCGATACATCCGTCAGAATAAATCCTGAATTCACCATACTCGGATATGGATAATCAATCCTAACCTTTCAATTACACGCCCTAGTATAAGCACCTCTCCTGTGAGTTTGGCCTCCCAACCATGACCAACTGTCATCTTGGGTACTGCACAGGTGGACAATCTTCACAAGGTAGCCTCAGCTCAGACCTTGGCCGTGAGGGAACTAATACTAAGGTATATAAGTTTCCAGTCAAGCCCTACCCAATTCTCGGGTATTGTGGTTGTCAGATAAAATTGGAATGGTATCGCATCCAGACAACCATCAGTTTTATAAAGGGCTAAGGCTCATGCCTCAACATTTTCATCACCAAAATCATCAGGTGTTCGGAAACACATGTCCAATACATTTCAATAGAATGATTCATCATTCCAAGGTTTTCATAACCATTTTTCCGCCAAGTATTCCCATCTAAAAGTTGATCAAGTTTTATGCTTAGCACTAGCATCTACAAGTGGGGGTAAGCAATTTAATGAGGGGTGGTAAACTAGTGGAGTTCTAACTAAGTTCAATCTCATGCCTTAAGATGACATCAAGACTATCTATCTTAGGACAAATTTTATGCTCTTTATGCAACCTTCACATATCTTTCTAGTATCTACCATTCATTTAGGTAAAATCTAAGTAAGAGCTTTGATAAAGAAATAAAGTATAAAGCTTGTAGGTAAAACTAGGAATGGTTTATCAAGTGGTTATGATCATATATGCTTAAGGCATATAGTTGGCATGGTAACAAGCAAGTATTGGCTTGCATAGGTATAGTATCAGCTTGCTAAATTGCAAGATGTTAGCTTACACATTCAACTAGTAGTATTAGGCTTGCTAAAGTAGAGTATCTTGCAAGTTTTAGCTTGCCTTATGCAGAGAAGTGGTTGAAGTTCTCCTCGGCTTCTTCTTCGTAGAATCCTCCTTCCTCCTCGTATCCTTGGTCGGTACTAGCGTCTATGAATAAATACGAGGTACACAATCACCAAACAATACTTAACTACTTGCATTCATCACACACAAGGGTCCTATAGATGATCTAACATCATCTCTAATCATTACAAGATTAAGGCTTGGTTTAATTCCTTTTATTTTTAGAAAAGTAATTTCTACTCATTGAAAAACTACTTAAGATTTAATATTCTCCAAACCAAACATGGGATCATGTTGACACATGTTATCACCACATATTTTAGTCCATGGGAATATGAATTAAAGTGGTGTCACAATTTAATAAGGTTTTACCCTTTTATTTTAATTAAATAAAGTGACTAGAAATGCCTATGGGCATTCTTTTATTACTTGAACATTATTTCTGCAAGTAAACCTATATATTTTTATATATTCTGAAAGGTATGGTTAAATGTTATTTTTGAGAGTTGGAATAAACTCAAAAGCTATTATGGTTTAAATTTGAAAAATGTTTGAATGCATAAAAGCTTCTGCCTTGTTATTTTTACCATGGGGATCTATAGATCCAAATGACTTGAATCCAACGGGCTTGGATTCAGCATTCACAGACCTTTCTAACAAAATTTGTTTCATTCAATTTGGTGCACTGAATCGATCTGGGTTGATTTTTGAAGTTGGGTACACAAGTGCGTTTGAAATAAAATAGAAAAGGTTTAATTCAAATAACTGGGTTGCGCGGGAAAGGTTAACGGGCCGGCCTGCTAAGCGTAGCGCTTCCGCGGGCTGCTTAAGTGGTTGTCCCCACTCGTCAGTGAGACAGGGGGTGCGAAGCGGTACGGAGCAACGTGGGACGTTCGATCTGGTTCTAATCCAACGGCTGGGAGTCATCGTCGATATTGAGCAACGCCGGCGAGACAGAAACCTAGCGCGACCTGTGGGGATTGCTGGGGGCTCACCGGGGTGCAGGCGAGGGTCGGCGAGGCGGGCGAACGACGAAGTCGACGACGGCGAATCTCCTGGTACCGGTGGCTCCTCCTGGGGCGGCTCCAATCGCTGGCTCCCTTCTTCTCCAGAGGCGGCGGGCTCCGGTGAAATTCCGGCGATGCGCTGCTCGCCTTGCTCCGGGAACGGTGTGGCACGATCAGTGATGGGAGGGGAGTAGAATGGTGTGAAGAATTCGAGCGGGGGTGGCCTCTATTTATAGTCGAGCGAGGGGACCAACGGGGCGCGCGGTGAGCTCATTGGGGGCGATGGTACAGGCGGATATTGGCATGGGCGAAGGTAGGGGCAGTGCGGTGTTCCCTGGCGATGCTCAAGGACATGGTATCGAGGCGTGGGGTGGTGCGGCTTGGTCTGGAACACGCGACGCTCTGCGCGGCAGAGGCGGCGTCTTCGACGGCGAGCGGTGGCTGTGCGTGATGGGGCAGCGAACGGGGATGTCTGGCGGTCTCCTGGGTCGGTGGTGATCGTATATGCACGCGGCGAGGGCGGCGCGCGGTTTGTGGGCTTCGATCGAGGGTGGCGCTCTGGCGCACGCTCGGCATGGTCGCTGGCGGTCGGGCGTCTGCGTGGTCCAGTGGCTGGCAGGGTTCGAGCGCTGGACAGGGAGTGGCGGTGGACGGTGGGCTGCCTCCCAGACATGCTGGCTAGGCTTGTTTCTCCTCCTAGCTTGCTGTCGACATGGGGGTGACAATGGTGCATTCGGCCTGCTCACCATTGATGGCATTGCCAAGCTTACAGTGGTGCTAGTGATTAGTTAAGGTTGTTAGATGATCTACTAAGGCTAGTGGTGCCCAGAGAGGGAACAAGTTAGGCTCAAAACACTGCACACTATAGTGTTTTGATTTTGTTTGATTTGTGTCTGCAATGTGTTTGATGAAATGGCCGCATGAAATCAAGTTTTTAATTTTGCAAAGATTTTTGGTGGGTGTGCTAGATTGGTGCTGGTGAGTCTGCAGATGCTTGGGTTTTGAAAGTTGAGCTTGGTTGAGTGGTTTTTGAAAAAGTGGGATCTTCCCATATGATAAAGATTCAATTTTGAATTGTCATTTAAACTATGCATTTGAAAGTTTCTGGATGATCACAAAGTGGGCCTTGATACTTTGTTATGAGTACAATCAAGGGGTGCAAAGATCCAGAAAAGTTTCTGTTAGGTTCTGAAAGTTTGAGACAGCCAAAGTAGGCATGGGAGTTAAATTGGTCAAAATGACCATTCCCTTATTTTATTTGTTTTGATTTACTTGTCTTTAGGAAAAGTTTGGGAAATGTTTTGGATGATGTTTATTTCACCTTAGAAACATTTCACAAGCAAAGAAACACACAAAAAAGGTGGTACAAAAGAATTTCAAATTAAATGCATACACATATGCATGCTTTCATAATTTTATTTAGAAAAGTTTTTGTTAACCTAATTTTGATGATTAGAGTTTGATGATCCAAGATTAGTATTTTTGGGATGTTACACCCAGTATATTATCTATCTTAAGGACAACACCTCTAGTGAACTATGGACCCCGGTCCAATCTTTATCATTGATACATCATCTATTGTTACCATCTACTTTCTACACACAACTACTATCTTCCACAATCCACACTATACGTTTAATCCTTTGTTTTCAGCAAACCGGTGAGATTGACAACCTCATTGTACGTTGGGATAAAGTTTTGAGTTTTCGTTGTACAATTTCCAAGTTGTTAGCGACACCTTGGAGTTGTTTCCTTACTCCTACTGGTTCCATAACCTTGGTTTCATAATTGAGAGAAAACTTCCCGCTGTGCTCTTCACACCTTCCTCTTGGGGTTTCCCAATGAGGCTCTAAAGTGAATTGAGCCACATCAAGATCTTTTCTAGAGCCGTTGCCGGGGAGTTAAGGACAACTTCAATCTCTTCCTCCTCGTCAATCACCTTTCAGGGAGAAAGAAGATTCTCGCAAGGGGAGTCTCTCACAACCATTCTCTTTACTTTGTTTTTGTTTTGCTTAGTTTCTTTTTATTTGTTTTGCTTGTTTCTTTCTTTCAAAAAAATACAAAAAACTTTGTTTTGTTTGGTTTTTTTTCTTTTCAAAAACACAAAAAAATTAGTTCCTACTTCAACTTGATTCCATGTCTAGTGTTGCTCCAATCACTATGTCACTTGTGGAAATGATCTTTACTTTCAAACAAGGAATTTAAGAGATTTTCAAACAAGGAAATGATCTTCACTATGTCACTTGGTCTAGAATTTCTGATTCACATGAAAAAACTGAGCCTAAAATGACTCTAGGCCTATTTCTTAGTAGCTTCTACTATGGTCTTACTCTTTGTTATAGATATGCTTTGGATGTTGTAGTAGGGGGAGATTTTCTCCATTGTAATGAGGATGAAGCTTTGAATGCAATAAAGAAATTGATTGCAACATATAATTTGCCTAGAAAGTCTGATTCTTCTTTCATAAACATTTATGCTAGGTTAAACACTCTTGAGACCAATACTTCTAGTTTAAAAGATTGCTATAACATGCTTAGAGAGCATCATGATTATGTTCCAATAAATTCCGAACCTTCAAAATGGTTTCCTATAGTAAAAGTTATTATAAATAATGAGACTTTTGATGCTCGTTGTGATATCATGTCTGAATTTTGTCTTATGCCTAAAGATATCTATGAATCTTTGAATCTTTGGGGACTTTCTGAAGGAGGAGAATAAATATCTCTTACCAATAATTCAACTATATTACCCATTGGAATAGCTGAAGGAGTGTTTACAAAGATCTTAGGGAAAGTGGTGTCTACTGATTATCTTGTTATTGAATATGTAGGAAAAGGACAAATTACACTTGGAAGATCCCTACTGAAACTCCTTGGAGCAATAATAGATGTGGGAAAAGGCATTACGCATTTTGCTTATCCAACAAGCAATCATACGTTCACTAAAGATAGGAGTACAGGTAAGAAAGTTAGAGGCAAGAAATTTGATGTTAATGCTTCTTCATTTGAAAATACTTGATTCTTGCTTACTGTGCCTAACTTAAAGGCGTTAAAGAAAAGAACTAATTGGGAAATAACCCAAATTTCATTAGATTTTTATTTTGTTGAGTCTTGGAAGTTATTACTTATGTAATAACCTCTCCTTATATTTTTTGTGTGGTTTTTGTGCCAAGAATAACCTCTAATGAGAGAGAAGTAAGATTTGGAGAAGTTGCTGTCCCAAAACAGATTTGTGTGCTTCACTGTAAACATTCGTGAAAAATACCTATATGTTGGATTGAGCTATAATTTTCTAAGTTTATGCCCTAGGTTGTTATATAACTTTCATTAGTTCAACACTTTTTGATTTAAGCAACGGAAGGACTTTGAAAAAATCGGTTTCTACCTACTTGTCTGTTTTGACAGATTTCTACCATTATTTTCATTTGCCTCTTAATCGGTTTATTTTTGAGTTCTTATTGATCACCTGAGCTTTTAAAAGGAATTGCTATAGTAGCTTGTGTTGAAACTAAACCCAAAGGCCTATTATCTTGAATACACTAATGTTGCTAATGAAGACTATGAAGTTTTGTATGAAGGAAATTTTCAAGTGTAGGGGAAGAATGATGTGATGAGATGAAGAATGGAGAAAAGCTCAAGCTCGGGGATGCCACCCCGTGTCACCCCAAGAAATATTCAAGAGGTACAAGCGTTAAAGCTTGGGGATGCGCAAGGCATCCCCTTCTTCATCAATAAAAATCTTAGGTCTCTTTGTAGACACTTCGTTTTTATTGTTTCATGCACTGTTGTGTTGTTCTTGGAGCATCTTAGTTTTCGTTTTTGGTTTTATTTTTTTTTTGGTTTTCTGAATAAATTAGTTGGACCCCTGCTTTTGCACTTTTGTTTCAAATAAGTTGATTGGTGTTGGAAAAGAGTAGAAAGTTTCATGCTTATAGTGGTACAAAAGGGAGCTTGTTTTGACTGTGGCTTAGACTTTATCATGTCATGCTAAATGTTTCTTTGACCTTATGCTTAGTGATTATTGTTATAGCATGACTTGTTCCAAACAATTGAGATTGCTTAATGTGCCTTGAAAGAATCATGCGTTGTTTTAGCATACAAAAGCATAATATTGTGGTATTCTCCTTTGATACTTTGTTTGGGTTGACTTGGCACATGCTTACACCATGTTAAGACTATGAACCAGTCACCCTAGCCTCTATGATCATTTATTTTTGACTTGTGATACCACTTTATGCTTTAATTGATAATGTTTTATTGCTTTGCATGATTATGGCCATTATTGCTCTCTTAGTTGGTTGCTCCCAGTCTTTTGCTAGCCTCCACTTGTACTGAGTAAGCTCTACTCATGCATCCAACTCCCAAGAAACCAAGTTATTCCAAAGATTCCACTATAAATTCCTATGCATGGTGTGTTACACCATTCCAAGTATATTCATGTTTTTTATCTATCTTCCAAATTAAACTTGTTATGAGAAAATTAGTGGTTAAAGCTCTCACAAACTTGATGGCACACTTTACTTTCTTGCAGCTAATAAGCTTGAACCATTGTGTCATCTATGTTTTATATGCTTGCACTTATAAGTTGGGAATTAGCAGAACCATGCTGTCATGGGGAACGCTTTCAACACCTGTACATATTACCCAATTGATATCCTGGTCTTTTGTTTATGGATCTCGGCGGTGTGAAATAAAAGGGGAGCTTGTAAGTCCATGGAGTATTGTATATGTGTTAGAGAAACGCCTTGGCGGCTAGCCTAAGCCATGCCTAATCATGGTGGAAACTTGCAGCATAACCATAGTGAGCAATCTGTGAAGCATCCTCAGTAAAAAGCTATGCAAATAGCAAATAAAAAGATTGCTGAGATACTCACTGTTTGTTGCCTTGTCATTTTAATATGGGATAGCTCCTGTGTCATGGGGCAAGGGGTACCCCGTTGGTGGTTCTCTATGATACACATATACTTACAATGACAAGAAATTGCTTGTGACTAAAGTTGAGTAGCATGAGGAACGACCCTCGTACTCAAGGGACTTGAGATTGCCAACTTATGATTTGTCAATCATATACTCCATATTTGTTTTACTTTAACCTTAAGCACTTCAAGATGCTTATGATAGGGGCAATGAGAGCTAAAAGCTAATCAGTACCATAATTTTTGGAAGCTCTTTATGAAACTTGAAATCCCTGCTTCCCTTTGTGAAGGGCCTTTCTTCTTACTTTTATGTTGAGTCTCCAGCTTCGATCTTTATGCACCAATTAAGAGAGCATAGTTTCATTCTTAGTTTTATGTGCATTGTCCCAAAACTTATTGATTGATTCATAATGTTGATATTGCTTGTTCTTGAACTGTTTGTATCTAGTCACCCTTATGAACTTTGAAGGTGTCATATGCATTTATGTTTTGCTACTCCATGAAGGACAAGCTGAATACAACATATGCTATGTTTTCTATATGTGAAACAAACAAACGTCTTTCAATGCATTGTTATTCATGATCTTTTCTTTGTACCTTTGCATGCTACAACATAGTTTCTATGTCTTATTGTTAGAACTACATCTTTCATGCTCATGTTTAGAGTATTTTGATCCCAGTTATCAATGCTTTGCAAATGGTTTGATAAAGATTGTGATGGTACTTGTCACCTCAAAAATTATTCTTTTATCACTTACCTTCTCGAGGACGAGCAAGAGTTAAGCTTGGGGATGCTTCATACGTCGTAAACGTATCTATAATTTGTGATGCTCCATGCTTGTTTAGTATCAACTTTGTTATTTTTTCCTACACTTTAAGGTACTATTATACATTTTCTAGGACTAACCTATTAACAATATGCCGCAGTGCCAGTTGCTTGTTTTCTGTTGTTTTTGGTTTCAGAAAAGCTAGTAAGGAAATATTTTCGGAATTGGACGGGACAAAATCCAAAGTCAATATTTTACCAGAAGGGACACGGAGTCCGAAGGGCAGCCGAAGGGAGGCCACGAGGTGGCCACACCCTAGGGCCACGCGGCCCAGGGGGCACGCCACCACCAGGTGTGGGACCCTCAGGCGCCCACCGATCTTGCCCTTTCGCCTATAAAAGCACCCCGATGCAGAAACCCAAGTACCCGATCAAATATCCACGAAATAGTCCGTAGCCGCCGCCACCATCGTCCCTAGATCGGGGGGGTCTGAAGCTCTTCCCGGCACCCTGCTGGAGAGGATAGATCATCATGGAAGCCTTCTTCATCACCATGCCATCCTCCGGAGTGATGCGTGAGCAATTCACCCTTAGACTATGGGGCCATACAGTAGCTAGATGGTTGTTTCTCCTTCTTTATGCTATCATGTTTAGATCTTGTGAGCTTCGTTCATGATCAAGATCATCTATTTGTAATCATACATGTTGTGTTTGTGGGAATCCGATGGATATTGAGATACTATGTCAGATTGAATATTGATTCTATCATGTCTATGTTATTTGTGATCTTGCATGCTCTTCGTTGTTAGTAGCTATCTTGGCCAAGTAGATGCTTGCAACTCCAAGAGGGAGTATTTATGCTCGATAGTAGGTTCATGCCTCTAGTAATCTGGGGAAGTGACAAACATCTCTAAGGTTGTAGATGTGCTGTTGCTACTAGGGAGAAAACAACAATCTTTTATTTATGGAACAATTGTATTGTTTACTTTATACACATTGCTTAATGCAATTATCTGATGCTTGCAACTTAATACTGAAAGGGGTTCGGATGATAACCTGAAGGTGGATTATTAGTCATAGATGCAGTTGGATTATGGTCTATGTATCATGTTGTAATGCCCAATCAAATCTCATAGGATTCAAGATGTCTAGTATATGCATTGTTATGCTTTCTCAATATGTCAATTGCCCCGCTATAATTTGTTTACCCAGCATGTTATCTATCTTAAGGAGAACACCTCTAGTGAACTATGGATCCTGGTCCAATCTTTATCATTGATACATCATCTACTGTTACCGTTTACTTTCTACAGGCAACTACTATCTTCCACACTATACGTTGAATCATTTGATTAAACGCAAACCGGTGAGACTGACAACCTCACTGTACGTTGGGGCAAGTTTTGAGTTTGTGTTGTGCAGGTTCCAAGTTGTTAGCAACACCTTAGAGTTGTTTCCTTACTCCTACTGGTTCGATAACCTTGGTTTCATAACTGAGGAAAAACTTGCTGTTGTACTCTTCACACCTTCCTCTTGGGGTTTCCTAATGAGGCTATACAGTGAACTAAGCCGCATCAGGCGGCGACCCCTACGTACGAAGATCTCGCCAATATGAGTCGGTACAGCGGAGTATTCATAAGTTAACCATTTGCGTTGTTCCATTATCTCGTACCGATTGATATCGTTTTTTTTTTTATTTTGCATTTTGGTTCTTGGATCTCTGAAACTTCATTTTAGGGTTTTCAATTCTAGGGTGAGGACGTGCCCAAGTGGATCGATGATCATCGATACGACGATGTCGAGATGGAAAATGACGGGATTGAAACCTTCTGGTGTCGAAGACCTCACCGCAGGCACGTCGCGCTCTTAGGCAAGCACACCGGCTGCTGGTTCTATGGCTGCAACAATGAAAAACTGATGTGCTGCTACTATGATTGGGTTGATCCAGAGTACCCTAGAACTATGAAGCGTGTTTTGGAGCGACTATCTGAGGCAAGAAACAAAGATAGATCGCCGGTTTGGATGACCTACAGAGAGACGTTTACATGGAGGAAGCAAAGATTAGAGCGAAGGAGAAGATCCGTGAATCGGTCACAGCGATTCATACTGTGTCCGAGGGAGTTTGTAACATGATGGAACCGATTAGGGTATCACTAGAAGGCATTGGATTGGGCATCGATCCCCAGCCGGATGCTTAGTAGTTATTTTTTAGCTGCTTGTCAAGTACTTGTGTTTAATTACTCTTGTAGTATTATTTTCAGATGTTTAAATACTTATTATGTTTGTTCTTTCTTTATCCAAACAAAATTCCCCACTCACCTGTTGTTTGCAAGAGCATTTGGCCACCGAATTAGCCCACTATGGGATGTGGGCTTTTAAACAAGTCAGGCCCATGGTAGAAGACCTAGCTCTGTGTCGCAGTAGTATATAATACATCAAAAACTTCCACCTATCCATGCCGCCGCAGACCTTTCTAACCATATATCTCGTAGCACTCCACACTCTGCTAACCCTAGATCTCGCAGCACTCCACTCTCTACTAACCCTAGATCTCGCAGCACTCCACTCTCTGCTAATTAACCCAAGATCCCATAGACATCTCCCGCGGGCAAGATCTTTAGCCCTTTGCAGATCGACTGCACAGAAGGTGGTGGTCAAGCAAGCGACGCCGTGAAGATCGACCGGCCACGTCAATTCGGAGGACGACAGGCTCGTCGATTCAGAGGACGACGGGCTCGTCGATTCGAAGGGCGTGGAGGACGGCGAGGCCCTTGATTCCGAGGGCATGGAGGACGGCGGGGTCCTTAATTCAGATGGCGTAGAGGACGGCGGGTCCTCGATTTCGAGGCCATGGAGGACGGCGGGGTCCTCGATTCAGAGGGCGTGGAGGACGGCGGGGTCTTCGATTCTCGATTTAATGGATTAGCATATTTAATTGAAAAGAGAGTGGCTCAAAATCTGTAATTGAAAATTAAATATATTTTAATGTCATTTGATTCTCGATTTGTTGGATTAGCAAATTTAATTGTATTACTGTTATTATAATTAATTCTCCGATCACTAATTGGCATAATTCGTGGCACACGAATTCTATGACACAGCACTAAAGTTCCACCGGCTTCCCTTATGTGGCGTGGCGGATCGCATCGTGCGCCGCGGTAGCGCTAGCTCAGCACATAGCGTTGTGCCACGCCAAAAAAAAGCACCACCGTTTCTTTTTTTCCGACGCAGTTATCCCTGACGGCTTTTTTTTGCCGCGCTAGCGTGAGCGGGCGACTAAGCGTGTGCCTCGACATTTATAACCGCCCGCGCCCAGGAGTAGTTTAGTAGTGTCAGTGATGACCCTACAAGTCCAAACTACATTGTATGAACAAATCAAACAAGCCCAAGAGAAAGATGAAGAAATACAGAGGCTCAAAGAAAAGGTACGCGAAAATGTAGTGCCGGATTTTTCGATAGATGAACACGGAATATTGCATTTCCAAAATCGGTTACGTATACCAAATGAAAAGGAATTGAAAAGTTTGATCTTACAAGAGGCACATGCTTCACAATTCTCCATGCACCTAGGAGGAACAAAGATGTATCAGGATCTGAAAAAGAGATATTGATGGAATAATATGAAACAGGAAATAGGTGAGTATGTTGCACTTTGCGACGTGTGCCAACGAGTGAAGGCAAGTCATAAAAAACCAGTTGGATTGCTACAAATTTTACCTATTCCAGAGTGGAAGGGGGAAGAAATTGGTATGGATTTTATTACCGATTTACCTAAAACACATAAGGGTTATGATGCTATATGGGTTATAGTTGATAGACTAACCAAGGTGGCACACTTCATCTCTACTACTATTGAACAACCAAACTTAATCTTTCCTAAGTACACCCCGCGGATCTCTACTTATCAATAACCACCGCCGGATCATCTAATCCGACCGCTAAGATCACACTACTCCAGCATACGGTGTGCATCTCTACTACTATTAAACAACCAAACTTAATCTTTCCTAAGTACACCCCGCTGATCTCTACTTATCAATAACCACCGCCGGATCATCTAATCCGACTGCTAAGATCACACTACTCCAGCATACGGTGTGCACTTAGCAAATAACCAGCCGAGCGGACGAAAAGTTCCACGCCCGCGCCCACGTACAACCCCGCAAATTACGGCAGGAGAGATTATGGTAGCAGAAATTAGCAACCCCGCAAATTACGGCAGGAGAGATTATGGCAGGAGAAATTAGCGCACACGAACTCCTCCTCCGTGTATGAAAGGCACGACGATCAGCGACCTTGCCGTTCCGCACCGCCGCCCGCCCACAACCTCTGCACAAATCTGCGACGCCTCTGCAGTGCCCCTCGCCGAAGAACGGCCGTGCGGCACCCACCGTACTGCTCTGCCCTTCCCTTCGGCCCTGCCCTTCGCTGGAGACAAAAACACCAGCGCTGGTCAGCTCCTCACCACTGCCCTACCCTTCGCTGAAGACAAAAACACCAGCACTGACAAGCTCCTCACCGACGCCAGGTATTCTATTCTCAGTTTTCTCCAAGTTCCTACAAGGTTGCGTTCATATGAATCAATATGCAATATTCTATTGGAAACGGGACAATTATAACAAACATATTTCTGCCATTTGTCTATTTATTATTCGATTCATCTATTCATTAGACTGAAGCATTCATGAGCCGGAGATCCTTATAACAAACATAATTTTGCCATTTGTGACATCTTGCAACCCAGTTCATAATATATCAGTAATAAACATTTTGTGTTCGTGAACTTACCTCGGATAGGCATCCCTGCAGCTGAGACGTGCCCTCCTCTTTGAAATTCTTGGCTGCATCAAAACATGTTTCTTTCAAATCTGCAGAAATAGAGATATTGATATGTCATCTTCATATACTAATGAGCCGCGCACCCCGTTCCAGGATATAAGCAACAACCAAACCTTAGGTAAATATTAACAATCAAATTGCTATTGTTGTTCAGTTCTAGAATGTGTAATTTATCTATGTAGACCCCAAAGAAATAAAAAGGCGGAGGGATAGAGAACGGTATGCAAAAAATAGGGATGACATACTTATTAGACAACGACAATATCGTGAAAATATAAAAAACTTCTGCTGCCCTGCTCAATGACAGAGACTTGGCCACGCCCCACGGTAATGAGGACCAACTATCACAGATGCTACACTTCTGATGTTAATATGGCACATTTTCTTTATCATCGAAACCATTTGACAGGTGAACCTCATAGAACATCATCATCCGTTCCTATTGAGGAATACACCCCAATTCATGACATCAGCGACACCCACGTCATAGGTACTTCCTTATCAAACTAATGCTTATGCAGACTGATATTCCTGACACACGCAATTGTGCATATGTAGACCCAAAGGAACTTAAGCGACAAAGGGATAGAGTGCGGTATTCACAACATAAAGATGAGATTAATAAGAGACGGCATGAAGGCTATCAAAACAAAAAAATGCTGCTGCCAATGGCAATGACCTACACAATGGTGCACAAACACACATTGCAATATCGCTTGGTAAGGAAGAGCAAATTCTGCATATATAGCCCATGTGTATTCTTGAACTAACATCATTTTCATCATTGACGCAGACTCTAATGAGATAAAGAATCAGATGGAGATGGAACACCAAACCCTCGATAGCAATAACACTATGTCACAAACACCACCTACTGACCAGCTCCTCACCAACGCCAGGTATTCTATTCTCAGTTTTCTCCAAGTTCCTGCAAGGTTGCGTTCATATGAATCAATATGCAATGATCTATTGGGAACGGAACAATTATAACAAACATATTTCTGCCATTTGTCTATTTATTATTCGATTCATCTATTCATTAGACTGAAGCATTCATGAGCCGGAGATCCTTATAACAAACATAATTTTGCCATTTGTGACATCTTGCAACCCAGTTCATAATATATTAGTAATAAACATTTTCTGTTCGTGAACTTACTTCGGATAGGCATCCCTGCAGCTGAGACGTGCCCTCCTCTTTGAAATTCTTGGCTGCATCAAAACATGTTTCTGTCAAATCTGCAGGAATAGAGATATTGATATGTCATCTTCCAATACTAATGAGCCGCGCACCCCGTTCCAGGATATAAGCAACAACCAAACCTTAGGTAAATATTAACAATCAAATTGCTATTGTTGTTCAGTTCCAGAATGTGTAATTTATCTATGCAGACCCCAAAGAAATAAAAAGACGGAGGGATAGAGAACGGTATGCAAAAATAGGGATGACATACTTATTAGACGACGGAAATATCGTGAAAATATAAAAACTTCTGCTGCCCTGCTCAATGACAGAGACTTGGCCACGCCCCACGGTAATGAGGACCAACTATCACGGATGCTACACTTCTGATGTTAATATGGCACATTTTCTTTATCATCGAAACCATTTGACAGGTGAACCTCATAGAACATCATCATCCGTTCCTATTGAGGAATACACCCCAATTCATGACATCAGCGACACCCACGTCATAGGTACTTCCTTATCAAACTAATGCTTATGCAGACTGATATTCCTGACACACGCAATTGTGCATATATAGACCCAAAGAAACTTAAGCGACAAAGGGATAGAGTGCGGTATTCACAACATAAATATGAGATTAATAAGAGAAGGCGTGAAGCGTATCAAAACAAAAAAAATGTTGCTGCCAACGGCAATGACCTACACAATGGTACACAAACACACATTGCAATATCGCTTGGTAAGGAAGAGCAAATTCTGCATATATATCCCATGTGTATTCTTGAACTAACATCATTTTCATCATTGACGCAGACTCTAATGAGATAAAGAATCAGATGGAGATGGAACACCAAACCCTCGATAGCAATAACACTATGTCACAAACACCACCTACTGACCAGCTCCTCACCGACGCCAGGTATTCTATTCTCAGTTTTCTCCAAGTTCCTGCAAGGTTGTGTTCATATGAATCAATATGCAATGTTCTATTGGGAACGGGACAATTATAACAAACATATTTCTGCCATTTGTCTATTTATTATTCGATTCATCTATTCATTAGACTGAAGCATTCATGAGCCGGAGATCCTTATAACAAACATAATTTTGCCATTTGTGACATCTTGCAACCCAGTTCATAATATATCAGTAATAAACATTTTGTGTTCGTGAACTTACCTCGGATAGGCATCCCTGCAGCTGAGATGTGCCCTCCTCTTTGAAATTCTTGGCTGCATCAAAACATGTTTCTTTCAAATCTGCAGGAATAGAGATATTGATATGTCATCTTCCAATACTAATGAGCCACGCACCCCGTTCCAGGATATAAGCAACAACCAAACCTTAGGTAAATATTAACAATCAAATTGCTATTGTTGTTCAGTTCCAGAATGTGTAATTTATCTATGTAGACCCCAAAGAAATAAAAAGGCGGAGGGATAGAGAACGGTATGCAAAAAATAGGGATGACATACTTATTAGATGACGGCAATATCGTGAAAATATAAAAACTTCTGCTGCCCTGCTCAATGACAGAGACTTGGCCACGCCCCACGGTAATAAGGACCAACTATCACGGATGCTACACTTCTGATGTTAATATGGCACATTTTCTTTATCATCGAAACCATTTGACAGGTGAACCTCATAGAATATCATCATCCGTTCCTATTGAGGAATACACCCCCCAATTCATGACATCAGCGACACCCACGTCATAGGTACTTCCTTATCAAACTAATGCTTATGCAGACTGATATTCCTGACACACGCAATTGTGCATATGTAGACCCAAAGGAACTTAAGCGACAAAGGGATAGAGTGCGGTATTCACAACATAAAGATGAGATTAGTAAGAGACGGCGTGAAGCCTATCAAAACAAAAAAAATGCTGCTCCAACGGCAATGACCTACACAATGGTACACAAACACACATTGCAATATCGCTTGGTAAGGAAGAGCAAATTCTGCATATATATCCCATGTGTATTCTTGAACTAACATCATTTTCATCATTGACGCAGACTCTAATGAGATAAAGAATCAGATGGAGATGGAACACCAAACCCTCGATAGCAATAACACTATGTCACAAACACCACCTACTGGCCAATCGGCTGTCACCCAACTGCGAGACATAAGATGCGCAAATGCTATATTACCAACTTCATTGCATTTACGTGGAGCCATCCTCAATGACAAGGAGAATATTCATGACGAGAATGAATCAAATTGGTTGCACCGGAATGATGAGTACCAGATGCAACGAATTGCAGGGCGGATGAGAGCTATTGTTGTGCCTCATAAAATGCAATCAAAATCCACCATCGCAAGGGATCTTTCACAAGGTAATGTCATCGTGTTTGCATACTATGGTATTCCTAACAATAATCTAATCAACTTTTCGTCGGATCTGACCATGAAAGAAACACCATGCAGATCCCGTCACCCAATTGTCCTGTTGTGAGCTACCCCAACTTGGTATAGTCATCAACCAACCTAACCCATATTACACAGCTGGACATGCTGGTTAGTCCATCGGTTTATTCATTAGCATAGACATAATTATCGACATTGTTAGTTTGACCATAATCCTCTTTCATTTATTCATAAGAGCTTTCTTTTACTCCAACCAACCTCAAAACACAGATAAGGATAAGATTGAAGGAGAACTGTCCCCGGATGCTAGTCAAACTACTCAAAATCTGCAAAGTAATATCCATAACCCTACATCTGCTATAATACTTACATTGTTATGCTCTACTGAACTTATGATTTTTGGATAGTGGGCAACGACAAAGCAGATGATCCATATGGTATATTTGAGCCCGTTGTTCACCAAACCAAATTTGAGGGTACATTTACATATTGTCTTTCACATTTCAAGTACATCGACGAATTTGGTTCAATTATGTTTGACCAATATATTACCTCCTAGATTTCTTTGGGATAGAGAAACTTCCAGAATCTACATACCATGAACCTGATGAAGAAGCTAGAATATTTAGTGAACAAGGTATGTCCATTCTATATTCTCCAATTTTGCACCCTCAAGTGCATAATTTAGGAGTACTGAGTGTGAATTTAATATATACTTTTCTTTGTACTAGATGTTGTGTTTGAATCGTACCAAAATGGACGTCATCCTTCACACTTAACACCCGTAGCAAATTCTGAGGAATTCATATACCGAAACCTACCTAAAAAGCATCATGTTCTAAGAAAAGTTCCGGACCGCCGACACTGTGGGGCAATGCGGTTTCCAATCGAGGGGCCTGCATTCTGTTGCAGAAAAGGAAAAGTCGGTATAGTTACTCCAGAAGTCCTAAAAGATCTGAGACGGTTATTTACAAGTCAAGAGGATGAGGATGCTAAGGGTGTGTTTGGTAGCCCGGGGCAACTCAGAATCCCCATCTACCCTCATACATGCTGCCTCTAGACAAGTTTAGCTCAGATATGCTCACTTTTTTGGTAGCCCAGGTTTGTTGAAACAAGCTCAACTCAGATGTTGTTTGGTGGCTTCTATGAGTTAAAACAAGCTGGACTCGAAATATTTACACGGAGGTCCTTAGGATGAAAATAAAAAAGCAATCAGGTCCTTATACACAAAAAGTAAAAAGCAATCAGTCTCAGTCGGTCATGGGCGTCATGGTGCTCTCCCATGGTGGCGCTGACGAGGTGGGCTGCCAGGACCTTAGGCTGGTCGCAGACGGGCGATGTGGCTCACGCCGGGCGCTACGGCTGGGTCGCAGACGACGATGTGGCTCATCGCTGTGAGCTCATGGGGTGAGGATGCCAAGTCGAGGTCGAGACGGGCGGAGACAAGCGGACGGCGCAGCTGTGGACCAACGCTTGTCCGCTGCGAGAGAAGGCGGCGATCAGGCGCCACCGACCCGGCTGGGGGGCAGAGTGAGGAGGCGGCAGATTGGGAGCGCCGGCCTGTGGTGCCGATGAGGAGGCGGTGCAGATTGGGGCGGTCAGCGAAGACCAGCGTCGAGGAAGAGGCGGTTGCGGAGGTCAAGGCGTCAACAGGTGGTTGCCGAGGCTGGCGTCGAGGCGGTTGCCGCATCGAGGAAGTGGCGGCGGTGCTCGTTTGGGCGGAGTGAGAGGAGCGGGTTGGGAGAGAAATGAGGTGGGGCGATTGACCCCTGTTGGTTTCGCCCAGCGGGGACGCTGGTGGATTTCGGGCGAGTCCAAAGATCGCCGAGTAGCAAGCTCGATCCGAGCTTCTCTCAGGCGGTGAGAGCCCTTTTTCGTGCGAGGTGGGCACTGCCCGTGCGAGAAAACCGACCTACCAAACGTTTGAATCGCTGCAAATCTCGGTCGAGATGAGAATATTTTGGTTGAACCGGGCTACCAAACACACCCTAAGTATTTCAGACAGAATATACGATATTTCAACTCGCACTTCTCATTCACAAGTCTAGGAGTCACCCTTGACCGTCGAGTCAGCACGGCTGCAAGAACTGGTGTTTATACATTTCGGGCATCTGGCGGGTTATACCACGCTCTTGATGGTCTGGTGCCAGCTGATCATGGCCCTCGGCATTTGCAGCTCTATATTTATGATACATATGAAAACTTGATCCACAGGGCTAACAGGTCTCCAGATCTTAATATAGAGGTCATACGGAGGATTCTAGGAATACTAGAGCGTAACCCTTATGCGCAAGTTTTCAAGAGCCTTGGATCTGTTCCGAATCTAGATGAATATAAGATCTCACTAAATACAGATATCAACCTAGATCAACGAAGGTACAATACCCCGACAACTTCTCAAGTGGTAGCAATATGGGTTGAAGGGAGTGACCCACAAAATTCCTTTGACAGGAGTGTTGTCGTTCATGGAAAATAAGACAAACCCCTGTATATTAGAGCATACTACGGGTGCTATGACCCATTGTCATATCCACTATTCTTCCCACGTGGAGAGACTGGTTGGAATCGTTGGATGCCATATGTCGCCCCCCCCCTAATGAGACAACCCAACATTCAGCTGATAATGCTGCACGACAACAGAAACAAGCCTTCCATTTATCTACAAGTATGATGTTCAATATTAATTTTATCTTCTATTATTAATTAAAAACTTATGTTTCCTTTCATCTATCAGATGATAACTTAATTACAGAACAATTTGGGAATTATGCACCATATGAAGAGCATGCCAATGATTTAAATGCAGGTATTGGTCATCATTTCTTATTTTTTTAATTCTTTTGAGTCTATCTTTGGAATATTTATTAATAGTGATTGGTAACAATGTTTTCAGATAATAACGCGATGCAAGAACCACTTTGTAATGATGCACCTGAAGAGCATGCCAATGATTTAAATGCAGGTAAAGTTCATCATTTATTATTTTTTTAATTTTTTGAGTCTATCTTTAGAATATTTATTAATAGTGATTGGTCACAATGTTTTCAGATAATAACACGATGCAAGAACCATTTAGTAATGATGCACCTGAAGGTACTGGTCATCATTGCTATTTTTAAATTATTGTGAGTCCATTCCATCATACAAATATTTATGTTCACAAACTTTTAGATGATAACGAGGATAACTCAGATGACGATTTTGGTGACAACGATGTGAACACAATCCAGAAAATTTGTGAGTGCGAGGGAGTATTACTGCTTCAAGTTGCAAGTCAGGAAGAAGCTTTTTAACATCATCTTGTTCGGGGGGTGTCTTTTTCAACAGTGGGTTGTTGACGTGTATATCAAGATTGAGACTATGAGGCTTGACTGGTACTCAAAACCGGAAAATCAGAAGGTTATACGCGCTGACCTCTACCAGGTAATATGCTTCTATTTTTCAAAATACAATTTAAAGATGTTGCAATCTTTTCTATAACCTTGTATACTTTTATTATAGGGCCTTGTTGACACGGTAGTTGCTGGCGAGTCGCGCGGTGATCGGATTGGTAAGAGAATCGTGCTTCCACGTACATTTCGTGGTGGTGATCGCGACATGCAGCGAAGGTTCTTGGATGCGATGGCAATAGTTCAGCGCTGGGGTAAACCAGACTATTTTATCACAATCACTTGCAATCCCTATTGGGAAGAGATAACAGAGAAATTGTTGCCGGGACAACTGCCCCAAGACCGTCCAGACCTGGTGGCAAGGGTATTCAAAGCGAAATAACGAGATATGGTGGACTTATTGACTAAGGGTAAACATTTCGGAGAAGTCGCAGCTTATGTACATGTCACAGAGTTTCAGAAACGAGGTCTCCCGCATGAACATATACTTCTAATCATGAAAACAAAAAGCAAGTTAGCGACCCCAGATGACTATGATCGAGTGATATCTGCAGAGATACCTGATAAAGAAAAATACCCGATTCTCCATGATCTGGTCGTCAAACACATGTTGCACGGACCCTGTGGTGAGTTGAAGAAAAGTTGTCCTTGCATGATCGAGGGGCAATGCCGATTTCATTACCCAAGAGAATTTTGTGATGCCACACAAGGGAAAGATTCATACCCTGTTTATAGAAGGAGGGACAACGGTCGTGAAGTTAAGATCAGAGGAGCAAATTTGGACAATAGATGGGTTGTCCCTTACAACCCCTTTCTTCTTATGCGATACAACTGCCACATTAATGTCGAAGCATGCTCTAGCATCAAGGCAGTCAAGTATTTGTTCAAGTACATCTATAAGGGGCATGATCGGACATCCTTTGCATTTGAACAGGATATCATTAATGATGGTGGAATCATTGAAATTCGACAATATAGGGATGCACGCTTTGTATCTCCTCCAGATGCTATGTATAGAATTTATGGATTTAAAATGTTTGGTGTCAGTCCATCTGTTCTACAGCTACAGCTTCATCTGCCAAACATGCATACAATCGCATTTAAAGCTTCTGAAAATATTGAAGATGTTGTCGCTCGACCATCTTCTTCCAAGTCCATGCTTACTGAGTACTTTGCGATGAACCAGAAGTTTCCGAAGGCACGTCAATGGTTGTACAGAGAGTTTCCAGAACATTATAGATGGATTGCTGGAAAGAAGAGGTGGCAGATAAGAAGAAATAAAAGATCACAAATTGGAATACTTGTGCATGCACACCCAGCTGAAGGAGAGAGGTACTACTTGCGTGTCCTTCTAAGTCATGTCAAAGGTTCCACTTCATTTGATGATTTAAAAATAGTAAATGGCATACCATGTAGTTCCTTCAGGGAGGCATGTGAGCATTTAGGCCTCATTGAGCACGACAGGACCCTTGATGATTGCATGATGGAGGCCGCCACATTTCAAATGCCTTGTGCCCTAAGACGGTTGTTTGCAACTATACTTGTATTTTGCGAGGTAACAGAAATCCGACAAATGTGGGACAAACATCTAGCATCAATGTCTGAGGATTACCGTCTTAATCAATCCAATGAGGCGGCACTTGAGCAGATGGTCCTTAGAGATATTAGGGATATGTTACATTCCATGGGAAAGAATATTACAAGCTATGGACTCCAGAACTTGTTGAGACCGATGGTTCTTATGACGCTGAGTATAGAGAGGTAACAGAGGAGAGGCAAGTCACCGCGGACAAAGAACATCTAGATCTATTAAGCACTTTGAACAGTGAGCAGCTAGATGGTTTCAAAGACATAATGGATCATGTGACGAACCAAAAAAGCCAGATATTCTTTGTTGATGGTCCAGGAGGCACTGGGAAGACGTACCTATACTTGGCATTGCTTGCAAAGGTGCGAGACATGGGACTAATAGCGATCGCAACTGCTACATCAGGTATAGCAGCGTCAATAATGCCTGGAGGTCAGACTTCTCACTCCAGGTTTAAAATTCCAATAAAACTCACTAACAACAGCATGTGTAGTTTCACAAAGCAGAGTGGTACAGCAGAGTTGCTTAAACAGGCGTCCCTGATAATTTGGGACGAAGTTGCTATGACAAAACGTCAAGCAGTTGAGATGCTTGATAGATCACTCCAGGATATAATGGAATGTTCTTTGCCGTTTGGGGGTAAGGTTGTCGTCTTTGGTGGGGATTTCAGGCAGGTCCTTCCCGTTGTGACACGTGGCACGAGAGCGCAGATCACGGATGCTACACTTCTGAGATCCTATTTGTGGGAGAAGACACGCAAGATACGCCTCACACGCGATATGCGGGCACAGACTGATCCTTGGTTCTCCGAATACCTCCTAAGGATCGGCAATGGAACAGAAGAGACAATTGGCGATGACTATGTGCGTCTCCCTAACGATATTGTGATCGGCTATACCGAGGATGAAGAAGCTATTAACACCCTCATTGAAAATGTCTTCCCTTCATTGCATGCAAATGCTAGATCGAGAGAGTACATGAGCACACGTGCAATTCTTTAACCAAGAACGAGCATGTAGATGACCTAAATGACAAGATGATCTCTAGGTTTCCAGGCGAAGAAAGGTTATACCATAGCTTCGACTCAATTGAGGATGACTTGCAGAACAATTACACAATTGACTTTTTGAACTCGATCACACCAAATGGCTTGCCGCCGCATGTCTTGCGTTTAAAGGCGAACTGCCCAGTAATTCTGCTTCGGAACCTCGACCCTCATAACGGCCTATGCAATGGAACACGGCTCATGATCAGAGCCTTCCAGGATAATACGATCGACGCGGAGATTGTTGGTGGTTAGCATGCTGGAAAGAGGGTCACTACTAGAAAAAGGGCTATAGGTAATCCACACATCCGTGGCTCACATGGTTGAAGTGCCCCACGGGTAAAATAGGCGTGGCTCACCTGTGCGTAGTGCCCTACTAGTAACTAGAACAACCGTGGCGCACATGGGGTACGTGCGCCACAGATATGTATGGGCAGGGCACCGCATGCCATGTACCAGTAAGCACATGGGGTAGGTGCGCTACGGTTGTAGAAGTTCGTGGCGCACTATGCCATGTGCGCCACGGTTGTAAAGTTCGTATGCACTATGCCATGTGCGCCACGGATGTATAACTTAATAGTAGGGCACCTTGCCCTAGTGCCCCACGCCTAACCCCCCTCCACCCCGTGGATCGCCTTTTTAGGCTTTGCAAAAAATAAAAGAAAATGATAAACACTTCAAAAAATTAAATCCTTTCATATTTAGGAAGATAATGTGGTATAGTTTCTAGGAAAATTAACAAACATGCGTTTTGACTTTTTCTGCAAAAAAAAGTCATGCCACGGTAAAATGGCCGTAACTTTTGCATACGATGTCGAAAAAAATCGTATAATATACCAAAATGACGAGAACGAGATTTCGCATCCGCTCGCAACTACCTCTAGTTGTTTAGCGATTTTTTAGATTTTCAAAATTCGAAAAGAGTAAAAAGTTATGGTCAAAAGACCGTTTTTTCCTGCAGAAAAAAAATAGAGGGCGACTTACCCGTAGCGCACCACCACCTAGTGCGCCACGGATAAGCTTGGGCGGGATTCAAATTTGAATCCCCACCCCGCCCTCCTCCCTTTTCCTTTCCCCTTTTCCCTTCCCCTTTTCCCTCTTCCTCTCCCTTTCCCTTATCCTTCTTCCTTCTCCTTTCTCCCTTCTTCCTTCTTCCTTCTCCTCTTTCCCCTTCTCCTCTCCTTGCAGTGACGGCGCGACGTCGGCCTCCTTCTCCTCCTCGCGGTGACAGCAGGCGCCGGTGCAACAGTGGCCTCCTTCTCCTCCTCCTCGCAGTGACAACGGGCGACGGCGGCATCCTTCTCCTCCCCGACCTCCCTTCCTCCCTCTCTTCCTCCATCTCTTCCTTCCTCCCTCTCTTCCTACCATCCATTCTCCAACCACACACCACCTCGACGCCGGCAAGGACTAGAGTGGCCACGACCCCTCCCGCACCTCCCTGCCACGGCCATGCTCCGGCGAGGTGACACGACTGCGGCGGCGATGCACGGACTCGATTGCTTTTGCAATTCAAAACGAGGGTGTTTTTTGCATTTTTTTTGTTTTTTGAAAAACACATCCGTGGCGCACCTGAAAAGGCCTTCTGTGGCGCACTACCAGGTGTGCCATGCCTATCTCGACACAACCGTGGCGCACCATGCAGTGCGCCACGGCTACGAGATAGCCGTAGCGTGAGGCTCGTGGCGCACTGCTAGTGCGCCACAGAAGGCCTTTTCAGGTGCGCCACGAACAGACGTTTTTCTAGTAGTTGGTGTTCATACCTAGGATCCCTATGTCTCCCTCAGAGGACATCTCACTTCCCTTCAAACTTAAGCGAAAACAATTCCCCATTCGCCTGAGTTTTGCGATGACCATTAACAAGGCACAGGGTCAGACCATACCAAACGTAGGTATTTACCTTCCTGAGCCTGTATTCTCACATGGCCAGCTATATGTTGCATTGTTAAGGGGAGTGTCAAGAAAGACGACATGTATCTTGGCCAAGCCGAACAAGGAGGTTGATAAATCCGGGAAAAGCACCAAAAACATTGTCTATAGAGATGTTTTATAGGGGTGAGGCAGGTATGTTATTCTAATGTTTATTTGCATCTATGTTGGTGTATCAACATACGTACTTTTGATACTAACAATATTTCTTGTCTATTTGCAGGTTTTGATCAGACCAAACTATAAAAGCATCAAAGAGGGATGATGTCAATATTGGAAATAAACGAGTCGCTGTTTTTTACATCCCACCAGATCCATAGCTATAATTGCCCCAATTTGTAATAAAATAAAACAGGATTAGTCATTAGGTATGTTTTCCATATGCCTTCTTCGATTTTTAATAGCTATAGATTCTCCTTTGCTAGATGTTTTCTGACGCACGTTGGTTCAGTCAAACTGAATTGGTTACTGGAACCTGAAGATATACTAATTTTACTTACTAGAACCTGAAGATATACTACAAGAGGACAACTATTTATCTGAGAAATAGTCAGACTTCCTTTCTTTTCTCATCTCGGCTTATTTTACACTAGGATGCAAGCCATGGACTTGTAAGCAGAGCAATCAATTTTTAATTTCAGAACAATACACAATATGCAGTTTGTGAATTCAGGATGTGCTTTATAATCTGCTGTGACAAACGATCTGGGTCTGATTTTCGGTTCAGTTTCATACTTTGTGATGTGAACACGCTCAAATATATTCCCTATTTTGGAATTTACCTAGAATCCTGAAACAAGTGCGTGTGAGTGTGTCAGAATGTGTACATAACCAAACAGAGTCTGGAAAGAACACTGACAAATATACTGAAACCTCCAATGAGAAATACAACTTGGACTAATAACTTTCTTTCCTCACTCAAGAGCTGCTCCCTCCCTCATCCGACTTACCTCACAACACATGTGTAAGCAATGTATCAATTTTATTCAGGAAACAAATACCTAGATTGCTGGAGGATGCACACATCCAGTTGGGGTAGTGCTATCCTAATTCATGCATCAAATTGCAGTCTAGGGAGTAAATGGGATATTACATATAAGCAAGTTGGGTACCAGTTCATCCAATTCAATCATCAAAGTATAGACTATGTAGTAAATGGAAGATTACCCTTGAAGTCGTTGGCCCATTTATTTTTCTTCTGCCTTCTCTTTTATATCCTTAGTCACCGGATGTATGTGTTGGCTTCCTGGTAATTAAAATGGTCCCTCCCTGACTTTGCTGTGCTGATTCATGCAAAACTGAGTTCAGTCCCCTGTGCTTATATGGATAAAATTGTTGCAAAATCAAACATGCGAGCATATGAAGCAAATAAAAGTTGATGCCCCATTTTCTTTAGCATGGTTTGACAAGCATTGTGATTTATCTATATCTACAAAGCGCCAAAATGACAATCCATAGTTTCATCACATAAGCATACATATACTGGCATCACTCCTACGTGCAAGGTCCCAACACACCCAGCCTTTACGACAGATCATCTAGATTAAGGATATCTAAGCATATTTCAAGCTCATCCATATGATTATCTTTATGTAAATAACACAAAACCTGGAGTTTGGAGACTTAAATCACTCAACACTTAACAGCATTGCAAACCTGTCAAACTATGGACATGTCTCTTAAAGCTTCAGAGGCTAAGTGAGAGAAAAATAAAACAAAGATCAATACAGTGCAACTAAACATCTACAGAATTTTGACATCCATTCTACCATGGATCTAAGAGCAGCAGGCATCTGAGCCAATTCCCCTCCGACTTAGCTTATTTGGCAGCCCCGACAGCCTTCTCGTCACCGGCTGTCCCTCTAGCTGCGAAGGAGGCGGTGTGCGATAGTCCAGGTATCTTCCCCCGCGGCATCACCGCCCAAGCTCCTTAGCGCCCCTCGAGGAGGCTCACGACACGGCTAGCGGGCCGGAGCGGGGCTTCCCGCGGGAAGAGGACGCGGGAAGAGGACGCGGGCGCTATGGAACCCTCTGACACGCGCGTGATGGCTGAGGACGCGGATCCGGTGGAGACAAGGTCCACGCCTCCGCCCCCGTCAGCGCATACTGCAGGGACGTGCAGCCGCTGCAAAGAAATGGCTGTTTGTCGTGGTGGTGGCACGGCAGATGCCATGGGTAGGCTAAAGTATGGGGCCAATGGATGCTAGTGGGATCTGGGGAGGGAAGATGCAACTGTTTTTACACTCAAGCTGCCAAAGTGGTGAACTTTATTTCTCTCCTGATGGGTTACAAGTGCTCCTCGAGCTGTTTACAGGGGAACAATGTGAATCTCCCCAGCCTAACGTTGCTCAAAGGAACCCCCTCCCCCTTCAGGGTCCAGACTTCCCCTTATAAAGGGGTGCCTTGGGTGCCCTTAGGGCTGACGGGGCAAGCATATTCGAGGAATATGCTTGTCCCAAAGTAATAGTCGGCCTCCTTTCCCTGTCTCCCTTCTAATGACGGCAAAGCTCCAGCGGCCCCCCCTGCGTGCCTCGGGCTTCAGCACTGTCACCTCCGTGACCTCCTTCTGCCCCTCTGTCCCTGCGCCTCCTTGTCTCTTGCGCTTGGCCCTGTTCAGATTCCTTTTAGCCTGCAGCTATGGTTTGACCCTAAGCTTCTCCTTCTCCTGCAAGCTTCGTTTAACCCGGCCTTACCTCATGTTACTCGGCTCGTTCCTTACCTGCATGAAGATCATCTGGGTAATCCGGCCGAGTTTCTCATTAACTCGGCCAGATAACCACTTGATACCTGTATACGTGCTTCTTGCCTCCATTCATCGGCCGACATATCAACGATTCGGCCGACCTAGGCCGTAGCTCGGCAACTTGACGGGGGCAGTACCTCTGTTTTTCCCCGTCTCTGACCTACCCGAGGTTAACCCCCCGACATTAGTCCCCGAAGCTGGTGTGGCCCTGTCAATTATTTTGGCCGGGTTATATCAGCTTCAACACCTTCTTTTAGTCTTGTTTCCGTGCTACGGCCTTGTCCGAGGTTCTCTCGCTCCTTCCTCCATACGCTAAGTCCTACGTGTTACCCCATCATTGCTCTCCTAGTTTTTAGGTCCTTTTACTGCATTTACTGACAAGCCACAGTGAACCCTGTGCCTGCTGCGCCGCCGTTACGACGCCTCGTGTTCCGCTCCTCTTGGGATCGTAACAACTTTTCTTTGTATGTGGCCGTTGGTGTGGCTCCATTCACCGTCGTGCGTTCGTGCTACCTCACGATCCACGGGTAATCGCCACACCCACGATCCCACCCCTGTTCATTGCTTGCCTATAAAGTGGGGAAACGCGCTGGGTTCACCTTTCCCTTATCGCCGTCCGCTCTCCTTCCTCCCTTCGTCTGTGCTCTCGCGCTCGCCGCCGCGCCATTGAGCTTCGCGGCGAGATTCTCTGGCGTCGTTCGCCTTTTTCCCGCTCTCTGGCGGTGTCCCCGCCGCCGGTGAGTCCTTTCCGGCCATCTTGCCCTGTCCTTGCTCTAGATCGATCCGCGTAACTTCCGTACTCAGGCGACGGTTTCTCCTCTTTTCGCCATTGTTTTCTTGCAAAGTTCCGACGGGGCCCTGTAGCTCTAAGCCCTCCTCCGCCGCTAGTTTTTCCTCCGGCGATCTCTCCGGCGGAACTATGTCTAGTTCATTTAGCGGTGCTCTAGTTGAGGACGATGACGCTGGCTCCGGGCCTGAGCGTGGATCGTGGCAGGGCTCTTCAGTCTCGCGCCGCGAGATTGAATGGCTCATCCGAACTCGGCGGATTCCTGCCGAGGTTTCCTGTCGTTTACCCGTGAATCCTCTCCGGTTCTCGAGAGGGTGAGTATGTGGTCTTCATGTCCCTTCGCCCGCGGCTTCGTCTTCCTCTTAGCGATTTTGCGGAGAGTTTCGATTACTTGACCTTCACCGCATCATCTTCCCGCCAACGCCATAGCTTCTCTTTCCGCTTTTATCTCGGCCGGAGGGTTACTTGACTGTGGCCATCGGTACATGTGGTCGAAGTTCTTCCAGATCCGCTCCAACGTTGTTCCCGACAAATCTACGCATCCTTCCGAAGCTGCTCACCCAATGTGGGCGGCGTCTATTACACCTCGGAGGAAATCCGTGTTCCTCGTGTCACCGGTTGGAGTCGTGCAAGAAATGGCACAAGTCATTCTTCGTCAAACGGAGGGAAGACAAGATTCGGCTCCCACCGTTCTCAATTGGCCCCCTTCCAAAGTGAATTGGCTATATAATCCAAGAAGACTCATGCCTAGCCGAGGCCTTGAGATTCGGCTGAAGGAGTTGATTCGAGCCGGGTTATGCGGAGAGGACTTGATGGCCACTTTTATTAGTAGCCGGATCTGCCCCTTTCAACAAAGGACCCACAAGCTGTGCTACATGAGTGGTCCCCTGGACCCTAACCGAGTCTCGACCGTGGAGTTGGACAACTACCTCATCTGTAAGCGCGTCCGAGCTATTTTCAAGACGGAGATGCCTGATGACTGGACCTGGGGGTTGAAACCGTTCACCGCGACAATCCTCCCGAGGTAAGCCCAATCCTCATCACTCTTTTTCCTCGTTTTTATAGTCTGGTTTTCATGATTTTCTTTCTTTGTCGTGCAGAGGTTCACTTTGAGCGAGCGAGGATGCCGAGTTCTGCAGCTCCGGCCCGCGGATAGGAGTACCGGATCTGAGCGCCGGACTCGAGGAGTTCGTCCCTAAGTCGAGATCTGCTCCCGGCCGAGCTCGGCAAAACCTCAGCGCAGAGGAGGAAGGTGATTGACGAGGTCCAAATTCTTGAGGTAGTTGCCGCCATGCCTATTTCTTATGCATTTCCGGCTTCGCTTTCCCAGCTAATCCGCCGCCAGTTCATGACGCCAACCCATTGCTTCTCGGCCTCCCGTTATCTCGGGAAACGCGGGGCTCACTTGATGCCTCGGATGCGGTTCCTAAGAAGCGAGTAAAGAAATCCGCTCGAATCCTCCCAGCGCAAGACTATGCCGGGTTGCGGGTAAGTTCCTCTGCCTATATTTCTTGTTTCTCTCTTTACTTTCTCGATCTAACGAATCTTCTTTCGTATTTTGCAGTGCTCCTCTGCATTAAACCCGGCGGTCCTAGTATGACTAGCCGTCCGACTGCCGCCATCTCCTCCTCCCACGATGACACGAGAGTTCCTAGTCCTATTCGTCTGCTTCTCCCCCTCGAGCAATCTGCTCGTCCGTGATGCCCCGAGGTTTCTCCCATTGATCCGGATCCGATCCGCCCTCCGATGTTTTCGTTGAGCCAGCTGCCCTCTATGGGCCCCAGCGTTACAATTGAGCTTCCATCTACTCGGCAGCTCCTATGGTCATGACCTCTGCCGAGAAGATCGCTACCTCGGCGCCCTCTGCGAGCTTAACCTCTACTGTTCCTAAGGATTCCGTTCCTACCTCGGAGACGCAACGTCCTGCCGGTGCTTCTTCTAAGGAGAAACGTGTTATCGCCGTCAAGACCTCTTCTCAGAAAAGTCTTGCCGGCACCTCTCAGCCAAGTATCGCAGAGGCACTGCGCAAAGGAGCGGTATCTGCCAAAGGCACTGTTACCTCGGCCACTGGCAGTCAGCTTGCTCTTCATAAGAGTCCTGCGACTGTCGCGGTTGGACCGCCTGCCCGGGGTAAAGTTTTAACCCGGACAGCTAGCGGTAACAGCCTCGGAGCGCTGGTTGAATTCGCCAATAACTGGAATGCCGCTGATCAGTTTGAGGGCAATCCAGTTAATCAACCCTTCCAGCTTTCTGACATCAGTGGCCGCTTCGACCAAGCCGCCCAGTTTATCGTTGATACGAACAAAATGAATGCGGTAATTGTTTTATCTCCGGGTCTTAAATTATTTTCCACATGTTATCATACTCTCTAGTCCCCGAAACTTGCAAGGAAATAACTTGTTGTATGCTTGGAAGTTTGGCGTTTTATTTCTAAGGTTCCATTAGTTCCACCTAGTTCATAGTTTGTTTAGCTTTGACGTAGCTTTGAATTTCCCTTCTCATAGAGCCAAGTTGAGTCCTTCTTGACTGGATCTGTCCTAGTTTTGAATCTCCACCACCTAGAGCGAATTAAGCTTTGCTTGATTTGGATCTGTTATAACTTTGAATATCCGACCACCTAGATCGAGTTAAGTTTTACTTGATTCGGATCGGTATAACTTTGAATATCCAGCCACCTAGAGCGAAGCTTAAGCTTGATTCGGATCTTATAGCTTTGAATATCCACCACCTAGATCTGAATTAAGTTTTACTTGATTCGGATCGTATAGCTTTGAATATCCACCACCTAGAGGCGAATTAAGCTTTGCTTGATTCGGATCTGTATAGCTTTGAATATCCGCCACCTAGATCTGAATTAAGTTTTACTTGATTGGATCTGTATAGCTTTGAATATCCAGCCACCTAGAGCGAATTAAGCTTTGCTTGATTCGGATCTGTTATAGCTTTGAATATCCAGCCACCTAGATCTGAATTAAGTTTTACTTGATTCGGATCGTATAGCTTTGAGTATCCGACCACCTAGAGTCAAGTAAGCTTAGCTTGATTCGGATCTGTTATAACTTTGAATATCCAGCCACCTAGATCTGAATTAAGTTTTACTTGATTCGGATCCGTATAGCTTTGAATATCCGACCACCTAGAGCCGAATTAAGATTTGCTTGATTCGGATGTTATAACTTTGAATATCCAGCCACCTAGATCGAATTAAGTTTTACTTGATTCGATCCGTATAGCTTTGAATATCCGACCACCTAGAGCGAATTAAGCTTTGCTTGATTCGGATCCGTTATAGCTTTGAATATCCGACCACCTAGATCGAATTAAGTTTTACTTGATTCGGATCGTATAGCTTTGAGTATCCAACCTAGAGTCGAAGTAAGCTTAGCTTGATTCGGATCGTATAGCTTTTGAATATCCGTACCTAGATCGAATTAAGTTTTACTTGATTCGGATCCGGTAT
The DNA here is from genome assembly GCA_030063025.1 of Avena longiglumis. Lineage (NCBI taxonomy): Eukaryota > Viridiplantae > Streptophyta > Magnoliopsida > Poales > Poaceae > Avena > Avena longiglumis. The sequence continues at coordinate 109,850,933 of CP125978.1, forward strand.
AGCTTTGAATATCCAACCACCTAGAGCGAATTAAGCTTTGCTTGATTCGGATGTGTTGTAGTTTCTAACTTTGTTTTATCATTGTGCTCCATTTCTTAGGTTGCCCATGATCGACTTGCCGAGTTCGAGGTTGCTCTTCTTGCACCGCAAGTTGGAAGAGAAGTATGAGAAAGTTCGCCGTGTGAAGAAAGTGAGTTGATAGTTTCTTTTCCTTATTCCCAACTTTCTTATATACTTGTCCACGGAGCGGCTTACTTTTCTTGAATAGGTAATATCAATAATCTCAATATCCGCTTGAAAAGAAGGTCAAGTCCTTGGAAGGTTAGTTTCCTTTCCCCTTGCTCCTTCCTCTTTTAGTATCTATCTTTGAGTTTCCTTATTGCGTTGGGTTGTGGTAAAGCCGAGTTGCAAGACTTTGCAGCAGCTGTCGCAACAAGATTGCGATGCCCATGCCCGACGTGATGCTTCATTTTTAGAACAAAGCGCTTCATTAAAGTATCAGAAGAAGGATGATGAGATAGCCCGCCTGAGATCCGAGGTGAATTCACTCAAACTCTCTCAGAAATCAGAGCTAGAAAAAGTTGATCAAGAATTCTCTTTGGAAAAGAGCCGGCTGACTCTGGATTTGGAGAAGAGCAAAGAACTCCTCAAAGCTGCCGAGCTTAAAACTCGCGGTTTGAGCGAGGAAATTGCTCGTTTCGAGAAGAGTAAAGCTATTTGGGCTAAGGATCTTCAAATAATGATGAGCTATATCCATCGTAAGTTATTTGGCTTTGGCGAACTGTATTTTTCTTTGTCGCCGCTACTATCCTTTGACATGTCCATGTTTTATGAGGTCACTTCCCAGTCCAAACCCGTGAGTACTAAAGCTGTTCTTGCGGCTCGCGTTAGGTGAAGCTATCTTTATTGACTTGAATACTCGATGGAGGATTTCTTGGTTCTGTTTGGCAGCTTGGTCCGATGAAAATCATGGGTCGGGACTTGGTGGAGGCTGCTATCAAAGCTTATCATGCACTCGGCGAATTCCTCGGGGTCTCTGATATCGACGAGGTCAAGTTATTGGTGGCGGTGAAGGCATCGAAGCGATTGAGTCTTTGGAGGAATCTGCTGGCGTCTTTGGTGCCGACATGGCCCTCTTGTAATCATGTCATGGTATGAAGATATCTCCTTGACATTCGATGAATCACAGACGGCTCCCGTGGGTTGAAGATCCCACCTTTGTTGCTCTTCGGCAAGCTCGGGCTTTCCTTGTCGAGTATGCCGATGTGCACATTTGGAATGAAGGGCGAGTTTTCTCCAAGATTCGGATGAAGAGGCCGGTGAAGATGCTTTGGGTGATGATTCTGCGAGCACGGGAAGGTGAAGATGATTCGCCACATCCAATAGCTCTAGCTCAAGCTCGATAGCAATGGTGATGCACGATCTTCCTCGAAAGGCACCGGCATTCTACCGCATCGACGCTCTGAACAACCCCGTGATACCGAAGTCACTCTGGGTCGGCGAGGCGAAGGCAACCTCACCGAAGTTCCTCCTACTTGAGTGCCCCTTTTTTGATCAAGTGGTTCCTCCTCCAATGAACGATGCCTAAGTTATTCGTGATCCCTGGTATCGGTGTTCAATGTAAACGAAAAAATTTATCAACTCGTATGATTCGAGGCTCTTTTGCTATGCGCCTTTGAGACTCTTAGTTAAGTGAATGCTCGTCCGAATTCTTGCCTTGTTGGCTCATAGTTTCCGAGTTGTTGGTTTAAGTGCTAAAGTTTATGTGTTCATGAATTTGACAACCCTATGATAATTCCTGAGTCAATGCTTTGGGCACCAAGATGCATATTCGTAACACGAAAAGAAAATAACACGTTGCACTCTCCGAGTTCGCTCACGATCGCCAATGTTCAAGTGTGCAACGAAAGAGATAAGTATAAGATACGGCGGTCCCGAGCTATTGCCGGATGCCAAAGTCTAAACATATAATACTTAATAATCATTGCATATGGCGGTCCCGAGTAATCGCTCGGGCCGAGGTCCAAAAATCAAATATGAGATAACATCACATATGGGAGTCCCCGAGCTGCTTTCCGGTGCCGAGGTTTAAACATCAAACATGAGATAACATCACATATGGCGGTCCCGAGAATGCTTCAGGCGAGGTTTACATACACGATATGAAATAACTATAACATTCGGCGGTCCCGAGTCACCACTACGGGTGTCGAGGTGTAAGTACATCATTGGTGACCTTGAGACATAATCCTGAGTAAAATGGCGGTAAAGCCACATTCCGGGCGTTCGTTTCTTCGCCAGCTTTGTTTGCCTTGCCTTCTCCGGTGATTGGCGTCAATCGGATAATATGCATCGTTGTGCAATGCTTTGCTCACGATAAATGGTCCTTCCATGGGGTGACAATTTGTGCATGCCGGCCGTGCGTTGCACCGGAGTACCAAATCCCCTCTTTGAATACTCTTGGATTCACTTTCCTTGTGATACCGCCGTAAGTTCTGTTGATAAATGGTGATCGTGATAATGTCAATTCTCGGGCTTCTTCCAGGTCTCTGACATCTTGCCGAGCTACTTCATTCACCTCGAAGATGTATATTGAGTAATTCTTGGCGAGTCATGTATTATGTCATTTGGAAGGACGCCTCGCCCCATATACCAAAAAGAATGGTGTGTAACTTTTGATCTGTTCGAGTAGTCACGAGGCTCCATATCTGCTGGTAATTCCTCAATCCAACATCCCGCCGACCTTTGCAATGGTTCGACTAGCCGTGGTTTTATTCACGATAAAACCAGCCCATTAGATCTTCGACTTGCCCATTGGATCTTTGGGTGAGCCACGAGGCAACATCCGGTCTTATGTGTTTCTCTTGGCAAAATCTAGCGAAAGCTCATACGCAAAGTTCGTGCCATTATCCGTAATAATCTTGTGTGGGTATCCGTATCTCAAGATGATATCCTTGAGGAATTTCAACTTTGTATGCCCATCACACTTTTGATTGGTTTTACCTCAATCCATTTTGTGAACTTGTCGACCATGACCAAGATGTGGGTCATTCCTCCTCTTCTTGGCTTAAAGGCCCTACCATGTCTAAACCCCACAGAAAATGGCCAAGTAATGGGTATTGTTTTAACTTTCGACGTAAGCATATGTATTCAGTTGCATATCTCGACACCCATTGCATTTCTTGACTAACTCTTACGCCTCTCTTAACGCCGTTGTGATAAAATCCATGCACGAATGCCTTGGCTACTAAAGCGCGAGACGAGGCATGGTGCCCACATTCTCCTTGGTGTATATCTAGAAGGATCTCGACCTTCCGGGACTCACGCACTTCGCAATATGTTTTACGCTTCTCTTATATAACTCATTGTTTATGATTGTATAGGCCTTTGCTCTTCTGACGGTTTGTCTGGCTAATACTTCATTACTCGGCAATACTGCGTCTCTTAGGTACGAAAATATGGGTTGCGCCCATGTCGGCGTTGCTTTTTCTGCAGTGATTTCACTGTCTATCTCCATGCTCTCTGCCGACATACATACCTCGGCCCTTTCCATGATCGCTATTACTTCGGCAGTCCCCCTCTTTAGGGGTTCAATTTTCTTGGATCTATCTCCATTGGTGTATGATTCTCTGCAGAACCTTACGGGATAAAGATTGATTCGGATTACGGTGATGGGTTTATTGACGGTTTCTGAGGTGCTCAAGGGCTATACAGCGGAATCGATTGCCGAGTTGATCCTAATTTTGACAATGTGTCGTGACGTCATTTTCGCTTTCGTGGTATGTGGTGGAATTCACATCCTTCAAAATATCCACGATCTTACGCACATAGAATCTGTATAAAGCCATGTTAGCATCTAATGCATCCCAAGTGCCTGACACTTGCTGTACTACCAGATCCGAGTCACCGTAGCATAGGATTCTGCGTATTCCCATTTCTTTTGCGACTTTTAATCCATGGACTAGTGCTTCATATTCTGCAACATTGTTGGACGAGGCAAGATGTGTTTGCAGTACATACTTCAATTGATCTTGTTTAGGCGAGGTCAGCACTATTCCTGCGCCCAAACCGTTCCTTAGTTTGGAACCATCAAAGTGCATTGTCCAGTAATTTGGATCCAAAGGGTGGCTCATATTGCACCTCGGCCCAATCTACGAGAAAGTCGGCGACAGCCTGAGATTTAATTGCATCTCTCCTATCAAATTGTGGAGCATACGGTGATAACTCGATTGCCCATTTTGCTATTCGGCCACTTGCGTCCTTGTTGTTCAATATGTCGGCTATGGGTGCCTCACATATTACTCTGATTGGATGCTCTTCAAAGTAATGCTTAAGCTTTTTTGCCGACATATATACTCCATAGGCCATCTTCTGATAATGTGGATAATTTTGCTTTGAAGTGGATAATACTTCGCTTAAATAATATACTGGCCTCTGAACTGATTTACCCTCTTCAAGCCGTTCTACTACAACCCACAGTACTAACTACTCGATTTGTAGCCGCTATATAAAGTAGCATAGGTTCTTTCGATAATGGAGAAGCTAAAATGGGTGCCGTAACTAGCATCTTTTTCAACTCGTGGAACGCAATGTCGGCTCGGGAGTCCCCGAGCCAATTTGTCCGACTTTCTCATCGGTGATAGAGTGGCAATGCCTTTCTCCTAGCCGACATACAAATCGACTAAGCGAGGCGAGGCAACCGTGAATTTTTGTACATCATTCAAACACCTCGGCAATTCCATTTTTCTATTGCTCGTATCTTCGTCGGGTTAGCCTCGATACCTCATTTGGACACAAGGAAACCGAGTAGTTTTCCTTGCAGACGCCAAATGTGCATTTCTCGGGTTAAGTTTCATTGAACCTTCTCGTGTTCGCGAAAGTTTGCCGTATATCTTCTAGCAAGGTTCGCTTTCCTTAGTTTTGATGACTACATCATCCACATATACTTGTACATTTTTCCCTATCGATCATGTAAACATTTTTGCATGCACCTTTGATACGTTGCTCCGCATTTCTCGGCGAAGGGCATCGATGCGATAACAATAAGCCCGTGCGGGTAATAAATGCGATCTTTATTTGATCGGCGGATTTAGCGGTATCTGGTGGAAACCGAATACGCGTCTACAAATGATAACAACTCACAACCAGCGGTCGAGTCAATGACTTGGTCTATTCTAGGCAATGGAAAAGGATCTTTCGGACACGCCTTGTTTAGGTTAGTGTAGTCGATACACATTCGCCACACAATGGCTACATTAGGGTCATCTTTCTTCTTTTCTACTAGCACCGGATTTGATAACCAATCCGGATAAAGCACCTCCATGATAAACCCGCGCGTAGAAGCCGAGCTATCTCATCTCCTATCACTTTTCTCCTGTCTTGGTGACGGCGGAGAGGTTGCTTCACCGCCGTGCTCACGGCTCGACGTTTAAAGAGTGCTCACCAACTCCCTCGGCACACCTTGCAGATCTTGAGTGGACCATGCAAATATGTCCCGATTCTCACGGAGGAAGTTGGTGAGCTCGCCTATTTGGCGTCGAGACTGCACCGATAGTGACATGCGCTCGGGAACCGCTCATCAATCTGAATTTTCTTCGTCTCCTTGGTTGGTTGGAAAGAAACGCTGCCATGAGGGTTGGCCAATGCCGGCATGCTTAATTGTCTTGTTGGCGAGTGCTACCTCTTGAATCCTTTTCTTTTCTCTCGCTATGACCAATGATTCGGCCAAATTTGACCCGGCGAGGCACACTCCATTGACTTCTTGTAATCCCCAGAATTATCACCCCTTGTGGTCCGGTAATTTCATCTTTAGATAACCTATATGACAACTGCTCATGAATTTGGCCATCTGGCGTCCGAGTAGAGCATGATAACAGCTTTCCAGATCAACCACCTCAAATTCCAAGTTTTCTGCTCTGCAGTTATCTCTTGTACCGAATAGGACGTCCACTCGGACTTTACCAATGGGCTCACATGAAAGCCCTGGCACTATCCCATGGAAAATAGTCCTTGTGGATTGCAGCATGTTCTGTGATATACCGAGCTTGTGCATGGTATCTTTGTACATGATATTGATACTACTTCCATTATCAATGAGTACTTTTGAGAATTTCACATTGATGCTTGGTCCCACAAATGTCGGATCCAACACAAGTGCGTATGATCCTGGACTCGGCATTATTGGGTGATCTTTTATACTCCAAGTTATCTCTGGTGCGACCATGGCTGGTATCTTGGCACCTTTGGTACAACGCATTTACTTCCATATGTCGGTGACGCACGCTGTTTGTCCTCTTTACATTGTGAACACGCAGAAGTCCGGTGATGTTCTCTGTAATCATTGCGTCCGATTTGCGGATTTATCCTTCCGTCCGCCTCGGTTCATTACTTGATGCACCATCCCTCCGATCCGAGTTATCATACCTCGGAGGAGGGCGGCAACATCGATTATTGCGTGTTGCTCCGATTAGCTGCGGTGATGTTGTTGTTGCATCCGATGGGAGCTTGTACTCTCGGGTTACCCATCGCATTTTTCATCCAAGCACATTGCCGGGTTGTGTGATTGGTCTAGATGGGTTTGATGTGTGAAATTTACGGCTGGTCCAACATGGATTCAAATGTATACTTGCTTCTCTTGCCATTGCTTCTTTTGCTCGGGGTCCATTGCCTTTTTCGTCATTTCTTGCGGTCCTTTGTTGAGGTCCATTTTTCGCTGAGTTACTCCGTGACTCGGCTGTTCTTGGGCCACCTGCCACTGGCCGAGTTATATCTATAATCCGCCTCTCTCTTCTCCTTCCTCTAAAATCACGCCTAGATGATCCGCCAATTCTCGTGTATTGGTCTTGTTGCTCACGATGATCTGCCGACATTAACTCGGTTGGGTTGGATCACCCAAAGCATAGGAGTCCGCTATTCGATAGTTTCCGCCGGTGGTTGGCATATCTCTGCAGCGTTGCCAAGACACCGCCATAGCGGCAGCCTTGCGCGAACCAAGCGATCGCTTGCGATTCAATGACTCCTTCACATGAATTTCTTAGGTTACACCACCGAGTTAAAAACTCTCTATCTGTTTCATTCGGCCTCGCTTGCACATGGCTAGTTCTTTGTGGTCTATTCGGTCTCTTGTATGTCTTTGGTAAAGTTGTCGACAAACATCTCTTCAAAATCTAACCAGCAGTTGATATCGCTGGTTGATTATTCAACCATACCGGCTGGTCCTTCCAACATCTCGGGACATACCACCGCCCATCTCAAGTTGCCACCGCTATTTTCACGCGGTAGCATAATCAATTAACCAGTCTTGCGGCTTGGTACTTCCATTGTACGTTTTGTGCCTCTTGCCAACCGAAAATTTGGTAGGTGGTTCGCCCATGATCCGTGGTCCAAAACACGCGGACCAGGTGGACCTTGCTCTTCCAACTTCGGACCGATATAACCGATCTAACTTTACCCTTGCATCACTTGTCGGCAAGTCTCTGCATGTGATTCTATCCGCATCCCATAGTGATTGTCTCCTCCACGGTTTACGTATTCTAGCTCGGAATATCCATCATTATACCTTTCATTCACCGATTGTAGCGAGCTGGCCTCACTTCTCTTTCTTGCCGAGGTTCAGTCTTGGTTGAGGTTGAGCACTTCTCTCCTTATTTCGCCGGGGTTTGGTTTTCGTGATTGTCTCTTGCGTGTTCTTTCTGCCGTGTTCCCCATTACCTCGGCCGCCGTCCTTTCCACGGCCGTGGTTTCTCTCTCCACTATTACCTCGGCTGCATTGCCTCTTCTCATTTGCCTTTCCAGCTATTCGGGTCGTATGGGACAATTTGTTTGTTCCTCTTCCACGAGGTTCTGCTCTTTCTTTTCTAGCGTTGTTTCGGTGAAGATGCTGCCAGCAGATAAAGCAGTCTTGCCGAATGAACCATTCGTGAAGCCCTGGTCTTGCCGGGTTAGCTCGAGCATTTCCTCATTTTCTTTGTTCGCGATGCGCACTCATTCACTCTTTCTTGTTGCTTCGCCGAGCTTCCTGTTAACCCCTCTAGTTCCAATGTCGCGGATTCGCGCTCTTAGGTTTTTCGCCGGGTACTATACCTCGGCAAACCCAATTCGCTGATTCGGCTCTGTGAGCTTCATGCTCTTTGTTAATATCACTCATGAGGTTCTTTCCTCTTAATCTCAGTTCGTCCACCCGCTCGGGTGCGATATCAAGCTTATTAGCTTTTGCATATTCTCTCAGGGTCCTGTTCAAGGACTCCCGCAGGGCCGATACTTTTTGTGCCTCTACCAGCACTTTCTGCCTGGTTTCCTCTAACTCTGCCTGAGCATTTGCCGGATCAAGTATCGGCGCTACAGGTGTAGTTAAGTTATCTATAGTTGCTTGAAGAATGTTCTCTGGTCTCTCCAGAGGTGGTCCTCTCACTCTTGGTGCCTTTGGGGTGGTGTCGTGTAGTTCGGCCGGGTTTGCCACCGGCGGAATTACCTCAGCGGTTTGCAGTGTAATCTGCTTTGGCGGACCACAATACTGCGCGGGCTCCTGCTTGACCCGGCCGGTCTTGCTCCTGGTGCCCTGCCGCGACCATCACCTCGACGCCCGCTGTCGGACGCTCTCTGACGGACATTTCGCAAGGCGCCGTGGTGGTTCCGCAACAACAACTGGTGAGGATAAACGCCGGAGACGTCGACGCCGATGTAGACCTGTGCTCGCCCAAGCCGATGAAGATCCCGTTGCGGCGGGAGTTTTCCCCGAGCTCCTGCATTGTCTCGACATAGTCACAGAGACCAAATCTGGACCACACCGAAACAACGCGCACGGTGTTGATGAAGTTTCCGTCCGGATCACAACTCCGCCTAGCACGCTGGCCCCATGATGGCGCCAGTCGTGGTGGTGGCACGGCAGATGCCATGGGTAGGCTAAAGTATGGGGCCAATGGATGCTAGTGGGATGCAGGGAGGAAGATGCAACTGTTTTACACTCAAGGCCAAAGTGGTGAACTTTATTTCTCTCGATGGGTTACAAGTGCTCCTCGAGCTGTTTACAGGAACAATGTGAATCTCCCACTAACGTTGCTCAAAGGAACCCCTCCTTCGTGAGGTCCAGACTTCCCTTATAAAGGGGTGCCTTGGGTGCCCTTAGGGTGACGGGCAAGCATATTCGAGAATATGCTTGTCCCAAAGTAGTAATTCGGCCTCCTTTCCCCTCCCTTCTAATGACGGCAAGCTCCGCCCCCCCTGCGTGCCTCGGGCTTCAGACTGTCACCTCCGTGACCTCCTTACGCCCCTCGTCTCGCCTCCTTGTCTCTTGCGCTATCTGTTCAGATTCCTTTAGCCCTGCAGCTATGGTTTGACCCTAAGCTTCTCCTTCTCCGCAAGCTTCGTTTAACGCCTTACCTCATGTTACTCGGCTCGTTCCTTACCGCATGAAGATCATCTGGGTAATCCGCCGAGTTTCTCATTAACTCGGCGGATAACCACTTGATACTGTATCGTGCTTCTTGCCTCCATTCATCGGCCGACATATCAACGATTCGGCCGACCTAGGCCGTAGCTTCGGCAACTTGAAGCGATACCTCTTTTCCGTCTCGACCTCCGAGGTTAACCCCGACAACATTGCGCAAGGAGGCAGGAGGCGGTCCTCGCGGCAGTGGCAAGGAGGTGGTGAATGAATTTCTCTCGGCTCAATAGCGGGGAGCGAAGGGATGGGGCTGTCCTCGCATCGGCAGCGAAGAGGAGGGTCATCACCGGTGGCGTGGGGAGGGGGGTGGCAGGGATCTTGAGAGTGGGGAACCGGGAGTCCGGGACGGTGAGTGAGGACTGAGTTTTTTTTTCTACAGGGGAATCACGATGAGTTAGTGTGTGCCTGTTCGGGTGTTTAGCATTAACATTAACATAAAGTCAACATTGTAAACAGTATTGTTTGCAAAGGGTTAAAAACTATGTTATTTCTTTTAAATTTAATTTAAGAGCATACAAATTATTTGATAATTTCAATTGATCATGTTAAAAACATCTCAGTCAAATTCTGCAATTATGCAATATTATCATTTGGTTTGTGAATGTTAAACTTTAAAGATAGATATTTTTGTCTCGCTTGTATGATTCGAAACAAAAATAAAATCATACCGTGTATTTTATTTTAAAAGATGTGCGTGCACGTACACTCTTACTAGTACCTATTAAGCAAACATATGGAAGGAATAAACTCACAGAGTTATACTTAAACAAGATTGTGGTATTACAGGCGGTGCCAAAAAGGATTTGCTCTGACGGAGAACCACAATTCACCTCTCACTTTTGTAAGAAATTACATGAAGCTATGGGAACCGACCTAGACTTCAGCACCGCATATCACCCCAAACGGATGGACATACCGAGAGGGTAAATCAAATATTGGAATTTATGTTGAGGTCATTTGCATTAGTTTATGGTGCAGCTTGGGACACATGTCTACCATTTGTAGAGTTTTTATATAATAACATTTATCAAGCTAGTATTAAAAGATCGCCATTTGAGGCATTGTATGGAAGATGTTGTAGGACGCCACTGAATTGGACTGAGATAAGAGGAAAATAACTACTTGGATCACAAATAGTTCAAGATGCATAAGCTCAAGTGAGAATAATTAGAGAGAAGTTGCAAGCGGCACAGACAATATAGAAGCAATATGCCAACAAGCACCGTTTTAACCTTAGTTTTAAAGAAGGAGATTATGTGTACTTAAAAGTTACCCCATTCAAGTCGGTCCAGAAGTTCCGCACGAAAGGTAAATTAGAACCAAGATTTGTGGGACCTTTCAAGATTATTAAACGGGTAGGAGAAGTCACTTATAAGCTGGAGCTAAGTCCGAAATTGAAAAGAGTACATAATGTGTTCTACATATCACAACTTAGAAAATGTGTGGAACCACCGGAAAAGAAGGTATCTCTGGATGAAATAGATCCACAAGAGGATTTAAGCTATGTAGAAGAACCTATCAAGATTCTTGAAACCAAGGAGAGACAGTTAAGATCGAGAAATATTAAGTTCTGCAAGGTGCAATGGAGCAATCATACTGAAGTAGAGGCCACCTAGGAAAAGGAATAAAAAATCCGCCGAAAGTATTCTCAACTGTTCCAGAAGAGGAGTGAATCTCGAGGATGAGATTCTTTTTAAGGGGTAGGTTGTAACCACCCTAAAATTTCTCAAATTCAATTATACTAAATTTAGCCCAAGGTTCAAATTTGATATATATTTTTTAAAAAAGAGCAAACCCTAGCCTTCGTCGATTCTTCCATCGCCGGACGGCGTGCCGCCAGCACCGCCATCCACCGCCGGATCCACCACCTCCTGTGTGTGACGCCGCGCGTCACCTGCTCGCCGGGCCGCCGCACTTCCCCATAACTCACCCATGCCGCACCACCGATATGACCACTCTGCTGCCGCCGTCCATACTCTCTCCGCCACCCACCTCACCGAGCTGCGGGAGCACGCCGGACACGCGATAGATTCGAGAGGAGCCCGGAGAGCCCCTCACTGCTCGAGAAGGCTCGACGTCATCATCGTATTCGCCGCCGTCCACGTGTCGCTGTAGAGGCTCGCCGCCATCACTTATTTAAGCAACCTAGGTCACGTGTCTTCCCCATTCTCCCACCTACACAATCCCTCTACCAATTTGAGCAAAGAGCAATTGTAGCCTCGCCATCGTCGTCGACATCGCCGGCAGTGAGGAAGGTGAGCTTGCAGGCAACTTTTTTTTCTTCTCTGTTTTATTTTAAAGCGAAACGGTAAGCCTTGTTGGGACGATACTGGGCCATCTCCTGGCTCTGGGCCAGACTGGCCAGGTTTCTTTCGCTGAGAAAAAAATAACGAAGCCTTTTCTATTTACTAATTCCAAATTCTTTTAGCCAGAATTCAAATAAAGCCCTTTTCAGATCAATTCCTTTAGCCAAAATTTAGAAATGAGATGTCTAATTTTATACTCACAACCTACCGAACCCACATATCCATACCAATATTTTCAAAACCAATTTATTTAATACTCAAAAATCAAAACAACCCCACATATGTTTCATAGACCAATTTTATTTTATTTTATATTTTATTCCTAGCTTGGCATATACAAGTGTAATCTTATGAACAATTAATTTTTTGTTATATTAGGACCTGTTAGTGAGTTCTCGGAGAACTTTGGAATAGGAGTGCACCATCTTGGAGCCGAGGAAACACCGGAAGACTGTTTTCTAGGAAATTCACTTTCACCTGTGGTTTTGGTGATAATCAAATTTAAATTATGTGAATTTTTTTATACAACAGTAATCACCCCAGAACAGATATATTTGATGTCATCTGTTGAGACCAACCATAGTTATATACATGGAATTGTTTGATGATTGTGGCTTGTGTGATTGGTTTCCTTAATCTCTCTCAAACTTGAGTAGGATTAATTATAATTCATGGTTGGAGTTGGACTAGGGTTTTATATCCTAGTTGGTTGGACCTAGCTGATGGAAAGATTATGGTTTGACCATAACCTGTTGATAAGAAATCAAAACCATAAATTGTAACAACCCCTACCCTGTCCAACAAAATCATCTACAAACTTGCACGGGTCACTTTCTTATAACCAAGTAGCCAGGATTTTCTCCATTGTTATTTCAATAGATAGTAGCCATAGAGTTATTTATTATTACCTCCAAAATAGGTTTGGAGAACTTACTATTATAGCCTGGTCGAAGTCTCACCCGCTTACGTGCATCGGAGTCATGTAGATAAACGTGTTATTGCTCACAAATGATGATTGATGTGCCATGTGTGGTGAGCATACCTCCCTAGATAGCTTCAACAAAAGGATTAGATAATAACATGTAAATTCAAACATTTTACCTTTAATAGCATCATCGAGATACAATTCATAATACTCTTATTGGCCTACACTATCACGAGGGAACACTTCATAATACTCAAATTTAGCAGCAAGAAAAAACTCAAAAGTGTCTATATTCTCTAGTTCATCACCCTTGCTAACAAGTTCATCAGTTCTAGAGTTATCAATCCAATCACAAAAAGAAGCATCATCAACAAATATTTCATCAAAGATGTGCTCTCCCGAAATCTGCCCATTAATACTATAAGGATTTATCTCTAGTTCATCATTATTAGTGTTCTTCAAATAAGTATCTAGGCATAAAGCCTCCGCAGATAATTTATCTTCAATTTCAACATAATAAGAATCATTACTAGAGACTGAGGCATCATAAACAAACTTATTATTAGTAGAATCATCCTCACCTTTTTTGTGTTCCTCCTCGTTATCCAGTGGTTCCTGCAAAATGTTAGTTTCGAGAACTATTGATTCCCATAGCTCCTTACTCTTTATCGCAAGTGCATTCCCACTAAAATGTTCTTGACAATAATTGACCTATAATCCATAATACCATGATACCATGCTAAATCCTCATCATCGCTATTTTTCATAGTAATACAAATTTTTCTAAGCATCTCATGAGACCCTTCATAAACTATGTATTCCAAGAGTTCTACATTATTACCATCCATGTGATTATTGGTTGATATAAATTCTTTATAGAGAGGAATTCATTGATAATCATAAAGCTTGTTAGTCTTACCATTATGTTGCATCATCCCTTCGAATAAACTAAACAAATCACCAGAACATTAATCCACCCTCCTCCACATGTCCAGTAGTTGCATATCCTCAAGGATTAGTGGTTTCTCTTCGTGTTCATCCTCTTCTTTGGAAGAAACTTTATCCTTCTCTAATGGGATTTCCAGTGCCATGTTAGTAGCATCACAATATTCTTGAAAAGATTGATTTTCTACTTTATTACCAAAGTCCCCAAAATCATTTTCTAGGCACAAATCCTCCTCAAAACAATCATTATAAGTTTGGGACTTATAGAAATCATTACTAGATAACGAGATATCGTTTTCATGCATACTATTTGTGTGTGGAAGTTTATTTTCAGAAGTAGGAGATTCAAGTGGTTGAAGTTGCTCCTTTTCATTCTTACTAAGATAATCCGCGAATAGTTTAGCGATAGTCTTATCTTCGGGCTTACCTTCCACTAGTCGAGAGGATGAAATGTCAAGCGTGTAGGGTTTCGTAGCATGGAAAACAAAATTTTCTATCGCATACAAACAAACAAGCCAAGATCAATCTACTAGATTGTAGCAACGAGTCGATGGAATAACTTACCCTCGAAGATTCCAAAGTGTTTAACTAGCCCGATCTCAAGATCAAGACCTTCCTCTCCTTGTTCCAGCGGAGGTTGTAGGTATGGTGGAGTATGAGAGAGTACTATTAGTGATCTAGATATTAGACACACCAATTAGAAGGCTCTAAACAAGGCTAGGGCAATTAGAAGCTCTAAACCAAACGGCTCTAAACGGAGATTAGAGGATAGGAACTTGTGTGTCGTTCCAACCACCTCTTGCTTGTTTCCTTGTTTTAGCCGCTTGACTTTCAAACGGACATTTGACTTTTCTTTTAGGATTCAATTTAATCTTTATTTGGAACAAAGAACACTTAGTACATGATGCAATCATTCCAATATGTAATGACACATTCATGTACCCCCCTCCAGAGCCGGACATTCGGAACCTTCTAGAACATTCCCGATGAAAACACGGAATCATTTCCAAACTCAAACGGGACTTTCCTTATATGAATCTTATTCTCCGGACCATTCCCGATCACCTCGTGATATCCGGATCCCATCCGAGACCAACAACATTCGGTCTCTTTCTCGTAATACCATAACTACTCAAACAACTGTGTCTCCTACGGTTCGTGAATTATGCGGACATGATCGAGACACTTCTAACAATAACCAATAGAGGAATCGGAAATTCATATGGCTCTACATATTTCTATCGAATGAACCACTTACATACGATACCAATTTCCCTTTGTCTCACGATAGTTTACTTATCCGGTTATGATCTGTATGGATCTCTCGTATACCTAGTTCAACCTCGTTACCGATAAGTACTCTTTTGATATGTGATCCTGTGAGCCATTCACATGCTTGCAAGCTAATTGGATGACATTCCACCGAGAGGGCAGTATATATATCTCATGGATGGACAAATCCCACTCTTGATCCATGTGTCTCAACCAAAACTTGAACACTCAATGCCACCTTTATAGCCACCTGTGGTGTTTGATGTCATCAAAGCATCCATCCGGTAAAGGTGATATGCATGATCTCATGGTCGAAGGAATTAGGTTACTATGTATCAGAAATCATATAGCAATTAAACTATTAAAATGACTTGATCTTTATGCTATGCTTATCTATAGGAGTATGTCCATCATATCATTCTCCTAATGATATGATCCTGTTGTTAATAACATCTCTATGTTCATGATCAGGAAACCATGATCATATATTAACCAACAAGCTAGTTTAACAAGAGGCTTTACTAGGGACTCTTATTTTAGTTTACAAATCACACAAGTATTAATGTTTCCGGTTAATACAATTATAGCATGGTATGTAAACATTTATCATAAGTGTGAAGATATGATAATAACCACTTTATTATTGCCTCTTGGGCATATCTCCAACAAAGCGTCACCTCTTCATTAGCAATATGTTCAGGCGGTTTCAGTGGAGGCTCTTTGAGTAATGTTGCCTTCTCTTTAAATTTCTGTTCCTGCAAAAGGCTAGGTTTTTCCATGCGGTTGAAATCCGCACATAAACAGTGATCAATAAATCATTATCCATAAATTTCTTATAGCATAATGAAAACATGAGATGAACGTCTTTATAGATGTCATCATGCTTCTGGCATCTTTTTCGAATATTTTTCATAGCAAAAAGTAACTCTAAACAACCAGTATAAACCGCAAATTCCAGAACAGTCATATCAACTAAGCTTTTAAACTTATCCCTATTATAAGATTCTAATGTAGGATCAATGTTATACTTACATTGGTAAGCGATATGCACTTTGGATCCGCAGAATCAACAAACAAACTGCTTGTATGAGGCACATAGTATGGATGAATAATCATTCACCCTTATCATCCATTGATTCAGTATTTCTCGCTTCTTTAATAGATACTCCTTCCTTGCGAGCTTTTCCTGTTCAAAGGTAGTCATCTGGAAGACATGATTAGTAACAAATATTTTTATGGGTTTTTGGTTTGTAAACAAAAGAAAAAAGACAAATGCAACAAATAAAGAAATATTAAAATAAAATCTAGCAAAACTAAAATAAATAAACAAAAGCTAAAAGACCTACAACGCTTAGCTCCCTGGCAATGATGCCAGAAAATAGCTTGATGACTGCAAGTGCACATATCGTTTGTAGCTAGTTTCAAAATAAAGATATCGATCCCACAGGGAGCAGGAGTCTGAAGTCTAAATAACTCTTGAGCTAAATACTGAAATAGAAATGCTAAATAAAGTTCTAAGTAATAAGATAAATTGCGATTGATGTATAAAAGATATTTTTGGGTTTTCAAATAAGAGAACAATAAGTAAACTAAAGCTGTAAGTAAACAAGATCATGCGAGTGTGATTACGAAGGTTTGCATATGATGGAAAGAGTTCTCAGGGAGTAGTGGATCCACCGCTAGTAATTAGAAAGAGTGATCAAA
The DNA here is from genome assembly GCA_030063025.1 of Avena longiglumis. NCBI lineage: Eukaryota > Viridiplantae > Streptophyta > Magnoliopsida > Poales > Poaceae > Avena > Avena longiglumis. Next base: position 109,867,527 of record CP125978.1, read on the forward strand.
ATTATTATAATAAATAATACCATTTATGCTATGTGTGGGAGGAGCTCCATATATGGACGAATAGACATCAACCACTGCTCACATCATCCGTCATAACCATAGCATATAATAACCGACAACCATCGTGATACTGCGCTATTAAGATATTTCTCCCGTGGCATGGACATGGTTTGATGAGTTCTCCTTGATTCCCCAAGTTAGTACGTAAAGAATGACAACTACTTTATAGTCACAATAAGTGCTATCATTCTCCAATCTACCAACAAGTAATCCCCTTCATCAAGTCCTCAGTGAGGCAAATATTGAGTGGCATGCTTCACCCAACATCAAGATGAAGACAATTAACACAGGCACATAATGAACGATATCACATAATAATTTTTATCTCAATTCAATAACATACTAGGGTTTCTCCATTTCCCCAAGAACAAAGGAAACTACTCACACATGAAGGCAATCAACATCATGGATAGAATATGGATGAAGTATGATGATACAATTGAGAACAAGTGCAAATCCAAGATTCAATCTAGAATTACAAGTAACCAAAGAGGATCGGTGATGGAGACGTTGTTGATGAAGATTACGATGTAGATCGATGTGGAGGCCTTCAAGATCCTAGTCCCTTATCTGGTGTAGATCTAATTGGAGGCATCTATGGCAGTAGCACGGCGGCAGGGCACCATCGTGGTGGAGGGTATGGCTTGGTGGCTCTCTCTTGGCTCCTCCCCTCCTTATATAGGCCTTGGGGGTGCCCTAGGGTACCCCTAATACCTTCATATGACTTTGGGAAGCTTCTGGAGTTTTTATGGGGCCAATTCCCGTTGTTCCCGACCTTTTTTGTCAATACGACCGCAGCTATATGGCCTATAGTTGGTCGTCATACTTGCAGTACCCTTTCGTATTTTAGTCGCCATTTCTTCATACGAACTTCGTTTTGGGTTTTTTTCAGCTCGTTGGATTCGTATTAACAAGGGATACAACTCCATGGTCTTGGATCTTTATTTTGAGAAGTTTGAAAATATCACTTTTTCATCCTCTCAAATGGCTAAGTCTGGTCCCTGCAGCTCCTCCTTACTATGCTCTCTTTGTTCCTTTTGCCTTTGTTTCATCCATAATCATCATAAACACCTACAAACATTTCATAGACAAGGAAAATGATAAAATTCTACCTAAACTACTAAATGTGCAAAGCTCATATGAAAGCAGAACGAGAACTAGAAGTCATGCATATAAGGCATAGCTATAGCTAGAAGAAACATGATGAGAGATAAATGGCACATTTTATATGGCTAAAAGAGGTGGTATTTTAAAGCCATCACCATCTTCTAAAGCAGATGGCACCATGTTGCTTTCCATGACTTCCTACCAGTTTTAGGAATAAAAGAGAATATGAGAAACGTAGCGAGCAAATTATAAACACATCGTATACGTTTGAGGGAAGAAAGGGGCACTGAATTTTAAGAATATGGATAGTATTATGGAGCACTTACTGTTACTTCTTTTACATTGCCATTTGGAATAAGAAGTTCATTGGAATGTTTCTCCATGTCGCACAAAACCTCAGAGCTACGGGCACTAGTGGCATGATGGTACTTTACTGACCGTCTGCTAGTCTTATTTTTTTCAAATAGAGCCTACACAAATAGGGAGCATACAGTTAGTCGTGCTTAAACAATTCAAACAGGACGGAAGTTGACTAAACAAGACATGTCCTGGTTCCTGGGGTCATACCAAAAATTGATAAGACTGCACCATTCCTCATCGCTCATGTGTTCCATAGGAGATACCCTTGTAATTTATTCTTTGGGATGGAGTCGAAAAACACTTTTCAGATAATTCCATTGATTTCTTGCGTCCCTCATGAACTTCTTGTTGCAAGAAAATTGCACATCTGGTAGAGAGGGGTCCATGATAAAATTTTGTTGAAATAAAACAAGGATCATCAGCCTTTGCATAAACAAGAATGGAAGAAAGGGCCAGGCAGCTGAGTGCTACAGAACATACAAAAACTTTGCCCAAAAAGTCTGCTCTAACATCCAGTCTCTCCTTATAATATTTTCAATTGGGGAAGATAGGCATCTTAGTCCTAACTATTATTGCACACTCAGTGGCAAACTTGACAGCAATCAATGGTGACACTGGTCTAGTTCTTCCTGTAGGAATGAGAAGTCGAAGATTTTGTTTTGTGGGCATCTTGTCAACCACAAACTGATGATCATCATCCATAACAGTGTCTTTAGAATGATTATGGCCAAATTCATCTACAAGAATATAATGGGTATGAGTTGGTGTTCCACAATAGAAAAAATTCAATAAGTGTGATAAAGCAATCAGTTTAACACGTTACCTTCTTGATCTCAATAAAAACGGTCAAAGAACCATCCATCACAACAAGAATATGACCCCTTGCCTAGAGTAGCTGAACCCTCAGGGGCAAGGTCGCCTTGGAGAGGCGTCAGTGCATGGCTAGGCAGGGGCTGCTGCTGGCCTTGGTAGGTGCCCACGGAAGGCAGGGAGCGGGCTTCTGGCCTTGGGGAGGTGCCGGTGAACAGCGGGGACCTAGCTGCTGGCCTTGTGGAGGTTCCCGCAGAACGCATGGACCTAGCTGCTAGACTTGGGGAGGTATCAGCGGACGGCCGAGACCTATCCGCTGGCCTTAGGGAGGTGCCCGCGGAAGGCAGGGTCCTGGCTGCTGGACTTGGGGAGGTGCTGGTGGATGGCAGGAACCTGGCCGCTGGCCTTGGGGAGGTGCCTGGTGGCTGTGAAATCCACCTCTTTTAGCCATATAAAATGTGCCATTTATATCTCATATCATGTTACTTCTAGCTATAGCTATGCCTTATATGCATGACTTCTTATACTCATTTACTTTCATATGAGCCTTGCACATTTAGTAGTTTAGGTAGAATTTTATCACTTTCCTTGTTTATTACATGTGTGTAGGTGTTGGTGAAGATTATGGATAAAAAGGAACAAAGAGAGCATAATATGGAGGAGCTGTAGGGACCAGACTTAGCCATTTGAGAGGTTGGAAAAGTGAATTTTTCCAACTTATCAAAATAAATATCCAAAACTATGGGGTTGTAGCCCTCTACAATACGAAACCAACGAGCCTAAGAACACCCAAAACGGAGTTGGTGTGAAGAAATAGCGACCAAAATACGAAGGACACCTAAAAGTTTGACGACCAACTACACGGCGGGAGCAATAATTCTGGCCGTATAGCTCCCGCTGTATAGTTGCCAAAAAGGTCATAAATGACAGGATTTTTTCCCAGAAAAGCTCCAGAACCTTCCCAAAGTCATATGACGGTATTGGGGTACCCCCAAGGCCTATATAAAGAGGGGAGGAGCCAAGAGAGATCCACCAATCCATATTCACACCCACGGCGTAGCCCTTCCACCGTGCCACCGCCATACCTTCCTCCAATCAGATCTACATCATCACCATCACACAAGAGGAGAAGGGACTAGGATCTTGAAGCCCTCCACGTCAATCTACATCGTCATATTCATCAACAATGTCTACATCACCGATACCCTTTGGTTACTTGTTGTAATTCTAGATTGAATCTTGGATTTGCACTTGTCTTCAATTGTAGCATCATACTTCATCCATATTCTATCCATGATGTTTATTGCCTTCATGTGTGAGTAGTTTCCTTTGTTCTCGGGGAGATGGAGAAACCCTAGTATGTGATTTCATTGAGATAAAGATTATTATGTGATATTGTTCATTATGTGTCTATGTTAATTGTCTTCATCTTGATGTTGGGAGTTGTGCACCTCCTTAATATTTGCCTCTTGCGGGGACTTGATGAAGGGGATTACTTGTTGGTAGACGGAAGGATGATATCACTTATTGTGACTATAAATTAGTTGTCATTCTTTACGTACTAACTTGGGGAATCAATGAGAACTCGTAGAGCCATGTCCATGCCATGGGAGAAATCCCTTAATAGCGCAGTAACATGCTGGTTGTCGGTTATTGTCTGCTGTGGTTATGACAGATCATGTGAGCAGTGGTTGCTGCATATTCGTCCATATATGGAGGTCCTCCCACACATATCATAAATGGTCTTATTCATTATAATAATTTTGATCACTCTTTCTAATTACTAGCAGTGGATCCACTACTCCGTGAGAACTCTTTCCATCATCTTGCAAACCTTCATAATCATAACATCATGCTCTTGTTTACTTACAACTTTAGTTTACTTATTGTTCCCCTATTTGAAAATCCAAAAATATTCTTTTACTCAAATAGCCTCCACCTAAACCACCGGAACATGTTGTTAATAAAGAGGTGGCACTTGATGTTGCACCCTCTCAACTAGTGGAAGGTAAGCCCGAAGGTAAGACTATCGCTGAGCTACTCGCGAATTATCTTAGTAATAATGAAGAGGAGCAACTTGATCAACCACTTGAATCTCCTACTTCTGAAAATAACTTTCCACACACAAATAGTATGCATGCAAACAATATCTCGTTATCTAGTAATGATTTCTATAAGTCCCAAACTTATGATGATTGTTCTGAGGAGGATTCGTGGCTAGACAGTGATTTTGGGGACTTTGGTGAGGGACTAGAAGATGAATCTTCTTACGAATATTGTGATGCTATTAACTTCGGACAGGAATCCTCATTGGAAGAGGAGGATGAGTATTTTGAAGAACACGTGAGCAATATGATGGTAAGAGAAATGTATTCCCAAATAGTGGAATATGCTAAAAAGTTAATTTCTTCAGATACGATAGATAATCCAATAATATGTCTGATATGTTGCAAATGTATCTATAATTTTTGATGCTCCATGCTTGTTTTGCACCATTTATATTATGTTTTGTCCACACTTTGTGGCATTTTTATACATTTTTCTGGAACTAACCTATTAACAAGATGCCACAGTGCCATTTCCTGTTTTTTGCTATTTTTGGTTTCAGAAAAACTAGTAAAGAAATATTCTCGGAATTGGACGAAAAAAGCCAAAGTTCCTATTTTAGCCGACACGACATGGAGTCGAGGGAGAGACGAAGAGGTGCCACGAAGCAACCACACCAGGGGGCCGCACGGGCCCAACCTGGGTCACGCCTAGCCATGGTGTGGGCCCCTAGAGCGTCCACAGACCTTGCCCCTTCACCTATATAAACCCCCCGAGGCAAAAACCCTAAGTACCTGATCAAAATTCCACGAAAAATTCCATAGCCGCCGCCACCATTGTCCCTAGATCGGGAGGGATCTGAGGCTCTTCCCAGCACGCTGCCGGAGAGGGAAGATCATCCCGGGGGCCTTCTTCATCACCATTCCTGCCTCCGGAGTGATGTGTGAGTAGTTCATCCTTGGACTATGGGCCCATAGCAGTAGCTAGATGGTTGTTTCTCCTATTTGTGCTACCATGTTTAGATCTTGTGAGCTGCCTATCATGATCAAGATCATCTTATTGTAATTCTACATGTTGTATTTGTGAGGATCCGATGGATATTGAGTATTATGTCAGATTGATTATTGTTCTATCATGTCTATGTTATTTGTGATCTTGCATGCTCTCCATTGCTAGTAGTTACTTTGGCCAAGTATTTTCTTGTGAATCTAAGAGGGAGTACTTATACTCTATAGTAGGTTCATGCCTCTAGTAATCTGGGAGAGTGACAGAAACTTCTAAGATTGTAGATGTGTTGTTGCTACTAGGGAGAAAACAACAATCCTTTGTCCAATGGAAGTTGTATTATTTACATTACACACTTTGCTTAATGCAATTTTCTATTGCTTGCAACTTAATACCCGAGGGTTGTTCGAATGATATCCCGGAGGTGGATTATTAGTCATAGATGCAGTTGGATTACGGTCTATGTATCATGTTGTAATGCCCAAATAAATCTCATAGTGATCATCATGTCATGTACATGCATTGTTATGCATTCTCTATTTGTCAATTGCCCCGCTGTAATTTGTTCACCTAGCATGTTATTTATCTTTTAGGGAAAACACATCTAGTGAACTGTGGACCCCGGTCCATTCCTTCCGACTGATATTCTAACTACTATTTACTATTTACTTTTTGCAATTACCACAAGCAATTACTATCTTCCACACTATACGTTTAATCCTTTGTTTCTAGCAAAACAGCTTGACAACCTCATTGATAAGTTGCGGCAAAGTATTTTGGTTGTGTTATGTGCAGGTTCCACGTTGCTAGCAACACCTTTGGAAGTGGTCTCTTTCTCCTACTGGTTCGAAAACCTTGGTTCTATAACTGAGGGAAAACTTGCTACTGTGCTCATCATACCTTTCTCTTGGGGTTCCCAACGGGTTCTACATCAACTGAGCCACATCAAGCTTTTTTCTGGCACCGTTTCTGGAGAAAATAAGATTTATGCAAGGGGAGTCTCTCAGTACCAATTTCTTTACTTTGTTTTTGTTTTGCTTTGTTTAGTTTGCTTCTTTTTATCAAAAAACACAAAAATAGTTCCTTCATTAGTTCTTATTTTGTTGCCTTGTTCTTAGCTCATTATGTTGGTCCCTAAGTTCACCCTAAAAGACCTATCAATAGGTAGTGGTTCTACAATTAGGAAAGATAATATTGAAGAATTCTTTAATCATGTTAGTAAGCATAAAGATATTAAGGATAGATGCTTTGCAGAACATGCTCCAAATTATGAAACCTCTGCAGCTTATTTAGTTCACATGTTGGAGGCTAGGTTTGTTAACCTTAACCCCATGATGCAGCTAATGTTTCTTAAACTTCATGATATTCAGGACAATTAAAATAGAGATTTTATCCTGGAAACTTTGCTTAAAGAATTTAATGATATTGCTATATAAGCTAGAAAGATATTTGATCGTTTTAATATGCTAGGCTCATGTGTAGATGTTATTGGTACACTAGAAAAGTTGGACAAAACCAAACCCAAAAATAGGGAGGAAATTAAAATACCAATACCTTCTAAACTTGTAGGAGTGCATGAAGCCTTGGAAAAGAATTTTGATTGGATTGTTCCTGAAAACCCATTTTATGAAAGTAGTGAATCCAAGAGTATTGAGAGAGGATCCTCTAGAACTTATTTAGATAAGATACCTTTCCCCGTTGAAGATATTTCTGGTATTGATCTTAATGCTTCTTCATTCAAAAATACTTGATTCTTGGTTTCTATGCCTAACTGAAAGGTGTTAAAGAAAAGCACTCTTGGGAGATAACCTAATTTTTATTTCAGTAAGTTCTTATTTTGTTGAGTCTTGGAAGTTATTGCCTCTGTAATAACATCTCCTTATCCTTTTTGTTTGGTTTTTGTGCCAAGAATAGCATCTAATGAGAGGGAAGTAAGCTTTGGGGAAGTTGCTGTCCCAAAACATATTTATGTGCTTCGCTGTAAAAAATCGTGAAAAATCCCAGAACATCATATTGATCTGATTTTTTATGCGCATGCCCATGGTATTTACCCAACTTTTGTTAGTTTTGAAATTTTAGATTTGAGCAACAGAACATTTTCTAAAAAAATGCCTTTTCCTGCAGGTCTGTTTTGACAGATTTCTGCCATTATTTGCATTTGCCTCTTAAATTGATTTCTTTTGAGTTCTTTTGATCACTTGAGCTTTTTAAAAAGAATTGCTACAGTAGCTTATGTTTTAATGGATGATTTACTTGAGTTGAAACTGAACCCAAAGGCTTATTATCTTGAATACACTAATGTTGCTAATGAAGATTGTGTGAAGCTTTGTATGAAGAGAATTTTCAAGTGTAGGGAAAGGATGATGTGATGAGATGAAGTTTGGACAAAAGCTCAATCTTGGGGATGCCATCCGTGTCAAGAGGTACAAGAATCAAAGCTTGGGGATGCCCAAGGCATCCCCTTCTTCATCAACAAAAGTCTCAGGTTTTCTTTCAAGACACTATATTTTTTGCTTTATGCACTATGTGTTGTTCTTGGAGCGTCTTTGTTTTTGTTTTTAGTTTTCTTCTATTTTGTTTGCTGCAATAAGTTGGTTGGACCCCATCACACTTCTTTTGGAGAAGTCACACCCCGTTCTTCATTTCTTACAACACTCTAGTTTCCACTCTTATTGTTCTGTGAGTGTTCACCTTTGCTAGCACTGCGTTTAGCTTTAGTTTTCTTCTTCTTTTTGTGTAGAAATTTTTAGTTATTATTAAAGTTAGATGAGACATTATCTCTGATATTTATTGATTATTATCTTTGTGATTTTTTTGTAATAAGTCGATTGGTGTTGGAAAAGAGTAGAATGTTTCATGCTTATGGTGATACAAAAGGAAGCTTTTTTTTGACTGTGACTTAGACTTTATCATGTCATGTTAGATGTTTATTTCACCATATGCTTAGTGATTATTGCTGTAGCATGACTTGTTTCCAACAATTGTGATTGCTTAATGTGCCATGAAAGAATCATGCGTTGTTTTAGCATATAAAAGCATAATATTGTGGTATTCTCATTTGATGCTTTATTTGGGTTAACTTGGAACATGCTTATACCATATTATGACTATGAACCAGTCACCTTAGCCTCTATGATCATTTAGTTTTTGACTTGTGATATCACTTTATGCTTTGATTAATAATGTTTTGTCGCTCTGCATGATTATGACCATTATTGCTCTCTTAGTTGGTCGCTCCCAGTCTTTTGCTAGCCTCCACATGTACTGAGTATGGGCTCTACTCGTGCATCCAACTCCCAAGAAACCAAGTTATTCAAAAGTGTCCGCTGTAAATTCCTATGCATGGTGTGTTATACCATTCCAAGTATATTCATGTTTTTATATATCTTCCAAATTAAATTTTTGTTATGTGAAAATTAGTGATTAAAGCTCTCACAAACTTGAAGGCACATTTTATTAATTGCATTTTATAAATTTAAACCATTGTGAATGTCTTATATGCTTATATGCTTGCAAGTTATAAGTTGGAATTAGCAGAACCATGTTGTCATGGGGAACGCTTTCAACATTGCACTTATTCTATTTAGTTGATATCATGTTCTTTTGTTTATGGATGCCGACGGTGTGAAATAAGATGGGTGCTTGTAAGTCCATGGAGTTTGTATGTGTGTTAGAGAAACACCTGGGCGGCTAGCCTAAGCCATGCCTAATCATGGTGGAAACTTGCAGCAAAACCATAGTGGCATTCTATGAAGCATCTCAATAAAAAAACTATGCAAATAGCAAATAAAGAGATCGCTGAGATGCTCACTGTCTGTTGCCTTGTCATTTTGATATGGGATAGCTCCTGTGTCATGGGGAAAGGGGTACCCCGTTGGCGGTTCTCTATGATACACATATACTTAAATTGACAAGAACTTGCCTGTGACCAAAGTTGAGTAACATGAGGTCTCAGTACTCGTAATGAAGGGGCATGCGATTTTCAACTTATAATTTGTCAAGCATATAACTCATATTTGCCCTCACTTTAACCTTAATAACTTCAAGATGCTTATGATAGGGGCAATGAGAGCTCAAAGCTAATAAGTACCATAATTTTTGGAAGCTTTATAAAACCATTTAATCCCTACTTTCCTTTGCAAAGGGACTTTCTTTTTACATTTATGTTGAGTCTCCATCTTCTATCCCGCTAAGAGAGCATAGTTGTCATTCTGAGTTCAATGTGCATTGTCCCAAAACTTGTTGACTTATTCATAATTATGGTATTGCTTGTTCTTAAATTATTTGCATCTAGTCACCCTTATGAACTTTGAAGGTGTCCCATGCATTTATATTTTGCTATTCCATGAAGGACAAGCTTAATATCACTCTTGCTATGTTTTCTATATGTGAAACAAACAAATGTATTTCAAAGCATTATTCATGATCTTTTGTTTGTGTAGCCTTTCATGTTGCAACATAGTTGCTATGTATTATTGTTAGAAATACATCTTTCATGCTTATGTTTAGAGTACTTTGATCCCAGTTATCAATGCTTTGCAATACCTTGATCAAGATTATGATGGTGCATGTCACCTCCAAAATTATTCTTTTTATGACTTACCTACTAGAGGACGAGCAGGAGTCAACCTTGGGGATGCTGATACGGTGTAAATGTATCTATAATTTTTGATGCTCCATGCTTGTTTTGCACCATTTATATTATGTTTTGTCCACATTTGTGGCATTTTTATGCATTTTCTGGAACTAACCTATTAAAAAGATGCCATAGTGCCAGTTCCTGTTTTCTGTTGTTTTTGTTTCAAAAAACTAGTAAACAAATATTCTCGGAATTGGACGAAACAAAAGCCAAAGTTCCTATTTTTCCTGACACGACACGGAGTTCTAAGGAGAGACGAAGAGGCGCCACGAAGCAACCACACCAGGGGGCCGCGCGGGCCCACCCTAGGTCGCGCTTGGCCATGGTGTGGGCCCCTCGGGTCTCCACTGACCTTGCCCCTTCGCCTATATAAACCCCCCGAGGCAAAAACCCTAAGTATCCCATCCGAATACCACAAAATAGACCATAGCCTCCGCCACCATCGTCCCTAGATCGGGAGGGATCTGAAGCTCTTCCCGGCATCCTGCCGGAGAGGGGAGATCATCTCGGATGCCTTCTTCATCACCATGCCTTCCTCTAGAGTGATGTGTGAGTAGTTCAACCTTGGACTATGCGACCATAGCAGTAGCTAGATAGTTGTTTCTCCTATTTGTGCTACCACGTTTAGATCTTGTGAGCTCCCTATCATGATCAAGATCATCTTATTATAATTCTACATGTTGTGTTTGCGAGGATCCGATGGATATTGAGTATTATGTCAGATTGATTATTGTTCTATCATGTCTATGTTATTTGTGATCTTGCATGCTCTTCGTTGCTAGTAGTTACTTTTGCCAAGTATTTGCTTGTGACTCCAAGAGGGAGTATTTATGCTTGATAGTAGGTTCATGCCTCTGGTAATCTAGGAGAGTGACAGAAACTTCTAAGATTGTAAATGTGCTATTGCTACTAGGGAGAAAACAACAATCCTTTGTCCAATGTAAATTGTATTGTTTACATTACACACTTTGCTTAATGCAATTATCTATTGCTTGCAACTTAATACCTGAGGGTTGTTCGGATGATATCCCAGAGGTGGATTATTAGTCATAGATGCAGTTGGATTACGGTCTATGTATCATGTTGTAATGCCCAAATAAATCTCATAGTGATCATCATGGCATGTACATGCATTGTTATGCATTCTCTATTTGTCAATTGCCCCGCTGTAATTTGTTCACCCGACATGTTATTTATCTTATGGAGAAAACACCTATAGTGAACTGTGGACCCCGGTCCATTCCTTCCCAATGATATTCTATCTACTGTTTACTATTTACTTTCTGCAATTACCACAAGCAATTAATATCTTCCACACTATACGTTTAATACTTTGTTTTCAGCAAAACCAGTGAGCTTGACAACCTCACTGATAAGTTGGGGCAAAGTATTTTGGTTGTGTTGTGTGCAGGTTCCACGTTGCTAGCAACACCTTCGGAAGTGGTTTCTTTCTCCTACTGGTTCCATAACCTTGGTTCTATAACTGAGGGAAAACTTGCTGCTGTGCTCATCATATCTTCCTCTTGGGGTTCGCAACGGGTTCTACATCAACTAAGCCACATCAATGTCCTTAATGTATGAAACTTGGGCACTACTTTTGTTTTCAATTCTCTGATACCTTTAATCAATCTTTAGTGTCTTATAATAATGGTAATGTTATTAGTGAAGTATTAGAGTATATTATCTTTGAAGGTGTCCATGAGTTGACAATACATGTCATATCACATATTAATAGTGAATAGTGTTCTCATAAAAGTATCTTATGAAATCCTACAACGTATTTCTTGGTATTTTTATGAACATTTTAGTGAGAATACACTTATTATGAGGAGTAAGGCACGGAGAAAACCCATAGCGCATAAAGTTACTTGTTTGCAGGAAATATCATTGGAGAAGGATGAAGTTCCCTCCCAAGAAGAGGATGAACACAAAGAAGAACTTCAAATCCCCTTGGAGGAGGATGAAGTTCCTTCCCAAGAAGAGGATAAACACGAAGAGGAACCACTAATCCTTGAGGATATACAACTAATGGACATGTGGAAGCAGGTGGATTACTGTTCTGGTAATTTGTCAAATTTATTCGAAGGGATGAGGCAATATAATGGTAAGTCTAACAAGCTTTATGATTATGAATGCATTCCTATCTTTAAAGAATTTTTATCAACCAATACTCACATAAATGGTTATAATGTAAAACTCTTGGAATACATAGTTTATGAAAGGTCTCATGAGCTACTTAGTAAAATTGCTATTATTATGAAGAGTAGCGATAATGAGCATTTAGCAAGGTATCATAATATTATGGATTACATTGTCAATTATTGTCAAGAACATTTTAGTGGGAACGCACTTGTGATAAAGAGTAAGGAGCTATGTAAAACAATAGTTTCTGAAACTAACATTTTGCAGGAACCACTGGATAACGAGGAGGAACACCAAAAAGGTGAGGTTAAAGACAAACATCATTCTACTAATAATAAGTTTGTTTATGATGCCTCAGTCTCTAGTAATGATTCTTATTGTGTTGAAACTGAAGATAATTTATCTGTGGAGGCTTTATGCCTAGATACTCATTTGGAGAACACTAATAATGATGAACTAGAGATAAATCCTTGTAGTATTAATGATCAGGTTTCGGGAGAGAACATCTTTGATGAAATATTTATTGATGATGATTATTTTTGTGAGTGGATTGATAACTCTAGAACTTATGAACTTGTTAGCAAGGGTGATGAACTAGAGGATAGAGACACTTTTGAATTTTTCCCTACTACTAAGGAGGAGTATTATGAAGTGTTCCCTCGTGATAGTGTAGCCCAAGAATAGTACTATGAATTGTATCCCGATGATGTTGTTAAAGGTATAAGGCTTGAATTTACATGTAAATATCTAATCCTCTTGTTGAAGCTATCTAGGGAGGTATGCTCACCACACACACGATGCATAAATCAGCACTTCTGAGCAATAAAACATTTATCTACATGACTCCGATGCACCGCAAGCGGGTGAGACTTCGACCAGGCTATAATAGTAAGTACTCCAAACCTCTTTTGGAGGTAAGAATAAATAATTTTTTGTCTCCTATCTACTGAAATAATAATGGGGAAAAGCCTGACTACTTGGTTATAAGAAAGCGCTTCCCGGGAGGAAACCCGGAAGTCATTAGGTGTCTTCCTTAGTTTTGTGTGTTGATTCTAGATGCATTCATGTTGCATTGGAATTTTTATTCTTTGCATGATTTGCTATTAGAGTTATCTTGTTGTAGTTTTCAACAGGTAAGATTTATTGTTACTATGTGTTGCATAACTCGGTGGTACTAAAATTCCTGTTTTATACATGCTGTTGTTGGTCGACAATTCAGACTGTCATTTTTCTATCAAAACATGGTGTTTTGCTAAGTTTCAGGTTAAGAAAGAATTCTCGAAGAAACAAAAAAAATTCACGACTATAGTACTTTTAATGACCAACTATACATCAGGAATAAAAATTCCGGCCGTATAGCTCGGGTCGTATAGATATCGATGCCTTCATCAAAATTCTTTTCCAAGGTACAGTAAGTTTAACGACCAACTATACGACGGGACCTTTTTGGTCCGGCCGTATAGTTGCACCCGTATAGTTAGGAAAACCCTCAAACACCAACTAGAAGGTAACCATTTCTCAAAATTTTATTCTTTCTTCTCCCTTCTTCTTCTAAAAACCTCGAAACACCACCTAGGAGTTTCTCCCATGTTCTAGAGAAGCCGAGCATATGTAAGCAATAAAATTCTACCTCAAAAACCTCCTAGACTGTAATTCTCTATATAAGTTCATGTTTTCCTTTTACTTTCTTTTTGTCGGTTGGGTGAACGAACTTCGTTCGTACACCAAAACGATGTCTTTTATTTTGTGTGTTATTTTTGCAGGGACTTGAACCTTGTGTGACGACGTGTACAGTGGTGCCCCACCGTGCAAACACTCGCATGATCCACTTGGTTGCTTCAAATCAACATGCTTACATATTAATGGCTGGTAAAACCTTCCAACTCGAACCTCTCTCAATTAAGTACATAGAGGATGTACACTCGTGTTTCATATTTTGTCTCACTTGCACTTCATCAAAATCTGGGAGTATGTACAACTCTTGGACCTAGTTTGTTGACTTAAGTGTGGTGCTTAGGTTGATGAACCGAATTAGTGGGACTTGTATTTTTATCACTTTTAGCTAATCCCCATGCCTTCAAAAACAGAAAATGTTTTATTTTCTTCTTAGTTTCCAAGCAGGTTCTCTAGGAAGGTAGCCACCAGGCTATATCAAGAAACATACATTAAAGCAAAGGTTATTTGTCCATCAAAAGAGAGGTTATTGTACCTCAACGATAAAGTGTGTCACCCTTGTTTTAAACTAAGCTTGGAGAGGTAACCACTTATCACACTGTAACATCCCAGCATTTAGGAACCAACGAAGGGTAGAACTAGGATTTTTTGCTTGTGCATGCATTCATCTGTAAAATGCGGGTAAATTTTTCTCCAAACAAAAAGCTAAAGTGATCAGAGTTTCTTTCACTCTCTGTGGGTAGGAATAGCTATTGAGAGTGATTGTTATAAATTTTGATATGATCTTTATGAATCAATGTGTTTTGGGGGGAAGAATTTGAATTCAAATTTGAAATTTGAACTTATATTTAAAAGTTAAGATTTGGTATTTTGAAATGATTTTCAAAATGATTTAGTAATATCATTTGTTATAATAAAGAAATAATAAATAATAATAGAATTCAATATAAAGTAATTCAAATAAGAAACGACTCTTTATTTCTTATCCTTATTCCATACACATTTTTACAATGATGAACTCATTCAACCAATGAAGGGTTTTAGTACAGTAAAGGAATTACAATAAAGGGAATTCATATATGAATAAACTATTAAAAGATTGTTACAAAAAGAATAAAACAAAGATTACAATAAGAATATGTAACACCGCGGTTCTGAAAAGACCGAGGCTTCTATGTGACATACCAATCCCTGGATCGGTTCATTGGCCCACAATAGAATAAGATGAATAACATAGCAAAATATCCGTGTATCATGAATAACGAAGATCTAGAGTATCATTATTACAATAAAAGCTTAGCCCAAGGCTAGCTCAAATTATTCAGGTAGCAACATAAATAAAGTAAATCCTCCATTCTTCAAATTGCCCACAAGTGAACAAGTGCCGAGTGGAGTACCGTGGCCTATATCGATTACTCAGAATCGGAATAACCTGCAACATGAAACGTAGCAGCCCCGAAGGGTCAATACATGGAATGTATGGCAAGTAGAGCTAGTAAAGGAGACAATAGTGCTAACATCTACATGCATATTTGGCAAGTGGAGCTGTGTCTGGCTTGCATTTGCAAATACCTTTGTCCTACTTTCATAAGCAGTTTTTGATTTTCTTTGAAAAGATCCCAATTAAGGTAACCCAACAATATTAAAACAATTATGAAATTGGAATGAGCGAGAAACATGTCATGGAATCAATATCAAGCAACTCAGTTGTCCTTAACCGGGGACACGACTAATCGATTAGATTATACACCCTGCAGGGGTTAGTACACTTTACCCATATGACTTGGCCAGCCCAGCTCGTACCATCACTCTCATTTTGGGTGATGATAGGGAGAAGTCCAAGAAGAGACTGTTCGGGAAGTAGCTCCCCAATCCCGACGCGCACCGGTCCAACCTACCAAAATTCTACATCTCTGGATACGCGGGTTCGGGTTACCACAACCTACTAAGTCCAACCAACCGCCCATTTCATTATTGGCACATGGTTGTACACGTAAGCTACCAAATAAAGAAGCCAATCAATTTCTCTAGATACCTGGGTGCCTTTCCGCAATGAAACCACCAAAAATTATCAATACCATCACACCCAGGGGATTCATTGATTAAGTTGTTTTAGTTTTCACAAACCAATACTTTTAGAAACAAGTCTCAGCGATGTAACCCAGCCCTCGTACATCATAGCATGGCTAAGCACATCTACCAACGGTGGTTCATCTACAAGGAAAGCCCTACCACATAATAGGACATAGCATAGCGATAGTATCATCCTACACATGCGTCTACGAAATACACGACAATGCATAGAAAATAGTAGGACAATATCATGAACAAAATAGCATCTACTTGCCTTGGTTGTAGCGGTCGGAAGAACAATCCACACACGAGCAAGCGTTGCACTCGTCACAAACTACACGACACAATTGCAATCATAAACAAACAATCCACATGCATATGCAACAAAGATGATGCATGAATGCATGCATGACAAGTGGGGTGACGCTACAGCAACACCACACATTAGTATTCAGTAGAGGTACTTATTGCATGCATGGAAAATAGTTTTAGCGCAAGGAAAACTATTATGCAAAATATAATACTCAAAACTAGAGCTAGAACCCAATTAATTCACTACCGGTAGTATACTATTTGTAAAATCTTGGGAAAATTCTACTGCATAGGCATTGCTATTTAGGAACAGTACCAATTGGAATTACTCAAAAAGGAATTATAAAACTCATTGAGTAATTAAAACACTGCAGAAAACCAATAGACAGTTTCTGCAGAAGTTTTTACTGTAAGCCTATCCTTTTAAATCACGATGAGATTCCCCTCGTTCTACTGAATCCAGGGACATTTTATACGCAATTTTTGGAGTTAAAGATCTTTTTCTACGAATTAATTACTCAAAAAAGCCATTAACTCAATTAATTAAACTGTACTAAATCTAGCTGCAAAAGTGTGAAACAATGGTACAGCAAGATTCTACACAACTTACTGAACCTACACATATTTTATTTGCAATTTTTGGCCCAGCGGATTAATTTCTACGCAATTTACAAGTTTCTACAAAAATCTGCCAATTAAATCGATTAAAGAAAATACCCGATAAGCGTGTTTGTTGACTAGCCTACGTGTAGGCGTTTGACTAGTCGCGCCTGGGCTGACCGGTCAGCGATCTGCCGTTAGCCACAGATCGTCTGGCGGAGGGAGGCGGCGGCAGCAGCGGCGCTCGGCGCTCGGACGGCGGCGGTCGGCGGTCCTGCGCGGAGAGGGAGAGGTCGGGGCGTGGCGGTGGCGGCGGCTGGCGGGTGGCGAGCTTGGCGGCGGGCGGCGCCGAGCGCGGGCGGCGGCAGCGTCTTGGCAGCGGCGGCGGCGTGGCGGGCGTGCGAGGCGGCGCAGGCGTGTGGCGGCGGGGCTTACTCGGCGGTGGCGGCGCAGCGGTTCAGCGGCGGTAGGCGGTCGGCGAGGCGGCGGGGTGGGCGCGTGGATCGGCGGCGGCGGGTGGGGTTCGCTTATGTGGGGCCCCACGCGGGGTCCGAGTCGGACTGACTATCCGCCATCTTGGGCGATTGGCCGGCCCGGGCAGCGTGACCCGATAATTTGGCGCCGTTTTTTTGACCCTTTTCTTTTTCCTTTTTGCATTTTAATAAAACCTCCGTAACTCCTTCATACGAACTCCGAATCGGGCGATTCTTGTTTCTAAATTTTTTTAAAATCGAGGGGAACAACCTAGGGTCAAGGAATGAGTGAAACCACTAGGCTACAAGGGTGGAAAACACAAGTCCTAGTAGAACCTCCCGAAGGAGGCTCGTAGTAAAATAGAGTAGGGTTTAGAAAATAGTGTTTTGCCGAATCTTTTCATTAGGTGGTTTTGCATGGAAGAGTATGATGCAATGGCATGAATGATATGCAGAACCAAATCTAAAATTTGGGATGTGACAAGACTAACCCCCTTAAGATGAATCTCGTCCCCGAGATTCGGCGCGGCTAGCAAATAGGTGTGGGTAGTCCTCTCGGATGTCATCCTCACACTCCCAAGTGGCTTCCTCTTCAGTGTGGTGGCTCTACTGCACCTTGCAAAACCTGATTGTCTTGGTACGGGTAATCCTCTCCGCTGTCTCCAGAATCTTTACCGGCTTCTCCTCATAGGTCAAGTCATTCTCAAGCTGAACCTCTTCTAGTGGTACAGTGTCTCTCAATGGTGTATCCACCATCTCCGGATGGCACTTCTTCAGCTGGGATACGTGGAACACATTGTGAACAGCGGACACAGCCTCACAACTCAAGCGATAAGCAACCTCTCCCTTGCGTGCTAAGACTCGATATGGCCCAATAAATCGAGGTGCCATCTTACCCTTAATTCCAAATCTCTTGATTCCACGAAGTGGCGACACTCTGAGGTATGCTCTATCACCTATCCCATACACCACTTCCTGGCGCTTGGCGTCAGCGTAGCTCTTCTGCCTTGATTGTGCTACCTTCAGCCTGTCCCTAATCAAGGCGACCTTCTCCTCAGCGTCCTTGATCAAATCAGGTCCAAACAACTGACGTTCTCCTACTCCATCCCATAGCAATGGTGTCCGGCACCGTTTCCCATATAGCACATCGAACGGTGACGTCTTGATGCTGGTTTGATAGCTGTTGTTGTAGGAAAACTCAGCATATGGAAAATTCTCATCCCAACTAGAACCATGAGCCAAAGCGCAAGCTCTCAGCATGTCTTCCAAAATCTGATTCACTCTCTCGGTCTGTCCATCAGTCTGTGGGTGAAACGCTGTGCTAAACTCCAATCTAGTACCAAGTGACTCGTGCAGCTGGCGCCAGAAGTGTGAGGTAAATTGGGTGCCTCTATCAGATACAATACTCTTGGGAACTCCATGTAGGCACACAATTCTGTCCATATAAATCTTGGCCAACTTTGCACTCGTGTAAGTTGTCTTAACCGGAATAAAGTGGGATACCTTGGTCAAATGGTCGACCACTACCCATATGGAGTCATATCCTGACCTGGACCTGGGCAATCCTGTGATAAAATCCATCCCCACTCTATTCCACTTCCATTCCGGCACGGGCAATGGCTGTAGCAGTCCTGCTGGCTTTTGGTGTTCCGCTTTCACTCGGCTACATACATCACATAGGGCAATGTGCTCTGCGATGTCTCCTTTCATGTTGTTCCACCAGAATCTGTCCTTTAAGTCCATATACATCTTTGTATTGCCCGGATGTATAGAGTACGGCGAGTCATGAGCTTCCTGCAGAATCAACTTCCTTATCTCGGGATCGTTGGGGACGCACAAACGATCTCCATACCACAAGGTTCCTTGCTCATCCTCGCGGAATTCCCTTGCTCGACCCTCCTTCATCTTTTCCTTTACTTCATCTATCTCTTTATCTCCCACTTGAACCTTCCTGATTCTGTCCTGTAGCATTGGTTGGACTTCCATTGTTGCCAAGTATCCTTCAGACACTACCTCCAGTCTAAGGTCCTTGAATTGCTTGCACAAATCCTCAGGCAATTCCCCAACTGTCAGTCCATTGGCATAAACCTTTCGGCTCAGAGCATCTGCTACTACATTGGCCTTCCCTGGGTGGTATTGCAGATTCATATCATAGTCCTTGATAAGTTCCAACCATCTCCTTTGTCTCATATTCAGTTCCTTCTGTGTAAATATGTACTTTAGGCTCTTGTGGTCGGTGTACACATCACAGTGTTTTCCCATTAAGTAATGCCTCCATACCTTGAGCGCATGAACCACAGACGCTAACTCCAAGTCGTGTGTGGGGTAATTCCGCTCATGGTTCTTGAGTTGCCGCGAGGCATATGACACTACTCTCCCATCTTGCATCAACACACTCCCAAGTCCCTGTCGAGAGGCATCACAAGGTACACAGAGTCCTTACGAAGGTCCGTAAGCCTGAGCAGTAGCGGTCACTAGTCGGCTTCAGTTCTCGAAGCTGGCTTCACATCGTCGACCATTCAAACTTTCTCTCCTTCTTCAGAAGTTCGGTCATCGGCTTAGCAATCTTGGAGAAGTTTTCAATGAACCTCCTGTAATATCCAGCAAGTCCCAAAAAGCTTCGAATCTCTCCCGCATTCTTGGGCGCTTCCCACTCGATTCTGCGATCACTTTGCTTGGATCAACGACTCCTTCTCCGACACCACGTGTCCAAGAAATCCAACAGTGTTAAGCCACTTAGCACTTGCTGAATTTGGCATACAACTGTGTTCCTCGGCTTCTCCATAATCAGTCGCATATGCTTCTCATGCTCAGCATCATCCTTGGAATATATCAGTATGTCATCAATAAACACCACCACGAACTTGTCCAAGTACTCCATAAATACCTTGTTCATCATGGTCATGAAATATGCCGGGGCTTTCGTTAATCCAAAAGACATAACCGTATACTCATATAAACCATACCTAGTGGTGAAGGCGGTTTTTGGTATGTCCTCCTCCCGGATCTTCAATTGGAAGTAGCCTGATCGCAGATCAATCTTGCTGAATACCTTTGCTCCTTTCAGTTGATCAAACAAATCATTTATGTTCGGCAGGGGGTATTTATTCTTGATAGCCACTTCATTCAGCGAGCGATAGTCCACCACTAATCTCTTGCTGCTGTCCTTCTTCTCCACAAACAGAATAGGTGCTCCCCATGACGACGAACTAGGCTGAATGAATCCCTTGTCCAACTGCTCCTTTAGCTGCTTCTTCAATTCCTTCAGCTCATCCACATCCATCTTGTATGGTCTCTTTGCTATAGGTCCTGTTCCCGGCATCAGGTCGATAAGAAACTCTACTTCCCTGTCAGGTGGCATCCCTGGCAGCTCTTTCGGAAACACGTCGAGGTAATCCTTAATCACAGGCACAGTATCCATGCTAACCCCCTTAAGAGAATTCAGTTTACAACTTCCCGGTCGTACAACCGACTTGAACCTAATTCTCTTACCATCCGGGGTTTTGAGTGAAACAGCTCGCTGTGCACAATCTATGTGTCCCTCATGCATAGACATCCAATCCATACCCAGAATAACGTCTAACCCCTGTGATTCCAACACTACCAAATGTGCACTGAAGTTGTGTGTTCCAATCCTCACAGTTAAGTCGCGACATCCCGCGATAGCTATCATATCTCCTCTAGGTGAGCTCACTCTAATAGACCCTTTCAAAGACTCAGTAGGTAACTTATACTTATCCACAAATGCCCTTGATATGAATGAATGAGATGCACCAGTATCGAAAAGTATGAAAGCTGGGTGAGTGTTGATTGGGAACTTACCAATCACAAGGTCAGGCTCATCTGGAATCTCCTCCACATTCATGTGGTTCACTGTGGCCTTCTCGTTGTTGGTTGGCTTCAGTCCTTTCCTCTCCGGACAGTTGTCAGCATAGTGTCCCTTCTGTTTACACTTGAAGCATGTCACTTCACTCAGATCCTTCTTCACAAAAATGCGATCACGGTTGCGATCATGTCCACCGTGTCCTCTAGAGTGGTGAGAGTGTCCTCCCTTGTGGCTGTGGTGGGTGCTCCTATGGTTGTCATGACGATGCCCATCGCCTCCATGGTGGTGGCGGTCATGGCTCCCATGGTCACTTCCTCCATGCTTGGAGTATCCATCATAAGAAGTGCGAGACTTGTGGTGAGAACCAGAGTGGTGACTATTGCTCTTTCTCTTGTGGTTCTCCACCTGTTTGTGCTTCCCTTCCAAGATCCTGGCCTTGTCCATAAGTTCCTGGAAAGTGGGGCAGTAAACCACCAGTAGCTGCACTGAAAGCTCATCACTGAGGCCATCCAGGAATCTCTCCCTCCTTTTTGCATCAGTGTCAACATCCTCAGGTGCATAACGGGACAGGTTATTGAACTCCTCAATGTACTCAGCCACGGTGCGGTTGGTTTGGTGCAAGTTGCGGAACTCCTTCCTCTTCAGGCTCAGAACTCCTGAAGACACGTGGTTGGTCCTGAAACCTTCCTCAAACATTGCCCAAGTCACGGTGTCCAGCGGGTGGGTGATCTGAAAAGTGTCCCACCAAGAAGCGGCTGGTCCCTCCAGTAGGTGAGCGGCAAACCTCACCTTCTCAGCATCCGTGCATCCAACAGTTACCAGATCCTTGTTGACTGAACGCAACCAGTCGAGAGCAACCATTGGTTCTGTTGCAGTAGAGAACTTAGTTGGCCTTAGCCTCAGAAATCTGGTGAGAGCATCTCCCTGAGGCTGGTTGTTTCCATTGTTGTTGTTCTGAGCTTCCATGAACTGGGTCATAACTTGGGTCAGCTGTGCCTGAGCTTCCATGAGCTGCTCCAACTCAGTGGGTTGAAGGAGGGGAGGCATCTGCGGTTCAGCACAGGTAAGTTTAGAGAGAATCAACTACGATAATAGGATTCTACCCATGCATTATGATCAAACAACAACAAGCAATGGCAGACAATCACAAGCAAGCTTCACATCAACAAACAAGTGATCCGGCAACATCCCAGGGGTTATCCTAGCAGTATATACCTACTGAAATAGTTTTTACAAGAGTTGGCAATGGTTAACTAAACAGTTGATCAACTAAACAGCAAAACAGCAATCTGCCAGAACAGTCCAGCAGCGTTCACGAATTTTTCTACCTGACTTAGACTCGTCAGAAAATTTAGCTGATTTTTGCATACATAGTACAGAGAGTTTCGCACCAGACCTATTTTTTCCAATTTTTTCCAGTTACGAGAAAAATATTAAAAATCGTACAGTACTGCTGTATCAGCAGAAAACTGCAGCGAAAAATAACACAGATGTTAACCAAACTTGTCATAACTCTTTCATAAAATTCGCACAAATAATTCCTGGGATATTGGAGTACACAAATAAGCAAATAAACACTCTTAAACTAACAGCAACTAAACACATCGATCGAGACTAATCCTAACAAATTTACCTAACAAGGACTAATTGGTGGACTTCTAACTACTTCTTGAAGAGGTTGCGGTAGGTCCTTGCACTCATGCGTTGGCGCTTCGGTCCACGGTTCAACCATGGCGGCGGAGTGTACACCTCTCCTGAGTCATCACTTGAAATCTCAAACTCCACCTCTTCTGGATCCTCCTCTTCTTCTTCACTCTCAGCTGCAACTGCAACAGCTTCATCTCCTCCACCATCATCGTCTCCATCATCATCATCCTCGTCCTCATCATCATCATCGTTCCCATTGTCATCATCATCCCCATTGTTGCCATCATCTCCATTGTCATCATCAGAGGGTGGATTTAGCTGTGCTTGGAGAGCGGCAATCTGGGCTGTCATAGCTTCAATAGTTTGATCCCTTTCCTGGACGGTCCCTTGCAACTGTTGTATGTTCTGGGTGTTCTCTTGCACAGTACCATGAAGATGAGCTATGGTTGCATCTCTGGCTATCAGGGCATTCTCCAGAACTCCCACAGCTTCATGCAGGGTGTCAATCTCCTGTCCTTGGACCACCATACCATTGCTAGCAAAGTCTGCAATCTCCTTTATCATCATCACTTTCTCAGCTAGAGCTCCATTCTCCCTTTCCATGTCCTCTATGTGTCTCCGACGGGGCGGCATGTTGTTCCTGTCGCCCGGGGTAACCACAATGTGCCCATCTTCATCACGCCTCCCATAGTCACGGTAGGGTGAATCTGCTGGCAGTAGGTGTCAGACATGATGGCACTGGCGAGACAGGGCTTCATGTATGGCCAAGTTAATTCCAAGTCCCCAGTTGCAGTATGTCTTGGTGTAGATCAGATGCACAGGATTTGGCAAGGCGGCATCCCTGAAGATGAAGGTGGTGATCTCCCATGCATCCTCACCATATCCATAGGTGTACAGCCTTCTTCCCTTGAACATGGGCAGTGGCAATCCCAATGTCTGCGAGAGCTGTGCTAACTGCCTTGCAAAGGGCCTTGGTGACTCCATGGTGGCATACTCAGTCCTGACTTCTCCCATCTATCAATTTAAAGAGGAAAGTGTGAGAATAGCATATGATAAGAATTTATGAGAGTGAAAGGCATAAGATGAAAGACAGAGTTAATATATACTCTAATAGTTCTATGGCTTCCTAATCCAATCCTAGGTCACGATCCTATAGTCGGAACACGGGCTATGATACCATCTTGTAACACCGCGGTTCTGAAAAGACCGAGACTTCTATATGACATGCCAATCCCTGGATCGGTTCACTGGCCCACAATAGAATAAGATGAATAACATAGCAAAATATCTGTGTATCATGAATAACGAAGATCCAGAGTACCATTATTACAATAAAAGCTTAGCCCAAGGCTAGCTCAAATTATTCAGGTAGCAACATAAATAAAGTAAATCCTCCATTCTTCAAATTGCCCACAAGTGAATAAGTGCCGAGTGGAGTACCGTGGCCTATATCGATTACTCAGAATCGGAATAACCTGCAACATGAAACGTAGCAGCCCCGAAGGGTCAATACATGGAATGTATGGCAAGTAGAGCTAGTAAAGGAGACAATAGTGCTAAATTCTACATGCATATTTGGCAAGTGGAGTTGTGTCTGGCTTGCATTTGCAAATACCTTTGTCCTACTTTCATAAGCAGTTTTTGATTTTCTTTGGAAAGATCACAATTAAGGTAACCCAACAATATTAAAACAATTATGAAATTGAAATGAGCGAGAAACATGTCATGGAATCAATATCAAGCAACTCAGTTGTCCTTAACCGGGGACACGGCTAATAGATTAGATTATACACCCTGCAGGGGTTAGTACACTTTACCCATATGACTTGGCCAGCCCAGCTCATACCATCACTCTCATTTTGGGTGATGATAGGGAGAAGTCCAAGAAGAGACTCGAAGTAGCTCAATCCCGACGCCAAGACCGGTCCAACCTACCAAAATTCTACATCTCTGGATACGCGGGTTCGGGTTACCACAACCTACTAAGTCCAACCAACCGCCCATTTCATTATTGGCACATGGTTGTACACGTAAGCTACCAAATAAAGAAGCCAATCAATTTCTCTACATACTTGGGTGCCTTTCCGCAATGAAACCACCAAAAATTATCAATACCATCACACCCAGGGGATTCATTGATTAAGTTGTTTTAGTTTTCACAAACCAATACTTTTAGAAACAAGTCTCAGTAATGTAACCCAGCCCTCGTACATCATAGAATGGCTAAGCACATCTACCAACGGTGGTTCATCTACAAGGAAAGCCCTACCACATAATAGGACATAGCATAGCGATAGTATCATCCTACACATGCGTCTACAAAATACACGACAATGCATAGAAAATAGTAGGACAATATCATGAACAAAATAGCATCTACTTGCCTTGGTTGTAGCGGTCGGAAGAACAATCCACACACGAGCAAGCGTTGCACTCGTCACAAACTACACGACACAATTGCAATCATAAACAAATAATCCACAAGCATATGCAACAAAGATGATGCATGAATGCATGCATGACAAGTGGGGTGACGCTACAGCAACACCACACATTAGTATTCAGTAGAGGTACTGATTGCATGCATGGAAAATAGTTTTAGCGCAAGGAAAACTATTATGCAAAATATAATACTCAAAACTAGAGCTAGAACCCAATTAATTCACTACCGGTAGTATACTGTTTGTAAAATCTTGGGAAAATTCTACTGCATAGGCATTGCTATTTAGGAGCAGTACCAATTGGAATTACTCAAAAAGGAATTATAAAACTCCCTGAGTAATTAAAACACTGTAGAAAACCAATTGACAGTTTCTGCAGAAGTTTTTACTGTAAGCCTATCCTTTTAAATCACAATGATATTCCCCTCGTTCTACTGAATCCAGGGACATTTTATACGCAATTTTTGGAGTTACAGATCTTTTTCTACGAATTAATTACTCCAAAAAGGCCATTAACTCAATTAATTAAACTGTACTAAATCTAGCTGCAAAAGTGTGAAACAATGGTACAGCAAGATTTTACACAACTTACTGAACCTACACATATTTTATTTGCAATTTTTGGCCCAGCGGATTAATTTCTACGCAATTTACAAGTTTCTACAAAAATCTGCCAATTAAATTGATTAAAGAAAATACCCACCAATCGTGGTTCGCTGATCGCCCACGTGGCCGGCCGATCGGTTTGACTAGTCAGCGCCTGGAGTTGACCGGTCAACGGACGATCTGAGCCATTGGCCATGAGATCGGCGCAGAGGGATGGCGGCTTACGGGCTCGGGCGGCTGAGGTCGGCGGCCCGCGGAGAGGAGAGGTCGGCCATGATAGTGGGCGGTTGGCGCATGCTGGCGAGGCGGCGTGGCGGCGTATGAAGCGAGGCGGCGGGCGGTGGGTATGCTGCATGGCGGGCGGCGGCATGGGCGGGCGGTGCGGCGCGGGCGGGCGGCGGCGGGGCATGCGGCGGCGACGCGAGGGCGGCGCGGGTACGGTAGGCGGCGCGGGCGCGGTGGTCGAGGCGGCGTGGGTGGGGTCTTATGGGGCCCATGCTGTTCGAGTCGGACACGTTATCCGCCACATGGCGGGCGCTGGTTGGCCGGGCCGCGCCAAGAGGTCGGGCGCCTTTTTTTGACCCTTTTCTTTTTCCTTTTTGCATTTTAATAAAACCTCTGTAACTCCTTCATACGAATTCCGAATCGGGCGATTCTTGTTTCTAAATTTTTGTAAAATCGAGGGGAACAACCTAGGGTCAAGGAATGAGTGAAATCACTAGGCTACAAGGGTGGACAACACAAGTCCTAGTAGAACCTCCCGCAGGAGCCTCGTAGTAAAATAGAGTAGGGTTTAGAAAATAGTGTTTTGCCGAATCTTTTCATTCGGTGGTTTTGCATGGAAGAGTATGATGCAATGGAATGAATGATATGCAGAACCAAATCTAAAATTTGGGATGTGACAGAATATATCTATCTACTTAATCCTATTCTAAATCTTGCATATCTAGATCTTGTACCTGCAAAAATATAAAACAAACAAAATGAAAATAAAAGATTAATTGTTAGACTTACTCTTAGTTGAGAGCAGTGAAGTGCACTACTCAAGTTTACATCATTGAGTAATTAGTAAAAGGCACAAGTTTCACCAATATGAAAGAATCTGTTCTTTCATAACAAATAAGCCACAAGTCAATATATTAGCAAAAGGGCAAGTTTCACCATGTGAGTGAAATGTGAAATGTTAAAAGGTGAAACACATTACTGATCTGATCCACACCATACACCAAACAGCCAGGAAACACAATCACCTAATTGCATGGTGTGTGTTGTCAACACAGCAACAACAACCACACAAGCAAAAGGATAAGAGCTCAGCCGTAGCCAAGATTCCAGCAGCTCATTCTCACTTTCAAACATCAAACCAGGAACACAACAAGTTTACCAAAGCCAAACAAATCACCAGCCAAACCATACATCAGTTCATCCAAGTACTCACCAGATGGTGACATAAGGAGGGGTGGATTAGGTGGATAGCAAGGTCAAGGCCAAGCTTACAGGAACTAGAAGGTGAAGGACAAGATCAAGCCAGTAGCACAATTAGCAAGATCTAGCCAACCAGATTAATCAGCCACAACACCAGCAACCTAACAGTTGTGGTGAGTAACATAAAACCCTCACATGATCTAACCATCTACTCTAGATTAAGATACATCTATTGTTTTATATCTAGATCTCTCAGAAATCACCCAAGTGTGGTGAATCAATCACAGATGACCTTTTTAAATAAAGAGTATGCTAAAATCTTACAAATCAACCCAGGATCTCAGACCAGCATCATTGATCCTTAATATTATTAGCCAAATCTTATATTTCAACATGACCATAGCTTATCTTATGAATTATGGGCACATCTCCAGTGGATTAGCACCCCAGAATCCATAAATCCTATGAAACCATACCAAACCATGAGAATCCCAACCATCTTATCCAAAAGGATTCAAGATCGAGTAACTAATGATAATATCAGAACATGTCTATGAGGGACAACATGAAAGGAATCTAGTTCCTAAGCCTCAGTCCAACATCATAGGCTATCATGTTTAAAAAAAGTAGCTTCCAACTTAACTTTGACATTAATCCAATCTTAAGCACCAATAGAATCAAGCCAGTAGTAGAACCTAGACTTGTGTGCCATGTTAATATGGTGTCACAAGAACATATTCTAAATCAAGTAGATCCATTATTTAGCTTGCATAAATAAATTTGTAAGACACTAAATATCATCTTCCTGGAATCAAACACTAGGAACCATTCCCAAGTCTATATCCATCCACATAATTAGAGTATCACTATAATAATATTCTTAAATTAATTTTGAGTATAATCTCACAAGTTAGAGCTCAACAATTCATATAATCACCGACAAGATAATCAATACTAATATCTTGATAGTGGTGAATTCACAAATTACCAACACCACAAGTAAAACTCCACAGTAGCATTACCATATAGGCCATGACCAATTATCAATTGGAACCAGTACAATAAGGTCACTTGCATCTTAAAAATCAACTATAGACAGTGACCACCATGATATACTTAATCATTATCCACCATAATCATCACCACTAGTTCCAGTTCATCATATTTAACCAAAACTAAGGGAGGAACCCTAATCAGGACATGAACCCTAATTAGGGATGCACACTAGAGACACACAAAATAGATCAAGGGAGGCAGAGAACACCAAGAACGAGGGGGGATCAAAATTAAACTCACCAAGGGTCCTCGTTGTAGTTTAGAAGAGGAAGCAGAGGGGACGACGAGCGCACGACGGCATGGGGAGCACCGAAGGGCACTGCAACCCGCATTGGGCCGAGGCGGCGGCCACAGAAACACTTGAGGACGAGCAACACCACCACAGCAACATATAAGCACCCCACAACACCACTGGAGCAGTGGAGGAGGCATCACCCCAAACCCTAGGGTTCGGGACGAAACCAGCCTGGCCGCAGGAGAGCCCAGAGCCAAATCGAAATGGACTAGATGAAGGAGCAGGGTCAACAACCATGCCATGCACCATGGAGGTAGCCAGGAAGGACCAGGGCGGCGTGAATCGCACTTGGGTGGCCTGCAATACCTGGGTCAAGGAAGAAGGAGAGGAGTGAACGAGAGAGAGAGAGAGAGAGAGAGGAGTGTACTGGGCCGATAGGGCCATTACCACTTCAAGGAGCTATTTGACCAGGCCAATTGGGCCAAGAATGGCCCAAATAGCCAATGAGGTAGGCCCAAATGTTATAAGGATTTTAATAATTTAGCAAAAGACCAAAATACCCCTAGGATTCAATAAATCCTAGAAAATAAAATAAAAGCTTTAAAAAATGCAAAAAATATATTCTTAGATTTATAATAAAATAACCTATTAAATTAAATTAATAAATCTATTTTTAATAAAGGAACTTTAGGTTAAAGATTTTTATAATATATATCCCTTAAGGAATTTTGTAAAAATCAAGAAAATACTTAAAAATAAATAGAAATAACTTTTAGCATATTTATTTATTATAGTATTTTAAAAAATACTAAATTAATATTTGAGATACCAAAGTAAAATCTCTTTAATTAAAATGCTTATTCTTAAAAAGAAATATTAAGGAAATAATTATAAGAGTTAAAAATTAAATAAAAAATAGTTTTTAACACTATTTATAATATATTACATTATAAAATAGTGAATAAAATATTTATAAAATATTAAGGTTATTACTTAAAATGAATTCCTTTATTAAATAAAGAAATTCCAGAAACTAAAATATTGGATAAAACACACAAAGAAGTTAAATAATAAATGATGCATTACATTACTATGCATATTCATTTTTGCTTCTTTAATATTGTCCTTACCAGGAAATAATGGTGCTTTGTAGACATAGAAGCTCAAGGTCCAGTGCAAGCATCCGACTTCACTACCTTGCAATCACAAGGCAAGTTCATCACTTGCTCATGTTCTTTGAAGAGTCATTATCAAAGTATTTATAAATTGTGTGTTATCATCTATTCAAGGAAAGAAAATATTATTTTCTCAAAAAAAGAAATTGTTAATATCATCCTAAGTGGTGATATGGATTAGGGGAGCAATGTAACTTAGGTATCTATTTGCAACAAGTTTAATCTCCTAGGAATTAACAACCCATGACATCAGTGATTCTAGCGCCGTATATTACGCGTTAACCATGAAATTTGGAATGGGACGGAGAAGTCAGTTGTATCCTTTTCCTTTCGTGTGTAGGCAAGAAGACCTTAAACATGACGTTGTGATTCCTTGTGTGGATCCAACATATGTGTGGGCACCTTTAGGCCCCACACTTTTGGTGTCTAGATTATCTATGAGTGGCTGCCGGAGGTATAGCCGGACCTATATGGTACTTTCTAGGGGCATCACCATCTCATAGAGTCTTTGGGAACTCATCAGGGTTTTAGCCTACCCGAAAGGGGGCTTAACGGAGGTGAGCCAACCCCGAAGGACCATGTAGACATGCGGGGTCGTGGAAAGGGCAGTGATTGGTTTGGATCACCCACTAATGACCCACAAGTATAGGGGGTGTATCGTAGTACTTTCGATAAATAGGAGTGTCGATCCCAACAAGGAGCAGAAGGTGCTGAACAGTGGTATGGAGCAGGAACTCTACAAATACTTAGCAAACGGATTTTTAGTGGTTTTCTGATAAGGCAACAAAACAAAGTGCAAGTACCAAAGAACAAACGCAGCAACTGGCCCAATCCTTTGTTAGCAAAGGACAAGCCGGAGGAAATAATTATAAGGAATAAACGTTCTCGAGGACACATGGGAATTCTGTCAAGTGCTTTCTCTTCATATAGCTGAGTACTCTTCTTTGGTGTTGTAAGTGTTGTGTGGGTGAACCTGTGCTAATGTATCGACCTTACTTGGACTAATACATACTTGTGATTAAACCCCATGCAAACATCCGTAACTACAGGAAATTAATTAAGATATAAATCTAACCACAGCCTTAAACTCTGAGATCCTACGCTCCTTTGTGCAAAGGTGTCCTAACGGGGGTTCAAGTTTCTATCACTCCGGCAACCCCACAATTAGTAGCCAAATACACAATGGATTCCCCTAGGCCCATAAATGGTGAAGTATCATGTAGTCGACGTTCACATGACACCACTAGAAGAATAGCACCACAACTTAAATACTAACCATTGAATAATAACTCAACACAAATCCACTAATAACAACATGACTTCTCCCATGTCCTCAAGAACTAGACGAACTACTCACAAGACATCATATGGATCAAGATCAAAGATGATATGATAATGGATAACAATCTGAACATAAACAATAATCCAATGATTCCACTCACAAGCATCAACTACAATAGTAATTAACACCGAGAAAGTTTCCCCTATGAATTAATGCAAGATCCAACACAATTGTTACAGCGGAACGGAGTGGTGATGGTGGTGGTAGTGGTGATGATGGTGTGGATGATGATGATGATCCTGATGAAGCCTAGCTTGATGATGGTGTTGATGGCGACGATATCTCCTCTCCGAGAAGGAATTACCCCGACAGAAATCTGTCTGCCAGAGAGATCTTTCTCTCTCGGTGTTTTCCGCCCCGTAGAGGCGGCGGAAATATATCTATCGTCACTCTCCTAGCCTTAGGGTTCTGCAGGGAAGATATAGGCAAAGGGGCGGAGTCAGGAGCCAGGCAGGTAGGCCCCACCTGCCTTAGGCGCGACCCAGGGTGGGTCCGCGCCTAGGGGTGTGGGCCCCCTGCGGCCCTTCTTCGCTCCTCCTTCTGGCTTCCTCAATCTTCTGGAAAAATAATATTTTCCCATATTTTTATGGTATTTTTCTGATCTTCGTGAAATTGCATCAAAACGCCTCCTTTTCCATCAGAATCCAGACTCCGACAGTCCATCCTCCAAGAATCATCCAACATGCATAAACAGATGAAAAGCCATAAGTAATACCTCATAATAAGACAAATATCAATGAATAGAGGTAGATTATGATATAGAATGGTGATGCAAATTGGGCGTATCACCTACTGGGCCCTACATCATGGAATTGTGGACGGGAAAGTATGCCTGGTTGTGCAACAAGGAGTTGATCTCTCATGGGTAAAGTAACGCACCTCTGTAGAGTGTAAGAATTGTAACTTGTTACTCCCTGTTCCGGGAAGGAGCTTCGAACGCGGTAGGAAAGGAACTCCATGAAAGTTCTGGTCAACTTGTGAAGGCTGATGGGCATAGTTTTTAACAATAAAATCAATCTTTGAAGAAATATTTACGAAAACTTCATAGTGCCAAGGACTGATAGTCCGAGGTGGTAGATAGAGCATCAAACTTCCCACCTTGCATATAATGAACTTGCTGGGTAACGCCGTTACTCACCCTTTCCTTTGATCCCCTGCTTAGACTCCGAGGATCCAGAAGATACCCCACTATATGCAGCTGAAATCCAAGAGGAGGTCTACTACGAGGAGCCAAATATGTCTGGTGTTGTAGAAGAGCTAGACTACGACATAGTCTATGGAGGAGAGCACAATGAGTCGGAATAACTGTCTTAGTTATTAGTAACCAATTGAGCCGAGCAACATGCACCATATATAATAAGTTTTTGAGCTCAATTCGGAGTTGAAGTTGCAACATTAAAACTTCCACTGAAATAGTTTATATTTGGTTTGTAAGTTGAATTTTTGAAGTCTCGAACTTCTGGTATTGTAATAATAATAATGTGTGTATGTTTGTAATATGGACCCATAATATTTCATTGTACCACCGAGAGATGTAATATTTACGGAACGGTGTTCTGTGGATGTCATGTCAACAACTATAGTGTATTACACATGTAGTAGTATGCTAGGTCACCGCAGTTAGTATCAGAGCGATTGCTTTGAACTTAGGTTGGAAACCTAGTAAAGGGTATTACCTGTAGAAGTTTTTAGCAACAATAAAGAATTCTCTAAAAGGGTATAATGGGTATTCAAATGATAATATTCCGTTGTATATTTTAGTGCGATAATTCTTTCTTATGATGCAATATTTTATTGATTACTAATCAAAATATTTTTGGTATATAGTGTTATGGCACCAAAGTTTCCAAAACAAACTTTGGTAAGGAAAGAGGAGACTCTCGATGATTATGAAGCATCATTCATTTATCAGCTTCGTCAACTCTTAAGGATTTTTAGTTGTCCAGCTAAGATCCCAGTGAATACCATAACCTATTATGATGGTCGTATGTTATCCAAGTATCGTGTGAGTATCCAACTTCCAGAGGAGCTTGGATTATATCACGATCTACCTATACGTGAAGGTAGGAGCCATTTAGCAGCATATCATGTTGCTGTTGTGGAGGCGATAACCAATATCCAGGAGCACAAAGCCCAGGAGTTAGAAGGGAGCACATTTTCTATGATTCCTCATGATTCTATATACTTGGAGCCAGTACCGGGTCATCTTACTTTTGTAAATAAGCATCCTAAGTTAGCTTCCAAGTTTATGGATCGATATCGAACAATTGTTGTGTCTTTGTATAAGACACATCAAGTCATAGTAGAGGATAAAAATGACATGTTAGAGGATCTAACTGATCGAGAACGAAGGAACCAGTTAGCATGTCAGTTAGAGATGAAGCAAGGAGTAGTGCCAAACCAATCTTTAACGATATACCTATAGATACTGAATCATTTACACCATATCCTTATTCACCCAGATCAGAACCTAACTATGATCCTAATTTAGATATGAGGTATCATGTATCACTGGATTCTAAGGAAGGATCTGATTCAGAACTGCCTTTTGAGAATTCCGATGGATGGAGGATGGGGTCACCTAAGGGATCCCTGGGAAACCAAATGTCAGTGGATGGGTCTGACAGAGATGTTGGACAATCCAGCTGGATGGGTGCGAGAATCAATCCTAATGATAGTAGAAGAAATACCATAATTGCAGGAAGTCAGGATGAGGAAGAAGATCCCGAGGAAAGAGTGTTTGAATCATAATATCGTATCAAAACCCAGGAAATGTACATTATCCAGTTTTTAACTATCTTGCCCAACAAAGCACCTGGGGGCAGCGGAATCTGGGCATTCTGTTGACAACTCTAGGAATGAAGCTCAGGAGATACAAGTGGGTGATAGTGATGAACAGGTTTCTAAAGAATTTTTAGCTGAGATGGATGGAGTCAATGCACTCAGGCTGAGTAATAACTCAAATCCTGATACTTTAGATACCGAGTATGTTCCATCTAGAAGGCCATTTGTTCCACAAACTGTGCGACAGACGTCACGTCATCACGGTTGGACTTTAGGCATGTATGATGAGCGTCGCGGATACTAAAGACGTAGGTTACCTATTAGGAAGTCGCTGGTATTGCGTAATGTAAAGTGCGAAAATGATGTATCTAAATAAGTGAGGTAGTGTTCATATGTGATATTGTACCTATATGGTACAGGTTTGTAATGACTTTGTATTCCCTAAGTTGTTTGTAATGTATAATATTTGAAATGCATATTTGGATCTTATTTGGCTTTTGTTTTACATTGTGTGACTAGTTCTGTGCATGAAGTTGAGCTCAGAACACATGTGCATGATGTAATTATGAGTATTCGCTTTATGTTGAAGGACAAGGGGTTCATGGAATAGGGTGTAGAAACTGAATCCGAATAGCAGCGCATGGAGCGCGAGGCTAAGGAGAAAGCAGATGCAGATGCTAGAAATCAAGGAGCATTACCACCACCACCAATGAGGCCGCTAATGGAGCATAACTTTATGCAATACATGCAAATGATGCAAGAATCCCAGAACAAGTTCATGGAAGAGTTGTTGGGACGAGCTGAAAATCAGAGAGCACCTGAAGGTGGAGGAGTGAGTCTTTCCGACTTCCAGAATGCAAGGAAGTTACCTTTTGCATCAGCTCCAGAACCAATGGATGTAGAGGATTGTCTAGCAGATACTGAGAGAAAGTTAAAGACTGTTGGTTGCAATGATGAAGAAAAGTTGAGGTATGCAACCCATCTCTTAACTGGACCTGCAGCTTCATGGTGGGAGAATCAGTTAGCAATGTAACCGCCAGGAAGAGAGTATACCTGGGATTAGTTCAAGCAGAGGTTCCGTGAGTACCATGTTCATGAGAGTGTGATGGAATTGAAGCGTAGGGAGTTTGAGGAGCTTCAGCAAGGATATATCATTGTCATGAAGTACATCCGGGAGTTTAGCCAACTATCTCATTATGCTGAGGATGAAGTGAGCACTGAGGAAAAGAGGAAGAAGCATTTTCTATGAGAATTAAATCCATTCGTGAAGATGCAGTTGAGGCTGGCCAATAAGCAAACTTTTCAACAGTTGCTCGATGCAGCTATTTGATATGTCGGAAACGTATCTATAATTTTTGATGTTCCATGCTTGTTTAGTATCTACTTTGCTTTGCTTTGTCCACACTTTGAGGTTCTTTTCATATGTTTTCTGGTACTAACCTATTAACAAGTTGCCACAGTGTCAGTTGCCTGTTTTCTGCTGTTTTTGGTTCTAGAAAATCTAGTAAGAAAATATTCTCAGAATTGGACGGGACAAAAGACAAAGTCAATATTTCACCGAGGAGAACACGGAGTCCAGAGGAGAGACAGAGGGGAGCCACAGGGCGGCTACACCCCCCAGGCATGGCCTAGGGTGGGCCCGCGCCTGGGCAGGGTGTGGGCCCCCTAGCCGCCTCCCATCCTCGCCTCTTCGCCTATAAGAAGCCTTCGATGCCTAAACCCTAAACACCCGATCATTATTCCACGAAACCATCTGTAGCCGCCGCCACCATCGTCCCTAGACTGGGGGATCTAAAGCTCTTCTCGGCACCCTGCCAGAGGGGAGATCATCCCAGAGGCCTTCTTCTTCATCATGCCAGCCTCCGGTATGAAGCGTGAGTAGTTCCACCTTGGACTACGGGTCCATGTAGTAGATAGATGGTTGTATATCCTCCTTGTGCTTTCATGTCTAGATATTGTGAGCTCCGTTCATGATCAAGATCTCATCTATTTGTAATCATGCATGTTTGCGGGGATCCGATGGATATTGAGATTACTATGTCAGATTGATTAATGGTTTTGTATTATTGATTCTATCATGTCTGTGTTGTTTGAGATCTTGCATGCTCTCCGTTGTTAGTAGCTATCTTGTCCAAGTAGTTGCTAGTGACTCCAAGAGGGGGTATTTATGCTCGATAGTGGGTTCATGGCTCTATTTAATCAAGGGAAGTGACAGAAATCTCTAAGGTTGTAGATGTGTTGTTGCCACTAGGGAGAAAACAACAGTCTCTTGTTCATGGAACAATTGGATTATTTACCTTACACACTTTTCTTAAAGAAGTCGTTTGTTGCTTGCAACTTAATACTAGAGGGGGTTCGGATGATAACCCAAAGGTGGAATTATAGTCATAGATGCAGTTGGATGGCGGTCTATGTATATTGCTGTATTGCCCAATCGAATCTCATAGGATCTTTATGTCTAGTATTGCATTGTTATGACTTGCTCATCTGCCAATTGCCCGCCGTAATTTGTTTACCCAAAGATGCCATATTTGTTTATCTAATGAGAACACCTCTAGTGAACTATGGACACCGGTCCAATATTTACCATTTATACATCTTCCATCATATCGCTTTGCTAAAACCATCATCACCTTCCACACCATACGCTTAATCCTTTGTTACAACAACCGATGATATTGACAACCTCACCGTTAGTTGGGGCAAAGTCTTGAGTTTGTGTTGCAGGTTTCCATGTTCCTTGCAACACCTTTGGGACGCTTCTTCCTCCCATCGGTTCGATAACCTCGGTTTCTTACTGAGGGAATACTTGCTGCATCATACCTTCGTTGGGAAACCATCATACCTTGCTCTTGGGGTTTTGTCAATGGATAGCCCAATAGAGGAGGAAATTTTGTCAAGAACAATAATGGCAAAAGAAGCAGGCCTACTGGAAAGATGAATTGTGCAACCTTGGAGGAGGTGGATAACTCCGAGAACGCAGTGATAGGTATGCTCAATATTCTTACCAATCCCGAAAAAGTTTTATTTGATACCGGTGCAACTACTTCATTCATATCTGAAGAATTCTGTGATAAGTTTGGGATTAGAAGGGAAACGTTATAAAACCCTATGACCGTGGTGACGGCAGGGGGAAATGTAGTAATACGCCACATTAAACAAGATCAGGTTATATCGATCTGTGGTTGTACATACTTTGTGGGTATATATGTGATTAATTTGAAGGAAATTGCAGTAGTGCTGGGTATGGACTGGATGACTGAACATGGAGCTCAGATAAATTGTGAGGATAAAACTATCTCAATCAAGATTTCAAGTGGAGCAAGGATAGTATATCAGGCTGATAAGCACAGTCATATCATGGTAGATCTTCAATTGAACTCAATGATGGAGGTCAAGTTGGAGGATATTCCTGTAGTAAATGAGTTCCAAGATGTTTTTCCAGCAGAATTACCAGGAATGCCACTAGATCGGGAAATAGAATTCACTATTGATCTAATCCCTGGTGCAACACCAATAGCTCAAGCACCATACAAGATGGGTCCGAAGGAATTAAAAGAGCTTAAAGAGCAAATTAATGAATTATCTAGAAAAGGATTTATTCAAGAAAGTGTATCTCCTTGGGGAACTCCGGTGATCTTTGTAGATAAAAGAGATGGAGGACGAAGGATGTGTGGGGATTACAGAAATCTCAACAATGTTACCATTAACAGCAAGTACCCATTACCAAGAATTCAAGATCTATTTGATCAAGTCAAGGGAGATGGAGTATTTTCCAAGATTGATCTAAGATCAGGATACCATCAGATAAAAATCAAACCTGAAGATGTTCCAAAGACAACATTTGTGTCAAGATATGGCATCATGAGTATCTCGTTGTACCTTTTGGTTTGACCAATGCACCAGCAATATTCATGAATTTGATGAACAAAATCTTCATGCCATACTTGGAAAAGTTTTTCATAGTGTTTATTAATGATATTTTGATATATTCAAAGGATAAGGAAGATCATGCAGATCATTTGAGAATAGCATTGCAAATATTAAGAGAACATAAGCTTTACGCTAAGTTCAACTAATGTGAATTTTGGTTGGATGAGGTAGAATTTCTTGGTCATGTGATCAGTAAGGATCGGATTGTTGTAAATCCATCCAAAGTTCAATCAGTGCTAGAGTGGACTGCACCAACCAGTGTGAAACAAATCCGAGGTTTCTTGGGTATGGATGGTTATTATCGGAGGTTCATTGAAGGTTTTTCCAAGATATCTAGACCAATGACCAAATTGCTAAGAAAGAATACACCATTCATTTGGGATGAGAAGTGTGAATCAAGTTTCAAGAGTTGAAAACTAGACTAACTACCACCCCAATCTTAGCAGTTCCTGAAATAGGAAAGGATTACACGGTATATTGTGATGCATCCAAAGAAGGATTAGGTTGTGTGTTAATGCAAGATCGTAAAGTAATTGCTTACGGATCAAGACAACTGAAACCACATGAAGTCAATTATCCAAACATGATTTGGATTTAGTAGCATTAGTTTTTGCCTTGAAAGGATGGAGGCATTTTATCTATGGATCAAGGTGTGAGTTTTACACTGACCACAAAAGTCTCAAATATTTTTTCACTCAAAAGGAATTCAATATGAGACAGAAGCTTTTGTTGGAGCTAATCAAAGATTATGATATGATAATCAATTATACCCCTGGAACGTCCAATGTTGTGGCAGATGCTTTAATCCAAAAGAGCACATATATTCAGCCTATCAATAGAGAACTACCAAAATATCTACATATGGATTTGGAGAGGTTGGAACTTAAATTCATAAGAACAGAGATTCTTGGAGGACTAGCTACCATGCGAGTAGTTGCAGAACAGAGTAGTGATCTTAGGCATGAAATTTTTAGACATCAAGATGAAGATCCTTTTATTGCTGATGAAATTCGAAGGTTATCTCAAGGTCAAGCGTCAGTTTTTCGCTTAGGAGATTATGGATATTTATGGTTCCAAGATCGTCTTTGTGTTCCAAATGTGTCAGAAATTCATGAAGTGATACTCCGAGAGGCACATGAGACACCATATTCGATTCATCTAGGAAGTACCAAGATGTACATAGATTTGGAAGAATTATTCTGGTGGAATAACATGAAAAGAGACATTGCAAAATATGTGTCGGAATGCCATACAAGCCAAAGGGTAAAAGCTGAACATCAAGGTCCAGCAGGACCATTACAACCTTTGGAAATTCTAGAGTGGAAATGGGAAGAAATTGGTATGGATTTCATCACAGGATTACCCATGACACCAAAACAGAAGGATATGATATGGGTGATTATGGATAGACTCACAAAAAGTGCACATTTTATTCTGGTAAATCAAAAGGATAATGCCGAGAAGTTAGTAGAAGTATATGTCAAGGAGATATTAAGTAAGCACGGAGTGCTAAAGAAGATTGTATCAGATAGAGGGTCTGTGTTTACTTCAGCATTTTGGAAACAATTACATGAAGCACTTGGTTCAAAGTTAGATTTCAGCATAACCTATCATCAAGAAACTAGGGGTCAGACTGAAAGAACCAACCAAATATTGGAAGACATGCTTAGGGCTTGTGCATTACACTTTGGAGGTTTGTGGGAAGATCATCTACCATTGGCAGAATTTTCCTACAACAGCTATCAGAGTAGTCTGAAGGGATGCCCCATATCAAGTACTTTATGGGAGGAAATGTGGATCACCAATATATTGGTATGAACCTGGAAGCACAAAGTAATTTGCACTAGACTATATCAAGGAAATGCAAGATATCATCGATATCATCAAAGATAGATTCAAAATAGCTCAAAGTAGACAGAAAAGTTATGCTGATCAAAGTCGAAGATCATGGCATCCTGAAGTGGGAGATATGGTATATCTCAAAGTAAGCCCAATGAAAGGAGTTAAGAGGTTTAGTGTTAAAGGAAAATTGAGTCCCAAATATATAGGACCATTCAAAATACTGAGTCAGAACAGGACTATATCTTATGCTTTAGATTTATCACCAAGACTGGCTCAAGTTCACAATGTTTTCCATGTGTCACAACTCCGGAAATGTCTTAAGGTTCCTGATGATGCAATCACACATCAAGAAGTGGAATTACAAGCAGATTTGACATATGTTGAGAAACCCTATAAAATCTTAGAAGAGAACTAGAAAAGGTTGAGAAACAGGGCAATCAAGTACTGCAAATAAAAGTGGGAGCATCACCCTGAGAGAGAAGCCACATGGGAGAAAGAGGATGACTTAAAACAAGCATATCCAGAACTATTCAGGTACACTTGGGCAAACTTCGGGACGAAGTTTAATTTAAGGGGGGAAGTCTGTAACATCCCAGTATTGAGGAACCAACAAAGAGTAGAACTAGGATTTTGTGCATGTGCATGCATTCATCTGTAAAATGCGGGTAAATTTTTCGCCAAACAAAAACCTAAAGTCATCAGAGTTTCTTTTACTCCCTGATACGTTGGAAACGTATCTATAATTTTTGATGCTCCATGATTGTTTAGTATCTACTTTGATTTACTTGTCCACACTTTGAGGTGCTTTTTACATGTTTTCTGGTACTAACCTATTAACAAGTTGCAACAGTGTCAGATGCCTGTTTTCTGTTGTTTTTGGTTTCAGAAAAGTTGGTAAAGAAATATTCTCGGAATTTGACGGGACAAACGACAAAGTCAATTACTTTCTGTGGGGAACAAGAAGTCCAGAAGGGAGCCAGAGGGGCCAGCTAGGGGGGCCAGACCCGCCCCAGGCGCGAGTGGGCCCAGCCTCGTGCCTGGCTAGGGTTTGGCTACCCTGGCCGCCTCCTCGGCGTCCCCCTTCGCCTATAAGAAGCCCCCGATGCAGAAACCCTATGTACCCAATAAAATATCCACGAAACCGTCTGTAGCCGCCGCCACCATCGTCCCTAGATCGAGGGGATCTGAAGTTCTTCCTAGCACCCTGCCAGAGGGGAGGTCATCACGGAGGCCTTCTCTCCGGTATGATGCGTGAGTAGTTCCACTTTGGACTATGGGTCCATGTAGTAGCTAGATGGTTGTATCTCCTCCTTTGTGCTTTCATGTATAGATCTTGTGAGCTCTGTTCATGATCAAGACCTAATCTATTTGTAATCATGCATGTTGTGTTTACAGGGATCCAATGGATATTGAGATTATTATGTTGGTTTGATTAATTGTTTTGTCTTTATGATTCTATCATGTTTGTGTTGTTTGTGATCTTGCATGCTCTCCTTTTTTTGTAGCTATCTTGGCCAAGTAGTTGCTAGTGACTCCAAGAGGGGGTATTTATGCTCGATAGTGGGTTCATGCCTCTAGTTTCCAGGGGAAGTGACAGAAATCTCTTCGGTTGTAGATGTGATGTTTCCACTAGGGAGAAAACAACGGTCTCTTGTTCATGGAACATGTGGACTGTTTACCTTACACACTTTTTCTTAAAGCAGTCGTCTATTGCTTGCAACTTAATACTGGAGGTGGTTCGGATAATAACCTGAAGGTGGACTTCTAGTCATAGGATCTTTCTGACTAGTAATTGCATTGTTATGCCTTGCTCAGTTCCTGTCAATTGCCCTGCTGTAATTTGTTTACCCTCCATGCCATGTTGTTTATCTAAGGAGAGCACCTCTAGTGAACTATGGACCTCGGTACAATCTTTACCATTGATACATCTTCCACTGCTACTTGTTTACTTGCTACAAACCATTACCTTCCACACCATACGTTTAATCCTTTGTTACAGCAAACCGGTGAGCTTGACAACCTCACTGATTCATTGGGGCAAAGTCTTGAGTTTGTGTTGTGCAGGTCTCCATGTTGCTTGCAACACATGTGTGATGTTTCCTTCCTCCTTCTGGTTCGATAACCTCGGTCTCAACTGAGGGAAAACTTGTTGCTTGCTCTTCGCACCCTACGCTTGGGGTTACCAATGAAGTGACACGTCGAGCATCATCAAGACTTTCTGGCGTCGTTGCCGGGGAGGCTAAGGACATCTTCACTAGGGGAGTCCTTCACTTCCTTTCTCATTACCTTGTTTTTAGTTTGCTTTGTTTTTTTTGCTTTGGTTTTGTTTGCCTCTTTTCGAAAAACACAAAAAAATTAGTTCCTGCTCTGGTTGCCACCTTGCTCTAGCTCACCATGTTGTTCCCCAAGTTTGCCCTGAAAGATCTTGCAATAGGTAGTGGCTC
Organism: Avena longiglumis; assembly: GCA_030063025.1. Classification (NCBI taxonomy): domain Eukaryota; kingdom Viridiplantae; phylum Streptophyta; class Magnoliopsida; order Poales; family Poaceae; genus Avena; species Avena longiglumis. The sequence goes on from CP125978.1 coordinate 109,909,584, forward strand.
CATAATTGGGAAAGATAATATTGAAGAATTCTTTAATTATGTTACAAAGCATGAGGATATTGAGGATAAATCTATAGCAGAGCTTGCTCCTAGTTATAGATTGCTGCAGCTTATTTAGTTCATATGTTGGAGGCTAGGTTTTTTAGCCTTAACCCCTTCATACATTTTTTATTCCTAAAACTAAAAGAAGAGAAGAATGCTGAAAATCGGGAATTCATCCTTGAAACTTTATCAAAAGAATTCCATGATGTTGCTAGGGAAGCCAAACAGGTTTTTGAGCGTTTCAATATGCTAGGCTCAAGTGTAGATGTTGTGGGTATCTCTGATAAAACTAAGCCTAGAGAAGAATTTAAGATACCCATCCCCTTTAAGCTTGTTGGAATACATGAAGCCTTTGAAAAGAACTTCGATTGGATTGCTCCTGAAAATATTTTTGATGAAAGTAGTAGACCAAAGGGAGATGATAAGGGATCCTCCAAAACCCATTTGGATGAGATACCTTTCATAGTTTAAGACTTTGCAAGTATGGATATCAATTCTTCATTTGAAAACACTTGATTCTTCTTGCTTCTTGTGCCTAACTTAAAGGCGTTAAAGAAAAGTACTTGTTGGGAGATAACCCAAGAGTTTCCTTGAGTCTTGGAAGTTATTACTTTAGTAATGACCTCTCCTTATCCTTTTTGTTAGCTTTTTGTGCCAAGAATGACCTCTAATGAGAGGGAAGTAAGATTTGGGGAGTTGCTGTCCCGAAACAGATTTATGTCCTCCACCAAAAATATTCGTGAGGAGGCTCTGTAACACGGATTGATCTCAAACTTTACGAATAAATCCTCCAGTATGTTAGATAACTTTCGTTAGCTCAACACTTTTTTATTTGAGCAACAGAAGATGTTCTAAAAAAAATCTATTTCTACCTGCTGGTCTATTTTGACAGATTTCTGCCATTATTTGCATTTGCTTCTTATTGATTCGTTTTTGAGTTCTCTTTAGGTGAATTGATATTTTTGAAGGAGTTACTACAATAGCTTGTGTTTTTAGTGAAAATACTTGCTGTTCCAAAGCTTTGCCAAAGGTCTAATATCTTTTGAATACACTAATGTTGCTAATGAAGATTGTGTGAAGTTTTGTATGAAGGAAAATTTTAGGTGTAGAGAGAGAATGATGCAATGAGATGAAGAATGGACAAAAGCTCAAGATTGGGGATGCCACCATGGTGTCACCCTAAGAAATATTCAAGAGTTACAAGCGTCAAAGCTTGTGGATGCCCAAGGCATCCCCTTCTTCATCAATAAAAAGCTTAGGTCTGTCTAGGCACTTCGTTTTTATTGTTTCATGCACAGTTGTGTTGTTCTTGGAGCGTCTTAGTTTTCATTTGTTTTGCTTAGTTTTTTTAGTTTTCTTGAGTAGTTTGGACTCCCGTTCTCTCTGTGTTGTTTTGCAAATAAGTTTTCTTGGTGTTGGAAAGGAGTAGTAAGTTCTTGCTTGAAGTGCAAGAGGAGCTTGCATTGACTGTGACTTAGACTTTAGCATGACATGATAGGTGTTGTTTTGACATTATGCTTAGTGATTATTGTTGTAGCATTTTGTTCCAAACAATTGGGATTGCTTAGTGTGCCTTGAAGAAATTATGCGTTGTGTTAGCATGCAAAAGCATAGTATTGTGGTATTCTCCTTTGATGCTTTGCTTGGGTTGACTTGGCACATGCTCACACCATGTTATGACTATGACAAGTCACCATTAGTCTCTATGATAATTTAGTCCTTGACTTGTAGTACCACTCTTTGCTTTCATTAGTATGCTTTGTTGTACTCCAAGATTTTGGCCATTATGCTCTCTTAGTTGGTTGCTCCCAGTCTTTTGCTAGCCTCCACTTGTATGAGTAAGTTCTACTCATGCCTCCAACTCCCAAGAAACTAAGTTATTCCAAAGTGTCCACTATAAACTCCTATGCATGGTGTATTACACCATTCCAAGTATATTCTTGTTTTCAACTATCTTCCAATTAAAAACTATTTTGTTATGTGAAAACTTAGTGATTAAAGCCCTCACGAACTTGATGGCACACTTTATTCTTTGCCCCTAATAAACTTGAACCATTGTGACAACTTTGTTGTATATGCTTGCACTTATAAGTTGGAATTAGTAGAACCGTGCTGTCACGAGGAACATTTTCAACATTGCACTTGTACTTTGTACTCAGTTGATATCATGTTCTTTTGTCTATGGATGTCACCGGTGTGAAATAAAGAGGGAACTTGTAAGTCCATGGAGTTTGTATCCTGTGTTAGAGAAATGCCTAGGCCGCTAACCTAAGCCATGCCTAATCATGGTGGAAACTTGCAGCATCACCATAATGAGCTATCTATGAAACATCCTCAATAAAAAGTTATGCATATGGTAAATAAAAAGATTGCTGAGATGCTCATTGTGTGCTTGCCTTGTCATTTTGGTTATGGGAAAAATCTTGTACCATGTGCAAGGGGTACCCCGTTGGCGGTTCTCAATGAAATGTAAATACTTACAGTGACAAGAACTTACCTGGACCCAAAGTTGAGTATGCATGAGGTGTGGCCCTCGTATTCAAGGGACTTGAGATTGCCAACTTATACTTCGTCAAGCATATACTCCAGCTTTGCCACTTTAACCTTAACCACTTCAAGATGCTTATGATAGGGGAAATGAGGGCTGAAAGCTAACAAGTAACTTAATTTGTGCAAGCTCTTTTTGAAACTTGTAATCACTGCTTCCTTTACAAAAAGGCCTTTCTTCCACCATTATTGAGTCTCCACCTTCTACCTTTAGGCACCATTAAGAGAGCATAGTTGTCATTCTGCGTGTAGTGTTCCAAAGCTTATTAATTGATGCATATTGTGTTATTACTTGTTCTTGTGCTATTTATTTCTAGTCACCTTTGTGAACTTTGCAGGTGTCTTATGCATCTACATGTGAAACAAACAAACGTTTTTCAATGCATGTTATTCATGATCTTTGTTTGTAGCTTGTCATGTTGCATGCATAGTTACTATGTCCTATTGTTAGAACTCCATATTTCATGCACATGTTTAGAGTTATTTGGTCCCAGCTTTCAATGCTTGCAAATGGTTGGATCTTTATTGTGAGGGTGCATGTCACCTAAAAAATTATTCTTTTTATCACTTACCTACTCGAGGACGAGCAGGAGTTAAGCTTGGGGATGTTGATACGTTGGAAACGTATCTATAATTTTTGATGCTCCATGCTTGTTTAGTATCTACTTTGCTTTACTTGTCCACACTTTGAGGTGCTTTTTACATGTTTTCTTGTACTAACCTATTAACAAGTTGCAACAGTGCCAGATGCCTGTTTTCTGTTGTTTTTGGTTTCAGAAAAGTTAGTAAAGAAATATTCTCGGAATTGGACGGGACAAACGATAAAGTCAATTAATTTCCGTGGGGAACAAGAAGTCCAGAGTGGAGCCGGAGGGGCCATCTAGGGGGGCCAGACCCACCCCAGGTGCGGGTGGGCCCAGCCCCGCGCCTGGCTAGGGTTTGGCTACCCTGGCCGCCTCCTCGGCCTCCCCTCGCCTATAAGAAGCCACCGATGAAGAAACCCTAAGTACCCGATCAAATATCCACGAAACCGTTTGTAGCCGCCGCCACCATCATCCGTAGATCGAGAGGATCTGAAGTTCTTCCCGGCACCCTACCCGAGGGGAGATCATCCCGAAGGCCTTCTCTCCGGTATGATGCGTGAGTAGTTCCACCTTGGACTATGGGTCCATGTAGTAGCTAGATGGTTTTATCTTCTCCTTTTTGCTTATAGGGTTCGCATCATAGAAAACAAAAAATTTCCTACGATGGGAACTATGTACCAAGATCTATCTACTAGATACAAACAATGGGCGGATGTATATCCGTAGAGAACATACCCTTGAAGACCGACAAAGTTTAACGAGTTGAACTCGTGGTTGATGTAGACGATCTCTTGTCGATATCAAGATCGAGAGGAAGTCCTAGCATCGCAAAACAGCAGCGCATCCATGCTCGCACGCACGTACAAGACACCGAGCAACCTCCGCCTCCTCGCTCCAGCGATGCAGCGGAAGCATAACCCTTTCTTGCCGAATAGCCATCGGGAACATGTATCTCGCTAGTCCGAGCCCATGGGGGATAAATTCTAGAGGGGGGAGAGATCCTTCACGAGGAGGTGTGAGTGAGAGAGAGGAGAGGGGGTGCCTTTTATAGGAGAGGGGGGAACCCCAAGGGGATGGCCGGAGCATGGGGGCTTCCCCCTTGCCCTCCCCTCATTCATGTGGGTGGACACTCCACTCACAAAATCCTCTTCAAATCCCTCCACTCAAAATCCCACTCAAACTTGCTATTAAATTTCCACCAAATTTAATGCAAACTCTCATTAAATAAAACTCTTTTTATTTATTCAGAATTTTGTAAATTACTTTAATGACAAACATTTACATATAACCCCTTGCTATAATTCTATTTCACATGCAAAAACATGTTTTGCAATTTCACCCAAAAACCTGTTTCGGTATCTAGTGAAATAAATTCATGCGCTTGTTTATTCTTTCCGGCATGAAACATTTGCTCCAACTGGATGTCAGTGTCCCTTCAGTGTGTCACCCTATGGTTCGCGAATAATGCGGACATGATCGAGACCCTTCTCCAATCAATAATCAGTAGCGGGACCTGGAGATCCATCGACTCCACACATTCAATGATGACTTTCCTGTGATCGCCCAAACCTTTTACGCTTGTATCTTAATCCCTTTGTTTCATGATATATTACATGTCCGAGATTCGATCATCGGTATTCCATACCTAGTTTGATCTCATTCGACATGCACTCTTTTCTCGTTCCCGTGATATAACATTCTAGTGATCAAATCACTTGCTTGCAAGCTAAACAATGTGATATCACCGAGAGGGCCTAGAGTATATCTATTCATTATTGGGATGAACAAATTCCACTCTTGATCCATGAGTCTCAACCTAACACTTTAGTAGCTTTGAAACCATCTTTATAATCACCCAGTTATGGTGTGACATTTGATGTCAACAAGAAAATTTTCCGGTGTTAGTGATTGGCATGATCTCATGGTCTAAGGATTAGGATCACTTCATAAGTTGTTTATAGCAATATAAACTCAATGACTTTGATCGTAATGCTATACTTCAGATGAATGTTCATCACGTCATTACACTAATGTTATGATCTCGTTATTAACAACATCCAATGTCTATGATCAGGAAACTGTGATCATCTTGTTAATCAACGAACTAGTTTATGAGAGAGGCATAACTAGGAACTTTCTGTTTGTTTATTAAACACACATGTATTAATGTTTCTGTATTAATACAATTATAGCATGCAAAATAAACATCTATCATATACTTGTAATACACATAATAAACACTTTATTATTGCCTCTTAGGGCATATTCCCTTTAGTCTCCCACTTGCACTAGAGACAATAATCTAGTTACATAGTGATGTATCTAACACCCATGGAGTTCTGGTGTAGATCATGTTTTGCTCTAGGGAGAGTTTTAGTCAACGGATCTGCTACATTGAGATCCGTATGTACTTTACAAATCTTTATATCTCCATCCTTGACATGCTCGCGGATGGCGTGAAACCGGAACTTAATATGCTTGGAATGCTTGTGAGACCTTGGTTCTTTGGCATTGGCAATGGCACCATTGTTGTCACAATAGATCACCATTGGGTCCAACGTGTTTGCAACCACACCTAGTTCGGATATGAACTCCTTCATCCAAATCGCTTCTCGAGCCGCTCAAGCAAAGAACATATTTGGCTTCCATCGTTGATCCCGCCACCACAGGTTGTTTGGAGCTCTTCCAACTAACCGCTTCGCCATTCATGAGAAATACGTATTCGGATTGAGACTTAGAGTCATCCGGATCGTTGTCAAATATAGCGTCGACATAACACTTAGCGACGAGCTCTTCTTCACCTCCGTATACAAGAAACATATCCTTAGTTCTTCGCAAGTACTTAAGGATATTATTGACCGCTTTCCAGTGTTCCGAACTGGATCCAATTGGTACCTACTAGTCAAACTAATAGCATGTGCCACATCCGGTCTTGTACATAGCATGGCGTACATTATAGAGCCTATGGATGAAGCATAGGGGACTTTGTCCATTTTCTCTCTTTCTTCCGCCGTAGCCGAACTTTGAGTCTTACTCAATGGCATGCCTTGTGTCATAGGTAAGAACCCCTTCTTACTATCTTCCATTTTAAACTTCTTTAAAATCTTATCAAGGTATGTACTTTGGATAGCCCTATTAGGTGCCTAGATCTATATATATAGATCTTTATGCCTAATATGTATGATGCTTAACCTAGGTCCTTCATTGAAAATTTGCTGTTTAGATAACTTTTAACACTGTTTAAAAGATCTATATCATTTCTGATCAATAATATGTCATCCACATATAGTATCAGAAATGCCACATTGCTCCCACTTACTTTCTTGTAAATACAAGATTCTCCATAAGTTTGGACAAATCCAAACTCTTTGATCACCTCATCAAAACGGAGATTCCAACTTCGTGATGCTTGCTTCAATCCATAGATGGATCGCTGAAGCTTGCACACCTTGTTAGCATCCTTAGGATCGATAAAACCCTTTGGTTGTATCATATACAACTCTTCTTCAATATTACCATTGAGAAACGCGGTTTTGACATCCATGTTCCATATCTCATAATCGAAATATGCAACAATTGCTAACATAATCCTAACTGATTTTAGCATCGCTACGGGAGAGAATGTCTCATCGTAGTCAACTCCTTGAATTTTTCGAAACCCCTTTGCGACAAGTCGAGCTTTATAGACGGTTATATTACCATCAGCATCAGTTTATTTATTCTCCATGGCCTTTCGGTCATGAGGTAAGTCCACCAAGTTCCAAACTTGATTTTCATACATGGATTCCATCTCGGATTTCATGGCTTCTAACCATTTGTTGGAATCCGGGTTCATCATCGCTTCTTCATACGTCGCAGGTTCATCATTTTCATCAACCATGAAATTCATGACAGGATTTCCATACAGCTTGGGAGCTACACGCGTCCTGCTAGACCTGCGAGGTTTGGTAGTATTCTCTTTCGGAGTTTCATGATCATTATCATTAGTTCCTTCTTCAACTGGTGAAGCCAACTCCAGAATGACTTCCGACGCTGCTCTACTCGCCATACTTTGTAGAGAAGGTTCAATAACCTCTTCGAGTTCTACCTTCCGACTACTCACACCTTTCATGAGAAAGTCTTTCTCTAGAAAGGATCCATTCTTGGCAACAAAAACCTTGCCCTCGGATCTGTGATAGAAGGAATATCCAATAGTTTCCTTAGGGTATCCTATGGAGACGCATTTTTCCGCTTTGGGTTCGAGTTTATCCGGTTGAAGTTTCTTCACATAAAAATCGCATCCCCAAACTTTAAGAAATGACAGCTTAGGTTTGTTTCCAAACCATAATTCATACGGTGTCTTTTCAACAGATTTAGATGGTGCCCCATTTAAAGTGAATGCAGTAGTTTCTAGTGCATAACCCCAAAATGAAAATGGCAAGTCCGTCAGAGACATCATAGATCGAACCATATCCAATAAAGTGTGATTACGATGTTCCGACACACCATTTCGCTGTGGTGTTCCGGCAGGTGTGAGTTGTGAAACAATTACACACTCTTTCATGTGAGTGCTAAACTCGTAACTTAGATACTCACCTCCACGGTCGGACCATAGAAATTTGATCTTTCTATTACGATGATTTTCCACTTCATTCTGAAATTCCTTGAACTTTTCAAATGTTTCAGACTTGTGTTTCATCAAGTAGATATAACCGTATCTAATCAAATCATACGTGAAAGTAACAAAATAACGATATCCACCTCGCGCTGACACACTCATTGGACCATATACATCAAAATGTATTATTTCCAATAAATCTATCGCCCGTTCCATTGAACCAGAAAACGGCGTTCTAGTCATCTTGCCCATAGGCATGGCTCACATGTATCAAATGATTCAAAATCAAGTGATTCCAAAAGTCCATCCGAATGGAGCTTATTCATGCGTTTAACGCCAATATGACCTAGACGATAGTGACACATATATGCGGATATATCATCATTTAGTTTAATCCTTTTAGCATCAACATTATGAATATGTGTAACATCATTATCGAGATCCAAAAGAAATAAACCATTCATCATCGGTGCATGACCATAAAAGATTTCATTCATATAAATAGAACAACCATTGTTCTCGGATTTAAATGAATAACCACTTTGCATCAAACACGATCCAGATACAATGTTCATGCTCAGTGCTGGCACCAGATAAAAATTCTTCAAGTTTATTACTATTCCCGATGGAAAATGGAGAGGCAGCGTTCCGACGACGATCACATCAATGCTTGATCCATTGCCGACACGCATCTTGACCTCACCCCTTGCTAACAGTCGCTTGTTCCGCAACCTCTGATTCGAGTTACAAATATTAGCAACTGAACCGGTATCAAATACCAAGTGCTCGCGAGCACTAGTCAAGTACACATCAATAACATGTATATCTTATATACCTTTGTTTGCCTTGCCGCCTTCTTGTCGCCAAATACTTGGGGCGCTTGCCCAAAGGGCCCCCTTACAATAGTAGCACTTGGTATCAGACTTAGGTCCAACTCGGGGTTTCTTTTCAGGCACGGCAACCGGCTTGCCGCCCTTACTTCCCTTCCGTTTTCCCTTCTTGTCTTTCTTGAAACCAATGTTCTTATTGATCATCAAAACTTGATGTTCCTTTTTGATCTCCACTTCTGCAGTTTTAAGCATTGATAGAAGCTTAGGAAGAGACTTGTTCATGCCTTGCATATTATAGTTCATCACTAAGCTCTTATAGCTAGGTGGCAGAGACTGTAGAAGACGATGGATGCCTAAGTCAATGGGAATCGATATTCCCAAGGACACAAGCTTATCCGCGTAACCCGACATCTTGAGTACATGCTCACTTACGGAGTTGTGCTCTTCCATCATGCAGCTAAAGAACTTTTCTGAAGCATTGTAGCTCTCTACAGCAGCATGTGTTTGGAAAATCATTTTCAACTCACCCATTGTATAAAATGCATTTCTGTTTTTGAAACGCTTTCGAAGTTCCGGATCTAGCCCATACAATATTCCGCAATGAACTAAGTTGTAGTCCTCCTGACGAGTCTGATAGACATTCTTCTCCTCGTCAGGGGCATCCTCAAAAGGTGCGGGGCCTAGCAGCGCTTCTAGCACATATTGCTTTTGTGCAGAAGAGAGGAGAATCCTCAAATTCATGGCCCATTCTGTAAAGTTGCTACCATTCATTGCAATTTTATCTTTCTCCATGAACACATTGAAATTAAAAGAAGGTGGTGCCATCTACAACAAAATTTGTAAAGTTTAGACTAAGTTTATGATAGATTGACTTCAACTAATCCACATTATGAATGAACTCCCACTCAAAAACGACATCCCTCGTGTCTTTTTGGTGATTACATGAACCAAATCCACTACACCAAGTCCGATCATCACGTGAGTCAGTGTAGCTTCAAAGGCGAGCATCAAATGGGAATCATATCTACTATATGACTCATGATTAATCTTTTGGTCCGTGTTCCGAGGCCATGTATGTACATTCTAGGCTCGTCAAGTTATAACCTTAGTATTCGCGTGTGTAACTGTCTTACACCCGATATATAGTCGTGGATCCAAGAATGACGAAAACATAATCGGTGCATACTAAAGGAAGAACACATTCTTATCTTGATATTTAAATGAGGGATCATCTTATTATGCTAATAAAGCGCTAAACAAGCAATATAATATGATATCAAACATCACATGTTTATTAGTGAAATGATATGGTTCCCACATATGATCTCTATCATGTGCACCGTGGTATGATCACTATCATACATTTATGCGTAAGGATACGGTCTATGGAACTTACACGCCATGTGTGTTGTAAGAGTATCATCCCATACTTCTACTTCCAACATCACCATATCATAACACTAGCCCATCAACAATCTAAACTAGACGCCTCTAATTTATCCATTGCAAGTTTTACGTGGCTTAGGGCTTTCGAAGATAGAACCGTTCTTACCTACGAATATGAACCACAACGAGGATAACCAAATTGTTGAAAACTCGTTGCAAAATAGATATTGACTATAGTAGGAGAGACATACACCCGCTAGCCACTTATGTAAACTAGTTGCATGTTAAGCGTGGAACAGGTCTCATGTGCGAGGACATGTAAAGTTTATCCGGGCCGCTTCATCCCACTATGCCACCAATATCCAAAATTAAAACTAAGGAGCAACGACATGATCATCATCGCCCACATACTCATATGTGTACTACCCGTGTAAAGCATCTACGCATAGATCCGGCTCTGATACCACTGTAGGGTTCGCAGCATAGAGAACAAAAAATTTCCTACGATGGGATACCAAGATCTATCAACTAGATACAAACAAAGGGCGGATGTATATCCGTAGAAAACATACCCTTGAAGACCGACAAAGCTTAACAAGTTGAACTCGTGGTTGATGTAGACAAACTCTTGCCGATCTCAAGATCGAGAGGAAGTCCTAGCGCCGCAAAGCGGCAGTGCATCCGTGCTCTCACACATGTACAAGACACCGAGCAACCTCCGCCTCCTCGCTCCAGCGATGCAGTGGAAGCACAACCCTTTCTTGCCGAATAGCCACCGGGAACATGTATCTCGCTAGTCCGAGACCATGGGGGATAAATTCTAGATGGGAGAGAGATCCTTCATGAGGAGGTGTGAGTGAGAGAGGAGAGGGGTGCCTTTTATATGAGAGGGGGGAACCCCAAGTGGGTGTCCGGCGCATGGGGGCTGCCCCCTTGCCCTCCCCTCATTCATGTGGGTGGACACTCCAGTCACAAAATCCTCTTCAAATCCCTCCACTCAAAATCCCACTCAAACTTGCTATTAAATTTCCACCAAATTTAATGCAAAATATCATTAAATAAAACTCTTTTTATTTATTCAGAATTTTGTAAATTACTTTAATGACAAACATTCACATATAACCCCTTGATAGAACTACTTCACATGCAAAAACACTTTCTGCAATTTCACCCGAAAACCTGTTTCGGTATCTAGTGAAATAAATTCTTGCGCTTGTTTATTCTTTCCGGCATGAAACATTTGCTCCAACTAGATGTTAGTGTCCCTTAAGTGTGTCACCCTACAGTTCACGAATAATGCGGACATGATCGAGACCCTTCTCCGATCAATTATCAGTAGCCGGACCTGGAGATCCATACTGACTCCCACACACTCAACGATGACTGTCCTGTGATCGTCAGAACCTTTTACGCTTATATCTTAATCCCTTTGTTTCATGATATATTACATGGCCGAGATTCGATCATCGATATCTCCATACCTAGTTTGATCTCGTTACTGGCATGCACTCTTTTCTTGTTCCCGTGATATAACATTCTAGTGATCAAATCACTTGCTTGCAAGCTAACCAATGTGATATCACCGAGAGGGACCAGAGTATATCTATTCGTCATCGGGATGAACAAATTCAACTCTTGATCCATGAGTCTCAACATAACACTTTAGTAGCTTTGAAACCATATTTATAATCACCTAGTTATGGTGTGACGTTTGATGTCAACAAGAAACTCTTCCGGTGTTAGTGATTGGCATGATCTCATGGTCTAAGGATTAGGATCACTTCGTAAGTTGTTTATAGCAATATAAATGTAGGGGTTCCAACCTTTAATAAGATAGAGCCCCCTGTGTTTACAATACTAGTCCCTGGATCAATAGCTAGCATCCACAGTTAAGATGTAATATCAAGAAACAAAGGTCATAATATAACTTTATAACCAGGAATAACATAATTTTTATTACATCTTACATAGCTCATATGGCTATTACATTACATTGCAGCGGAATAACTATAAGCGTGGGGTCCTTCATCTTCAAAGTGCCACAGGCAGATTTTTGTTGTAGACTTTGTAATCCTAAACAATCAATCTTCACTAAAATCAATCAAACCTGCAACATACAAGTTACAGCCACAAAGGGTCAATACATTTGAATTGTATTGGCAAGTGATACTATGGTATTATAGTGGAGTCTATTATCTATATGCATTTGGCTAAGTGGAGTTGAGGCTTGCATTGCTCAAAATAGATTTTTCCTAACATTTGAGAATACTAAGTTTTGCTTGGCAAAATCATTTTTCTCAATCAAAGATTTGAAGATCCTTTACAAGGCATCTCTCCATCAAAGATTGAATATTTCAAACAACCCTTTTTCAATACCACAAGATTTTAACTTAGAAATTTGAATGATGAGATTCTTGATTGCTTCCATGTCTTGATGCTCAAATTGTCCTTTACCAGGGACATGGCTAAGTACTTAGATTTTACACTCTGCAGAGGTGGTGCACTTTCCCCACAAGACTTGGTTTCCCAAGACAAGATCTTTCAGAAGCTTTCCCTTAGACCAAAATGGACGTGTTCCAACCTATCAAACACTACCACCCACTGTCCATATGGCTAAGTTCTTGCAACCTATATGATCATGGCAGAGCCCATATTGCCAAGTGGTTGTAGTTGAAGCTTCTCAACATTTGACATCTCAAATCCCTTTGTTCCTGGGTGGCATACCACAAGTGAGATACACAAGGTCAACCATAAACATGGGCCTTGTGAACCACTCAACCCAAAACCACCAAGCAAGCCCATTCCACCCAGGGGATTCATTAACTTAGTTGTTTTATTAAACAAAATCATAAGTCCTCAGACTTAGAGATTTTTCCATAGTGTGAATATATTCTCCACCCATGTTTTCTATTAGCTAGGCTAAGCTTGATAGTAGTAGGAATCTTAACTTAGGAAATTCCTACTAAGGATTCATCTACTAGGTTTTCCTATAGCAAGGTTTATACTTAGGAAAATCCATGCAAGTTTTACTTAGCAAAATCACTAATGCATAGTGAAAGTAATGGGACAAAAAGTATGAAGCATCACTTGACTTTTTGGTAGAGAATGGTGGTTCACTCCTTGATCTTTCTAGTCTCACACTTCACTACAAATCAATCAAGCAAACACAAATTCAATCTACTAATCAAGCAAAACAACACATAAAATGACAAAGTCAAAGTAATGCATGCAAGCATGCAAAAGATGGTTCTAATTGCAAAGGTGGTCTCCACTAGGCTTCTAAACTTTGTAAGATCCAAATTGGTCATTCACCAAAATGGCAAAGTCAATTGCAAAAGAGTTTTATTCATAAACCATTTTCAAATCCTTTCATCATTTTATGTGGTGGAAAACATTTTTATCAAAGCAAAACTTCATGTTTTTCACCAAGTGAGTTGCTATTGCAAAACTTGGTGTTTTTGGGTCAGTAGGTTTGGTCCAAAACATTTTCTCAAAGTTTTCTTTACAAAAACATTTTCATAATAAAATCAATAATTTTATTTGGCTAGAAAATGGCTAAGTCAAATAATCTAACCTAAACTTTACCAAAATCATTTTAAACACCAAGGGTTGGTTCTTAGGGTCAGTAAGGTCACATCAAACCATTTTGCAAAAGTTTTACCCCTAAATTCAATTTTAAACAATTTTTATACTCTAAACAAGCTCACAAAAGAATCTGTAAAAACAAACTAACTAACAAATACTATTTGCTAAACCAAGGGCATGGTTGGCTAGGTCTTGCTCTCCTGAATCCAACGACATAAAATTTGTAATTTTTGGATGTTTGGTTTGAAAGTTACAGGGGTTTGAAGTTTGCAAATAATTCTGTTTCGAACTGCTTAAACCGACAGGTGACACGCTATGCTTTAATCGGACGGTACCGTTCGCCGGATCGGTCGCTGGGAGCGTTGGATTTAATTTAGATCGAGCTCAGATCAAACTTACCTCTTCGCTAGATCTAATCCTAGCCAAAGCGCATCCTACGGCCATCGATTCACTAACCAAATTCCGGCGCCAACGGTGGCGGTGGCGACGGTCGACGACGGCGTAATCGATGCTACTGAAGCGAGGAAGGAAAAGGGCATGCAACGTGCTCGCAAGGACGTGGGAAGCTCGAGGTGGTGCGCCTAGTCGAGGGCGACCGAGCGGGCTTGATTGCTCGCCGGAGTGGAGCTGCGCGGCCTTGCTCACCGCCGCCGAGGACAAATGGGGATCACTCGGAGACAAACAAGATGCACGGTCAGATGCACAAGGATACGGCGAATGTGTTTGCGTGAACAAGAGGGGTCGGGGTAGTCTGGTTTACCCGAGAGGTTTCGCCGGAGTAGCCGCGACGTCGGTGATGCTCAGAAGTTGACGAAGCCGAGCGTCTGGTGTGTCCGCAGCCAAGCGGTTGACGCTGGGAGGTTCGCCAGACGATGTAGACCAAGCTCGTGTGCAGAGGCAGTTGAGGGGCGGAGAGGTGTGGCCAGAATTGGTCGAGAAAGCTCGTCGGAGGCAGTGGTGTTCGGGGAGGAATTGGGGCGGCCTGGGGGCGTGATACTGCGGGGTGACAGGGGGAAAACGGAGAGGAGGGGCGAGCGCTTTAAGGTGCGCGATCGCTGCGAGTTAAGGTGGCCGCGTTAAGGCGTATTGATGCCGCGAAATCAAGCCTGCAACGGCCGGCGAGGGGGAGAAGGGGTCGTGCGGGTGGGGAGGAAGAACAGTGGCAATTGGGGCCGTTGCGTCAGTGGAAAAGAGAGGGGGAAGAAGGTCCACATGTCAGTTGCTCCGTGGGTTCAAAAAGGAGTGCGAAACGTTTTCTTTCTGGAGGGGAGCTGGGCTGCTTTGCTGGGCTTATTGGGCTTGCTGGGTTGGGTCGACAAAACTCTATTTTTTTCTTAATCTGAACCCTTTTCTTTTTCTGAATTTATTTTCTGTTTTGAATTTTCAAACAAACAAACAATGTCCAAATCAAATCAAACAACACCCAAACTTTGTAATATTGAAATTAGTACTGTTCAGTAACATGAGCCAAAATCCAAATTCAAAATAATAATTTTAATAATAGGGGCTATTACTATTTAATTAAATGGATGTACTAATTATTAAATCCATAGGTTTTTATTTAATTCAAAGCTCCACTTGAGAACTAAATAATTTTAAACCATTCAGTAGGTTGTATTTGAAATTAAGGGTTATTTGGAAAGCTTGTTTTAAAATAAAAATAACATTTTGTTATATAGGGTCCATTAATAATTAAATAAAATGGGCCTTAGTTATTAAATCAAATAGAGTTTGAATTTATTAATAAAATCTTTATTTGAAACCTAAATATTTTCAAAACCATATCAGTAGGTTTTATTTGGGAAATATAGAATACTTGGAAATTTGTTTAAAACAAAATAACCTTTTATTTTTTTAGAGTCCATTAAATATAATAGACTTTCATTATTAAATCAAATAGGATTTGTTTTATTGAGATATTTATTTTGAAATCTAAAACCAAAACACTTCAGTAGGTTTTAATTAAGAAAATAAAATACTTAGAAAACTTATTTAAAATAATTTAATAAGTTTTGATATTTTAATTAAAATGGTAAAACCTTTTATTTAAATAAAGTGGATATTAAATCCTTATTATTTTATTTAAATAAACCTTTGCTAATTTTATTTAAAATAAAATGTTTTAATTCCAAAGCTTGGTCAAGGTTTAATTTGGCTTTATAAAATAATCCTTATTTGTAAAACTTCTATTTCATTTGAAAACAAATCTTTTCATTTAATTGTTTCAAAATAGTATTTCCAAATGTTTTAATTTTCCTTTTATTAAATGTTTATCTTTTTAAATCCCTTTAGTTTTTACTTAATTCAAATGGGTTTGAAGTTCCAATTGAATTCAAAAAGTTTCTTCTGGCTCTGAAAATCAAACAAAGTTTTATTTTATTAATTTATTTTCACATTACAAGATTTGGAAAATCTTGGGATGTAACAATAAACTCAATGACTTTGATCGTAATGCTATACTTCGCATGAATGTTCATCACATCATTACACTAATGTTGTGATCTCGTTATTAACAACATCCAATGTCTATGATCAGTAAACTGTGATCATCTTGTTAATCAACGAACTAGTTTATGAGAGAGGCATAACTAGGAACTTTCTGTTTGTTTATTAAACACACATGTATTAATGTTTCCGTATTAATACAATTATAGCATGGAAAATAAACATCTATCATATACTTGAAATACACATAATAAACACTTTATTATTGCCTCTCAGGGCATATTCCCTTCAGTGCTTTCATGTATAGATCTTGTGAGCTCCGTTCATGATGAAGATCTAATATATTTGTAATCATGCATGTTGTTTTTGTGGGGATCCGACGGATATTGAGATTATTATGTTGGTTTGATTAATGGTTTTGTCTTTATGATTCTATCATGTTTGTGTTGTTTGTGATCTCGCATGCTCTCTGTTGTTAGTAGCTATCTTGGCCAAGTAGTTGCTAGTGACTCCAAGAGGGGGTATTTATGCTCCGTAGTGGGTTCATGCCTCTACTTTCCAAGGGAAGTGATAGAAATCTCTTCGGTTGTAGATGTGTTCATGGAAGATGTGGACTGTTTACCTTACACACTTTGCTTAAAGCAGTTGTTTGTTTCTTGCAACTTAATACTGGAGGGGGTTCAGATGATAACCTGAAGGTGGACTTCTAGTCATATATGCAGTTGGATGGCGGTCTATGTATATTGTTGTATTGCCCAATCGAATCTCATAGGATATTTCTGACTAGTAATTGCATTGTTATGCCTTCCTGTTCTCGCCAATTGCCTCATGTAATTTGTTTACCCTCCATGCCATGTTGTTTATCTAAGGAGAGCACCTCTAGTGAACTATGGACCCCGGTCCAATCTTTACCATTGATACATCTTTCACTGTTACTTGTTTACTTGTTGCAAACCATTACCTTCCACACCATACGTTTAATCCTTTGTTACAGCAAATCGGTGAGCTTGACAACCTCACTGATTCGTTGGGGAAAAGTCTTGAGTTTGTGTTGTGCAGGTCTTCGTGTTGCTTGCAACACCTGTGTGACGTTTCCTTCCTCCTTTTGGTTCGATAACCTCGGTCTCAACTGAGGGAAAACTTGTTGCTTTCTCTTTGCACCCTGCGCTTGGGGTTACCAACGGAGTGCCACGTCGAGCATCATCACTCTCTGGGGGTAGGAATAGCTATTGAGAGTGATCGTTATAAATTTTGACATGATCTTTATGAATCAATGTGTTTTGGGGGGAAGAATTTGAATTCAAATTTGAAATTTGAACTTATATTTAAAAGTTAAGATTTGGTATTTTTAAATGATTTTCAAAATGATTTAGTAATATCATTTGTTATAATGAAGGAATAATAAATAATAATAGAATTCAATATAAAGTAATTCAAATAAGAAATGACTCTTTATTTCTTATCCTTATTCCATACACATTTTTACATTGATGAACTCATTCAACCAATGAAGGGGTTCAGTACAGTAAAGGAATTACAATAAAGGGAATTCATATATGAATAAACTATTACAAGATTGTTACAAAAATAATAAAACAAAGATTACAATAAGATATATCTATCTACTTAATCATATACTAAATCTTGCATATCTAGATCTTGTACCTGCAAAAATATAAAACAAACAAAATGAAAATAAAAGATTAATTGTTAGACTTACTCTCAGTTGATAGCAGTGAAGTGCACTGCTCAAGTTTACATCATTGAGTAATTAGTAAAAGGGCCAAGTTTCATCAATATGAAAGAATCTGTTCTTTCATAACAAATAAACCACAAGTCAATATATTAGCAGCAAGTAAATGGGGAAAGTTTCACCAGGTGAGTGAAATATAAAATGTTAAAAGGTAAAACACATCACTGATCTGATCCACACCATACACCAAACAACCAGGCAACACAATTACCTAATTGCTTGGTGTGTGCTGTCAACACAGCAGTAGAAGCCACACAAGCAAAAGGAGAAGAGCTCAGTCGTAGCCAAGCTTCCAGCAGCTCATTCTCACTTTCAAACATCAAACCAGGAACACACCAAGCTTACCAAAGCCAAACAAATCACCAGCCAAACCATACATCAGTTCATCCAAGTACTCACCAGATGGTGACATAAGGAGGGGGTGGATCAGGTGGATAGCAAGGTCAAGGCCAACCTTACAGGAACCAGAAGATGAAGACCAAGATCAAGCTAGCAGCACAATCACCAAGATCTAGCCAACCATATCAATCAGCCAAAACACCAACAACCATCTTCTCTAGATTAAGATACATGTGTTGTTTTATATCTAGATCTCTCAGAAATCACCCAAGTGGGGTGAATCCATCACATATGATATTTTTAAATAAAGAGTATGCTAAAATCTTACAAATCAACCTAGGATCTCAGACCAGCATCATTGATCTTGGATATTATTAGCCAAATCTTATATTTCAACATGACCATAGCTTAGCTTATGAATTATGGGCACATCTCCATTGGAGTAGCACCACAGAATCCATAAATCCTATGAAACCATACCATACCAAACCATGAGCATCCCAACCATCTTAGCCAAAAGGATTCAAGATCCAGTAACTAATGATAATATCAGAACATGTCTATGAGGGACAGCATGAAAGGAATATAGTTCCTAAGCCTCAGTCCAACATCATAGGATATCATGTTTAAAAAAATTAGCTTCCAACTTAACTTTGGCATTAATCCAATCTTAAGCACCAATAGAATCAAGCCAGTAGTAGAACCTAGACTTGTGTGCCATGTTAAGATGGTGTCACAAGAACAAATTCTAAATTAAGGAGATCCATTATTTAGCTTGCATAAATAAATTTGTAAGATACTAAATATCATCTTCCTGGTATCAAACACCAGGAACCATTCCCAAGTCTATATCCATCCACATAATCAGAGTATCACTATAATCATATTATGAAATTAATTCTGAGTATAATCTCACAAGTTAGAGCTCAACAATTCAGTGGGCAATCACTAACAGTACTACTGTCAGTACTAATGTCTTGGCAGTGGTGAATTCACAAATTACTAACACCACAAGTAAAACTCCACAGTAGCATTACCATCTAGGCCATGACCAATTATCAATTGGAACCAGCATAATAAGGTCACTTACATCTTAAAAATCAACTATAGATAGTGACCACCATGATATACTTAATCATTATCCACCATAATCATCAACGCTAGTTCCAGTTCATCATATATAACTAAAAAACTGAGGCAGGAACCCTAATCAGGACATTAACCCTAATTAGGGATGCACAATAGAGACACACAAAATAGATCAAGGGAGGCAGAGAACACCAAGCACGAGGGGGGGATCAAAATTAAACTCACCAAGGGTTCTCGCTGTAGTTTAGAAGAGGAAGCAGAGGGGACGACGAGCGCACAGCGGCACGGGGAGCACCGAAGGGCACTGCAACCCGCACCGGGCCGAGGCAGAGGCGGCCACAACAACACTTGAGGATGAGCAGCACCACCACAGTAACATATAAACACCCCACAGCATCACTGGAGCAGCGGCGGAGGCATCACCCCAAACCCTAGGGTTCGGGGCGGAACCGGCCTGGCCACAGGAGAGCCCCAAAGCCAAATCGAAATAGACTAGATGAAGGAGCGGGGTCAACAACCATGCCATGCACCACGACGGCAGCCAGGAAGGACCAGGGCAGCGTGAATCGCACGACGGCGGTGTCGGCAACCCCACGGGGTCAAGGAAGAAGGAGAGGAGTGAACGAGAGAGAGAGGGGAGTGTACTGGGCCGATAAGTCCAGTACCACTTCAGGGAGTAGTTTTGACCAGACCAAGTGGGACAAGAATGGCCCAAATAGCCAATGGGATAAGCCCAATTGTTAAAAGGATTTTAATAATTTACCAAAAGACCAAAATACCCTAGGATTCAATAAATCCTAGAAAATAAAATAAAAGCTTTAGAAAATGCAAACAATATATTCTTAGATTTATAATAAAATAACATATTAAAGTAAATTAAGAAATCTATTTTTAATAAAGGAACTTTAGGTTAAATATTTTTATAATATATATCCCTTAAGGAATTATGTAAAAATCAAGAAAATACTTAAAAATAAATAAAAATAACTTTTAGCATATTTAGTTATTATAGTATTTAAAAATACTAAATTATTATTTAAGATACCAAAGTAAAATTTCTTTAATTAAAATGCTTATTCTTAAAAATAAATATTAAGGAAATAATTATAAGAGTTAAAAATTAAATAAAAATTAGTTTTTAACACTATTTATAATATATTACATTATAAAAATAGTGAATATAATATTTATAAAATATTAAGGTTATTCCTTAAAATGAATTCCTTTATTACATAAAGAAATTCCAGAAACTAAAATATTGGATAAAACACAGAAAGAAGTTAAATAATAAATGATGCATTACATTACTATGCATATTCATTTTTGCTGCTTTAAATATTGTCCTTACCGGGCAATAATGGTGTTTTGTAGACATAGAATATCAAGGTCCAGTGCAAGCATCCAACTTCACTACCTTGCAATCACAAGGCAAGTTCATCACTTGCTCATGTCCTTTGAAGAGTCTTTATCAAATTATTTATAAATTGTGTGTTATCATCTATATTTCGAGGAAAGAAAATAATATTTTCTCAAATAAATAAATTGTTGATATCATCCTAAGTGATGATATGGATTAGGGGAGAAATGGAACTTAGGTTTCTATTTGCAACAAGGTTAATCACCTAGGAATTAACAACCCATGACATCAGTGATTCTAGCGCCATATATTACGCGTTAACCATGAGATTTGGAATGGGACGGAGAAGTCAGTTGTATCCTTTTCCTTTTGTATGTAGGCAAGACGACCTTAAACGTGACGTTGTGATTCCTTGTGTGGATCCAACATATGGGTGGGCACCCTTAGGCCCCACGCTTTTGCTATCTAGATTATCTATGAGTGGCTGCCTGAGGTATAGCCGAACCTATATGGTACTTGCCAGGTGCATCACTAGATCATAGAATCTTTGGGAACTCATCAGGGTTTTAGCCTGCCCAAAAGGGGGCTTAACGGAGGTGAGCCAGCCCTGAAGGATCGTGCAGACATGCGGGGTCATGGAAAGGGCAATGATTGGCTTGGATCACCTACTTGGCCCCACATCATGGAATTGTGGATGGGAAAGTACGTCCGGTTGTGAAACAAGGAGTTAATCTCTCATGGGTAAAGTAATGCACCTCTGCCGAGTGTAAGAATTGTAACTTGTTACTCCCTATTCCGGGAAGGAGCTACGAACACGGCAGAAAAGGAACTCCATAAAAGTTTTGGTCAACCTTTGAAGGCTGATGGGCATAGTTTTTAACAATAAAATCAATATTTGAAGAAAGATTTACGAAAACTATATAGTGCCAAGGACTGATAGTCTGAGGTGGTAGATAGAGCATCAAAATTCCCACCTTGCATATAATGAACTTGCTGGGTAATGGCGTTACTCACCCTTTCCTTTGATCCCCTGCTTAGACTCCGAGGATCTAGAAGATACCCCACTGTATGAAGCTGAAAGCCAAGAGGAGGTCTACTACGAGGAGCCAGATCTGTCTGGTGTTGTAGAAGGAGTGGACTATGACATAATCTATGGAGGAGAGCACAATGAGTTGGAATAACTATCTTAGTTATTAGTAACCAATAGAGCCGAGCAACATGCACCATATATAATAAGTTGTTGAGCTCAATTCAGAGTTGAAGTTGCAACTTTAAAACTTCCACTGAAACAATTTATATTGGTTTGTAAGTTTATTCTTTTGAAGTCTCAAACTTCTGGTATTGTAATAATAATAATGTGTGTATGTTTGTAATATGGACCTGCAATGTTTCTCTTGTACCACTCTGAGGGATGTGATATTTACGGAACGGTGTTCTGTGGATGTCATGTCAACGACTATAGTGTACTACACATGCAGTGGTATGCTGGGTCACCGCACACAAACTCTTTTGGAAACTATATTTTCTGTTTTCTTTTGGTGATATACTCAAGTTTGGTTCTTGCAAAGTTCTAAGCTTGGGGAGGTTACTTCTGCATGTGTAGAGTCTTGTGCAATGTTCATATTCGATGAAGGTTTAATGTAATCATTTATCCCGCTATTTTTGAATGATTGCTTAAGTGAGTCCAGTTTTGTATTCATATGGGGATACACTTTCTCATGATAGGCACCATAGGAGTTGACTTAGAGCTTGATGCATCTTGCCAAATTGTTTATCGAGCTTGTGAAAATATTTGGATCCTCTAGAAAACATTGCCACAATCTCTACACTTGGAAAGAATGAATACTTGATTAAGATCTTTTGAAATTTGTTGGATGTCACCTAATAGATTTGTCTTAAATAAATAAGTTATGCTCGACCCCATAGTGTAAAAAACAATAGACTTCATAGTTTGCTTACGGAAGGAGTTTTAGATTGGAAATGATGTTTCAAAGTTTTGAGTGATATGCTAAATAAGGTGTTGTTTTGTTGTATTAAGAGTTTAGCCTTAAAGATACTCAACACCATATATGTGATGATCGACTTGATATTACTCTTTGAAAGGATTTGTTTGAAGAAACTAATGTGTAGCGGTAATTGAGATGTATGCCAAATCTTGACCTATTGATTAAAGTACGATATTTATTTATATGCGTTCCACTCGTCAGACAACATGGGATGCTAACAACTCACGGCCTTTGAACAATCCAAAAGCAAACTCTTGAGTTTGGCTATGAGTTGCCCAACATATGTAGAAGAAATGCTATATTTGGGTATGCATCGGCATTCTCATGGGCCTGCGTTCAAAGCAAAAGAGGGAATACTCCTCTGACCCTTATGAGAAATCATTATACCCAAAAGGGAAACCTTGGTAATGGTCACGAGTATCCATTCTTAGCCTGCACAGTCTGATTAAGCACATTAAGTTTTGGCATGATCTCATTATTGATGAACTAAAGTTTTAGAAAGACAAAGAATAGAAAATAAGTGTTTGATAGCCATAATTCATTGATGTAGATGACCAAATGAGACATTCTAATGCTATGCTTCTTTTGACATGTTCTCGCATTTCCTTTTGCCATAAATCTCGTTACTAAGAGATAAACTTTTTGAAAGTTCAATAACTGATGTTTGCACTTGAGAGCCTTAACTGAATGACATGATTCGGTAGAATCGATAAAATTTATTCCTATTTATGCTTGACATCTATTTTTGACTAAGTTTTGTCTCATAAAAATAATAATATGAAAAGTTATACAAAAGGTGCAATAAGAGGATCACAACTTTGTTTGCAAGGTAGATTCAATGTTGACATGGAGCATATAAGTTTTGATGAATCTTTAATGGTCTTTTAACTAAGCTTGTGTTGCCTTGTATGGATACATGTTTTCTCTCCTTGATCTTGTATAAGAAATAAGGATGCAAGGCATTGATTTCCAATGATAAGGTATTTCACAACCATTAATTTATTATCGACCCTTCCTGCTCGAGGATGAGCAAGGTCTAGTTTGGGGAAGTTGATGGTTGTGAAATACCACCTCTTTTAGCCATATAAAATGTGCCATTTATCTCTCATATCATGTTTCTTTTAGCTATAGCAATGCCTTATATGCATGACTTCTTATTCTCATTTACTTTCATATAAGCATTGCACATTTAGTAGTTTAGGTAGAATTTTATCACTTTCCTTGTATATGATATGTGTGTAGGTGTTGGTGAAGATTATGGATAAAAAGGAACAAAGAGAGCATAGTATGGAGGAGCTGTAGGGACTAGACTTAGCCATTTGAGAGGTTGGAAAAGTGAATTTTCCGACTTCTCAAAATAAATATCCAATACAATGGGGTTGTAACCCTCAACGAGAAAAATCCAACGAGCCCAAGAACACCCAAAACGTAGTTCGTATGAACAAATGGTTACCAAAATACGGAGGACACCTCAAGGTTTGACGACCAACTATATGGAGGGAGCAATAATTCCGGTCGTATAGCTCCCGCCGTATAGTTGTCAAAAGGTCGGAAACGACGGGATTTTCGCCCCAGAAAAGCTCCAGAACCTTCCCAAAGTCATATGATGGTATTGGGGGTACCCCTAGGGTACCCCCAAGGCCTATATAAAGTGGGGAGGAGCCAAGAGAGATCCACCAATCCATATTATCACCCACGTCGGAGCCCTGCCACTATGCCACCACCATAGCATCCTCCAATCAGATCTACACCATCACTATCACACAAGAGGAGAAGGGACTAGGATCTTGAAGGCCTCCACATCAATCTACATTGTCATCTTCATCAACAACGTCTCCATCACCGATCCCCTTTGGTTACTTGTTGTAATTCTAGATTGAATCTTAGATTTGCACTTGTCTTCAATTTTTTCATCATACTTCATCCATATTCTATCCTGATGTTGATTGCCTTCATGTGTGAGTAGTTTCCTTTGTTCTCGGGGAGATGGAGAAACCCTCGTATGTGATTGAATTGAGATAAAGATTATTATGTGATATTGTTCATTATGTGTCTGTGTTAATTGTCTTCGTCTTGATGTTGGGAGTTGTGCACCTCCTTAATATTTGCCTCTTGCAGGGACTTTATGAAGGGGATTACTTGTTGGTAGACGGAAGGATGATAGCACTTATTGTGACTATAAAGTAGTTGTCATTCTTTACGTACTAACTTGGGGAATCAAGGAGAACTCATCAAGCCATGTCCATGCCATGGGAGAAATCCTTTAATAGCGCAGTAACACGATGGTTGTTGGTTATTTTTTGTTGTGGTTCTGATGGATGATGTGAGCAGTGGTTGTTGCCTATTCGTCATATGGAGCTCCTCCCACAAATATCATAAATGGTATTATTTATTATAATAATTTTGATCACTCTTTCTAATTTCTAGTGGTGGATCCACTACTCCCTGAGAACTCTTTACATCATCTTGCAAACCTTCGTAATCATAATCGCATGCTCTTGTTTACTTGCAGCTTTAGTTTACTCATTGTTCCCCTATTTGAAAACCCAAAAATATATTTTACACAAAACTCGTATTTTATCTTGTTACTTAGAATGTTATTTAGCATTAGTATTTCAGTATTTAGTTCAAGAGTTATTTAGACTTCAGACTCATGCTCCATGTGGGATCAATATCTTTATTTCAAAACTAGCTACAAACGATCTATGCACTTGCAGTCATCGGTGCCCATAGAAGGAAGGGACCTGGCTGCTAGACTTGGGAAGGTGTCGGCGGACGGTAGGGGTCTGGCTGCTGGCATTGGGGAGGTGTCCGCAGAATGCATGGACCTGGCTGCTGGACTTGAGGAGGTGCCTGCGAATGGCAGGTACCTGGCCGCTTCCCTTGGGGAACTTCCCGTGGAAGGCAGGGACCTGGCTGCTGGACTTGGGGAGGTGCCGACGGACGACACGGACCTGGCTGCTAGCCTTGGGGAGGTATGTGCTCAGCTTGGGGAGCTTCCCAGGCGCCTTTGTCGTGGGAATGGCCACGGCAGAAGCTGCAATCGGCAGCGAGTAGTAGAACATGGGGCAAGGGCGGCCAGCCATCTGCGGTGCGAGATGAGGGCGGAGACACAAGGATTTACCCAGGTTCGGCCCCCAGAGGGTAAAGTCCTACTCCTTCTAGATTGTATTATGGTGAGAGTACAAAGGGGCGAGCTCGACGACTAGGCGGCGAGTCGCTTGGGTGTATGATGGAACGTATCCCCTATGCGTCCCCTAGGGAGGTTTATATAGGCTCACCTCGCTAGGGTTTACAGATTACAACTGAATTAGTTAAGGATTCGAAGGTTCTATGACCTAGTCCGACTGGGCCTAGCTACGCTTCTGGGCCTCCAGCTTCCAGTTGTAGGGTTTGGTAGCATGGAAAACAAAAAATTTCTATCGCATACAAACAAACAAGCCAAGATCTATCTACTAGATTGTAGCAACGAGTCGATGGAATAACTTACCCTCGAAGATTCCGAAGTGTTTAACGAGAGCGGATTCTCGTGGGTGATGTAGTATTCTTCCCGATCTCAAGATCGCAGAGACGATCCTTCCGGCGCTGCTCCGAAGCCCCGCAGTCGGTCACACGCTCGTATTTCGACGAAGACCTTCCTCTCCCTTGTTCCAGAAATGCCGGAGGTTGTAGCACTCTCCTCGCGATTCCGGCAGCACAACGGCGTGGTACCGGAAGTAGAGGGGAGATCTCGCAGGGCTTCGCCTTAAGCCGGAGCGAGTATGGTGGAGTATGAGAGAGTCATCGGTGTTCTAGGGTTTAGACACACCAAGGAGGGGATGATAGAGCCGGCGGATAGGGCTCCGGGGACCCCCAAGTCGGCGGCTAGGGCAAAACCCTAGGGGTGGGCGGCGGCTATGGAGGGCTGCAGCTTTCTAGGGTTTGAGGTGAGGGACTTGTGTGCTCTAGGAGGGAGCCTTGCCCCTCCTTATATAGTTGGAGGGGCGGTTGGGAGGGAGGAGTCCCTCCCAACTCGGCTTGGGTGGCTTGGGCTTGGGAGGAGGACTCCCTCCCCAACTCGGTTTCACCCCCTCCTCCTCTTTTCCACTTTCCAAATTTAGCCATTTGACTTTTCAATTTAGCTATTTGACTTTTCAAATTAGGATTCAATTTAATCCTTTATTTGGAACATCGAAGAAACTTAGTACATGATGCAATCATTCCAATATGCAATGACACATTCATGTACCCCTTCCCCTCTGGAGTGCCGGACATTCCAGAACCTTCTAGAACATTCCCGATGAAAACACCGGAATCATTCCCTAACTCCGAAACGGGACTTTCCTTATATGAATCTTATTCTCTGGACCATTCCGGATCACCTCGTGATATCCCGGATCCCATCCGAGACCAACAACATTCGGTCTCTTTCATAATACCATAACTACTCAAACAACGTCAATCCTTAAGTGTGTCTCCTACGGTTCGTGAATTATGCGGACATGATCGAGACACTTCTCCTAACAATAACCAATAGAGGAATCTGGAAATTCATTTGGCTCTACATATTTCTACGATTACTTTGCGATCGAATGAACCACTTACATACGATACCAATTTCCCTTTGTATCACGATAGTTTACTTATCCGAGGTTATGATCGCTTATCTCTGCATACCTAGTTCAACCTCACATCGACAAGTACTCTTTTCTCGCTCCGTGATATGTGATCCCTTGTGAGCCAGTCACATGCTTGCAAGCTAATTGGATGACATTCCACCGAGAGGGCCCAGAGTATATCTATCCGTCATATGGATGGACAAATCCCACTCTTGATCCATGTGTCTCAACCAATACTTTCCGAACACTCAATGCCACCTTTATAGCCACCCAGTTACGGTGTGTTGTTTGATGTCATCAAAGCATCCATCCGGTAAAGGTGATATGCATGATCTCATGGTCGAAGGAATTAGGTTACTATGTATCAGAAAGCATATAGCAATTGAACTATTTAAATGACTTGATCTTTATGCTATGCTTATCTATAGGAGTATGTCCATCATATCATTCTCCTAACGATATGATCTTGTTGTTGATAACATCTCAATGTTCATGATAGGGAAACCACAATCATTTATCACCCAACAAGCTAGTGATGTATAGAGGCTATACTAGGGACTTCAAATTAAGCTTACAAATCACACAAGTATTAATGTTTCCTTGTTAATACTATTATAGCATGAATGTAAACATTTATCATAAACACAAATATATAATAATAACTACATTTATTATTGCCTCTAGGGCATATCTCCAACAGTCTCCCACTTGCACTAGAGTCATCTAATCTAGATTACATGGTAATTATCGTGGTATTGCACGGCAGATGCTACTGGGGGTAGCTTACGTAGAGGGAGCAAGGCGACGTAGGAGAATCCGGGAGCGAGATTGGCACACGATGTACCCAGGTTCACGTCCCCTCGGTGGAGGAACGCTACGTCCTGCTATCAATCTAGTATATGATCATAGATTGGTTTACAATGGAGTCACCGTAGGCGGAGGGAGACTAGATCTAATATGACGTGAGGGAGAGGATGTCATATGACGTGAGGGAGAGGATGTCATATGACGTGAGGGAGGATCCCCGTGGGGGTGCCCCTGGTGGATTTATATATGCAGCCAGTTAGGGTTTACAAGTGTGTTGGTGGGCTTTGTCTAGGAGTCGCCGTCTTGGGCCTCCAGTCGGCACCAGTCGTTCGGGTCCAACACGCGCCAGTCGCCGTATCCGGCGAGTCGACCCGCTCTATGTTTGGCGATCCAGCTGGCAAATCCGCTTCGTGGGTATACCCCGATTGGTATTCCCCCATCAGTAATATACCGAACACCCATGGCAGTTTGGTGTTGGTCATGTTTTGCCCTCGGGAGAGGTTTAGTCAACGGATCCGCCACATTCAGATCTGTGTGTACTTTGCAAATCTTTATATCCCCATCCTGGATATGTTCTCGAATAGCGTGAAAACGTAGCTTGATGTGCTTCAGCTTCTTGTGTGACCTTGGTTCTTGCGCATTGGCTATGGCGCCCATGTTATCACAGTAGATAGACATTGGGTCCAGCGCACTAGGAACCACACCCAGCTCTGTAATGAACTATTTCATCCATATCGCTTCTTGTGAAGCCTCCGGCGACCATGTTTTCCGATTCGGTTGAAGATCTCGCCACAACGCTTTGTTTTGCACTCCTCCAGCTAATCGCTGCACCATTCAAAATAAATACGTATCCAGATTGTGATTTAGAATCATCCGGATCGTGTTCCAACTAGCATCGGTAACCATTAACAACGAAATGCTCATCACCTCCATAAGAAAGAACCATATCCTTAGTTCTTCTCAAGTACTTAAGGATGTTTTGATCATTCAATGATCCACTCTGGATCACTTTGATATCTGCTAGTCAAACTAACAGCATATGCAATGTCGGGTCTAGTACATAGCATGTCATACATTAGAGATCCTATGGCTGAGACATAGGGAGTCTTACTCATCCTTTCTCTATCTTCTGCCGATGTCGGACTTTGAGTTTTACTCAAGGTCGTATTGGGCAACATGGGCAAGAACCCTTTCTTGCTATCTTCCATTCCAAACCTCTTTAGAACTTTGTCCAAATATGTACTCTGTGACAATGATATTTGGCGTTTTGATCTATCTCTATAAATCTTTATGCCTAATATGTAAGCTGCTTCGCCAAGATCCTTCATTGAAAAACTATTATTCAAATATTACTTGACACTATTAAGAAGGTCTATGTAGGGGTCCCAATCTTAGATAAGATTGATCCCTCCTGTGTTTACAATGCTAGTCCCTGGATCAATAGCTAGCATCCACAGTTATGATGTAATATCAAGAAACAAGGGTCATAATATAACTTTATAACCAGGAATAACATAATTTTATTACATCAAACATAGCTCATTAGGATATTACATTACATTGCAGCGGAATAAATATAGTCATGGGTCCTTCATCTTCAAAGTGCCACAGGCAGATGTTGGTTGTAGACTTTGTAATCCTAAACAATCAATCTTCACTAAAATCAATCAAACCTGCAACATACAAGTTACAGCCACAAAGGGTCAATACATTTGAATTGTATTGGAAAGTGATACTATGGTAGTATAGTGGAGTCTATCATCTATATGCATTTGGCTAAGTGGAGTTGAGGCTTGCATTGCTCAAAATAGATTTTTCTTATCATTTTGAAAATACTAAGTTTTTGCTTGACAAAATCATTTCCTCAATCAAAGATTTCAAGATCCTTGTACCAAGCCATCTCTCCATCAATGATTGAAGAATTCAAACAACCCTTGTTCAAACCACAAGATTTTAATTTATAAATTTGAATGATGAGATTCTTGATTGCTTCCATGTCTTGATGCTCAAATTGTCCTTTACTGTGGACATGGCTAAGTACTTAGATTTTACACTGCAGAGGTGGTGCACTTTCCCCACAAGACTTGGTTTCCCAAGACAAAATCTTTCAAGCCTTCCTTAGACCAAAATGGACGCTGCTCCAACCTATCAAACACTACCACCCACTGTCCATATGGCTAAGTTCTTGCAACCTATATGATCATGGCAGAGCCCATATTGCCAAGTGGTTGCACTTGAAGCTTCTCAACATTTGACATCTCAAATCCCTTTGTTTCCTGGGTGGCATACCACAAGTGAGATACACAATCCAAGCCCATGGCATTGTGAACCACTCAACCATTCTCCACCAAGCAAGCCCATTCCACCCAGTGGATTCATTAACTTAGTTGTTTTATTAAACAAAACATAAGTCCTCAGACTTAGAATATTTTTCCATAGTGTGAATATATTTTCCACCCATGTTTTCTATTAGCTAGGCTAAGCTTGATAGTAGTAGGAATCTTTAACTTAGGAAAATCCTACTAAGGATTCATTACTATGTTTTCCTATAGCAAGATCTATACTTAGCAAAAACCATGCAAGTTTTACTTAGCAAAATCACTAATGCATAGAAATAGTAATGGGACAAAAGTATGAAGCATCACTTGCCTTTTTGGTAGGGAATGGTAGTTCACTCCTTGATCTTGTTAGTCTCACACTTCACTACAAGTCAAACAAGCAAACACTAATTCAATTTACATTCCAAACCAATAATCACTCAAACAATTCCACACACACAAGACAAATGGAAACCAATTCATGCATGGGAGCATGCACAAGATAGTTTTATTTTGCAAAGAGTCTCTATGGGGTTCCTAAACTTTGTAAGATCCAATTTGGTCATTTACCAAAGTGGCAAAGTCATTAGCAAGAGGGTTTTGTCCAAATACTATTTTTAAATCCATTCATCATTTCATGTGGTGAAAAATGTTTTTATTAAGGCAAAACTTTTAGGTTTTTCACCAATTGAGTTGCTATTGAAAAGCTTGGTGTTTTTGGGTCAGTAGGTTTGGTCCAAACCATTTTCTCAAAGTTTTCTTTCCATAACATTTTTATAACCAAAAACCAGTCTTTTTATTTGGCTAGAAAATGACTAAATCAAGTAATCCAACCTAAATTTTACAAAAATCATTTCTAACACCAAGGGTTGGTTCCTAGGGTCAGCAAGGTCACAACAAATCAATTTGCAAAGGTTTTACTTCAAAATTATTTTCAATAAATAAATTACATTTCTATTTGACTAGAAATGGTTTTAAATTTAAAGAATCATTTCTTAATTTCTCCAAATACATTTTTGTGTCCACAAAGTGTTTCCTAGGGTCAGTAGGTTCAAATCAATCCAATTGCCAAAGATTTTAACCCTAAATTCAATTTTAAACAATTTTTACATTCATTATAAGCGTACAAATGTTTCTGCAATTTCAAACAAGCTAACAGTTACTATTTGCTAAACTAAGGGCATGGTTGGCTAGGGTTTGTTCTCCTGAATCCATTGATATAAAATTTTCCAAATTTGGACGTGTGGATCAAAAGTTATAAGGGTTTGAAAATTACAAACAAATTTGTTTTCAATTTCTGTTTTAAGCAGCAGTGACACGCTGCGATCTTCTTGGTTGATACCGGTTCGGCCGGATCAGCTCTGTGGAACGTTAGATCTAAAGTGGATCGTGCGGCACAGATAAGACGTACCCCTTCGTTTTAGTGAATCTATCCAAGCTATCCGATGCTAATCTAACGGTTCCAATTGCTTGGCCAAACAGCAGCGGCGCTGGCGGCGGCGTCTGGTGGCGGAGCGGCCAGACGGCGAGGTTGCCGACGATGAAGGCTGCGAGAAAGAGGGAGGGGAAGCTCACCGAGTTCGTAGCGCACCGCTGATGCTCAACGTGGTCTTTGTTGGCCAAGGGGAGCACTATGCTGGCTTGAATCGCTCGCCGAAGTTCGTGTCCGCGTCGGGCTTCTCTGTTTATCGTCGGAGGCAACGACACAAGCCACGAGAAAGCAAGATAGCAGTTGCGTCAGATGCGTACGGGGTCGGTGATCGTGTGTGCATCAACGAGACAGAATGGGGTGGTCAGATGTTACCTAGGGTACTTGTCGGAGTAGAGGCAGTGAACGGTGGCGAGAGGGCGTCGTCGTTGCCGGGGTTCGGGGGCGTGCGCGAGCGAGCTAATGCCTCTGGGAGGTTCGCTAGGATGTGGGGATCAGGTGAGGGTGGTCGAAGAGGCAAGGGGCGGTGAGAGGCTGCCGGAATTGATGAGAATGGTCGCCGGAGACAGAGACAGTCGAGGAGAGATAGTGGCGGCCTGGAGGCGTGCTCGGGGGAGGAAACATAGGGGAAAGGAGGAGGGAGCGTGGGCGATTAAGACAGCATGCTCGCGGCGAGAGATTACTGCTGCAATAAAGCGTATTCAATCGGAGAATCAAATGGCAGCAACGGTGGTGAGTTAACGAGAGGAGGAAGAAGACGAGCTGGTGGTGTGGGGTCTTGTTGTTAGCGAGAAACGAGAGGGACAAGTGGTCCACCAGTCATTGGCTTAGTGGGTTGTTTATGAGGTGAGGAAAAACGGTTCGGGGGAGTAACAGGTGGGCTTCTGATGGGCTTCGTGGGCTGCTGAGTTGGGTTGGTTTACTCTTTATTTTTTTCTGTTTTCTGATTCCTTTTCTTTTTCTATTTCTATTTTTCCTGTTTTGGTTTTCAAACAAACAAACAAGTTTCAATTCAATTCAAACCAACACCTAAACTTTGTAAGTTTGACTTGGTTCTGTTCAGTAGCCTGAACCTAATCTAAAATCCATAATTTTTAAATAAATAAAGTTCATTATTAATTAAATAGTTGTCCATTGCTAATTAATCAAATTAGGATTTTGATTTATTTCAAACTCTATTTAAATCCATATATTTTCCAAAACCAAAATAGTGGGTTGTATTTGAAATAAGGTATATTTAGAAAGCTTGTTTTAAAATAAATAACAATTTTGTTAAAGGTTCCATTTATAATTAAATAAATTGGACCATGGTTTATTAATAAAATAGGGTTTGGTTTGTTTAATAAAATCTTCATTTGAAATCCAAATACTTTCAAAACTAATCAGTAGTTTATTTGGAAATAGAGAATATTTGGAAAACTTGTTTAAAACAAAATAACCTTTTACTTTAGGGTCCATTAATAATTATATAAAATGGGCCTTAGTTATTAAATCAAATAGAGTTTGATTTTATTAATAAAATCTTTATTTGAAACCTAAATATTTTCAAAACCAAATCAGTGGGTTTTATTTGGGAAATATAGAATACTTGGAGATTTGTTTAAAATAAAATAACATTTTATTTTAGGGTCCATTATTAACTAAATATAATAGACTTTCATTATTAAATCAAATAGGATTTGTTTTATTTAGTTATTTATTTTGAAATCTAAAATAAAGCCAAAACACTTTAATAGATTTTATTTGTGAATTTCAAATAATTGGAAAACCTATTTAAAATAATTTAACAAGTTTTGATGTTTCAATTAAATTGGTAAAACATTTTATTTTAAAAGAGTTTCGATATTAATTCCTTATTATTTTATTTAAGCAAACCTTTGCTAATTTTATTTAAAATAAAATGTTTTAATTCCAAAGCTTGGCCAAGGTTTAATTTGGCTTTATAAAATATTCTTTATTTATAAACTTCTATTTCATTTGAAAACAAATCTTTTCATTCAATTGTTTCAAAATAGTATTTCCAAATGTTTTTTTATTTTTCCTTTTATTAAATGTTTATCTTTTTAAATCCCTTTAGTTTTTATTTAATTCAAATGGGATTGAAGTTCCAATTGAATTCAATAGTTTCTTCTGGCTCTGAAAATCAAACCAAGTTTTATTTTATTCATTTATTTTCACATTACAAGATTTGGAAAATCTTGGGATGTGACAGGCTACCACCCTTAAAATAAATCCCGTCCCGATATATGGGAAGGCTAGGGGTTACAAGCAGGTTCAAAACAACTAGGGTACTACCACCCTTAAAAAATTTCAAACAAAATATTGTCCTTCTTGGGATCCTGGGAAAACTTTCTCTAAGCAAACAGTTGCATTTATGTCCTTAATTTCCATGCTTGACTCATGGACCAAGGTTGAGATCCTTCATAGACTTGTTTAACTTGTTCTCCATCCTTTCTGGACAATTGTTTGCATAGTGGCCTAGTTCCTTGCATTTGACACATGTGACAAGGCTGAGATCCCTCATAGGCTGGTTTATCTTATGCTTCATCTTTTCTAGACAGTAGTTTGCATAATGCCCTAACTCTTTGCAGTGTTTGCACATCACTTGGCTAATATCCTTCCTTATCTTGGGTTTCACTAGCTTTTGTTTTTCTTCTTGTCTCTTCTTCTTTTCTGGGCATTCACTGGCATAGTGTCCCATCTCTTTGCAATTGTAACATTGCAACTGGCTTATGTCCTTCTTCTTCTTCTTCTTGGGTCTCTCCAAAGCTAAGAGTTCTTCTAGTTCATGTTCTTCATGAGTGGGAGATCTTTCTCTCTTCTTGAGGCATTGATCTTCATGTTCTTTGGATGCATGATCCTTGTATCTAAAATTATTGCTAGCTTGGGTTCCTTCTAGAATAGCATCTTTGTCATCCTTGTTGTCATTAGCTCTTTGGGAAAAGTTTTCTCCCATGTTGATCATTTGAGTAATGAGTCCTTGCAACAATTGGGATTGAAGTTTCAAAATCCTTTGTATTGCTGGGTCTAGTCCATTGTTGTTGGCTAAAAGCTGAGTTGTCTCTTGGCTCAACTGGTTTTGGGTTGCTATAAGTTCCCTCATGTTGTCTTCTTGGTTGTTGTTGATGTCATCTACCTTGGAGTATTTTGGGGTAGTCATATGTTTGGGTTGAAGGGAGATTAGAATAGACAAGATAATTCTAAGGAAATATTTCTAATCACACACACCACAATTCACACAAACAATGTGCATGCAATCACAAACCAAACATTCACAAACAACTTTTCACTCAAACAACAAAGTTCAGGCACATACTTAGGCAACAAAATATTTTTGTTACACCTCATAAGTTGGTGTGTTTGACTTTAACTAAATTATGGTGGTCCATCTATATGGTTCACTTGTGGTCTTTCCTTCCTTCTTGATCCTTCTTGTATGAGGTCATGGTTTCTTTGAGAAAAACTCTTGGTCACAAAATCTTCTAGTGAAGTAGGTTCCTTCTAACTTTTGCATTCCCTCAGTCTTTAATTCTTGAGCAAGATTTCCTTGTTTCACTTATAGTCCTTAGTGGTATCCAAGTTGGAAGTCCTTGGTGATCATGCTGAAGATGTTGAAGTCATTAGAGTTGAAGATGTTGAAGTCATTAGAGTTGAAGAAGTTGAAGAAGTCCTTTGCACATAGTGTAGTCTTTGGCCATGGGGTAGGCTTTTCCATTACGTTGAAATAGAAGAGAAGTAGAGTTGAAACCAAAATGGTTGAGGAAAGAGTTTACAAGTGTTTTTGTAAATAAGTTTTTGGAACAAATACAACTCCTATTTTTCTAAGGGTTTTTGTCCAATCCTAGGTTTACAAATCCTACAGGCAACACAATGCTCTGATACCATCTATAGGGGGTCTCAACCTAATAAGGTAGATTCCTCCTGTGTTTACAATGCTAGTCCCTGGATCAATAGCTAGCATCCACAGTTATGATGTAATATCAAGAAACAAGGGTCATAATATAACTTTATAACCAGGAATAACATAATTTTATTACATCAAACATAGCTCATTAGGCTATTACATTACATTGCAGCGGAATAAATATAGTCATGTGTCCTTCATCTTCAAAGTGCCACATGCAGATGTTGGTTGTAGACTTTGTAATCCTAAACAATCAATCTTCACTAAAATCAATCAAACCTGCAACATACAAGTTACAGCCACAAAGGGTCAATACATTTGAATTGTATTGGCAAGTGATACTATGGTAGTATAGTGGAGTCTATCATCTATATGCATTTGGCTAAGTGGAGTTGAGGCTTGCATTGCTCAAAATAGATTTTTCTTATCATTTTGAAAATACTAAGTTTTTGCTTGACAAAATCATTTCCTCAATCAAAGATTTCAAGATCCTTGTACCAAGCCATCTCTCCATCAATGATTGAAGAATTCAAACAACCCTTGTTCAAACCACAAGATTTTAATTTATAAATTTGAATGATGAGATTCTTGATTGCTTCCATGTCTTGATGCTCAAATTGTCCTTTACCAGGGACATGGCTAAGTACTTAGATTTTACACTCTGCAGAGGTGGTGCACTTTCCCCACAAGACTTGGTTTCCCAAGACAAAATCTTTCAGAAGCCTTCCCTTAGACCAAAATGGACGCGTTCCAACCTATCAAACACTACCACCCACTGTCCATATGGCTAAGTTCTTGCAACCTATATGATCATGGCAGAGCCCATATTGCCAAGTGGTTGCACTTGAAGCTTCTCAACATTTGACATCTCAAATCCCTTTGTTTCCTGGGTGGCATACCACAAGTGAGATACACAATCCAAGCCCATGGAATTGTGAACCACTCAACCATTCTCCACCAAGCAAGCCCATTCCACCCAGGGGATTCATTAACTTAGTTGTTTTATTAAACAAAACATAAGTCCTCAGACTTAGAATATTTTTCCATAGTGTGAATATATTTTCCACCCATGTTTTCTATTAGCTAGGCTAAGCTTGATAGTAGTAGGAATCTTTAACTTAGGAAAATCCTACTAAGGATTCATTACTATGTTTTCCTATAGCAAGATCTATACTTAGCAAAAACCATGCAAGTTTTACTTAGCAAAATCACTAATGCATAGAAATAGTAATGGGACAAAAGTATGAAGCATCACTTGCCTTTTTGGTAGGGAATGGTAGTTCACTCCTTGATCTTGTTAGTCTCACACTTCACTACAAGTCAAACAAGCAAACACTAATTCAATTTACATTCCAAACCAATAATCACTCAAACAATTCCACACACAAGACAAATGGAAACCAATTCATGCATGGGAGCATGCACAAGATAGTTTTATTTTGCAAAGAGTCTCTATGGGGTTCCTAAACTTTGTAAGATCCAATTTGGTCATTTACCAAAGTGGCAAAGTCATTAGCAAGAGGGTTTTGTCCAAATACTATTTTTAAATCCATTCATCATTTCATGTGGTGAAAAATGTTTTTATTAAGGCAAAACTTTTAGGTTTTTCACCAATTGAGTTGCTATTGAAAAGCTTGGTGTTTTTGGGTCAGTAGGTTTGGTCCAAACCATTTTCTCAAAGTTTTCTTTCCATAACATTTTTATAACCAAAAACCAGTCTTTTTATTTGGCTAGAAAATGACTAAATCAAGTAATCCAACCTAAATTTTACAAAAATCATTTCTAACACCAAGGGTTGGTTCCTAGGGTCATCAAGGTCACAACAAATCAATTTGCAAAGGTTTTACTTCAAAATTATTTTCAATAAATAAATTACATTTCTATTTGACTAGAAATGGTTTTAAATTTAAAGAATCATTTCTTAATTTCTCCAAATACATTTTTGTGTCCACAAAGTGTTTCCTAGGGTCAGTAGGTTCAAATCAATCCAATTGCCAAAGATTTTAACCCTAAATTCAATTTTAAACAATTTTTACATTCATTATAAGCGTACCAATGTTTCTGCAATTTCAAACAAGCTAACAGTTACTATTTGCTAAACTAAGGGCATGGTTGGCTAGGGTTTGTTCTCCTGAATCCATTGATATAAAATTTTCTAAATTTGGACGTGTGGATCAAAAGTTATAAGGGTTTGAAAATTACAAACAAATCTGTTTTCAATTTCTTTAAGCAGACGGGTGACACGGCGTGATTCATCTTGGTTGATACCGGTTCGGCCGGATCAGCTCTGTGGAACGTTAGATCTAAAGTGGATCGTGCGGCACACATAAGACGTACCCCTTCGTTTTAGTGAATCTATCCAAGCTATCCGATGCTAATCTAACGGTTCCAATTGCTTGGCCAAACAGCAGCGGCGCTGGCGGCGGCGTCTGGTGGCAGAGCGGCCAGACGGCGAGGTTGCCGACGATGCAGGCTGCGAGAAAGAGGGAGGGGAAGCTCACCGAGTTCGTAGCGCACCGCTGATGCTCAACGTGGTCTTTGTTGGCCAAGGGGAGCACTATGCTGGCTTGAATCGCTCGCCGAAGTTCGTGTTCGTGTCCGCGTCGGGCTTCTCTGTTTATCGTCGGAGGCGACGACACAAGCCACGAGAAAGCAAGATAGCAGGTGCGTCAGATACGTACGGGGTCGGTGATCGTGTGTGCATCAACGAGACAGAATGGGGTGGTCAGATGTTACCTAGGGTACTTGTCGGAGTAGAGGCAGTGAACGGTGGCGAGAGGGCATCGTCGTTGCCGGGGTTCTGGGGTGTGCGCGAGCGAGCTAATGCCTCTGGGAGGTTCACTAGGATGTGGGGATCAGGTGAGGGTGGTCGAAGAGGCAAGGGGCGGTGAGAGGCTGCCGGAATTGATGAGAATGGTCGCCGGAGACAGAGACAGTCGAGGAGAGATAGTGGCGGCCTGGAGGCGTGCTCGGGGGAGGAAACAGAGGGGAAAGGAGGAGGGAGTGTGGGCGATTAAGACAGCATGCTCGCGGCGAGAGATTACTGCTGCAATAAAGCGTATTCAATCGGAGAATCAAATGGCAGCAACGGTGGTGAGTTAACGCGAGGAGGAAGAAGACGAGCTGGTGGTGTGGGGTCTTGTTGTCAGCGAGAAACGAGAGGGACAAGTGGTCCACCAGTCATTGGCTTAGTGGGTTTTTTATGAGGTGAGGAAAAACGGTTCGGGGGAGTAACAGGTGGGCTTCTGATGGGCTTCGTGGGCTGCTGAGTTGGGTTGGTTTACTCTTTATTTTTTCTGTTTTCTGATTCCTTTTCTTTTTCTATTTCTATTTTTCCTGTTTTGGTTTTCAAACAAACAAACAAGTTTCAATTCAATTCAAACCAACACCTAAACTTTGTAATTTGACTTGGTTCTGTTCAGTAGCCTGAACCTAATCTAAAATCCATAATTTTTAAATAAATAAAGTTCATTATTAATTAAATAGTTGTCCATTGCTAATTAATCAAATTAGGATTTTGATTTATTTCAAACTCTATTTAAATCCATATATTTTCCAAACCAAAATAGTGGGTTGTATTTGAAATAAGGTATATTTAGAAAGCTTGTTTTAAAATAAATAACAATTTTGTTAAAGGTTCCATTTATAATTAAATAAATTGGACCATGGTTTATTAATAAAATAGGGTTTGGTTTGTTTAATAAAATCTTCATTTGAAATCCAAATACTTTCAAAACTAATCAGTAGTTTATTTGGAAATCGGGAATATTTGGAAAACTTGTTTAAAACAAAATAACCTTTTACTTTAGTTTCCATTAATAATTATATAAATGGGCCTTAGTTATTAAATCAAATAGAGTTTGATTTTATTAATAAAATCTTTATTTGAAACCTAAATATTTTCAAAACCAAATCAGTGGGTTTTATTTGGGAAATATAGAATACTTGGAGATTTGTTTAAAATAAAATAACATTTTATTTTAGGGTCCATTATTAACTAAATATAATAGACTTTCATTATTAAATCAAATAGGATTTGTTTTATTTAGTTATTTATTTTGAAATCTAAAATAAAGCCAAAACACTTTAGTAGATTTTATTTGTGAATTTCAAATAATTGGAAAACCTATTTAAAATAATTTAACAAGTTTTGATGTTTCAATTAAATTGGTAAAACATTTTATTTCAAAAGAGTTTGGATATTAATTCCTTATTATTTTATTTAAGCAAACCTTTGCTAATTTTATTTAAAATAAAATGTTTTAATTCCAAAGCTTGGCCAAGGTTTAATTTGGCTTTATAAAATATTCTTTATTTATAAACTTCTATTTCATTTGAAAACAAATCTTTTCATTCAATTGTTTCAAAATAGTATTTCCAAATGTTTTTTTATTTTTCCTTTTATTAAATGTTTATCTTTTTAAATCCCTTTAGTTTTTATTTAATTCAAATGGGATTGAAGTTCCAATTGAATTCAAAAGTTTCTTCTGGCTCTGAAAATCAAACCAAGTTTTATTTTATTCATTTATTTTCACATTACAAGATTTGGAAAATCTTGGGATGTGACAGTCTACATCATTCCCAATCAACAATATGTCATCTACATATAGTATTAAGAATGCTACAGAGCTCCCACTCACTTTCTTGTAAATACAAGCTTCTCCATAAGTTTGTATAAAACCAAAACTTTTGATCACCTTATCAAAACGTTGATTCCAACTTCGGGATGCTTGCTTCAATCCATATATGGACCGTTGAAGTTTGCATACCTTGTTAGCTTCTTTAGGATCGATAAAACCTTTGGGTTGCATCATATACAACTCTTCATCAATGTCTCCATTGAGGAATGCTGTTTTGACATCCATCTGCCATATCTCATAATCATAATATGCAGCGATTGCTAACATAATCCTCATAGACTTTAGCTTTGCTCGGTGAGAAAGTCTCATCGTAGTCAACTCCTTGAATTTGTCGAAACCCTTTTGCGACAAGTCGAGCTTTATAGACAAGAATTACCATCAAGATCTGCTTTCTTCTTGAAGATCCATTTGTTCTCGATGCCTTCCGCCATCTGTAAGTCCACCAAAGTCCATACTTGGTTTTCGTACATGGATCCAATCTGATTTCATGGCTTCTTGCCATTTATTGAATCTGGGCTCATCATCGCTTCCTCATATGTCTCAGGGTCATCGGTGTTGTCCACCAACATGACACTCATAACGGGATCATACCAATCTGGAGTGGTACGAGTTCTCGTTGACCTCCGAGGCTCTATAGCAACTTCAACCGAAGTTTCATGATCACCATCATTAGCTTCCTCTCTAATTGGTGCGCACCACAGAACTTCTTCCGGTCGCGCTACTCGCAATTTCGAGAGAAGGTTCGACAAACTCGCCGAGTTCTACTTTCCTTCCAAATACTTCTTTCGAGAGAAATTCCTTCTAGAAAGGATCCATTCTAGAAACGAAGATTTTCCTTCAGATCTATGATAGAAGGTATACCCAATAGTTTCCTTCGGGTATCCTATGAACACGCATTTTTCGATTTGGGTTCAAGCTTGTCCTCAGTAACTTCTTTACATAGGCTTCAGATCCCCAAACTTTAAGGAACGACAATCTAGGTTTCTTCCCAAACCATAATTCATACGGTGTCGTTTAACGGATTTAGATGGTGCCCTATTTAAAGTGAATGCGGTGTTTCTAATGCATAACCCCAAAATGATAGCGGTAAACTGTAAGTGACATCATAGAATAACCATATCTAAGAGAGTTCGACACGACGTCGGACACACCATTACTGGTGGTGTTCCCATGTGTCAATCAGTGAAAGTATTCCGCATTTCTTCAAATGCTCGCCAAACTCGTAACTTAGATATTCACCTCCACGATCAGAACGTAGAATTTTAATCTTCTTGTTACGTTGATTCTCAAACTCACTTTGAAATTCCTTAAACTTCTCGAAAGTTTCGGACTTATGTTTCATGAAATAGATATACCCATATCTACTCAAGTCATCCGTGAAGGTAAGAACATAACGATAACCACCGCGCGATGCTACACTCATTGGACCACACACATCGGTATGTATGATTTCCAATAAGTCTGTAGCTCGCTCCATCATACCAGAAAATGGAGTCTTAGTCATTTTACCCATCAAACATGCTTCGCATCTATCAAGTGATTCGAAATCAAGTGATTCAAGAAGTCCATCGGAATGGAATTTCTTCATACGCTTCAC
This sequence comes from Avena longiglumis, assembly GCA_030063025.1. Lineage (NCBI taxonomy): Eukaryota > Viridiplantae > Streptophyta > Magnoliopsida > Poales > Poaceae > Avena > Avena longiglumis. The sequence goes on from CP125978.1 coordinate 109,951,437, forward strand.
TCCAATGTGACCAAGACGACAGTGCCACATATAGGTCGAGTTATCGCTCGATTTTAAACGTTTAGCCTCAATGTTGTTGATATGTGTATTTCCACTATTGAGATTCAATAAGAATAGACCATCTATTAAAGGTGCATGTGCGTAAAACATATTACTCATATAAATCGAACAACCATTATTCTCGGATTTAAACAAGTAACCGTCTCGCAATAAACAAGATCCCGATATAATGTTCATGCTCAACGCAGGCACCAAATAACAATTATTTAAGTATAAAACTAATCCCGATGGTAGATGAAGGGGTAGCGTGCCGACCGCGATCACATCAACCTTTGATCCGCTTTCCACGCCGCATCGTCACCTCGTTCTTCGCTAGCTTCCGCTTATTCGCAAAGACTGCTTCGAGTTACAAATATGAGCAACCGAACCAAGATAAAATACCCGTGCACTACTACGAGTACTAGTGAGATACACATCAATAACATGTATATCGATATACCTTTCTTCTTGATGTTGTCGCTTCAAATCCGCCAAGTACTTTGGGCAATTCCGCCCAAAGGACCTTCTCCTTGCAAGAAAGCACTTCGCCAGTGCTTAGGTCCAGCCTTGGTCTTCTTCGCCGTGGTAACTTTCTTACCACCCTTCTTGAAGTGTCCTTCTACTTAGACTTGCCTTTCTTGAATTTGGTGGTATTATTGACCAACAACACTTGATGCTCTTTCTTGATCTCCACTTCGCAGACTTCAACATAGCAAACAGCCTGCAACCGCTTGTTCATGTTCGCATGTTGTAGTTCATCACAAAGTTCTTGTAACTTGGTGGTAGTGATTGGAGGACACGGTAAATCCCCAAAGCATTAGGAATCACTATACCCAAGCTTTGAAGTTTGTTTATGCGTCTGCACATCTTAAGCACATGCTCACCGACGAGCTGCCTCTTCCATCTTGCGCTTAAAGAACTTTTCGAAGCCTCATAACTTTCAATTGCCGCATGAGTCTCAAAGATCAATTTGAGATCCTCGACAATATCATATGGGTCTGAATTCTCAAACCTTTTCTCAAGCTCGATTCCAAACCATACAAGATAGCACATCGAACTATGGAGTACCGATTCTTCCGAGCGAGGTAAACATTCTTTACTTCATCGGAAGCATCACCAGTGGGTCACCCAGTGCATCCAAAGACATAGGTCAAATTACCACCGTGAGGACAATCCTCAAATTGCGGAACCAATCCGGGTTGCTTCCATTGTTTTCAACTTTTCTTTCTCTAGGAACGCATTAAAATTGATGGTAGGGCTGCCATTGATCTACAACATATTTGCAATAGTTTAGACTAAGTTTATGACAAATTGAGTTCAAATTAATAATATAGTTAATCTAGGTGAACTCCCACCAAAAACACATCCCTCACATTGTTTTAGTGATCACACGAACCAAATCCATTACATCAACACCGATCATCACGAGAGTTGATATGGTTTCAATGGCGAACAATCGTCATGTTCATCATATCTACTATATGATTCATGCTTTACCTTTCGGTGATCCGTGTTCCGAGACCATGTCTGTACATGCTAGGCTCGTCAAGATCAAACCTTAGTTTCCGCATGAGCAAATCTGGCTTGCTCACGTTGTATACACTTGCAGAATATAACACACCCGATCATCACGTGGTGCTTCGAAACAACAAGCTTTAGCAACGGTGCTAACTAAGGGTGAACACTTTATGACTTGAAATTCATGTGCATGAGGGATCATCTTATAATGCTACCGTCGTCTACGAAGCAATACAAGATGCATAAAGTATTAACATCACATGCAATTCATAATATGTGATATGATATGGCCTTTCATCTTTTGTGCTTCCAATCTCCATCTTCTAGCACGAACATGATCTCCATCATCACCGGCAATGCATCAAGGTCAATGACGCCTCTCCATGGTTGTCGTCCACCGGCTTCAACTATTACAACTACTTTGAATAGACACGCGGGTCTTAACATAAATTAAAGACAACCATATGGCTCCTGCCGGTTGCCAACTTACAATAAGGAACATTCCATATATCAAATATAATCACAATCATGGCCATATCACATCATCAGACACCGCAAAACAAAGTTAGACGCCTCTACTTTCTTTGCATGTTTTACGTGGTTTGGGGCTTTCAATAAGTGTCGTTCTAACTTACGAACATGAACCACAACATTGATACTATTATTGCTAATCACCCGTTGTAAATTGGATCTTAACTATGCTAGGAGAAACAGGCACCCGCAAAGCCACTTATGCAATACAAGTTGCATGTCAAGCGTGGAGCAAGTCTCATGAACAATGTCATGTAAGGTTAGCCCGGCCGCTTCATCCCAACATACCGCAAGATGCAAAGTACACAAGAAGCAATCGACAATAAAGCATCAACGCCCACAATGACCATTGTGTTCTACTCTGCAACAGATCTACATATAGATACGGCTCGATACCACCGTAGGGTTTCGTAGCATGGAAAACAAAAATTTCTATCGCATACAAACAAACAAGCCAAGATCTATCTACTAGATTGTAGCAACGAGTCGATGGAATAACTTACCCTCGAAGATTCCAAAGTGTTTAACGAGAGCGGATTCTCGTGGGTGATGTAGTCATTTTCCCGATCTCAAGATCGTGAGACGATCCTTTCCAAGCTGCTCCGCAGCAGCTCCGCAATGGGTCACATGTTAGACTCGATGAAGACCTTCCTCTCCTTGTTCCAGCAGAAATAGAGGTTGTAGCACTCTCTCGCGATTCAGTAGCACAACTGTGGTACCGAAGTAGAGGGAGATCTCGCAGGCTTCGCCTTAAGCCGGAGTATGGTGGAGTATGAGAGAGTCCTGTGTTCTAGGGTTTAGACACCAAGGAGGGATGCTAGAGCCGCGGCTAGGGTTCCGGGACCCCAAGTCTCAGCTAGGGCAAACCCTAGGGGTGGGCGGCTATGGAGGCTGCAGCTTTCTAGGGTTTGAGGTGAGGGACTTGTGTGCTCAGGAGGAGCCCTGCCTCCTTATATAGGTGGAGGGGCGGCCAAGGGGAGGAGGGAGTCCTCCCAACTCGGCTTGGTGGCCGGCTTGGGGAGGAGGACTCCCTCCCCAACTCGGTTTCACCCCCTCCTCCTCTTTTCCACTTTCCAAATTTAGCCATTTGACTTTTCAATTTAGCTATTTGACTTTTCAAATTAGGATTCAATTTAATCCTTTATTTGGAACAGCGAGGACACTTAGTACATGATGCAATAATTCCAATATGCAATGACACATTCATGTACCCCTTCCCCTCCGGAGTGTCGGACATTCCGGAACCTTCTAGAACATTCCCGATGAAAACACCGGAATCATTCCCTAACTCCGAAACAGGACTTTCCTTATATGAATCTTATTCTCCGGACCATTCCGGATCATCTCGTGATATCCCGGATCCCATCCGAGACTCCGAACGACATTCAGTCTCTTTCTCATAATACCTTAACTACCCAAACAATGTCGAATCCTTAAGTGTGTCTCCCTACGGTTCGTGAATTATGCGGACATGATCGAGAAACTTCTCCGAACAATAACCAATAGAGGAATCTGGAAATTCATATGGCTCCCACATATTTCTACGATTACTTTGCGATTGAATGAACCACTTACATACGATACCAATTTCCCTTTGTCTCACGATAGTTTACTTATCCGAGGTTATGATCGCTTGATCTCCGCATACCTAGTTCAACCTCACATCGACAAGTACTCTTTTCTCGCTTCGTGATATGTGATCCCTTGTGAGCCAGTACCACATGCTTGCAAGCTAATTGGATGACATTCCACCGAGAGGCCCAAAGTATATCTATCCGTCATATGGATGGACAAATCCCACTCTTGATCCATGTGTCTCAACCAATACTTTCCAACACTCAATGCCACCTTTATAGCCACCCGCCACGGTGTGTTTGATGTCATCAAAGCATCCATCCTAAAGGTGATATGCATGATCTCATGGTCGAAGGAATTAGGTTACTATGTATCAGAAAGCATATAGCAATTGAACTATTTAAATGACTTGATCTTTATGCTACGCTTATCTATAGGAGTATGTCCATCATATCATTCTCCTAACGATATGATCTTGTTGTTGATAACATCTCAATGTTCATGATAGGGAAACCACAATCATTTATCAACCAACAAGCTAGTGATGTATAGAGGCTATACTAGGGACTTCAAATTAAGCTTACAAATCACACAAGTATTAATGTTTCCTTGTTAATACTATTATAGCATGAATGTAAACATTTATCATAAATACAAAGATATAATAATAACTACATTTATTATTGCCTCTAGGGCATATCTCCAACACCAGTCGCCTGAGTCCACGCCAAGTCTTGATCTAGTCGCCGTCTTGCAGGCCCACTCGCTGTTGGCTTGGGCCAGTAGCAAACGTCCTGCTGGGTATACCCCGGTAGGCATATCCCCATCAGTAGTCCCCGAGGCCATCGTTGATTTGTCGCAGGTGTTTGCTGGCAGTTAGAGTATGCGGGTCCAATGTGTATGCCTAGTCAAATCGGCGGCGGACTCCTGAACTAGTCATTTTAGTCGCAATAACGGCAACCAATCGTGTCGCAGATCAGCGAACGGTTCGACAAGTACTTAGTCACTGTTATAGTGATCGGGTCGGCGAATAATTTGTCACTGTTATAGTGATCGGGTCGGCGAATTGTCGAGTCGCTGGGAGCAACGAGTCGAGTAGATGAAGTTGGACTGACAGTTGTGGTCAAACTATCCGTTGGTTAACCCAACGGTAATATTGGCATAATTACCGTGTAGTAACGGCTCCCAAAAATGGCGGGTAACAACCGCTATATAAGGAGAGTGAAGGGCGAACGGGGAAAACACTTCCTTCACTTCCTCCGATCTTGCGCCACATTGTTTCCCCATTCCACGCAGCGACCAGAACGATCCAGAAAATTCCGACTCCCACAATCCTCCTGCCGATGGCCCCCTCCACCGAGCCATGGGGTAGATCCAAGTGCACGAAGGCACTGCTAGAATCTTTTGAGGAGGCGGGGATTCTCCGCGCCGGGAGATGGCGCATCCCTACGGCCGGAGAAGTAATTCCGGATCCGCGCGAGGGGGAGTTCATCTGTTTCACCAACCACCTGGAGTGGGGAATTGGGTTCCCAACCTCCCTCTTCTTCCGACGTTTCTGCGCCTACTACGGAATCCAGCCATCGGATCTGGGTCCACATAGCATCGAGCAGCTCGCCATTTTCGTATGCTCATGAAAGTGCTATCTGCCGCAGCCCTACTTCCCGTGGCAAGACCTATTCCATGGGAGAATCACCAAGAACAAAGCGGCCCGATGCTAGCCAAGGCTACCGACGTTCCAGCTGAAGTCAAAGGCATCGTTCTTTGATTTGATGCTGCCCGCCAAGGCGGCGAACGAATGGAAGAAGTTGTCACATCCCAAGATTTTCCAAATCTTGTAATGTGAAAATAAATGAATAAAATAAAACTTTGTTTGATTTTCAGAGCCAGAAGAAACTTTTGAGTTCAATTGGAACTTCAAACCCATTTGAATTAAATGAAATCCTAAAGGGATTCATAAAGATAAACAATTAACAAAGGAAAATAAAATATTTTTGGAAATACTATTTTGGAACTTTTAATAAAAGATTTATTATTCAAAAGGAAAGATGGTTTTTAAATAAAGATTATTCTATAAAACCAAATTAAAACCTTGGCCAAGCTTTTGAATTAAAACATTTTGTTTTGAATAAAAATAGCAAAGGTTTATTTAAAATAATAAAGGATTGTTTAAATAAAATAATAAAGAATTAATATCCAAACTTTATTCAAATAAAAGGTTTACCATTTTAATTAAAATATCAAAACTTATTAAATTATTTTAAATAAGTTTTCTAAGTATTTTATTTTCTTAATTAAAACCTACTGAAGTGTTTTGGTTTTATTTTAGATTTCAAAATAAATATTCTCAATAAAACAATTCCTAGTTGATTTAATAATGAAAGTCTATTATATTTAAATAATAATGGACTCTAAAGTAAAATGTTATTTTGTTTTAAAACAAGTTTCCAAGTATTCTATATATCCCAAATAAAACCTACTGATTTGGTTTTTGGAAATATTTAGGTTTCAAATAAAGATTTTATTAATAAAATCAAACTCTATTTGATTTAATAACTAAGGCCCATTTTATTTAATTATTAATGGACCCTAAAATAAAAGGTTATTTTGTTTTGAACAAGATTTCCAAATGAATTTTATTTTCAAATAAAACCTACTGATTTGATTTTGAAAATATTTGGATTTCAAATGGGATTTTATTAATTATATCAAACCCTATTTGATTAATAAACCATGGTCTATTTTATTTAATTAATAAATGGAATCTAAAAGGATTTAAAATATTATTTCATTTTGGACTTTAGTTTATGAATGATAAATGTAACCAAAACTTATTACAAGTGTGGTGATTGTTTGAATTATTTGAATGATTGTCTTGTTGTTGAATTGTGAAATGAATTTCAAATCGTAAGTAGAAATAGAAAAGGAAAATGTTTCAGACAAAAAAAGAGAAACAATGAGTTCAACAAGGCCCAGCCCAATGTACAACAAATTAGCTCCCTCTCCCGACAAAGCATTTTCTACTCATTCCTGCACCATAAAGCCATTGACAAGTGGACCCTCTCCTTCCTCTCTCGCAGACAATGGACCCACTTCTCTGCTCATCGCCTTCAACGAGACCCCATCGCCCGGCCGCTTGCAGTGAGTTACTCAGTGGTGATTGCGTTGAAGGAGGCTTTGATTCCTCGAGACCACGCCCTTAAACGCCCTCCTCTCTACTTCCCCTCTGTTTCCTCCCCCAAGCACGCCCCCAGTCCACAGAATTTTACCTTGTACTGCCACGGCTCCGACGATGCTCCGGTGAGGATTCCGGCCAGCACACTCCACCTCTTGCATCCTCGAGCACGCAGCTGTGATCAGCAACCCCCAGCGGACTCTTCTGCAGCCGCAGCGCACCCGCGGGCACCCCTGAGCATCGGCAACGACGACACCAAGCGTGCGCCGCCATCTGCCATTGCTCCGTCGAGCATTTCAGGTGAACTCCGACCACCCCGCGCCTCCTAGATCACGCACACAGCATCGCCTTGGTCTTGCGCATCTGATACTATCTTCCATTTGTCCTAGCGTGCATCGTAGACCCGTCTCCGACGACGCCCGAGCGAACCCGACGCCAGCAGGAACTCCGGCGAGAAATCGAGCCCACTCCAGAGCGCCCCTCGTCGAACCAACAACGCCTTGAGCATATCCAGGCTATTGCGAACCAGGTGAGCTTACTCCCACCCTTTCTTTCCTCGCCTCACCAGCCGCCGCTAATCGCCGCTCGCCGTTGACATTGCGCCGCCCGAGTTTGGCTAGTGCGATGACAGCCGTACGATCTAGATTGAGCGGGCACGATGGAGTCACTTAAACCGCGAAGGGGTATGCGCTCAGTACCGCACAATCTAGTTAGATCCAAGGGCTACCGTGCGTGATCCGGCCGAAGCGGTACCGCCCAATGAGACAGCGACGCGTGGCCTGTATCAGATCTAAAAATCAGTTTTGAATCAGATTTATTAGCAAATTTCAAACCCTTATAACTTTGGATCCACATGTCCAAAAATTACAAATTTTATGTCGTTGGATTCAGGAGAGAAAGCCCTAGCCAACTGTGGCCTTAGTTTAGAAAATAGTATATGTTAGTTTGCTTGATTTTGCAGATTCTTTTGTGAGCTTGTTTAGAGTATAAAAATTGTTTAAAATTGATTTTAAGGTTAAAACTTTTGCAAAATGGTTTGTTGTGACCTTACTGACCCTAGGAACCAACCCTTGGTGTTAAAAATGATTTTGGTAAAATTTAGATTGGATTACTTGACTTAGCCATTTTCTAGCCAAATAAAAAGAATGGTTTTTGTTATAAAAATGTTTATGGAAAGAAAACCTTAAGAAAATGGTTTGATCAAACCCATGGACCCAAAACACCAAGTTTTGCAAATTAGCAACTCATTTGGTGAACAACTTAATAGTTTGCCTTGATAAAACATTTTTTACCACATGAAATGATGAATGGATTTAAAAATGGTTTATGGATAAAAACCCATTTGCTAATGACTTTGCCACTTTGGTGAATGGCCAATTTGGACCTTACAAAGTTTATAAACCTAGTAGAGACCAACCTTGCAATAGAACCCTCCTTTGCATGACTTAGATTCCATTGCTTTGTGAGTGTGAAATTGTTTGTTTAACCTTGGTTTGGAATGTTAGTTGATTTTGTGTTTTGCTTGATTGGCTTGTAGTGAATTTAGCAAAGTGTGAGACTAGCAAGATCAAGGAGTGAACCACCATTCCCTACCAAAAAGGCAAGTGACACTATCATCAAAATTCCTACTATTTTCATTATACTTAGTGGATTTTGAAACATGCATGAAAATACTTTTATACTTAAGCTATGCTAAAACCTAATAGGATTCCCTATACACCTTAGTGAAAATAATGTAGTTGTACATGCTTAGCCATGCTTTATTTTGAAAAGAGATACATGTTGAGATTTTATAAAGATTGAGAAAAGGACTTGGGTTTTACATAATAAAACAAGGACTCAATGAACCACCTAGGTGGTGGACACTTTAAATTTTGGAGAAGGTGGCAACAAAAGGAACCATGTCTATGGAATCACTTTGTGTTGTGCTCCAAAAGAAAACCACCTAGGAAACTTAGAGATTGAACATGTTTCTCCAATTGTGGCTTTTGTGCAACCACATGCTAATATGGCTCGCTTGGTCAACTACATTGGGAAGACCCATGCACTGTCTTGATTAACCGCCATGGGGATCTGAATGCTTCATGGGTCTGAAGGCAAGCTAGCAATGGTGTATGGGAGGACCTTTGGAAAGACTTCCCACATTCTCACCGCCAAGACTCCATCTTGGTGAGCACTAATCCAGTAGGCCACTGGTGGCAAAAGGATGGGATTGTGACATGTGGGTAAAGTGTACTCCTTCTGCAGAAGTTAATAAAATCTAAGTACTTAGCCGTGTCCCAGGTTATGGACAATACTGAGCAACTAAAGTTTTAACCATGGGAGATCTCGACATTCCAACTTCTAATATAAAAACTTGATGCACTTGGGGGTACCAAGGAATTCAAAGAGATTTTGTTAAGCTTGTTGCACTTGGGGTTACCAAGGTGCTCAAGAGCATGATGTACTTGGGGTTACCAAGGACTCATGAGATTTCGTAAAACTTGCTGCACTTGGGGTTACCAAGTAGCACAAGGGATTTTTGACAAGGACTTGAACACTTGAGTTTCTACCAAGGAGTTCAAGGAACTTGGAAAAGAGATTTGACAAAGGACCAAAACCATTTTGAAAAGATAGGATAAATGTTGCTTTATGCAAACAAGCCCTAAACTCTACTTAGCCAAATATGCATGTATTGATAGGATCCACTCATAATATACAAAGTAGTGAAACTTTCCAATACAATTCAAATGTATTGACCTTTGTGGCTGTAACTTGTATGTTGCAGGTTTGATTGATTTTAGTGAAGATTGTTTGATTAGGATTACAAAGTCTACAACCAACATCTGCCTGTGGCACTTTGAAGATGAAAGACTCCATGATTATTGTTATTCTGCTGCAATGTAATGTAATAGCCAAATGAGCTATGTAAGATGTAATAAAAATTATGTTATTCCTGGTTATAAAGTTATGTTATGACCTTTATATCTTGATATTACATCTTAACTGTGGATGCTAGATATTGATCCAGGGACTAGCATTGTAAAACACAGGAGGAATCTACCTTATTAGGTTGAGACCTCCTACAGATGGTATCAGAGCATTGTGTTGCCTTTAGGATTTGTAAACCCTAGGATTGGACAAAAACCCTTAGAAAAATAGGAGTTGTTTTGTTCCAAAAACTTATTTACAAACACTTGAAAACTTTTTCCTCAACCATTTTGGTTTCAACTCTACATCTCTTCTACTTCAACTTGATGGAAAACCTACCCATGGCCAAAGACTACACCATTGCAAAGAACCTCTTCAACTTCTTCAACTCTAATGACTTCAACATCTTCAACTCTAATGACTTCAACATCTTCAGCATGTTCACCAAGGACTTCCAACATGGATATCACCAAGGACTACAAGTGAAACAAGGAAATCTTGCTTAAGATTTAGAGACTGAGGGAATGCAAAATAAGAAGGAGCCATCAACAACTTTGAAGTATTGTGACCAAGAGTTTTTCACAAGGAAACCATGATCTCATACAAGAAGAATCAACCAAAGAAGGATGGAAAGATCACAAGTGAACCATATAGATGGACCACCATATTTTAATTAAGTCAAAACACACCAACTTATGTGGTGTAACAAAAATATTATGTTGCCTAAGTGCGTGTTTGAACTTTGTTGTTGAGTGAAAAGTTGTTTGTGAATGTTTGGTTTGTGATTGCATGCACATTGTTTGTGTGAAGTTGTGATGTGTGATTAGAAATATTTCCTTAGAATTATCTTGTCTATTCTAATCTCCTTCAACCCAAACAGATGACTACTCAAAGACTCCAAGGTGGATGACACCAACACCAACCAAGTCGACAAAGATGAAAGAGCTCATAGAAACCCAACACCTTGAACCAACTGGCAGCTCAGTTCATAGCCAACAATAGTGATAAAGATCCAAAGACTACAAAGGTTTTTGGAGGAACAATCCCAACGATGCTTAAGGTGACCAATCAAATGATCAGCATGGAATAAAACTACCCCAAAGGAGTTTATGATAACAAAGATGACAAGAATGTTGTTCTAGATGGAGCCCCAGCTTGCATTATTTGTGGAGACAAGGATCATACTTCCAGGGAGCATGAAGGTCAATGTCCTAACTGTGAAGAAAATCATCCTGTTGGACAATGTCCCATCTCTCAAGCCACTTGTTACCTTTGTGAAGGAAATGACCATGTTCCTAACCAATGTCCTATCTACTCCATGGTGGAACAAAGGAAACAAGAGGGATCCAAGTCTACTAAAGGAAAAGGACCACTTATACCTCCAAACAAGACAACCCAATTCAAAGGACTAAAGAAACTTAAGAAACAAAAGCAAGACATGAGCCTTGCACAATGTCGTAAATGTAAGTAAATGGGACACTACTCCAGTGGATGCCCAGAGAACAAGAAGAATAAAGAGATTAACCAAGTGTGGTGCAACAACTGCAAAGAGTTAGGCCATTATGTAGCAACTTGTCCACAAGAGCCACGTGAAGAACTCAAGGACATTCATTGTTTCAATTGCAAGGAACCAGGACATTATGCAAGAAACTGTCCAGAAAAGATGAAGAACAAGTTGAACAAGCCTATGGAGAAACTCAACCTTGGCCCATGAGTCAAATATGGAAACCAAGGACACCATGCAAATGTTTGCTTAGAGAAATTTTCCTAGGATCCCAAGAAGGACAATATGTAATTTTTGTTTGAAAAATTTTAAGGGTGGTAGTACCCTAGTTGTTTTGAACTTGCTTGTAACCCCAGCCTCCCCAAATCTCGGGACGAGATTTATTTTAAGGGTGGTAGCCTGTCACATCCCAAGATTTTCCAAATCTTGTAATGTGAAAATAAATGAATAAAATAAAACTTTGTTTGATTTTCAGAGCCAGAAGAAACTTTTGAGTTCAATTGGAACTTCAAACCCATTTGAATTAAATGAAATCCTAAAGGGATTCATAAAGATAAACAATTAACAAAGGAAAATAAAATATTTTTGGAAATACTATTTTGGAACTTTTAATAAAAGATTTGGTATTCAAAAGGAAAGATGGTTTTAAATAAAGATTATTCTATAAAACCAAATTAAAACCTGCCAAGCTTTTGAATTAAAACATTTTGTTTTGAATAAAATAGCAAAGGTTTATTTAAAATAATAAAGGATTGTTTAAATAAAATAATAAAGAATTAATATCCAAACTTTATTCAAATAAAAGGTTTACCATTTTAATTAAAATATCAAAACTTATTAAATTATTTTAAATAAGTTTTCTAAGTATTTTATTTTCTTAATTAAAACCTACCAAGTGTTTTGGTTTTATTTTAGATTTCAAAATAAATATTCTCAATAAAACAAATCCTAGTTGATTTAATAATGAAAGTCTATTATATTTAAATAATAATGGACTCTAAAGTAAAATGTTATTTTGTTTTAAAACAAGTTTCCAAGTATTCTATATTTCCCAAATAAAACCTACTGATTTGGTTTTTGGAAATATTTAGGTTTCAAATAAAGATTTTATTAATAAAATCAAACTCTATTTGATTTAATAACTAAGGCCCATTTTATTTAATTATTAATGGACCCTAAAATAAAAGGTTATTTTGTTTTGAACAAGATTTCCAAATGAATTTTATTTTCAAATAAAACCTACTGATTTGATTTTGAAAATATTTGGATTTCAAATGGGGATTTTATTAATTATATCAAACCCTATTTGATTAATAAACCATGGTCTATTTTATTTAATTAATAAATGGAATCTAAAAGGATTTAAAAATATTATTTCATTTTGGACTTTAGTTTATGAATGATAAACAGAACCAAAAACTTATTACAAGTGTGGTGATTGTTTGAATTATTTGAATGATTGTCTTGTTGTTGAATTGTGAAATGAATTTCAAATCAGTAAGTAGAAATAGAAAAGGAAAATGTTTCTGTACAAAAAAAAGAGAAACAACAGCAGCCCAACAAGGCCCAGCCCAACAGCCCAGCTCCCCTCTCCCATGACAAAGCGTTTTCTACTCATTCCTGCACCAAAGCCACCGACAAGTGGACCTCTCTCACTTCCTCTCTCGCAGACCTGGGACCCACCCTTCTCTGCTCATCGCCTTCAACGAGACCCCATCGCCTGCCGCTTGCAGTGAGTTACTCCGTGGTGATTGCGTTGAAGGAGGCTTTGATTCCTCCCAGACCACGCTCCCTTAAACGCCCGCCCCTCCTCTCTACTTCCCTCTGCTTTCCTCCCCAAGCACGCCCCAGTCCACGAATTTTACCTTGTACGCCACTTCGACGATGCTCGGTGAGGATTCCGCCAGCACACTCCACCTCTTGCATCCTCGAGCACGCAGCTGTGATCAAGAACCCCGCCGACTCTTTCTGCAGCCGCAGCCTACATGGGGGCACCTCGAGCATCCGGCAACGACGACACCAAGCGCCGCCATCCGCCATTGTCTGTCGAGCATTTCAGGTGAACTCGACCACCCGCCTCCTAGATCACGCACACAAGACGCCTTGGTCTTGCGATCCGATACTATCTTCCATTTGTCCTAGCGCATCAGAGACCCGCTTCCGACGACGCCTTGCGAATAACCCGACGCCGCAGAACTCCGCGAAATCGAGCCCACTCGCAGCGCCTTCCGAACCAACAACGCCTTGAGCATATCCAGTTATTAGCGAACCAGGTGAGCTTACTCCCACTTTCTGCTTCTCGCCCGCCACGCCGCTAATCGGCCGCCCGCCGCATGGCTGACATTGCGCCGCCCGAGTTTGGCTAGTGCGATGACAGCCGTACGATCTAGATTGAGCGGGCACGATGGAGTCACTTAAACCGCTAAGGGGTATGCGCAAGATCACAATCTAGTTAGATCCAAGGGCTACCGTGCGTGATCCGGCCGAAGCGGTACCGCCCAATGAGACAGCGACGCGTGGCCTGTATCAGATCTAAAAATCATTTTTGAATCAGATTTATTAGCAAATTTCAAACCCTTATAACTTTGGATCCACATGTCCAAAAATTACAAATTTTATGTCGTTGGATTCAGGAGAGCAAGCCCTAGCCAACTGTGGCCTTAGTTTAGAAAATAGTATATGTTAGTTTGCTTGATTTTGCAGATTCTTTTGTGAGCTTGTTTAGAGTATAAAAATTGTTTAAAATTGATTTTAAGGTTAAAACTTTTTCAAAATGGTTTGTTGTGACCTTACTGACCCTAGGAACCAACCCTTGGTGTTAAAAATGATTTTGGTAAAATTTAGATTGGATTACTTGACTTAGCCATTTTCTAGCCAAATAAAAAGAATGGTTTTTGTTATAAAAATGTTTATGGAAAGAAAACCTTAAGAAAATGGTTTGATCAAACCCACTGACCCAAAACACCAAGTTTTGCAAATTAGCAACTCATTTGGTGAACAACTTAATAGTTTGCATTGATAAAACATTTTTTACCACATGAAATGATGAATGGATTTAAAAATGGTTTATGGATAAAAACCCATTTGCTAATGACTTTGCCACTTTGGTGAATGGCCAATTTGGACCTTACAAAGTTTATAAACCTAGTAGAGACCAACCTTGCAATAGAACCCTCCTTTGCATGACTTAGATTCCATTGCTTTGTGAGTGTGAAATTGTTTGTTTAACCTTGGTTTGGAATGTTAGTTGATTTTGTGTTTTGCTTGATTGGCTTGTAGTGAATTTAGCAAAGTGTGAGACTAGCAAGATCAAGGAGTGAACCACCATTCCCTACCAAAAAGGCAAGTGACACTATCATCAAAATTCCTACTATTTTCATTATACTTAGTGGATTTTGAAACATGCATGAAAATACTTTTATACTTAAGCTATGCTAAAACCTAATAGGATTCCCTATACACTCCTTAGTGAAAATAATGTAGTTGTACATGCTTAGCCATGCTTTATTTTGAAAAGAGATACATGTTGAGATTTTATAAAGATTGAGAAAAGGACTTGGGTTTTACATAATAAAACAAGGACTCAATGAACCACCTAGGTGGTGGACACTTTAAATTTTGGAGAAGGTGGCAACAAAAGGAACCATGTCTATGGGAATCACTTTGTGTTGTGCTCCAAAAGAAAACCACCTAGGAAACTTAGAGATTGAACATGTTTCTCCAATTGTGGCTTTTGTGTGCAACCACATGCTAATATGGCTCTGGCTTGGTCAACTACATTGGGAAGACCCATGCACTGTCTTCAGTTAACCGGCCATGGGGATCTGGAATGCTTCATGGGTGCTGAAGGCAAGCTAGCAATGGTGTATGGGAGGACCCTTTGGAAAGACTTCGTCACATTCTCAGTCTGCCAGTACTCCATCTTGGTGAGCACTAATCCAGTAGGCCACTGGTGGCAAAAGGATGGGATTGTGACATGTGGGTAAAGTGTACTCCTTCTGCAGAAGTTAATAAAATCTAAGTACTTAGCCGTGTCCCAGGTTATGGACAATACTGAGCAACTAAAGTTTTAACCATGGGAGATCTCGACATTCCAACTTCTAATATAAAAACTTGATGCACTTGGGGGTACCAAGGAATTCAAAGAGATTTTGTTAAGCTTGTTGCACTTGGGGTTACCAAGGTGCTCAAGAGCATGATGTACTTGGGGTTACCAAGGACTCATGAGATTTCGTAAAACTTGCTGCACTTGGGGTTACCAAGTAGCACAAGGGATTTTTGACAAGGACTTGAACACTTGAGTTTCTACCAAGGAGTTCAAGGAACTTGGAAAAGAGATTTGACAAAGGACCAAAACCATTTTGAAAAGATAGGATAAATGTTGCTTTATGCAAATAAGCCCTAAACTCTACTTAGCCAAATATGCATGTATTGATAGGATCCACTCATAATATACAAAGTAGTGAAACTTTCCAATACAATTCAAATGTATTGACCTTTGTGGCTGTAACTTGTATGTTGCAGGTTTGATTGATTTTAGTGAAGATTGTTTGATTAGGATTACAAAGTCTACAACCAACATCTGCCTGTGGCACTTTGAAGATGAAAGACTCCATGATTATTGTTATTCTGCTGCAATGTAATGTAATAGCCAAATGAGCTATGTAAGATGTAATAAAAATTATGTTATTCCTGGTTATAAAGTTATGTTATGACCTTTGTATCTTGATATTACATCTTAACTGTGGATGCTAGATATTGATCCAGGGACTAGCATTGTAAAACACAGGAGGAATCTACCTTATTAGGTTGAGACCTCCTACAGATGGTATCAGAGCATTGTGTTGCCTTTAGGATTTGTAAACCATAGGATTGGACAAAAACCCTTAGAAAAATAGGAGTTGTTTTGTTCCAAAAACTTATTTACAAACACTTGAAAACTTTTTCCTCAACCATTTTGGTTTCAACTCTACATCTCTTCTACTTCAACTTGATGGAAAACCTACCCATGGCCAAAGACTACACCATTGCAAAGAACCTCTTCAACTTCTTCAACTCTAATGACTTCAACATCTTCAACTCTAATGACTTCAACATCTTCAGCATGTTCACCAAGGACTTCCAACATGGATATCACCAAGGACTACAAGTGAAACAAGGAAATCTTGCTTAAGATTTAGAGACTGAGGGAATGCAAAATAAGAAGGAGCCATCAACAACTTTGAAGTATTGTGACCAAGAGTTTTTCACAAGGAAACCATGATCTCATACAAGAAGAATCAACCAAAGAAGGATGGAAAGATCACAAGTGAACCATATAGATGGACCACCATATTTTAATTAAGTCAAAACACACCAACTTATGTGGTGTAACAAAAATATTATGTTGCCTAAGTGCGTGTTTGAACTTTGTTGTTGAGTGAAAAGTTGTTTGTGAATGTTTGGTTTGTGATTGCATGCACATTGTTTGTGTGAAGTTGTGATGTGTGTGATTAGAAATATTTCCTTAGAATTATCTTGTCTATTCTAATCTCCCTTCAACCCAAACAGATGACTACTCCAAAAGACTCCAAGGTGGATGACACCAACACCAACCAAGCTGACAGCATGAAAGAGCTCATAGAAACCCAACACCAGTTGAACCAACTGGCAGCTCAGTTCATAGCCAACAATAGTGATAAAGATCCAGCACTACAAAGGTTTTTGGAGGAACAATCCCAACTGATGCTTAAGGTGACCAATCAAATGATCAGCATGGAATAAAACTACCCCAAAGGAGTTTATGATAACAAAGATGACAAGAATGTTGTTCTAGATGGAGCCCCAGCTTGCATTATTTGTGGAGACAAGGATCATACTTCCAGGGAGCATGAAGGTCAATGTCCTAACTGTGAAGAAAATCATCCTGTTGGACAATGTCCCATCTCTCAAGCCACTTGTTACCTTTGTGAAGGAAATGACCATGTTCCTAACCAATGTCCTATCTACTCCATGGTGGAACAAAGGAAATAAGAGGGATCCAAGTCTACTAAAGGAAAAGGACCACTTATACCTCCAAACAAGACAACCCAATTCAAAGGACTAAAGAAACTTAAGAAACAAAAGCAAGACATGAGCCTTGCACAATGTCGTAAATGTAAGTAAATGGGACACTACTCCAGTGGATGCCCAGAGAACAAGAAGAATAAAGAGATTAACCAAGTGTGGTGCAACAACTGCAAAGAGTTAGGCCATTATGTAGCAACTTGTCCACAAGAGCCACGTGAAGAACTCAAGGACATTCATTGTTTCAATTGCAAGGAACCAGGACATTATGCAAGAAACTGTCCAGAAAAGATGAAGAACAAGTTGAACAAGCCTATGGAGAAACTCAACCTTGGCCCATGAGTCAAATATGGAAACCAAGGACACCATGCAAATGTTTGCTTAGAGAAATTTTCCTAGGATCCCAAGAAGGACAATATGTAATTTTGTTTGAAAATTTTAAGGGTGGTAGTACCCTAGTTGTTTTGAACTTGCTTGTAACCCTTAGCCTCCCAAATCTCGGGACGAGATTTATTTTAAGGGTGGTAGCCTGTCACATCCCAAGATTTTCCAAATCTTGTAATGTGAAAATAAATGAATAAAATAAAACTTTGTTTGATTTTCAGAGCCAGAAGAAACTTTTGAGTTCAATTGGAACTTCAAACCCATTTGAATTAAATGAAATCCTAAAGGGATTCATAAAGATAAACAATTAACAAAGGAAAATAAAATATTTTTGGAAATACTATTTTGGAACTTTTAATAAAAGATTTGGTATTCAAAAGGAAAGATGGTTTTTAAATAAAGATTATTTTATAAAACCAAATTAAAACCTTGGCCAAGCTTTTGAATTAAAACATTTTGTTTTGAATAAAAATAGCAAAGGTTTATTTAAAATAATAAAGGATTGTTTAAATAAAATAATAAAGAATTAATATCCAAACTTTATTCAAATAAAAGGTTTACCATTTTAATTAAAATATCAAAACTTATTAAATTATTTTAAATAAGTTTTCTAAGAATTTTATTTTCTTAATTAAAACCTACTGAAGTGTTTTGGTTTTATTTTAGATTTCAAAATAAATATTCTCAATAAAACAAATCCTAGTTGATTTAATAATGAAAGTCTATTATATTTAAATAATAATGGACTCTAAAGTAAAATGTTATTTTGTTTTAAAACAAGTTTCCAAGTATTCTATATTTCCCAAATAAAACCTACTGATTTGGTTTTTAGAAATATTTAGGTTTCAAATAAAGATTTTATTAATAAAATCAAACTCTATTTGATTTAATAACTAAGGCCCATTTTATTTAATTATTAATGGACCCTAAAATAAAAGGTTATTTTGTTTTGAACAAGATTTCCAAATGAATTTTATTTTCAAATAAAACCTACTGATTTGATTTTGAAAATATTTGGATTTCAAATGGGGATTTTATTAATTATATCAAACCCTATTTGATTAATAAACCATGGTCCATTTTATTTAATTAATAAATGGAATCTAAAAGGATTTAAAAATATTATTTCATTTTGGACTTTAGTTTATGAATGATAAACAGAACCAAAATTTATTACAAGTGTGGTGATTGTTTGAATTATTTGAATGATTGTCTTGTTGTTGAATTGTGAAATGAATTTCAAATCAGTAAATAGAAATAGAAAAGGAAAATGTTTCTGTACAAAAAAAAAGAGAAACAACAGCAGCCCAACAAGGCCCAGCCCAACAGCCCAGCTCCCCTCTCCCATGACAAAGCGTTTTCTACTCATTCCCAGACCCGCAAAGCCACTGACAAGTGGACCCTCTCCCTCACTTCCTCTCTCGCAGACAGCCGGGACCCACCCTTCTCTGTTCATCGTCTTCAACGAGACCCCATCGCCCGCTTGCATGAGTTACTCCGGTGGTGATTGCGCGTTGAAGGAGGCTTTGATTCCTCCCAGAGACCACGCTCCCTTAAACGTCCGCCCCTCTACTTCCCCTCTATTTCCTCCCCCAAGCACGCCCCCAGTCCACAGAATTTTACCTTGTACTGCCACGGCCCGACGATGCTCGGTGAGGATTCCGCCAAGACACTCCACCTCTTGCATCCTCGAGCACGCAGCTGTGATCAAGAACCCCAAATGGACTCTTCTGCAGCCTTGCGCACTCATGGCGCCTCGAGCATCGGCGACACCAAGCGTCGCCGCCATCGCCATTGTTCGCCGAGCATTTCGTGAACTCCGACCACCCCGCGCCTCCTAGATCACGCACACATCGCCTTGGTCTTGCGCATCGATCTGTCTTCCATTTGTCCTAGCGTGCATCAGACCCGTCTCCGATGACGCCGAGCGAACCCGACGCCAGCCAGAACTCGGCGAGAAATCGAGCCACCTCAGGCGCCTCGTCGAACCAACAACGCTTTGAGCATATCCAGGCTATTGCGAACTGGTGAGCTTACTCCCACCTTTCTTCCTGCCTCACCAGCGCCGCTAACTGGCTAATCAAGCCGCCATTGCCGTTGACATTGCGCCGAGTTTGGCTAGTGCGATGATGACTGCTCGATCTAGATTGAGCGGGCACGATGGAGTCACTTAAACCGCGAAGGGGTATGCGCTCAGTACCGCACGATCTAGTTAGATCCAAGGGCTACCGCGCGTGATCCGGCCGAAGCGGTACCGCCCAATGACAAATGACGCGTGGCTCAGACGATCTAAAAATCAGTTTTGAATCAGATTTATTAGCAAATTTCAAACCCTTATAACTTTGGATCCACACGTCCAAAAATTACAAATTTTATGTCGTTGGATTCAGGAGAGCAAGCCCTAGCCAACTGTGGCCTTAGTTTAGAAAATAGTATATGTTAGTTTGCTTGATTTTGCAGATTCTTTTGTGAGCTTGTTTAGCGTATAAAAATTGTTTAAAATTGATTTTAAGGTTAAAACTTTTGCAAAATGGTTTGTTGTGACCTTACTGACCCTAGGAACCAACCCTTGGTGTTAAAAATGATTTTGGTAAAATTTAGATTGGATTACTTGACTTAGCCATTTTCTAGCCAAATAAAAAGAATGGTTTTTGTTATAAAAATGTTTATGGAAAGAAAACCTTAAGAAAATGGTTTGATCAAACCCACTGACCCAAAACACCAAGTTTTGCAAATTAGCAACTCATTTGGTGAACAACTTAATAGTTTGCCTTGATAAAACATTTTTTACCACATGAAATGATGAATGGATTTAAAAATGGTTTATGGATAAAAACCCATTTGCTAATGACTTTGCCACTTTGGTGAATGGCCAATTTGGACCTTACAAAGTTTATAAACCTAGTAGAGACCAACCTTGCAATAGAACCCTCCTTTGCATGACTTAGATTCCATTGCTTTGTGAGTGTGAAATTGTTTGTTTAACCTTGGTTTGGAATGTTAGTTGATTTTGTGTTTTGCTTGATTGGCTTGTAGTGAATTTAGAAAAGTGTGAGACTAGCAAGATCAAGGAGTGAACCACCATTCCCTACCAAAAAGGCAAGTGACACTATCATCAAAATTCCTACTATTTTCATTATACTTAGTGGATTTTGAAACATTCATGAAAATACTTTTATACTTAAGCTATGCTAAAACCTAATAGGATTCCCTATACACTCCTTAGTGAAAATAATGTAGTTGTACATGCTTAGCCATGCTTTATTTTGAAAAGAGATACATAATAAAACAAGGACTCAATGAACCACCTAGGTGGTGGACACTTTAAATTTTGGAGAAGGTGGCAACAAAAGGAACCATGTCTATGGGAATCACTTTGTGTTGTGCTCCAAAAGAAAACCACCTAGGAAACTTAGAGATTGAACATGTTTCTCCAATTGTGGCTTTCGTGTGCAACCACATGCTAATATGGCTCTGGCTTGGTCAACTACATTGGGAAGACCCATGCACTGTTTTCAGTTAACCGGACATGGGGATCTGGAATGCTTCAAGGGTGCTGAAGGCAAGCTAGAAATGGTGTATGGGAGGACCCTTTGGAAAGACTTCGTCACATTCTCAGTCTGCCAGTACTCCATCTTGGTGAGCACTAATCCAGTAGGCCACTGGTGGCAAAAGGATGGGATTGTGACATGTGGGTAAAGTGTACTCCTTCTGCAGAAGTTAATAAAATCTAAGTACTTAGCCGTGTCCCCGGTTATGGACAATACTGAGCAACTAAAGTTTGAACCATGGGAGATCTCGACATTCCAACTTCTAATATAAAAACTTGATGCACTTGGGGGTACCAAGGAATTCAAAGAGATTTTGTTAAGCTTGTTGCACTTGGGGTTACCAAGGTGCTCAAGAGCATGATGTACTTGGGGTTACCAAGGACTCATGAGATTTCATAAAACTTGCTGCACTTGGGGTTACCAAGTAGCACAAGGGATTTTTGACAAGGACTTGAACACTTGAGTTTCTACCAAGGAGTTCAAGGAACTTGGAAAAGAGATTTGACAAAGGACCAAAACCATTTTGAAAAGATAGGATAAATGTTGCTTTATGCAAATAAGCCCTAAACTCTACTTAGCCAAATATGCATGTATTGATAGGATCCACTCATAATATACAAAGTAGTGAAACTTGCCAATACAATTCAAATGTATTGACCTTTGTGGCTGTAACTTGTATGTTGCAGGTTTGATTGATTTTAGTGAAGATTGTTTGATTAGGATTACAAAGTCTACAACCAACATCTGCCTGTGGCACTTTGAAGATGAAAGACTCCATGATTATTGTTATTCCGCTGCAATGTAATGTAATAGCCAAATGAGCTATGTAAGATGTAATAAAAATTATGTTATTCCTGGTTATAAAGTTATGTTATGACCTTTGTATCTTGATATTACATCTTAACTGTGGATGCTAGCTATTGATCCAGGGACTAGCATTGTAAAACACAGGAGGAATCTACCTTATTAGGTTGAGACCTCCTACAGAAGTACTGGTTCTATGTCACCGAGTCGATCCCAGGGGACGAAGTGGCGCTTCCAAGGTACTCCGCCGACCGGCCCGAGCCGCGTCGGCTCCAGGTCATCAAACTTCCTCTGGAGCAGCGGATGGTTGTCGACGAGATGTTACAAACCATTCGCATCCTAAAGAAGAAAGGCCTCCAGACCATCAATCTCTACAACTGCTGGCTCGGGCGGTGGCTCGTGCCCCTGGCCAGCCGTGATCACTACATGTACGAGTATATGGGTAAGGACGACCTGACGAAATCCTGCCTCGTTGAGTGGAGACTTAATGATTATACACTGGCCCTGAACAAGATTACCCAGGCAGTGTACCTCAACACGAAGGCCGGGGTCGCCCCATATACCGCGAGGCTCCCAGCTCCAACGGTAAGCCATTATTCCATTTTCACTCACAGTCACAGTTTGTGCATTCGCGGTCGTGCTAACTTTGTTTGTTCTTGTTGAAGTTGTTTCAAGTGGTGAAAGGGTGGCTTCCACCCGCAGACGACGAGAACTCGAGCTCGTCCGCCCAGGACAGGAGCTAGTCATCACCCACCAAGGGCAACGCCGAGAGCAACGGGGGCGATAACGACGATGATGAAGACGACGACCCCGTGGAAGTTGCTGCCCCCGCGGTTTGCAAGAGCCGCAGGCAGCACCAGCGTGAACTCGAGGCCAGCAAGAGCCTCGAACCCCACGATGATGACGACAACGAGCTCCCTGAGAACACCTCACATCGCGAGGCCACGCCGTCGAAGAAGAAGAAGAAAGCTCTGCAAAGAAGCCGGCGAAGCCGATATCCCCGCCTCGATCTGCGAGCAGCTCCGACGCCACCACATTTGCCGACGCATAAGACAGCGCCACGCGACAAATGGTGCCGCCACAAGGGACAAGGTGCCGCTAGCGTCATTGCCACCGCCATTCGCACTTGTTGCCATCTTGGGGGCCGTACCAGCCACAGGGGCCTCGCCCCCCAGTGATTACCACGGGGGCTCCCGCTGCGGCGTCATCTTCAAAGAAGTCGTCAGTGTCTTGGGCACACAATGTGTTCGAGACGGGCCTCACTCGGAAGCTAGGGCCCGAACTGGAGAAACCGGCCAGCATCCGCACCGGCCTACGAGTCCTTCCAGTCGCCAAGTGAATGTTCCTCTGTCTTTTACTCGTCTGCTTGCTTTGCGTTTCAATCGGAAAGTTTTATTGATAAAGCTGTTTCACAGGACTGGTGTTAAGAAGATAGGCCATCCTTATGTGGCCAAGGTTCCACCAGTCTCCATAGAGGTGCCAGCAGATTCCTCGCGGAAGAGGAAGGGCGACGAGGTCATTGCTCCCGCCGAAGGCATCAAAAGGGCGAAAGGCGACAATGTCATCACGGCCTCTGATGATCCGGCGGTTGCTCCGAGCGAACCTCCAACCGTAGAGGAAGAGGCTTCGAAGGCCAAGGAGGGTGTCGGGTCGCAGCATATGGTGCTTGCGGACTCAACTGATGTGGCCGAGCCGACCCTGAGTGGCGCTGCGGCCGCTGCAGCGACTTTCCCTCGCTTCGTGGCGAAGGCTGCCGCAGCGAGTGCCTCGGTGCCGCCAAGCCATCTTCCTGGGGCCGCCGAGACGGAGGTTGAACAGTGTCGTGGCCACACTCCGGTCGTGCTCGCGTCAGTGGATGCAATGGAGCTTCATGGCATGCTAGGCGCTGCTATCCAGGTATGTCCAGTCCCCGAGGATCTGGCCACTGAATTTCAGTGGTCAGATTCTTAATGTTTTTTATGTTAGCCAGTCCCCGAGTGCCTAGTTGCTGAATCTCAGCGGGTGGGCACTGAGGAACTTTCGTTGTCCAGTCCCCGAGTGCCTAGTCGCTGAGTTTCGGCGGGTGGGCACTTAGGAATTATTTGTTGTTGACACTATGGTTTGTGCGCAGGGCCTGCAGCGCGAGTCAGCCGAACGGCTTGATACGAAGTGTCGCTTGGAGAAGGAGCTCGTTACCGTCCAGGAGACGAACAAGGAGCTTCAAGCAGCTGTGGCCGAGGTGAAGGAGGCCCGCCAAGGCCTTGTCCCGATGGGTGACTTGACGATGGCTCAATGCGCTTTGAGCGCGGACGAACAGCGAGTCGCCGACCTGGAGCGTGAGCTCAAGGAGGCAAGGGCGGAAGCGAGCTCAACGGAAGGACGAGCCAAGGCTTCCATTACTTCTGCTGCTGAAGAGCGGAAAGTATCTGATGCGCTCGTTGCTGGGTTGCAGAATGACTTTTCTTCTCTTCAAAGTTTCATCACTGACCTCTGTCGCCCGCTAATTGGTAAACTCTCCTTCAGCCAACTTTCGACTGTACTAACTATATTGTGATGTCGATGTTTTGCTTATTGCTTGTTTTTGTGCTGCAGGACGGATCACTGATAACGCGGAAGAGGTGCAGTCGTACGACGCGCGGCAATGTGTGACCACCCTGGTCGACTCAGCCGCGTTGTCAGCTACTTGCCTTCGTGCATATCTTCAGGAGATATCGCCCACGGAGGTGATCCCCAGCGACCTTGTCGAGGTATGGCGCTACCTGGAGAAGGCACCGTCGGTCGTGGAGTTCATGACGCGATCGGCCTTCCGTCATGCGGCGACGATAGCGCTTAGCCTTGGGCTTGCCCACTTCCCGGATGACTTCGACCTCGACGATGTCACGAGCGGTTACCCCTCGTCAACAGGGTCGGTGGAGATTGCCGAGGTGTTGAAGCTGACGGACCGGGCCGCGGTATACTCCGATCACGTTTGGGCGATGGGCGACCTCATCCCCTATCAGGAGACGATTGTCGCCCCCAATGATCCTGAACCGAATCATCGGGACTTCAAGGTCGAAAAACCGTTCCGTGCAGCGATGGCGGGCGAGCTGACGTACCCGTCGAACCCGTACGTGCCCTTCATCCGCAGCCACAGGGATGGTGGCGCGTCTGCATCAAAACCTGTGGAGTAAAAGTGTTTTGCCGTTTGGCATTAGTATGGAAGAACTATGTAACTTTCCTTGTATCCGGAACAAATTATGCTGCTATAAAGGAATGCTCGTGTTATTTTGTCATTCGTTTTGCGATTTTGGATGTTGATTGTGCGAGTCCCCGAGCGCGTCCGCCCTTTTTATGGGGTTTACCTCGTTGTTATATGTTTTGTGATATTTTAGTGAGTTAGGTTCGACTCGCCATGGCTCAAAAAGCCAGTCGCATGGCGACTCCCAGGGGTGCTCTTTACTTAACCGTTTTCCTGGGTGCGAATGGGGTCGGGTTGCCGAGTCCCCGAGCGTGGTACTTGGCCATTCTAGTCGCAGGCCCAGGGTAGGTGAGGACTAAGCGCGTCATTTTAAGCGTTACCCTGCCTCGATCCGGAGGATCACCGATGGCGAGTCTGGGCACGCTATCATACTTGGCGTTTTCCCTAGCCTCAGATTTGACCGGGTGTCCCCCGCGTGGTACTTGGCCGTTGAAGTCGCGCCCAAGGATGCGTGGACTGGGCTGTGGGGACCGAAAGTGCTTGTCTGGCTCGGAGCCAGTCAAGCTAAGCGACTCAATGGGGCTCGGGTTAGCGTTTTTGACGTGACGAGGCTGAGGTTTCCAAAGGCCTCATCGCACTACTTGGCTGTGCCGGTCGCTTTGCCAAAGGTTGACTTCTGCGAATAGCATAACGCTGTTATTACGAGTGCGAGTGGCACAAGACACGGAGAGTAGACACGATTTCGGTATTCGATCTATTTTATTTCATAGCGGGTAGGGGTACATGTCTGGAGTTCTAAGAGTAGAACTTCCGTAAGAGGTTTACATTCCATGGCCGCTTGACGTCGAGTCTTCCGTCTCCTCGGACGTCGGTGAGGTAGTAGGCGTCGTTGCCCAGGACTCGCCCGATGGCGAATGGTCCCTCCCAAGGGGGTGAGAGCTTGTGCATGCCTTTCTTGCCTTGGATTAGGCGCAGTACCAGGTCGCCTTCCTGGAAAGTGCGAGTCCGCACTCGCCGGCTATGGTAGCGGCGGAGCCCTTGCTGGTAGATGGCGGTGCGGGAGCGAGCTAGGTCACGTGCTTCGTCGAGCTGGTCGACTCCGTCTTGGCGTGCGAGCTCGTTTGCGACCTCCGTGTAGTTGACCACCCTTGGTGAGTAGTGCTCGAGGTCGGTTGGCATGACTGCCTCGGCACCGTAAACCATGAAGAAGGGAGTGAATCCTGTCGACCTGTTGACGGAGGTGCGGATGCACTAACTGACGGAGGGGAGTTCCTCGACCCAGCACCCGGCGGTGCGCTCGAGTGGGACTTGTAGCCATGGCTTTAGGCCATGGAGGATGCTCTGATTGGCGCGTTCCGCCTGGCCATTAGACTCTAGGTGGGCGACTGAGGCGAGGTAGAGTCAGATGTGGTGCTCCTCGCAGAACTCGGCCATGGCTCCTTTGGCAAAGTTGGTGCCGTTGTCCGTGATGATGCTGTTTGGTAACCCGTAGCGATAGATGAGCTCGCGTAGGAACTTGGTGGCCGTCTTCCTGTCGCACTTGCGGACTGGCTTGGCCTCCACCCATTTTGTGAATTTGTCGACTGCGACTAGGAGGTGGGTGAAGCCAGAGGGGGCCTTATTGAAGGGGCCTGCCATGTCCATGCCCCACAGGGCGAACGACCAGGTGATGTGGATTGTCTTGAGCGCCGAGCTCGGCACGTGAGTTTGGTTGGCGTATTTCTGGCATCCGACGCACCGCTGGACAATGTCGACAGTGTCTGCGTGCGGTGAGCAAGAAAGCTGCCGCATAGCCTTTGGGACAGAGAGCGGGCGCCGCATGGTGGCCGCAATGGAATGGATGTCTTGGAGGATTTTGCGTCCTTCGCCGGTTGAACGGCGCGTTGAACACGCGCCGGTCACGCTGCTTGTGGAGCTCGCCGTTGATGATGACGAAGGACTTGCAGGCGTTATCATCCGGCCTCCGTTTTCGCGGGTAGGGTGCCTCCTCCGTGTGCGTATGGCGTGGTCCATTTGCTTGGCTCGGCGATTAGTGCGACTGGGCTGCTTCGTTGCAGTGATTCGATGTCGATCTCCCTTGGGGGAGAGACGTAAGGTTTGGTGATGGTGTCAAGGAAGACGCCAGCAGGTGGTGCAAGTCGATCCGAGCCGATGCGAGAGAGTGCGTTGGCCTCCTCATTTTTCCGCTTGTCGACCCACTCGACGGAGTAGCCTGCGAAGTGACCACCCAGCTGATCCACAGCTTGGCGGTATGCTGCCATGGTGGGGGAGACGGCGTCGTAGGTGCTGGTGACTTGTCCGGCGACGAGGTCAGAGTCTCCGTAGCAGCGCAGGTGATTGACGTTCATCTCCTTGGCTGCTCGCATGCCGTGGAGTAACGCCTCGTACTCGTCCATGTTGTTGGTGCAGGGGGTGAAGTCGAGGTAGAGGACGTAGCGGATCTTGTCGCCCTTCGGAGATGTTAGCACGATCCCTGCTCCTGCACCGTCCGCATTCTTGGAGCCGTCGAAGTGTAGGCTCCAGTAATGGAGGTATGGCAGCTTCTCTGGTTGTTGGGCCTCCTCCCAATCGACGAGGAAGTCTGCTAGAGCCTGCGACTTGATCGCCTTGCGCGGCTCATACTAGATGTTGTGGACAACGATCTCGACAGCCCACTTGGCGACCCGCCCGGTCGCCTCGCGGTTGCGGATGATGTCCAGCAACGGTGCTGAGGAGAAGACCTTTATTGGGTGCTCCTGGAAGTAGTGCGCCAGACGCCGCTATCCTCTGAAGACCGCGTATACCAATTTCTGGTACTGCGGGTAGCGCTGGCACGACTCGGTGAGGACTTCGCTGATGTAGTATACAGTGTTGGGAATATGCCCTAGAGGAAATCATATATGATGAGATTTCCCATTGTATTCATAAAGATATTAAATTGTCCTTGTATAAACATCTAATGTGTATCATTGAATATGTGATTCTATGGTGGAACTATACATTCATGTTGTTTGTACTAAATATCCTTGGTCATTGAGGTTGTGCTGGACACACAAATTAGACCAATGTGAAAGTTGGCTTGATGACTCGGTTCCACTTGTCATGGGCATGGAGATGCTATTCCAACTTACACAGATTCGGCTAAAGAGTTTAGCGAGTCGGATTGACCCATATTGAGGTACAACGAACAAGTTGTCATTTGTATATCTCAATCAATGTAATCCTTAGACCTGAGGTTATTGCATAGTCCGAGTTGAGGATCACCGACTTAGGTTCTGTCAAACGATGATCCGTAACTGGGAAGTTATAAAGGAAGAGTTCGAATCGAGAATCAAGCTGCGTGATGTGAATAACCAAGATGGGATTTTGCCCCTCCACTTGGAGAGATATTCTCTGGGCCCTCTCGTGAGATATGATTCGGAAAGCATGGCCATGCACGACTCGGTTAAGTGTTAACCGAGGCGATCGACTAAGAGTTAGTCGGGTGAATCACTTATCTCGGATCGAGAAGAGATTCGGACTATTCAATGGATGACAATTATTCGCCTATAGTCTGACAAGGTATATCGTGAGGCAAAAGGGACTCGGACGCAAGTCGCATTGGAAAGGCAAGTCATCATGACTCTTTGGTACTTGGGAGTCGGCACGTTCTTCTAGGAGCCGCTACCGACTGATCGATTTAGAGTCGGACTCTAATCGTGTCCAAGTAGCCATGAGCCTGCGGGGTCACACACTTAAGAGCGGGAGCAAGTTTGGATTGGATCTGAACTGGAAATCTGGTTTGGTTGGACCTAAGCCTGATTTGGACTGAGTCAGTGAGTTGGACTCAAAGGGACTAACATTATATGGGCTTTAGTGAATGGACCGCACAAGCAGAGCCCACGTTCACTCCCTATATATAGTGGAGCACACCAAACCTGAAGGGTTAATCGTAGTAAGGTTAGGTCATTCCATGTGTTGGAAACCCTAGCTCCACTGCAGTCCTGCCGTCATAACGAATCTAGCAGTTCGCCGCCGGCGCTCCTCCTTGTACGTGTGGATACCGGCAGAGGTGCTGTAAGATCAGCACCAGGACGATCGGATCGTGAGGACTGCACTGCATCAACTGACGCGCTTTATTAGTAATCCGCAACTGCGCGTCTAGTGGTAAAACTCGTGGCCTTCTACCTTAGCTAGATCTTGGGATCACCATGTTAGAGGGGAAATTTTTGTTTTTATCTCCGTGTGGCCCAACAGTGGTATCAGAGCAATAGCTTCTGTTTTTAGGCTCGAGATCTCGCATATGTGATATGCGGTTGGTTGTAGATGAGATCTATGTGCTGTTTGGTGGTCGATCTATGAGATAGATCGATTTTGTACGAGGTTGATTGGATCAACTATACTCGGGGAATGGTAGATCTGATTTCCGTGATCATACTACTGAGGTCGTGGAACGACATACCCCTACTGGCCGGCTTCCGCCATCGGGGTAGACTCTGACACGTAAATCCAGATGCGGTGACCGAAGATCAAAGAGTTTGATCGAATCGAGACCGCCGGCTTCGCCCGATCATAGCGCCTTAGATGTCGTTGCGAGTTTCACAGCGCCGGTAGATAGTGTATCTATGCATAACTTGTTTTTGCAGGAAGTTGTGAATGGTATGGTTCATATGCATGTGATGTATGTGTGTAATCCATACGTGATCTGCGAATCACGGTTTTGTCAGCCAGCTGGAGCCTAGGTGCTGTCATTTTAGTGTATAACGACCTGCGTGTCGGATTCTCTATGTAATTTACTTTACTAAGCTAGTGTAGCTGTTTGGAGAACCCGAAAGGCATGCAAGGCGTTGTACATGTCGGAGACATGGAGTAGGACGGCAACTGACAAGAGTTGGCACGAGTCAGATTACATGTTTTGTGGAGATGGAGATCGCCATGAAGGGAGCCATACCATTTCACATTATAAATGCTTTATTTTGTGTTATTGTTATGTCTCAGTTTTACCTCTATTAGATAGTCGGTAAAATTTAATCCCTCAAAGAAGGTCTAGTCGGTTTTCTCGCCAGTGTTTGCACCATCACAAGTGGGACATTTTTGGTAGTGGGCTCATAAAATTGAGGTGCTGTCAATTCTTTCCGACTAGATGGGTTCGAGTCGGACTCTTACTGCGGAAACACTCGGTAAGCTAGACGGGTCTATCACAACGGTTGTGGGACTCGGGGAAAAGTCGGATGGGAGCCGGGGCATGTGATGCCACCCGTCCAAAAGGAGTCGCATGAGATGCGATTGACAAGGAGTTGTCTACCTAGATCACTTGGCGGCTAGCGGTGATGCTAAAGCTCACTAGCCGACTTGCTTATTTAGGATCCTGAATCACTAAGCATCCATCGGAGGGGTGTTGGTTCTAGTGGGAGCATAAAATATTAAAATGTTTAATATGCTTGCCCTTTTATGAATACATGTCTTAAGTGTTTTGCATATTTTCTATTGTAGATCATGGCACCAAGTAGCAGTCACTCTCAGATATCCGGTTTTGCGTTGAGAACTATCCTTGAGAAAGATAAACTGAACGACACTAATTTTACCAACTGGTATTGAAATCTGAGAATTGTTCTCAAACAAGAAAAGAAGGACCATGTCCTAGACAACCCACTTCCAGATGAGCCGAATGAGAATGCGACTGTCGCTGCCACCTATGCCTACCGTCGGGCTAAGGATGAGTCCACGGATATTAGCTGTCTTATGCTTGCTCACATGGAACCGGACTTGCAAAAGCAGTTCGAGCATGTTGAGGCCTACGATATGATCGAAAGCCTAAAAAGTATGTTCCGGGCTTAGGAGAAGACTGAGAGGTATCAAGTCTCTCAGGCTTTGCTGAGTTGCAAGCTTAAGGATGGTGATCCACTCAGTCCGCATGTGATCAAAATGGTTGGTTATGTGCAGTCTCTGGAGAGTCTTGGCTACCCCATAAGCAAAGAGTTCGCTACAAATATAATTCTGAATTCTCTTCCTAGTACATATGGGAAGTTCATTTTGAACTACCACATGCATGGTATGGATAAGAAGCTCACTAAATTACATGGGATGCTCAAGCAGGCAGAGGCAGATCTCAAGAAGGGCGCCAGTCAAGTGTTGATGGTGCAGAATAAGGCTAAGTTCAAGAAGAGTTCTTGGACTAAGAAGAAGGCTAAGTCAGGAAAGCAGTTCAGGACCCGGTCCAAGCGCTTCCTCGTGGACTAAGCCATCTCCTTCACCGGATCCACTTGCTTCTCCGCAAGGGATGGCCCTTGGAAGAGGAACTGCAAGTACTTTGCCGAAAAAGCCAAGAGTGGAGGTATGACTTCCGACTCAGGTACACTTGTTTGCAATGTTATAGACATATATCTTGTCGATGCACCTAATAGTTCTTGGGTATATGATACGGATCGATTATTCACATCTGCAACTCGTTGCAGGGAGTGGTAAGAACTAGGAGCGTATCAAGAGGCGAGGTTGATATTCGAGTCGGCAACAAAGCAAGAGTTGCTGTGTTGGAAGTCGGCACGATGCAACTTTATTTACCTTCCGGATTCATTATGGAACTAAATAATTGTTATTATGTTCCAAAGGTTTTCGAAACATTATTTCTGCTTCATGTTTGATGAGGCAAGGCTATGAGTCGAATATCAAGAATAATGGTTGTTCTTTGTATTTGAATGATATGTTTCACGGCTTTGCACCCATCCAGGACGGGTTATTTATTCTGAATCTTGATGGTGAGTCGGTTTATAACATCAATGTTAAAAGTTTGAAACCAAATGATCTGAATATGACTTACTTTTGGCACTGTCGGCTTGGTCATATAAGTTGGAAACGCATGAAGATGCTCCATGATGATGGACTCCTAATTTCGTTCGACTTGGAGTCGTTCGCGACATGCAAATCTTGCCTACTCGGCAAAATGACCAAGACACCTTTTGCAAAGAGTTGCGAAAGGGCGTCCGACTTGTTGGGACTAGTACATAGTGATGTATGTGGACCAATGAGAACGACAGCCAGGGGTGGTTATGAGTACTTCATTACCTCCACTAATGATTTGAGTAGGTATGGATATATCTACTTAATGAAACATAAGTCGGAAGCCTTTGAAAAGTTCAAAGAATTCTATAATGAAGCACATAATCAACTCAGCAAGAAAATAAAGTTTCTTCGGTCGGACCGAGGAGGCGAGTACATGAGCCATGAGTTTGATGACCATATAAAAAGTTGTGGAATAGTTCCTCAGCTTACTCCGCCAGGAACGCCACAAAGGAATGGTATTTCAGAAAGGCGGAATCGGACCTTGTTGGACATGGTATGGTCAATGATGAGTCGGACAGATCGGCCTTTATAATTTTGGGGTTATTGTCTAGAAACAACGGCGTTCACACTAAACAGAGTACCATCAAAGTCGGTAGAGAAGACACCGCATGAGATGTGGATAGGCAAAAGGCCGAGTTTGTCTTTTCTTAAGATTTGGGGTTGTGAAGCATTTGTCAAGCGACTTCAGTCGGACAAGCTTACAGCCAAGTCGGATAAGTGTATTTTCGTGGGGTATCCGAGGGAAACCTTGGGTTACTACTTCTACAACCGAGAAGAGGGCAAAGTGTTTGTCGCTCGGAACGGTGTCTTCCTTGAGAAAGAGTTTCTCAGTCGGGGAGTAAGTGGGAGCACGGTGCAGCTCGAAGAAATTCGAGAGGAACCGGCTAGTAGCGAGTCGACAAAAACCTTGGAGGTTGAGCCAGTCGTGGCAGCTGATCCGGCAGCAGCACCTGTACTACGAAGATTGGCAAGATTACAAAGTGTTCGTGATGTGTTTCTGTTAGACAGTGATGAGCAGGCAAATTATTCGGAAGCGATGGTGGGATCTGATTCCGAGTCATGGCTTGGAGCCATGAGATCCGAGTTAAAGTCCATGGATGAAAATCCAGTTTAGAACTTGGTTGATCTGCCAGACGGTCCAAGACCCGTCGAGTGCAAATGGGTCTTTAAGAAGAAAACTGATATGGATGGAAATGTTTCCGTCTATAAAGCACGCCTTGTCGCGAAAGGGTTCTGGCAAGTTCAAGGAATTGATTACGATGAGACTTTCTCGCCCGTAGCGATGCTTAAATCAGTTCGGATCATGTTAGCTATAGCGTCCTATTTCGACTATGAGATATGGCAGATGGATGTCAAAACGGCTTTCCTTAACGGAAATTTAACCGACGACGTGTATATGATACAGCCCAAGGGTTTTGTCGATCCAGATAATGCTGACAAGTTATGCAAACTTCAAATAAGTTTATTTATGGGTTGAAGCAAGCATCTCGGAGTTGGAATATTCGCTTTGATGAGGTAGTCAAATCATTTGGCTTCATCAAGAGTGATCATGATTCTTGTTTATACAAGAAGTTTAGTGGGAGCAAAGTAAACTTTCTAATCTTATATGTGGATGACATATTACTGATTGGAAATGATGTCCAGATGTTGCAAGAAACCAAGGAGTCATTGGAAAGGAGTTTCTCAATGAAAGACTTGGGTGAGGCAACATACATCCTCGGAATCCGGATCTATAGAGATAGATCAAGGAGGCTCATTGGATTGAGTCAGAGTACTTATTTGGACAAAGTGTTGAAGAAGTTCAACATGGAATCGTCTAAGAAGGGGTTCTTACCGATGTCCTATGGTGTAAAACTTAGCAAGACTCAGTGTCCTTCGACAACTGATGAGCGAAGTCGGATGAGTGCGATTCCATATGCTTCTGCAGTCGGATCCATCATGTATGCCATGATTTGTACTAGGCCGGATATTTCCTATGCTCTAAGTGTTGTGAGCAGATACCAGGCTGATCCTGGAGAGATCCACTGGACAGCGGCTAAAAATATCCTAAAGTACTTGAGAAGGACTAAGGATATGTTCTTGGTTTATGGTGGTGAAGATGAACTCAGTGTAAAGGGTTACACAGATGCGAGTTATCTTAACGACTGATGATTCTCGTTCGCAATCCGGATACGTGTTTATTATAAACGGAGGTGCTGTGAGCTGGAAGAGTTCCAAGCAAGAGACTGTGTCTGCATCTACAACAGAGGCTGAGTATATTGCTGCCTCAGAGGCAGCAAAGGAAGCTGTTTGGATGAGGAATTTCCTTATGGATCTTGGTGTGGTTCAGGGCTCGTCCAATCCGTTAGACGTGTATTGTGACAACAATGGTGCTATTGCTCAAGCCAAGGAACCTAGACAACACCAGAAGAACAAGCACATACTCATGTGGTACCACTTGATTCGCCAGTTCGTGGATCAGGGTGATATCAAGTTATGCAAGGTACACACGGATGCAAATATTGCGGATCCATTGACAAAGCCGTTACCACAGCTGAAGCATGAGGCGCACCTGAGATCCATGGGCATTAGATGCTTAGACATGTGATGTCGGAAGATTGACTCTGGTGCAAGTGGGAGACTGTTGGGAATATGCCCTAGAGGCAATCATGTATGATGAGATTTCCCATTGTATTCATAAAGATATTAAGTTGTCCTTGTATAAACATCTAATGTGTATCATTGAATATGTGATTCTATTGTGGAACTATACATTCATGTTGTTTGTACTAAATATCCTTGGTCATTGAGGTTGTGCTGGACACACAACTTAGACCAATGTGAAAGTTGGCTTGATGACTCGGTTACACTTGTCATGGGCATGGAGATGCTATTCCAACTTACACAGATTCGGCTAAAGAGTTTAGCGAGTCGGATTGACCCATATTGAGGTATAACGAACAAGTTGTCATTTGTATATATCGATCAATGTAATCCTTAGACCTGAGGTTATTGCATAGTCCGAGTTGAGGATCACCGACTTAGGTTCTGTCAAACGCTGATCCGTAACTGGGCAGTTATAAAGGCAGAGTTCGGGTCGACTGAGAATCAAGCTGCGTGATGTGAATAACCAAGATGGGATTTTTCCCCTCCACTAGGAGAGATATTCTCGGGCCCTCTCGTGAGATATGATTCGGAAAGCATGGCCATGCACGACTCGGTTAAGTGTTAACCGAGGCGATCGACTAAGAGTTAGTCGGGTGAATCACTTATCTCGGATCGAGAAGAGAGTCGGGCTATTCAAGGGATGACAATTATTCGCCTATAGTCTGACAAGGTATATCGTGAGGCAAAAGGGACTCGGACGCAAGTCGCATTAGAAAGGCAAGTCGTCATGACTCTTTGGTACTTGGGAGTCGGCACGTTCTTCTAGGAGCCGCTATCGACTGATCAGTTTAGAGTGGGAATCTAATCGTGTCCAAGTTGCCATGAGCCTGCGGGGTCACACACTTAAGAGCAGGAGCAAGTTTGGATTGGATCTGAACTGGAAATCTGGTTGGGTTGGACCTGAGCCTGATTTGTACTGAGTCAGTGAGTTGGACTCACAGGGACTAACATTATATGGGCTTTAGTGAATGGGCCGCGCAAGCAGAGCCCACGTTCACTCCCTATATATAGTGGAGCACACCAACCCTGAAGGATTAATCGTAGTAAGGTTAGGTTATTTCATGTGTTGGAAACCCTAGCTCCACTGCAGTCGTGTCGCATAACGAATCAAGCAGTTCACCGCCGCCTCCTTATGCGTGGATACCGTGAGGCTTTGTATGATCAGCACCGGGGACGATCGGATCGTGAGGACTGCACCGCATCAAGCGGCGCTTCATTAGTAATCCGCAATCGCGTCTAGTGGTAAAACTTGTGGCCTTCTACCTCGGCTAGATCTTGGGATCACCACGTTAGAGGGAAATTTTCTTTATCTCGCGTGGCCCAACATACGGGTCGCTGCATCGGGCGCCTTCCTTCCTCCGCCTTCGACGACCATAACGGCGCTGACGACGCGTTTGGAAGCCGTGACGTAGACCAGCATGGGTTCCTTGTCGACGGGGGCGACGAGTAGCGGTGTTGCGAGTAGCACCTCCTTGAGAGAGTGGAGCACGTCGTCTGCCTCCTTATCCCACTGGAAGGTGGGGTTCTTGCGCATTAGGCGGTAAAGGGGCATCGCCTTTTCGCCTAACCGGGGGATGAAGAGACTGAGATCTGCGACTCGCCCGGCCAGCTTCTGGACATCGTGTAGGCACTCAGGTCTGCCGAGTCGAGCGATCGTGTTGATCTTGGCAGGGTTCGCCTCGATTCTGCGCTTGGAGACGACGTATACCAGTAGCTGTCCGGTTGGTACACCGAAGGTGCACTTTCCTGGGTTTAGCTTTATCTTGTACCTTCGCGGGTTGGCGAATGTTTCCGCCAGGTCGGCGAGTAGATCGCCCTGGCGAGTGGATTTTACCACCACGTCGTCGATGTAGACATGGATATTGCGGCCAACTTGGCTCGCAAGGCACTCTTGCATGCACCACTGGTAGGTCGCTCCGGCGTTTTTGAGGCCGAAGGTCATGGCAGTTTAGTAGAAGGCTCCGAATGGCGTAATGAACGCCGTCTTCTCTTCGTCCTCGACAACCATTTTGATCTGGTTGTACCCAGAGTAGGCATCGAGGAAGCATAGCGCCTCCGAGCCCGCGGTGGAATCGATGATTTGGTCGATCTGTGGGAGGACAAATTGCTCCTTCGGGCAGGCGCTGTTTAAATTTGTGTAATCGATACACATTCTCTAGGTCCCGTTTTTCTTCTCGACCAGGACTGGGTTTGCCAGCCACTTGGCGTACTTGATTGGCCGGATGAATCCTGCAGCGAGTAGACGTTGCACCTCCTCGGCGATGGCCCATCGGCGCTCTTCATTGAAGGGCCGCAGCGACTGCTTGACGGGTCGCACTTTGGGGTCGGCGTTGAGTTTGTGCTCAGCGAGTTCCCTCGGGACACCAGGCATGCCAGATGGTTTCCATGCAAAGATGTCCCTGTTCTCACGGAGGAACTCGATGAGCGCGCCTTCCTATGCTGGGCTCATGCCCGTCCCGATCGTCACCGTCTAGCTGGAGTCACTTGGGACCAACTCGACGGTGCGGGTGTGTGTCGTTGCCTCGAAGGCGGTGGAGTTTCCACCCTCTGAATTGGGCTTCTTGAGTATGGTGGGGTCATCGCTATTGACCCCGCTCGCGTACTTGGCGAGCTCCTCGGCGTGGTTGTCCTCCGCCGTGATGACGGCGTCAGCGATTTCGGCCCCTTTGGCCTCGCATTCTGCGGCCATGTCGGGATCGCCATGGACAGTGATGATGCCGCACAGCCTAGGTAGCTTCATCGTGTTGTATGCGTAGTGGGGTGTTGCCATGAATTTGGCGAATGCCTGGCGCCCCAGGACACAGAGGTAGGGGCTGTCGAAGGGCATCAGCTCGAAGACGATCCGCTCGGTGCGGAAGTTTGCTGGTGTGCCAAAGGTGACTGGCAGCGTCACCTTGCCGATCGGGTACGCCTTCCGACCGGGACGATGCCGTGGAAGGTGGTGTAGGTCATCTCAATCATCGACTGCGGGAGCCGCAGTCGCCTGAACGTGTCCAGGTAAAGGATGTTGATGGAGCTGCCACCGTCCATCAGTGTTTTGGGGAGCCAGTAGTCTCCCATCTTGGGCTTGAGCACTAGGGAGACTCGGCCCGGATACTCGATCCACGGCGAGTGGTCCTCGAGGCTCCAGGTGATTGGTTGCTCAGACCAGTTGAGGAACTAGGGGATGTCTATCTGGGACACCGTGTTGAAGGCGACGACGCGGGCGATGACCTTATTCTCGCGCTTCGTGTTGAAGCATGTGAAGGTGTGGAGTGAACCGGCGACGCTGCCGAACTTTCCGCCGTTTGGCAGGTTGTTGTCGGGGTCTTCCCGCGCGCGCCGTGCCTTCTCGATCTCCTTGAGAGTGGCGGTCGTGATGCGTGTCGTCGGGCTTTCCTTCCTGCTATGAAACACAGGGGTTGGTTGAGAAGGGCCGTGGGATCGAACCTCGGCTTTGCCTTGTAGTTGCCACCGTCATGTCCTCCGTCATGGCGAAGCTCTTGCTCATGGCGCGTATCCGGCGTTGGCGATGAAGTCGACTCGCCCGTCACCGCGGAGTTTACCGGTGAGGCGAGTGTTGCTGTAGCGTAACTCGGGTCGCCTCCCGTTTTCGTGGCCGCTCGTGCGGCGATGTCCTCCCGACTCGTCATTGGTTTCTTGTCTTGGGTCCTCCTCCGCGTACTTCTTTGCGATCTCTAGGAGGTCCGGTATGTTGTCGAGTGTTCTGTACACTCGCTTGAGCTTGGCGACCAGGGGCTCGTAGCGGCACGAGGTCTTGAAGTAGTGGATCGTGGTGTCCGGGTGGATTCTGGCCGCGTTATACCACAGATCTTGCCACCGTTGGACCCAATTGCGGGTAGACTCGTGTGGTAGCTAGAAGCATCGCTCCAGGTCCTCGATGGTGGTGGCGCGGGTGTATCAGCCCTCGAAGTGCCTGACGAAGGCGTCACGCATTTCCTCCCAGGAGTCGATGCTATCCTCGGGGAGGGTGTTAATCACTTGCACGCCTCCCTCCATCATCGAGGTAGCGGGGCGAGTATATCGGTGTGGCGGCAATCCCCATTGCCATGAGGTAGGTGTCTAGCCACGGATGGATTGTATGAGGTCGTACTTCTCTATTTCATACGTGCTTTAAAGTTCTTGGTATCTTTCGCCTCGGATCATTGGTCCGGAAACTGTGATCAACTCGGCTCAACGATCCCCTTGGTTATTGTCACGGCGATTGGTGAGGTGTGCGCGGTCTTGAGTTGGCGTCGCGCCACCCTGTTGTTGATGATGTGGGTGCGTGCGTCGGCGGGCTGCGTTGGCGGGCGAAGTTGTTCACCGGCGCAGTCGTTAGTGGAGAAGTGTCGTGTGTCGGTGTTGGAGTTGCGAGGGCTCGGGTGGTGGGCAGTTGAAGGTATTACGCCGCCATGGGCCGCTTTCAGCTTCTGCTGATAATGTGAGTACATCCGACCACGAGTCGGCGCCCGCATTTTGTTGCTCATTGCTTTGGCGAGTAGAGCCTTGGCGTCTTGGATCTGCGGGCGCCTTCACGGTGACTTGGATGTTGTCGTGGCAGCTCGGCTCGCGACAACGTTGTCCATTGGGGTGGAAAACAGCGGGAGGCCATTCGCGTCTCGCTCTCGTGAGGAGACCACGATCCTTGGTTGGTCCCTTGGGGGCGCGCGGTTGGGCGGTGGTGGTGCGCCAGCGTCGCCCCTGGTGGGGGTCGAGCGCTTCCTCCTGGCGGCGCGTTCTCGCATATCGCGCGCTCGGCCATGCGAGTCGGGTCGTTCTCGTCGTCGAAGTTCAGGGCACGCCCCTGGATGGTAGGGTTCAGGCGCGACCTGATTCGAAGTTGGTGATAGCATGACAGCTCCTGCGCCGTCACCTGCTCAAGGAGAAATTTTTCGCGCTCGGCTTGCTCCTTGCGGACTGCCTCCGCGAGCTTCAGCCAGAGTTCCTTAACCTTCGTTGCCGTCGCGTTTGGAGGGATCGGCGTGGAGAAGGGGTCTTCCGGCGGGTCGGCGCCGGTCGCCATGTAGGTCGCGGCATGGCGACCGGTTCTGTCGTGGAGGTCGGCGGATTTCTTCGATCGGTCGTCGAAGATCCCAGGATGGAGGGTCCTCGAAGTCTCCGCGTTGGAGACACAGGTGATGGAGCTGCGAGCGTCTGGCGGCGATGGATCCGGCGAGTGACACCGGGGTCGCCGAATCGGCGTCGTCGTTGAGGGCCGCGTCATCCACGGCCGCGGTGGTTTCGGCCACATTGTTGTGGGCCGAGTCGTACTCGGAGGCGAGGCGGTGAATAGTGCGGACCTGGATCTCAGAGAGCCCGGTCGTGGCGGCGACTTCGCGGATGCGGCGAGTCCTCCGGCGAAGAGGCTAATCGTGCCGACCGGCAGAATCATGCTATGCGTGATGGGTCACGCCGCCGGGACGTAGCTGCTCGGCAAGATCTAGAGCATCTCGCTGATCGCGATCATGCGGCCGGTGGCGATCGACTCGTTGATGGGAAGATTGGATCTCGCCGCAGAACACCGGCCTGACCGGCCAGGCCCCACGGTGGGCGCCACTGCGTGGGAATGACCACGGTAGACGCTGCAATCGGCAGCGAGTAGTAGAACATGGGGCAAGGGAGGCCAGCCATCTGCGGTGCGAGATGAGGGCGGAGACACAAGGATTTACGAGTTCGGC
Organism: Avena longiglumis; assembly: GCA_030063025.1. Lineage (NCBI taxonomy): Eukaryota > Viridiplantae > Streptophyta > Magnoliopsida > Poales > Poaceae > Avena > Avena longiglumis. Next base: position 109,991,731 of record CP125978.1, read on the forward strand.
CCCGGAGGGTAAAGACCTACTCCGCTAGATTGTATTATGGTGAGAGTACAAAGGCGAGCTCGGCGACTAGGCGGAAGTCGCTTGGGTGTATGATGGAGCGTATCCCTATCGTCCCTAGGGAGGTTTATATAGGATCACCTCGCGGGTTTCTGATTACAATCGAATTAGTTAAGGATTTGGAGGTTCTATGACCTAGTCCATTGAGCCTAGCTACGCCTGGCTCCGCTTCGATCGCCTGAGTCCACGCCAAGTCTTGATCCAGTCGCCGTCCTGCAGGCCCACTCGCTGTCGGCTTGGGCCAGTAGGAAATGTCTTGCTGGGTATACCCCGGTAGGCATATCACCATCAGCCTTGGACAACTAGTTGCTTCCCCTTGGACTTGGTTTTTCTTGAAGTTTATGCGCCGGCACCTAGGCCTACCAAGACGCTTAGGCGGTTACTACACCGGAGGAGTCAACTTTGTCCCGACGGTGAGCGTCTTCTTGCATTTCATCTTCTCAGGCTACAAATTTCATATGTTCCGGTCAATTCAACAGATATATGGATAAATCAGATAGCAAACAATTCAACACAAGATGTGTAAGTAAGGGGTCGACCTATAGCTCATCCTCCCCACTGACATCATCTGAGTATTTTTTCAGTGGCATCTTCATCCTCTTCAAGATCATAGTCGGATCTAGAGCCTTCATTTTTCCTCTTTTTAGGAGAGAATACAGTCGGCGATGCAAAAAGACTTGCAAAGGGCCTAACACCCAGTTATTTCAATCGATCATTTTTTCTCATGATGTTTTTCAGCTTACTTTCTTCCATGGGATGCATTTGAGGTTCTAAAATTGATAAAGAAATATAAGCTAAAAATTAAATAGGCAATTAAACAAAATATAGCATGTGGTGTTGATTGTCCTAGAGAAAACATGAGCAGGATAATGAAACGACCTCTGGACAAGCAATTTCATGGGAAAAATTATTGCCTCAAATAGGCAAACACACATGAGCATCGAACAGTCTTAAAAGAGCAGAAAAACAAGATGATTGTTTCCTTGCATGTAGGCAGTAGGGACCTTTTCTTTATGTGCTTCTTGCCGGGAACCTTGGTGGTAGACCTTGTCGGTGAGGTGCACGACGATCTGGCGTGCGTTGATTGCGTGGTGAGAGGCAAAGTGGCAGACCTTGATGGCGAGGTGTACGGCGAGCAGATGGACTTTTTTGGTGAGGTTGACGGCAACGTAGAATTCCTTCACGCCCAGAGTCAGGGAGAGGGTGAAGACCTTGTTGGTGAGTTGGTAGACCTCGCCGATGAGGCCGACAGCAAGATGGCGGTCCTCCACGGTGAGGCGGCAGATTTGCGAGCTTGACGGCGTGGCAGGAAAATATAAATGTGAGGACGGGCTAGGGAGATGGATAAATTACTACTCGCTGGACGAACGGTGATGAAGGTTGGAGGTTGCGACGGTAGTGGCGGTGGATGGGTGGGGTGGGGGGATTCAATCTGTTACCTCTTGGTGAGGGTATAAATGAGGTTTTTTCATAGATTACATACATGCCCTCTACGTGAATGCTTGGGTTTCCCTTTGTAGGAGGGATGAACGGTAATATTATTGCGTGGAAGTTTCATTTCGCTCTATGGCGCGAGAATTTGTGTGCCCATCCGCGAAATTTTTGGCCACGATAATTCGCTCTATGGCGCGAGGGGAGGACCGAACCCCAATTTTTTTTTGCCACTCGATGCATGATGTGTGGCTAAAATAAATTTTGAGACCGGTTTCAAAATTCGGCCGATACCACTAAAGTTAGGGTTCCTTGATATGTGTCGGGTCTTGCTAATCACTTGTTGGATCTCTGAAGAAATTTCATGTTTTGTACCTAGAAATGATTTCTTAGAAAATTCCCGAGATAGCTATGAGGTAGCTCTAGGATAAATTTGGGTCCCCTCTAGCTAGACCGGCAGAAACTTGTTTATATCGCGGGGGTTGCGCCGAGAGGTTCTAGCTTAAGACAATTGGTGATTTGGAAACTAAATGCTCTCTAGTATTTATTAAAAAAGGGATGATGCATTTTCACATCACATCCTTGGTGGATGCTTCACAAAATAATCCCTTTTCTACACCGGGGAAATGGAAAATGGATTTTCTGTGTAGAGAATGTGAAAACTTCATGAAGCAACATTTTTGCCATCACAAGTTACACTCGTGTGCGTAATATGGATGCATTAAAGCAAACTATGCCATGGTTGTGGTCATGACCTAGCTCATTTTCCTTGAAAGCCATGAATCCTTGAAGGCGGTAGGTGATTTTTATGAACACTTTTTTAGAATTACCCTCATATGCGATGTTTGTTATTTTGCATGCAACTAGGCAACATAACATGGCAATGTGTGAAGGTTTCACATTTTTTAAATTTTTTAGGCCGGTTTTGAAATTCGGCCGATACCGTGGTAGTTAGGGTTCCTGGCTATGTGTCGGGTCTTGCTAATATCTTGTTGGATCTCTGAAGAAATGCCATGTTTTGTACCTGGAAATGATTTTTTGGAAAATTCCTGAGATAGCTACGAGGTAGCTCCAAGATAAATTTGGGCCCCCTCTAGCTAGACCGGCAGAAACTTGTTTATATCCCGGGGGTTGCGTCGAGAGTTTATAGCTGAAGCCAATTGGTGATTTGGCAAATAAATTCTCTCTAGTATTTATTAAAAATGGGGTAATGCATTTTCACCTCACATCCTTGGTGGTTGCTACACAAAATAAGCCCTTTTCAGCACCGGTAAAATAGAAAATGGATTTTCTGTGCAGAGAATGTGAAAACTTCATGAAGCAACATTGTTTTCCATCACAAGATACACGCATGTGCGGAATATGAGTGCATTAAAGCAAACTATGCCATGGTTGTGGTCATGACCAAGCTCATTTGCGTTGAAAGCAATGAATCCTCAAAGGCGGGAGGTGATTTCTGTGAACATTTTTTTATAATAATCCCCATATGACATGTTTGTTATTTTTACATGCAACTAGGCAACATAAAATGGCAATGTGTGAAGGTTTCACATTTTTTAAATTTTTGAAGCCGGTTTCGAAACTCGACCGATACCGCGGTAGTTAGGGTTCCTAACTATGTGTCAGTTCTTGCTAATCTCTTGTTGTATCTATGAAGAAATGCCATGTTTTGTACCTAAAAATAATTTTTCAAAAAATTCCTGAAATAGCTACGAGGTAGCTCTAGGCTAAATTTTGGCCCCTCTAGCTAGACCGGCAAAAACTTGTTAATATCGCGGGGTTGCGCCGAGAGGTTCTAGCTAAAGCCAATTGGTGACATGGACACTAAATGCTCTCTTGTATTTATTAAAAATGGGGTGATGCATTTTCACATCACATCCTTGGTGGTTGCTTCACATTTTCTGAATTTTTTTTTGAATTTTTTAGCCGATTTCTAAATTATGTCGAGAATGCTGACCGCTGGACTAAAATCTGATCCTGCATGGGACCGACTCGTCATGGTGCTGCTTGCTTAACCCTCCCTAGTCCCCACCACTCCGATCTCCCCGACGACCACCAAATCCAGTCTCCTCCAAGGGAACTAGCAAATCCGTTCCCCTGCTCGGTGACCGCAATATCCTCTCCCTCCACAGCAACGGCAGATGGCGGTGGTGAGGCTTATGTAAGTGCCCCTCGACCTACAACAACGCATCTCCTCCATGTTCTATGAATGTGCGTATGTGCTCAATCTAGGTCACCGCATCGGCAAATATGCCTAGCTCTAGGTCACTGGTGATGGGTCTTGGTCCCCACGGTCGATCTAGGTCTAGGTCCCCAGTAAACACTCAATCTAGGTCTAGGTCCCACGGAGAAGTAAACACACGATCTAGGTATATCCATCGTGTATAACATCAAGTAATCCTATGATGCCTTGTTTTAGTCACTTGATTCTTATGCTTCGAATTTAATTTTTGTATTTACTCTCTGAGGTAGGATGAACTATGAGGATGGCAGGTTCTGCGGTATAAAGGCTAGGGAGATACATGAGCAGGTTCTAAATTGTTTCTACTGACACTAACTATGTCAACGCATCGCCTCCTTGTTCTATCATAGTAATACTCGCAGATACTCATAGTAATCCTCAATTTTGTTAATGAATTTTAGATGGGCTACTCAGTGTTGAATGCCACAAATATGGAAGCCAAAACATCATGGAGGCGGCACCGAGAAATTGCCCATCCCGCAAAACATCATAAAATGTGAGGATTGCAAGCTCTGCCACATGAAGGCTAGTGACATACATGAGCAGGTTCTAAAATTATTTCTAACGACACTAACATAGTAGTGAAACCTACTATATAGCATCAAAACAAAACATTCTAATTAGTGCAATGTCTATGTTAGGATAAAAAGCAAGGCTAAAATGTTCCATCTGATGACGATCTGAAGCAACCTGCAGCCAAGAAAGTTAAGAAACCGTGGGACCATACTAGAGGTTAGAGTCATATACATTGGCTTAATGTTGCAGTCATTCTTATGCCGCTATAGATTACTTTCTAATGTTTTCTGTCTAGGTCCTCGATGAAGGGAAACGAGGACTTCGACAATTACTGTGTGTTTGGAATGATATGGAAACGACTTCAAACCAACCTTCGTATCTTAGATATGTTTCACAACACCAGCCACATATACCACTCTATGTGTGCAAGATGAAAAAGTCAATGTCATCCCTGGAAAGGCCAAGATGGTAAAATTTTGGGATTTTACTCTTTGAATCTACTTATGCGTATTGAACTATAGTAAGAAACTAACTTTATTATCCACCTCCAGTACTTTTTAGCTAGGTACAACAATGTCTACCTCAACCAATATCTGCCTTTGGAGATCCCTGTCATAACCATAGATCGTGTAGGTCGTGAGCATGTTCAGTTCATCAAAGGCAAGAATGATGTTGCCCAGATGACAACCAACTAGTCAAACATGGTCAAAGTTGCTCAAATAAAAAAAGGGATCTATTCATCTTCACCTTGTTTGATGAGCTCATATCTGGATTTATGTGTTATATTAGTCGCTTTGAAATGAGGGCACACAATACTGGTTATGTGCTGGTTGGATGTGTTATCAGTGAACTCGTAGTCGGTTTGGAACTGTATGTGAACCTGGTAGTCTACATGGTTTCTAACTCTAAGAAAATCTGGTTGTCTAGTTAGTTTGGAACTGTCCGTGAACCATGTTCTCTATATATTTGTAAGATTTTGTTCTATCTCCATGTTGTATATGGTGTGTGTTGATTATTGTTGTAGTTTCCTATACTTTAAGTTTTTCTTCTTCTTGTGATTGAGAAATGAGTGTAAAAAATATGAAGTAGTTCTATGTTTGAAACATAGTTGTATTCTCCAGCTGTTGGGATGTTAGTGAAAACATGTGTAAAATATGGAAGATGACGGATTTTGAATATCTGTATAAGAAAGGTGAAGTAGTAGAACTATCATAAACAGAGTCCTTTGGACCAGCGGTGCGTGGTCGCAAGCTCGCATCCTAGTCAGGGTACTCTGTTTTTTCTTTTCCTGAGTGAAAACTGCAAAGACGGTTGAATTAATATCAAGTGCGGTCATGAGTTTGATCGTTGTTTAGGGTAGTGTTTTATGACATTTAATTTCTATCAGACTGACTAACAGTTGGACCCGATGAATTTGACTAATTCAAATATTTACTTCTGATGCGAGATCATTTAGTTACTTCAATACGAATTTTCCACCAATTGAAAATCTATATGATGTATTCCTTGAAAATTATAATATAACTGAGAACTAGAAATATTTGGTAGTGTTCATAAGCATGCATGATCGGTAATATAATTGAACACTACAAATTTTAAGGAACTCTATATAAAGGAGTAGATTAATATATACATATATAGCTTCGCTATTCTACAACACCTTGTAGAATAAATATTCTACAACCCTTTCTGAACTAGTATGGTACCCTTTCTGAACTTCACGCGGCTAGACAATGAACTTCCTGACGGACTACCAGATTCACGTGGGAAGAGAGAAGGGGTTGGGGGTCTTTCTGAACTTCCTTCATGGAAGATGTGAACTTCTCTGTAGTAGCAAGTGAACTTCCTGGCGGAGCACCAAATTCACATGGTAAGAGAGAGGGACGGTGGGGGGGGAGGGATTGGGTGGCTTTCCTAACTTCCGTGGTGGAAGATGTGAACTTCTCTATAGTAGCAAGTGAACTTCCTGGCGGAGCACCGGATTCACATGGGAAGAGAGGGGGAGGGTGGGGGAGGGGTTGGGGGTCTTTCTTAACTCCCGCGGTGGAAGATGTGAACTTCTCTGTAGTAGCAAGTGAACTTCCCGACGGAGCACAAGATTCACGTGGTCAAATTTTTTCTGTGAACATGACGAGTAGTTCAGAATAGCAGGAAAACAAATTTAGAAGAGCAAAAAAATAAGCAGCCCACTATGACTTCCGGTGTGCGTGGATCTGGTGCGATTTTGAACTACTTAAAATCACTTTTTGAATTAGTGGTTCAGCAGGAGGTGGGGGCGGGGCGGGGCGGCACAACCAGAGGTGGGGAGGGGCGGCGCGAGAGGTGGGGTGGGGCGGCGTGCCGGAGGTGGTGTGGGGCGACGCGCAGGAGGTGGGCAAGGGCGGGGCTGGAGATGGGCTACGGTGGGGCTGGAGGTAGGGCAAGGCCGACGTGTGAGGTGGGGCGGGGCGGCGCGCGGGAGGTAGATGATGACTGCAAGTGCACATATCGTTTGTAGCTAGTTTCAAAATAAAGATATCGATCCCACAGGGAGCGGGAGTTCTAAAGTCTAATAACTCTTGGATTAAATACTGAAATAGTAATGCTAAATAACGTTCTAAGTAACAAGATAAAATACGAATGTTGTGTAAAAAGGTATTTTTGGTTTTTTTATAAGTGAACAATAAGTAAAATAAAACAAACTGAATACAGAAAGTAAGTATCGCGTATGTAAAAGAGAGATGAAACTACAATGGAAAAAAGCGTTCTCAGGGAGTAGCAGATACACCTCTAGAATTATAAAGGGTTTAAGGTAAAGATTATTATCATGAACATTCTTAACTATGTATGTGTGGGAGGAACTCCGTAATTGGATGAATAGGCAGCAACTGCTGCTCACATCATCCTCCTAACCACAGCAGACAGCAATCGACATCAATCAAATTACTGTGTTATTAAGGGACTTTATCTCGTAGGATGTATCCCATGGCATGGATAGTGTTCCGTAAGTTTCCTCGGTTCCCAAGTTGATACGTAAGACCGGGTGGATCTGGTTCAGGGAAGAAGGTATTTATTTGGGTGTGGGGTTGTAGAATAGCTATTCTACAATCTCTTAAGGGGGTTGTAGAATATCTCTTGTCTCTCTCTCCCTCTATCTTTATATATAAACCCTATTCAGCACCCAGTGTGTAGAATAGTTATTTTGCACCCCACATATATTTATGTTCTCACATTCATAAATTTATATTTTGTATACTAATAATTATGTTTATATTTATCAAAAACGCAAAAAAATCGACATAAAAATACAATTTTATGAGTCATTGTAGTGTAAAAGCATAGAAAAATACACATTTTACGTCGTATTTTTATATGGTATGTAAACAAAAAAAATTATGACATGTCTAAATTTCCTTATGTTATTCTTGACTGTTGAGGTAAGAAAATATTTAAGTGACATAAAAATTATGTACGGTTTAAAAGATAGAGGGTGGATGAAGAATAACTATTCTATACCCTAGGTGTCAAATAATGCCACTCTTTATATATATACGAGTTCATAGTTTAGCAACCACCACCAAAGACACCACGGAAGAGTGAAATTGTCTTACATGCAACCATGTAATAAAATAAGCGGGGCCAGCAGTAGGAGGCACATAGAGACGACTTAGCAGGGGAAGCAGCCTACTCCAGAGGAAATCGCTGTCTTGACATATTTCCGAGGAATTTGTAAAGGCTATGTGTCTTGCCAAGGTCTTGACTTGCTTTCGGCCTAGGCTTTTGCCAACGTCCACTGTGTGCTGGATCATGTTGTCGATGTCCAGTCGATGACTCTCCCACAAAATGGGAAAAACGGTCTCCCCTACGGTAGAAAGATATCTGCCCACGCCGTAACTTCCTCAGTACTTAGCGGCTCTTGTTGTCCCTAGATTACTTGGTAGAGGCCACGTCATCAGAATCCTCATGTTGATTTTTAAGAACATAACTTATAACTCATACATATGTTTGACAACATATATATGCCAATATTAAATTGATATCAAAGAGAATGCATCTCAACAATAGTTTGACCAATTCATATATTATTTCATGTATCTAAACAAAATGACAATTAATTGGATCAGAACAAAGTCTGGGGCCTCATAAGTTTCTTCAGGGATGGCGTAAGCGAACCAAGTACCAATTGCACAACTTATTGTTCTTGTATATTGCCCCGGGTTCGCTAACTCATCCGTAAAAAAATCTGACACCAATGTGTCTGCCTATTTTTTGGGGCAAATTTGAATCATTAGCCACAATAATAAATTGAAATATAATCCTACGAAACAAAATTTAGGGATATACATATTTAGGTACATAAAAATCCTAAAACATTGTAATTATAAATAACAAAAAAATATTCAGGTACATGCATGTAGAAACAACTTATGATAAATCCATACATATACATATGCATCATACAAATCATTCTAAGATCATATAGCAGAAACAATTCAAAAATCATATAGTTCCATATGAGAATAAATCAGGGGCATCATAATTTTTGTACACTATGCAATAATAATTCAAATATCATAGTTCATATGAATGTAGAATAAATCTGGGGGCCTCATAAGTTTTTTTAGAGACGGCGTAAGCGAACTATAGTACCAACATCACAACCTATATTATTGTGTACTTTGCCTCAGGTTCACTTACCCGTCCCTAAAAAACCGACACCAACAAAATGCCTGTCACCCCTGCAATCTTTAGGGGCAAATTTCAATAATCAGACTCGGTGAGAAACTGAAATGTAATTCTTATACACTATGAATGCATGCAATAACAATTCAAAGATCATAGTTTATATGAATGTAGAATAAATCTGGGGACTGTAGGGTTCGCAGCATAGAAAACAAAAATTTTCCTACGATGTGAACTATATACCAAGATCTATCTACTATATACAAACAACGGGCAGATGTATATCCGTAGAGAACATACCCTTGAAGACCGACAAAGCTTAACGAGTTCAACTCGTGGTTGATGTAGACGATCTCTTGCCGATCTCAAGATCGAGAGGAAGTCCTAGCGCCGCAAATCAGCAGCGCATCCGTGCTCGCACACATGTTCGAGGCACCGAGAAACCTCCGCCTCCTCGCTCCAGCGATGCAGCGGAAGCACAACTCTTTCTTGCTGAATAGCCACCGAGAACATGTATCTCGCTAGTCCGAGACCATGGGGAATAAATTCTAGAGGGGGAGAGAGATCTTTCACGAGGAGGTGTGAGAGACAAGTGAGGAGGGGGGCTCCTTTTATAGGAGGAGGGGGGACCCCAAGGGGGTGGTCAGCGCATGGGGCTGCCCCCTTGCCCTACCCTCTTCATGTGGGTGGACACTCCACTCACAAATCTCCTTTAAATTCCCTCCACTCAAAAGTCCACTCAAATTCCCATTAAATTTCCACCAAATTTAATGCAAACTCTCATTAAATAAAACTCTTTTATTTTATTCAGAATTTTTTCAATTACTTTAATGACAAACATTCACAAATAACCCCTTGCTAGAATTCTATTTCACATGCATAACCACTTTATGCAATTTCACCCGAAAACCTGTTTCGGTATCTAGTGAAATAAATTCCTGCGCTTGTTCATTCTTTCGACATGAAACATTTGCTCCAATTGGATGTCGGTGTATCTTAAGTGTGTCACCCTACGGTTCGTGAATAATGCGGACATGATCGAGACCCCTCTCGGATCAATAATCAGAAGCGGGATCTGGAGACCCATACTGACTCCCACACATTCAACGATGACTTTCTTGTGATCGTCGGAACCTTTTACGCTAGTATCTTAATCCCTTTGTTTCACGATATATTACATGTCCAAGATTCGATCATCGGTATCTCCATACCTAGTTTGATCTCGTTACCGACATGCACTCTTTTCTCGTTCCTGTGATATAACATTCTAGTGATCAAATCACTTGCTTGCAAGCTAATCAATGTGATATCACCGAGAGGGTCCAGAGTATATCTATCCGTCATCGGGTTGAACAAATTAGTTCTGAATCCATCTTTATAATCACCCTGTTACGGTGTGACGTTTGATGTTATCAAGAAACTCTTCCGGTGTTAGTGATTGACATGATCTCATGGTCTAAGGATTAGGATCACTTCGTAAGTTGTTATAGCAATATAAACTCAATGACTTTGATCGTAATGCTATACTTCGGATGAATGTTCATCACACCATTACACTAATGTTGTGATCCCGTTATTAACAACATCCAATGTCCATGATCAGGAAACCTTGATCATCTTGTTAATCAACGAGCTAGTTTATGAGAGAGGCATAACTAGGAACTTTCTGTTTGTTTATTAAACACACATGTATTAACGTTTCCATATTAATACAATTATAGCATGCAAAATAAACATCTATCATATACTTGGAATACACATAATAAACACTTTATTATTGCCTCTCGGGGCATATTCCTTGAGTCTCCCACTTGCACTAGAGACAATAATCTAGTTACATAGTGATAAATCTAACACCCATTGAGTTACGGTGTTGATCATGTTTTTCTCTAGGGAGAGTTTTAGTCAACGGATGCTACATTGAGATCCGTATATACTTCTACAAATCTTTATATCTCCATCCTTGACATGCTCGCGGATGGAGTGAAAGCGCTTAATATGCTTGGAATGCTTGTGAGACCTTGGCTCTTTGGCATTGGCAATGGCACCATTGTTGTCACAATAGATCACCATTGGGTCCAACGCGTTTGCCACCACTCCTAGTTCGGATATGAACTCCTTCATCCAAGCGCTTCGAGCCGCTCAAGCGACAACATATTCGGCCTCCGTTGTTGATCTCGCTACCACAGGTTGTTTGGAGCTCCTCCAACTAACCGCTTCGCCATTCATGAGAAATACGTATCCGGATTGAGACTTAGAGTCATCCGGATCGGTGTCAAAGCTAGCGTCGACATAACACTTAGCGACGAGCTCTTCTTCACCTCCGTATACAAGAAACATATCCTTAGTTCTTCATAAGTACTTAAGGATATTCTTGACCGCTATCCAGTGTTCCGAACCTGGATCCGATTGGTACCTACTAGTCAAGCTAATAGCATGTGCCACATCCGGTCTTGTACATAGCATGGCGTACATTATAGAGCCTATGGCTAAAGCATAGGGGACTTTGTCCATTATCTCTCTTTCTTCCGCCGAAGCCGGACTTTGAGTCTTACTCAATGTCTTGCCTTGCAACATAGGTAAGAACCCCTTCTTACTTCCGTCCATTTTAAAATTCTTTAAAATCTTATCAAGGTATGTACTTTGCGATAGCCCTATTAGGCGCCTAGATCTATCTCTATAGATCTTTATGCCTAATATGTGGCCTTCACCTAGGTCCTTCATTGAAAATTTCTTGTTTAGATAACTTTTAACACCTTTAAAGATCTATATCATTTCGATCAATAATATGTCATCCACATATAATATCGAAATGCCACATTGCTCACTCACTTTCTTGTAAATACAAGCTTCTCCATAAGTTTGGACAAATCCAAACTCTTTGATCACCTCATCAAAGCGGAGATTCCAACTTCGTGATGCTTGCTTCAATCCATAGATGGATCGCTGAAGCTTGCACACCTTGTTAGCATCCTTAGGATCGACAAAACCCTTTGGTTGTATCATATACAACTCTTCTTCAATATTACCATTGAGAAACGCGGTTTTGACATCCATCTGCCATATCTCATAATCGAAATATGCAGCAATTGTTAACATAACCCTAACTGACTTTAGCATCGCTACGGGAGAGAAAGTCTCATCGTAGTCAACTCCTTGAATTTGTCGAAACCCCTTTGCGACAAGTCGAGCTTTATAGACGGTGACATTACCATCAGCATCAGTTTTCCTTTTGAAAATCCATTTATTCTCCACGGCCTTCCGGTCGTGAGGTAAGTCCACCAAGTTCCAAACTTGATTTTCATACATGTATTCCATCTTGGATTTCATGGCTTCTAACCATTTGTTGGAATTCAGGCTCATCATCGCTTCTTCATACGTCGCAGGATCATCAATTTCATCAACCATGAAATTCATAATAGGGTTTCCGTACAGCTCGGGAGCTGCATGCGTCCTGCTAGACCTGCGAGGTTCGGTAGTACTCTCTTTCGGAGTTTCATGATCATTATCATTGGTTCCTCTTCAACTGGTGAAGCCAACTCTGGAACGACTTCCGTTGCTGCGCTACTCGCCATACTTTTAAGAGAAGGTTTAATAACCTCTTCGAGTTCTACCTTCCGGCTACTCACACCTTTCGCGAGAAACTCTTTCTCTAAAAAGGATCCATTCTTGGCAACAAAAACCTTGCCCTCGGATCTGTGATAGAAGGAATACCCAATTGTTTCCTTAGGGTATCCTATGAAGACGCATTTTTCTGCTTTGGATTCGAGTTTATCCGGTTGAAGTTTCTTCACATAAACATCGCATCCCCAAACTTTAAGAAATGACAGCTTAGGTTTCTTTCCAAACCAAAATTCATACGATGTCTTTTCAACGGATTTAGATGGTGCCTGATTTAAAGTGAATGCAGCATTTTCTAGTGCATAACCCCAAAATGACAACGGCAAGTCCGTCAGAGACATCATAGATCGAACCATATCTAATAAAGTACGATTACGATGTTCCGACACACCATTTCGTTGTGGTGTTCTGTCAGGTGTGAGTTGTGAAACAATTCCACACTCTTTCATGTGAGTGCTAAAATCGTAACTTAGATACTCACCTCCACGGTCGGACCGTAGAAATTTGATCTTTCTATTATGATGATTTTCCACTTCATTCTGAAATTCCTTGAACTTTTCAAAGGTTTCAGACTTGTGTTTCATCAAGTAGATATAACCGTACCTACTCAAATCATCCGTGAAAGTAACAAAATAACGATATCCACCTCGCGCCGACACACTCATTGGACCACATACATCAGAATGTATGATTTCCAATAAATTTGCCGCCCGTTCCATTGAAGCGGCGTTCTAGTCATCTTGCCCATAAGGCATGGCTCACATGTATCAAATGATTCATAATCAAGTGATTCCAAAAGTCCATCCGAATGGAGCTTCTTCATGCGTTTAACGCCAATATGACCTAGACGGCGATTACATATATGCGGATATATCATCATTAAGTTTAATCCTTTTAGCATCAACATTATGAATATGTGTAACATTATCATCGAGATCTAATAGAAATAAACCATTCATCATCGGTGCATGACCATAAAAGATTTCATTCATATAAATGGAACAACCATTGTTCTCGGATTTAAATGAATAACCACTTCACATCAAACACGATCCAGATACAATGTTCATGCTCAGTGCAGGCACCAGATAACATTTATTCAAGTTTATAACTAATCCCGACGGTAAGTGGAGAGGCAGCGTTCCGACGGCGATCACATCAACGCTTGATCCATTGCCGACATGCATCTTGACCTCACCCCTTGCTAGCGGTCGCTTGTTCCGCAGCCCCTGATTCGAGTTACAAATATTAGCAACTGAACCGGTATCAAATACCCAGGTGATACTGCGAGCACTAGTCAAGTACACATCAATAACATGTATATCATATATACCTTTGTTTGCCTTGCCGGCCTTCTTGCCCGGATACTTGGGGCGTTTCGCTTCGATGGATCCCTTACAATAGTAGCACTCGGAATCGGACTTAGGTCCAACTCGGGGTTTCTTTTCGGTAGCGCTGCAGCGCCTTACTTCCTTCCGTTTTCCTTCTTGTCTTTCTTGAAACCAGTGTTCCTAATGATCATCAACACTTGATGTTCCTTTTGATCTCCACTGCGGTTTTAAGCATTGGCGAAGCTCGGGAGAGACTTCTTCATGCCTTGCATATTATAGTTCATCACGAAGCTCTTATAGCTAGGTGGCAGAGACTGCAGAACACGATTGATGCCTAAGTCAATGGGAATCGATATTCCCAAGGACACAAGCTTATCGGTGTAACCCGACATCTTGAGTACATGGTCACTAACGGAGTTTGTGCTCTTCCATCATGCAGCTAAAGAACTTTTCAAGCGTTGTAGCTCTCTACAGCATGTGTGTGTCGAAAATCATTTTCAACTCACCCATTGTATCAAATGCATTGCCGTTTTCGAAACGCTTTCGAAGTTCCGGCTCTAGCCCATAGAATATGCCGCAATGAACTAAGTTGTGGTCCTCCTGACGAGTCTGATAGACATTCTTCTCCTCGTCGGTGGCATCATCAAAGGTGGGGGCCTAACGGCGCTTCTAGCACATATTGCTTTTGTGCGTGAGATAGGAGAATCCTCAAATTCATGGCCCATTCGGTAAAGTTGCTACCGTTCGTTGCTAGTTTCTCTTTCTCCATGAACACATTGAAATTAAAAGCGGTGGTGCCATCTACAATGAATTTGTAAAGTTTAGACTAAGTGTATGATAGATTGAGTTCAACTAATCGAATTAGCTCCCACTCAAAAACGACAGCCCTCGTGCCTTGTTGGTGATTACATGAACCAAATCCACTACACCAAGTCCGATCATCACGTGAGTCGGTATAGCTTCAAAGCGAGCATCAAATGGGCATCATATCAACTATATGACTCATGCTTAACCTTTCGGTCCGTGTTAGAGGCCATGTATGTACATGCTAGGCTCGCCAAGTTAGAACCTTAGTATTCGTGTGTAACTGTTTTACACCGAAATATGGTCGTGGATCCAAGAACACCCGATCATCGCGTGATGTCTTGGGCGCGAAAACATAATCGGTGCATACTAAAGGAAGAACACATTCTTATCTTGATATTTAAATGAGGGATCATCTTATTATGCTAACAAAGCGCTAAACAAGCAATATAAGATGCTATCAAACATCATATGTTTATTAGTGAAATTATATGGTTCCCGCAGATGATCTCTATCATGTGCATCGTGGTATGATCACTATCATACCTATATGTGTAAATCCAAGGTCTATGGATTTACACGCTATGTGTGTTGTAAGAGTATCATCTCATACTTCTACTTACAACACTACCATATCATAACACTAGCCCAGCAACAATCTAAACTAGACGCCTCTAATTTATCCATTGCAAGTTTTACGTGGCTTAGGGCTTTCGAGATAGAACTGTTCTTACCTACGAACATGAACCACAACGAGGATAATCAAATTGTTGACAACTCGCTTGCAAAATAGATATTGACTATAGTAGGAGAGCGGACACCGCTAGCCACTTATGCAAACTAGTTGCATGTCAAGCGTGGAACAGGTCTCATGTGCGAGCACATGTAAAGTTTGTCCGGGCCGCTTCATCCCACTATGCCACCAATATCCAAAATTACAACAAAGGAGAAACAACATGATCATCATCGCCCACATACTCATATGTGTACTACCGTGTAAAGTATCTACGCATAGATCCGGCTCGATACCCTTTGTAGGGTTCGACATAGAAAACAAAAAAATTCCTATGATGTGAACTGTGTACCAAGATCTATCTATTAGATACAAACAAAGGGCGGATGTATATCCGTAGAGAACATACCCTTGAAGACCGAAAAAGCTTAACGAGTTCAACTCGTGGTTGATGTAGACGATCTCTTGTCGATCTCAAGATCGAGAGGAAGTCCTAGCGCCGCAAATCAGCAGCGCATCCGTGATCGCACACACGTTCGAGGCACCGAGCAACCTCCGCCTCCTCGCTCCAGCGATGCAACGGAAGCACAACTCTTTCTTGCCGAATAGCCACCGGGAACATGTATCTCACTAGTCCAAGACCATGGGGGATAAATTCTAGAGGGGGAGAGAGATCCTTCACGAGGAGGTGTGAGTGAGAAGTGAGGAGGGCTCCTTTTATAGGAGGAGGGAACCCCAAGGGGTGGCGGCGCATGGGGCTGCCCCTTGCCTCCCCTCTTCATGTGGGTGGACACTCCACTCACAAATCTCCTTTAAATTCCCTCCACTCAAAAGTCCACTCAAATTCCCATTAAATTTCCACCAAATTTAATGCAAACTCTCATTAAATAAAACTCTTTTATTTTATTCAGAATTTTGTCAATTATTTTAATGACAAACATTCACAAATAACCCCTTGCTAGAATTCTATTTCACATGCATAACCACTTTATGCAATTTCACCCGAAAACCTGTTTCGGTATCTAGTGAAATAAATTCCTGCGCTTGTTCATTCTTTCGACATGAAACATTTGCTCCAATTGGATGTCGGTGTATCTTAAGTGTGTCACCCTAAGGTTCGTGAATAATGCGGACATGATCGAGACCCCTCTCGGATTAATAATCGAGCGGGATCCGGAGACCCATCGACTCCACACATTCAACGATGACTTTCTTGTGATCGTCGGAACCTTTTACGCTAGTATCTTAATCCCTTTGTTTCACGATATATTACATGTCCGAGATTCGATCATCGGTATCTCCATACCTAGTTTGATCTCGTTACCGACATGCACTCTTTCTCGTTCCTGTGATATAACATTCTAGTGATCAAATCACTTGCTTGCAAGCTAATCAATGTGATATCACCGAGAGGGCCCAGAGTATATCTATCCGTCATCGGGATGCACAAATTCCACTCTCGATCCATGAGCCTCAACATAACACTTTATTAGTTATGAATCCATCTTTATAATCACCACATTACGGTGTGACGTTTGATGTTATCAAGAAACTCTTAGGTGTTAGTGATTGACATGATCTCATGGTCTAAGGATTAGGATCACTTCGTAAGTTGTTATAGCAATATAAACTCAATGAATTTGATCGTAATGCTATACTTCGGATGAATGTTCATCACACCATTACACTAATGTTGTGATCCCGTTATTAACAACATCCAATGTCCATGATCAGGAAACCTTGATCATCTTGTTAATCAACGAGCTAGTTTATGAGAGAGGCATAACTAGGAACTTTCTGTTTTTTTATTAAACACACATGTATTAACGTTTCCGTATTAATACAATTATAACATGCAAAATAAACATCTATCATATACTTGGAATACACATAATAAACACTTTATTATTGCCTCTCAGGGCATATTCCCTTCAGGGACCTCATAAGTTTTTTCAGAGATGGAGTAAGCGAACAAAAGTACCAACAACACAACATATATTGTTTGTGTACATTACCTTAGGTTCACTTACTCGTCCCTAAAAAACTGACACCAACAAATGTGTGTCACCTCTGCAATCTTTTGGGAAGAATTTCAGTCAGCGTCCTTAGTGAGAAACTAAAATATAATTCTTACAAACTATGAATGCATGCAATAACAATTCAAAGATCATAGTTCATATGAATATAGAATAAATCTAGGGGCTAAGTTATTTCAGAGATGGCGTGAGCGAACCAAAATACCAACAGCATAACCTATATTGTATGTGTGTACATTGCCTCAGGTTCACTCACCCGTCCCTAAAAAACAACACCAACAAAATGTGTGTGAACCCTGCAATCTCATGGGGCAAATTTCAATCATCGGCCTAAGTGAGAATTGAAATGTAATTCTTATACACTATAATGTATGTACTAACAAAGTATGATCAAAATTTATTGTGTGTGTACTCCCTCCGTTTGGGATTATTAATTTGATCAATAAAATTCAACTTATATATTATAAAAGTTATATCATTAGAAGATATAACCTCTAAAGTTTCTAATGGTATAATTTTTATGCTATACTATTTTTATTTTGTTGTTCAAATTAGCAACCCAGTTATTCGTGCGTGACTTATAATCCCAAACAGAGGGAGTGCGTAGTAGAAGAAATAGTTCAAATATGATAGTTCATATGTGTGTAGAATAAACCTGGGTCCTCATAAGTTTTTTAGAGATGGTGTGAGCGAACCAAAGTACCAATTGCATAACTTATATTGTTGTGCATTGCCTCAGGTTCACTAACACCATCTCTAAAAAAATCTGACACCATCATATATGTCTCCCCTTTGCACTCTATTGGGACAAAATTGAATCATTGGTCCACTAAGAAATAGAAATGTAATGTTATATGCATGTTGTGTATCAAAATCAATACTCATCTAGAAATCCCTAAAACCCCTAAAATCAGATGTTACAGATCGATTAAAACAACTAGAATCCAAGCAAATGTAAATTTACTAGATGGCAGATGACTAGATCTAATCAAGTCTCCAAAACAATCGATGGTTCAAACCATATATATTCCCTACATCAAGAGCGGAGGAATCTATAGACGATTGAGCAAATCCTACTTATGAATAGCAAAATATGCAGCCGTGACTAGAGATGCTAGCTAGCAAAGTCGTATCTCGGACGCCTCATCAGAGACCTCCTCCTTGAAATCGTCGTCCCGCGATTGCGTTGAGGATTTGTTCGTGGAGGATGGGGTCATTGATGTAAAGCACCGGGTTGCCTCCGCCAGTCGCCGCATGACCCTCCCCTAGATCTGCCGCTGGCACCACGACGTTGTCGGCCACCTACTACTTGACGATGACTGTTGGCTGCATGGAGCCCGAAGCCTCGACGGCGTGGCAACGAGCGTTGTGCATGACCAGAGCCGCCTCCGCCTGCCCAGCGACGACCAAGCAATCTGCTACTACGCCTCCAACTGGATTCACATCCGTATCATCTACACGCGTACGTTTCATGGCGCAGCTAGGGAGGGCGGTGGTGGAAGCAAAGGAGCTTCAGCGCGCACGGAAGGTGCAGAATGGGGTTTTGTGACTAGACAGATTGGGAGAAAATGACGTGAGCTCGTGGAAGAATAAGGCTGAGCGGGTTTATTCGTAGTCCTTGAGTGACACGTGGGTGTGGACGTATGTGGGTGGAGATGCGGGACCATTTATAGCTAGTGCACTATCTCCACTTTCTAAAAGCATTAACAACACACGCATTGATAGTTGGGGCCAGCCAAAAATGCCAAGAAGCACCGTCAAACCCAGTGATACCATGAGAGACTTCCGTGCAAACCGTTTTGACACGTGGTCTTCACGCACAAATGACGCGGTCGATGAAAAAAAGTCGACCATGGGCCACGATGAAATCTGTGACGAATAAAGCAGGAGACGAAATGGCGAACTAGGCTTCAGGGCCCGGGATGAAAACTGGGACGAACCAAGGAACATCGTGGAAAACTGGGCTGGAGGGCCTTCGAGGGATTTGTGATGAAACGGGCAAGAACGTCAGGCATCTGCGATGTTTTTACTGCATGTTATAAAAGAAACGTCATGAACCACCCAGATTCTTGTAGTGACGATAATAGTTTTCGAGACAGGCGACATAATGGTCCGTCGCAGTAAACCTCTAGAGACGATTAATATTTCTGACCGGGTGTGGTTCAGTAATCTAGGGAGATTCTCACTATTCTCATTCGTCGTATCCGGTAAAAGTTAGAGGCGTTTTTTAAAGACCGTCTGAGGATAAAGTAATACTAGAGACACTGCTAATTTCCAACCGTTTGAGGCTAATGTTAGAGGCGGTCAAAATATTACAACCACCTAAGGTTGATGAACACAGCCAATGAATTTTAGAGGTAAACCGACTCTAGCCATCGTCTCTAAGTAACGAGTTTGTACTAGTGATCACACAACATCATGGTATCGCATCTCGAACGTGTGAATACCAATGGAGGTGCAATACTTGGAGATTTGATCGTGGATTCGTTCATGGGATAATACATTTCCTCGTGACTTGATTAGTCTTGTTGTGGGGATCGACTTATGTTTTCATTAACTTTGTCATGGACAAATTTTCGCTAACTCGATCTACGAGGGTATGATCTGTTGCTGCTCTTCTCGCATAATTGATCTGATTTATGCGCTAGATTTTCTTGCATATTGTGTTTTCCAACAGTGGTATCAGAGCCAGGTTATGCATATGCACATGTACGGATAGAGGAATCAGAGAATTCCAGTATTACTGATCTTGTTTTGTTTCCCAACTGTTGCAATTTTGATCTTGGCAATATTGTTGGATTAGCGGCGAGAGCCAACTCTGTGATTTTCAAATCGAGACCGGTTTGTGAGGTGTGCTTCGGCTACACGAAACAACTCTATCGGCAGTCGGTTTCTCCGCACTAATGGACAAAGATATTTTCCATACTAGACTTTTGCATATTTGGTTAATGTCCACACCGAAATCTCCATTGGACACATGACGCCTCCAGATTGCTGGATCTGATGGGATCCGATCATGTGTGTCATTATTAGCTCGTGCAGCTTTAGGAGGGCGTGGCGCAAAGCTCTGTTTTTGTTGATATCATGGAACATAACGGTGTTTCGATTTGCATATTGTTGACAAGTGGTGGATAATGTCTTGCCAGCTGAGGTTTAGACTAGTAATGGAAAGCTGAGTCTTCAAGATGATGAAGACTTTGCGTGGTGATTCACGACTGGCAGCAGCAGTCTCGATAATTAGGGGAGGCATAACGGGAGGAGTATGGAGTTTTACCTTTTTAGGTTGAAAACCCAAGGTCTGACCTTAATTGGCCGTACCTTATAATAAACTTATTGAAGGCATAGTTTTGAGAGTGAACTTTCTTTAGGTCTGACCTTAATTGGTCGTACCTTACAATAAACTTGTTGAAGACAATAGCTTTTGAAAAACATGTACTCTAGGTGTTGTCTTTGACAATGGTTTGCGTTGCAGAGGCAAGGAATTGATCTCTATGGCGGTCCTTTCTTTTTTCTTTTTATTTTTATTTTTGATGTGTGCATCTGTTATGCCTTTTAAACATTTGATTGGTGCAGAGACTGAGTATAATTGATGTCTCTCAAATATTTATATATTTCCTTTGTAAATATATGATTCCCCGAAATAATGTATTTACATGTGATTCACAATGAATGAAGAATTAAAGTTCGAGGTATGAAATTGTCAAAAAAAACATGTAAAATATTCTAAAAACAGATGCGTTTAGGCAAAGTACTTAGCCAACACGGAAATCTCTTGGTCGCCCTGGGTAAACGTGGTGCGCAGTGGATGGACAATGGGACAACTAGTTAATTCGTTAATTACCAACTTGCCAGACAGCCGACGATGATGTGGAGTGCACCACTGAATGATGGCTACTACCCGCAAAAAAAAATGATGGCTACGTACAGCCAGCCTACAATATATTTCTGCCAAAAGTCAAGTGAAAATAAAACGTGGATTCCGTTTACCTCGTGTTTGCCCATAGTACATTTCTGCCAATAGTTTTCATCCAGGTTGAAAAACCAAGGTCTGACATGATCGACGGATCTTATCTCTGGATCAGAAGCTTTTGTCCATTTTTTAAGGGGGAAAGATCGATCTCGTCACAAGTCTCATTTTTTACGTGCGAACATGGAAAACATCTCTCATACGACGTGGGACAAAATAGAAGAGATGACATGATTTTATTTTTCCTTACGAGTTACGATATGAGTATGCATGGTAATATGGAGTACATGCTAAAAGAGCATAGGTAAAAGATAAACAAAATTTATAAGCACGGTGAGGGCTCAGGTCTCTGGTGCGACCGGATTAGCACCGTCAGATCGATTCAGCGGAGGGGGCTCCAACTTTTTCCCTTGCACCTGGACATTCGTGCGCTAAATATCTGCGCCTCTACTGGCATCCAGGATAGAATCAGTATTTGTTTTTGGAAAAAAGTATATACTAATATTATAGGATACCAATTACATCCAGCCTCTACAACAATGTATGTTGTATCGGTCCTACGGATACACACAACTCATAAAAAATAATTACAAAAAATAAAAGTCCCGATACATAGAATTAATCCTTAAAGCAACGACACTGACACCATCAGAACAACACCAATAGTCATCCACTCCAATAACAACGCCCTAAAGAAGGAAACAATGCTCAAGCGCCGTCGTTGTCCGATCAAAGATCATAGATTTTCACCCTGGAGAAAGTCCTTGCTCACAAAACAATGTCTTCAACAAGGTCATTGCCAAACACAACCAGTTAAAGCCAGACCTTGGATTTTCACCCTGCAAGACAAGACTGGAAACTCACCCTATGTTGTCTTTCCGCACAAATAGTCGTTGCAACGAGTCTCAGATCACGCAGCCAGTTCTCTGTCGCCACAAGAACAAAAATCACCATCGCTACCCTCATATTTCCGCTTTCCTGACATTCTTCGCATATGATTTCACCATGGCTCTAAGAATGGCACTTGGTGGGAACAAACAACAGAGCTTCGCAACGCTCCCGCTAAAACCAAACGGCCAGAAAATAAGGTGTGCACGACCGAATACCTTCCGATCCAACAATCTCCAGGCATGATACGCCCATGGGAGTTTACTGGCGGAGCCTTCCAGAACCCGCCTCTCCAGACCAGATCAACGAGGGCAGACATCAAGTAGATCTTCGTCTTCGTGCGAAAGAAACCAAAGAACCACATCCTTTATTAGATCCAGCACAGCGATGTCGGCCGGTTTCCGGAGAACGGATCAAGCAGGCAATTAGGGATAGAGAGCCGGTCTAGGCCTTCTAAATTCCATCGTCGGCACCTCCTCCACCAGATCGCCACCCGTCCCACTCGGCCTCCGCCTCTAGATCCGAGCTCCCACGAAGCCACCGTCGGCCGGAGCCGTGTAGACATCGATGGCGAGGGGGCCTCGCCCAGCGCCGATGTTCTCCTCCCTACCGCCGCGCAGGGGCCGGGAGGCCAGATCCCCGCCGCCCCCATCACCGGCACCGCGCACTTAGGCCGGCTGCCCTCCGGGGGAGACGAGGAGGAAGAAGGATGGAGGGGGAGGAGGTGGCAGCGGGGTAGAGTTTGGCCCCCTCGGTCGCCAGGAGGGGGCGACGCGAGGGGCAGTATCTAGTCATGTTTTAGTTTTCGATACATTTTGAATTTAGACAAATCTGAATTCATTAATTTAGATCGAATAGATTAGTTAAATTATATCCACGAAGCGTCTATACCATTTGCTTGTGACTTTTTTGAGTTTCATATTGGTCCAAGGCTAGGACAGAGGATGAAATAAAATAGAGTAAATTGCGCAAACACGCATCTTCTATTGGGGTTCGTCATAAAAAAGGGCTGGAATGTTTTACGACATCAATGCATCTTGGACCGTCCAATCGTCTCGATCCTCTCGTTCAAACCTGATATACTACCTAAATATTTTGGTAGTATATTTCCTCTCGATGGGTATTTTGGCATAACACTGTTTAAATTATGCATCCAGTTTTTCGGTTAAAGTTAAGGTTGTAGTTTCACATATATGTAAAACTATAATTTTACTCCTTGAAATTTTGATAGACATTACCAAATTAACTAATGGCTCAAAACTGGCCTAATTAATTTGGAGCACTCGATCAAGCCATATATTACATGTAACACCCGGCCACCGGGCCGACAGCTATCACCCCTGGTGGCTCTATAGGATCTCTAAACCGGCCTCATAGATCAAAACTAGTCTTTTCTAAAAACTTTATCCTGACTCATGCGCACCCAGAAACAACTTCCCGGTCGATCGCCCATCTCAAATCGCTCTAATCAAAGCACGCTTAACCTTGAAGTTCTTTTTAGATGAGTTTTCAAAAAAGAAGTTACAACTTATTGACATTAGTATCCTATCAATGCTATTATATCATGTGCTCGAATCTCACATTACACACATAGATGTGCAGCCGGATGCATGAAAAAATCTGCCAAAAGGCTGACTATCTAGGTAGAAATGAAAACACAAGCTATTAGGTACCGTGGTAACAAATACTGCAAATCTATAAGAAATATGTTACTTTAGAAAGGACTAAGACATGCAGTGCCAACCAGGTCCACCTTTAAAAAAAATTATGCTGATCTATTAATAATTATCAACCGTGGTACAAAGAGCATAAAAAGAA
Organism: Avena longiglumis; assembly: GCA_030063025.1. NCBI lineage: Eukaryota > Viridiplantae > Streptophyta > Magnoliopsida > Poales > Poaceae > Avena > Avena longiglumis. Next base: position 110,015,837 of record CP125978.1, read on the forward strand.
CAAGAAAAATAAAAATAGGTATTTAAACCACCTAGCGACAACTCATACACTAGCGCGTTTGCCGTCCACGCTCTTTCATCACCAGAGTCGAAAAAGATTATCATAATAGAGCTTACTGTACCAGAAAGATAGAAAACTGGCATGCTAATCCTCGAAAGAACCAATACATCAGAGCAAAAACCATTGCCCGGTCTCCCCGCGCCGTTATCGGCTTTCTTCTTTTTTTATTTTCTTCTTGCTTTTCGTGTTGGGCGTGGGGTCTCCCCGCGCCGTGTATCCTGTGGTGTTTGTTTTTTTGGGCGATGTGCTGTCTGGCCCAGCAGCGGTCTCACCTGTGTGCTTTATTTATAAAGCGGGGCGAAAGCCTATTTCGAGAACCATTGCCCGGTCCACTTTACACAAGTACACGGGTTGTCTGGCGTCGTCATCGTCGGATCTCCATCTCGCGTGTCTAAATCCTCTTTTATTGCCTAAATTATGTAGGTCTGTAGTATTTGTTACAACGAAAACCGATATTTCTCTTACCAAATCCAAATAGTCGTTTTCTCTCTCTTAGGGCATGTACAATGCTAGAGAAGGCATGCCTTCTCTTAGCTCTCCACATCAGTTAGAGAAGACACAATATATAACTTGTACAATGCATTATCTTTCATTGCTATCTCTAGCAATTAATAAAATTAACTATTTTTAGTAAAAAATTGGTTGACTAAGAAAAGGCATATGGTACAATGGAGAAAAATAGTCTTCTCTTATTGCTAAGAGATCATCCCTTAGCTAAGGGAAGACAACCCCCTCTCTCTTATTCCTCTCTCCTCCAACTAAGCAAAAATCCAACGTGGCGAGCATAAGGGAAGGCTGACGTCACCGCATTGTACGTGCCCTTATGACGACCTGTGTTCGTGCCATCTACACAAAAGAATACATGGCGCCGGCAAATCAACTCGGTTGTCCTTGGGATTGGCTTTCCAAAGGCCGCAAAGCACTTATGAAAGAAAATAATTCTCGTGTCACCACGACGTCCACGTACTTATGAAACGATAAACTAAAGGGCTAATCAAGTTTAATGTTCACTGTGCTAATAATCGGTTCACATGTCGGACGACGCCACCCGATTCACCAACTGATTGAGACCCGCTGAGCGTTCCCTCACCGTTTCACACAGCTCTTATGTCCAGGGCTATGACTGATCGGTAAGGATGGCAATGGACAGGATATGTACATTCCAGGGCTATGACTGATCGGTAAGGATGGCAATGGGCAGGATATATACATAGCAGAGTAATATCATAACCATATGCGTGTAGTTAATGGGTACAAAAGTTTATCCATATTTATACTTGTGGGTATAAAATTATACACATACTCATAGGCGCCAGATACCCATACCTATTAGGTACCCGATGGGTAGATCCAACAGTACACAAGTTATTTACAATTTTACATTTATCAATAACATATTTAAAAATAAGACAGTTATCTCTACTTAATAATAGTTCGGTGGTGAGTACATAAAAGTATCAAGTTTAGAATTTGTAATTGCATACTTGTCCCTAGTCTTCTCGGCCGCATAGATTGAAACTCTACGGGTAAGTTTGACATATCTATTTAAACGGGCCGGGTATGGTTATACACATGGGTACTCTATACCAACTTAATGGGTAGGATATGGATAATACTCGTAGATATAAAAATGTGTCCATACCTTATCCATACGGGTACGGTATCCACGTGTACGCATATCCATGGGTAAAATTGTCATCATTACTGATCAGTGATCTAAGCGACTAGCCAACTAGGTTCATAGACCAAGTATGTCATTTCGTCATTGAACGACCCTTGCAAGTGTTTGTGGTGGAACGATGCATGCCCTCTCGGGCCATCGGTTGCATGTTATATAGTGTAGGGAAAAGCCCCTACGTGCAGTACAAGGTTTGTACGAGTACTGTCGGAGTACTACTCCGTACACGCACATGTATAGATATTACATACGCTAACATCCCACCTTAATCTATAAATTCAGAGAGACCTTTGATGGGAAGAGCTTTTGTAAAACCGTCAGCGATCTGATCTTTCGTAGAGATGAGCTTGATGACAAGACGATTTTCAGCAACACGTTCACGAACAAAATGATAATCTATCTCAATATGTTTGGTATGTACATGGAAAACTGGGTTAGCCGACAGATAAGTTGCACATAAATTGTCACACCATAAACAAGGTTTCTGGCGAAGAAAAACTCCAAGTTCACGGAGAACTGCTTCAATCCATATCAATTTTGTAGTTGCATTGACAAGAGCTTTGTACTCAGCTTATGTGCTAGAACGTGAAATTGTATCATGTTTTCTGTCACTCCATGAAACTACATTCGGACCAATAAAGATGGCAAAACCTCCGTAGAGCGGCGATCCTCAAGACATTCCAATCAGCATCGCTGAAAGCACTAAGTAGTATAGATGAAGACTTGCAAAAGGTAATACCAAGCTGTGATGTATCCTTAACATACCTAAGAATGTGTTTTGTTGCATTCCAGTGAGCAGTAGTAGGGGTATGAAGGTATTGGCAGATTTTATTAACCGAGAAGGACAAGTCTAGACGTGTTAAGGCGAGGTACTGAAGAACACCAACAACGCTTGTATACTAAGAGCTGTCATTAGGGCCAAGAAGAGTACCTTCATGAAGAGAAAGATGCTCAAACGTGGACAGTGGTGTCGGCGCACCTTTGCAATCAAGCATACCAACTTTCCCAAGAAGATCATGTGCATATTTTTCCTGAGTAAGAAGTAAACCATTAGAAGTTCTTTTGACCTCAATACCAAGAAAGAAGTTCTTCGGGTCGCTCGATCACTAGTACGGTGCTCACCACCTGGTGTGTAGCTGCTATGTACAGCAGTAGAGGCTCGCGCTCCTTTGGCGTAACCAGGACTGGTGAGCTAGAGAGCAACCGCTTTAGATTTTCGAATGCATCATCCGCCTCAGGCGTCCACTCGAATTTGTCTGCCTTGCGCAGCAGCTGATAGAATGGCAGGGCTTTCTCGCCCATGCGGCTGACGAATCTGCTCAATGTCGCGATTCGTCCTGCAAGCTGCTGGACACCCTTGAGGTTCTTCGGCTTCTCCATGGCTATTATGGCCCGGATTCTCTTAGGGTTCGCCTCGATCCCTCGCTAGGAGATAAAGTAACCAAGCAGCTGACCAGATGTGACGCCGAAGGCGCACTTTTCAGGGTTAAGCTTGATCCTGTAGCGGTCGAGATTATCGAACGTCTCGCGGAGATCGTCGATGAGCGTTCTTGTGGCATCCCGCAAAACCACTACTAGAAAATCGCGTTGAATTTGTGCATTGCATCGTCATCATCATGCATTGTTTGCATAAAACTATTTCGCAAAGCCGTTTTGTTTTCAAAAACGCCCCACCTTTGTTCTAATGCAAACCCGGATCTCGGATTATTTTGTTTTGTTGCTATCGGGTTGCAAACGGCCCAATTAAATTAAATAAAATATTAAGTTATTTTAGCGAAGCTTAACGGGGCGATTGAGCCGATTAACGACCAGAAATTAATCGGTCCAAACAGACTGCCTCTAAATCCTAAACTCACCCAACCTAATCTACCCAACCCACCTCCACATCACTCCTCCAATAGACATGTGCCACCTCACCTCTGCTCTTTCCCCAACCAAGTAACGACACCTAGCCACCCCTCTCTCTCAAACCCACCCTCTCTCCTGGACCCACCACACAGCCTCCTCCACTCACATGACGCACACACTAGAATCACCCCACCCGGCCGGTCCCAACCTGCCCCCGCCCTGCTCACGCCTGGGCTCCCCACCAGCTGCGTCAGCACGCCACCTCCACGCCGCCTTCGCCATCACCGCCTCGAGCCCAGCGCCCGGCGTCGCCACGCGCCGCCTCGTCCACTGCGCCCGCCACCGCCCGCCCGCCCTGCGCCACCGCCCATGTCCGGCAGCTCCGCCCGCCCGCCGCGTCTTCCCACCCGCAGCTCGCGCCCGCCCGCTCACAACCTGCGCTTCGCCTGGGCCGCTTCCTTCCCTCTCCGCTGCTCTCGCCTCGCTTCTCGCCGCGTCGCCCCGGCTGCGCTGTCGCGACCTCGCCTCGCCGCGCCCCAAGCCCGCCCCAGGCCACCGCCTCTCCTTCAACCGCCCGAGGCTCGCCAGTCCCGCGGTCCCCACTGCACGCCATCGCTGCCCATCTACGCCCGCGAGCCGTCCGTTCGTCACCGCCCTGCGCCTCTCTGCCGTCGAGCGCCTGCCGCCGCCACCACAGCGTCGCCCGGCTGCCGCGTCCAGGCTCCGTCGGCCTCCTTCCTCCATGCCAGCCGTCCTCAACATCCGTGGCCTAGGGACAGGATCGCCGCATGCCATGGCATCTCCTTGGTGTGAAGTGGATGTCGCCCGCTCCTGTCCTCGCGTGGTTTCCCGACCAGGTCGACTTTGGGGTTAACCAAATCTTCAGGGTCTCCCGTGCTTGAGAACTGCTACACGAGGAGCTTCGACATGGCCTTCAGATGGTAACAAGACAAACCAAGGTCGACTCCGTTAGGTGCCCTGTCCCTGTAAGATAATCTAAAGAGAACTACATCGAGAATCCACGCACGGAGGACGACATCAAACCGAAGCGCCAAGACCCTCGGGACCGCCAAGTTCGCCGAGACCCTAGACGCAAGATCTCCTTCATGGGACGACAAGTACTCCGACATGGGCCCGATTGGAGCGAACCCGAAGACGGTAGGTGCGACAAGTTCTATTTCACGGACATCGAGTGCCAAGATCGCCACAGAGAACCGAAGTTGTCGAAACCCTGAGGACCCGCTCCCGGAGACGAAGACCGAATCCGACAAGATCGTCGCGACGACAAGAACGGCACCGACCGAAACAAACCCGATGCGCCCCGGCACGGAACCAAGTCCGGCTTCCCGGAACGCCAAGATCTTCGTAACGACAAGACCGACAACATGGCCCGAAGACCCGGATGCGCCAAGACCTACCCCTGAGCCCGAGAACGGCCCCGTCGAACCCTAAACCCTGGACCCCGAGAACGGACCCTGGACCCTGTCGAACCCCGAACCCCGGAAACCCCAAGATCGCCGAGACCCCTAATGTGTGAACCCCTTATCCGAGAACCCTATTTTACAAATGTCACCTATATAACTGTTGCATATAAATTGTTCATGCATGCATCCATATTATGTGGTTTGGGGGCCTTATGCGATCCACCTAATAATTAAATATGGGGCCCATATGGGCAAATCTAGTCTCATATTGGCCTCATTTAAACATGTGTAGCGAATCGATCCATCTGTCTTGCTAAACAACATTTAATTTGGGGTACCTAAATAACTTGAACCATCTAATTAATTGTCGGGACCCCCGCTTAATATGACCTAATTGCATTGCACCTTGGCCATGTCATGCATCATACATGCATCATGCCGATCTTCTGCCGTTGTATTAAATATTGCATCCGGTGTTCTTTCTAGTGTTTTGCTTCTTCGCGGATAAGGCCATTGAGTTGATGTGAGCTCCGCCCCGATCTTCGGATGAACCTTTCGGCAATGTTTTCAGGCGAGCATCTCCCCCTTTCTACCTATCTTACTTTTATAGTCTTTCTTCCCTCCTGTTGATCTATTGCTATCTGTGTTGCGATGCTTTAGTTTCCGTACCTGTGATATACCGTGCAGCCCTATATTGCCTTGGACACATCCTATTACCTGTTGTTTGGTAGATAGTTGGACTTGCGTGTCGTAGTCGCTGCTCAAGTGCTGTTTCCTGTCGTCAAATGCCACAGTTGTTGATGTATTGCCGCATGTTGATGTTGGAGATGATTCTAGTTTACTTATCGTCACTTTAATTTCTGTTTAACAACTAAAATTGAAATAAGCAGAGGCATCGGTGGGTGATAGAAAATATTTGGGTTCCGAACGCCCACTTGTGTCCCGTAAGACCCCGAGTACTTGATACATGTTCCTTGATTTATCGCGCTATCCACATCCGGGAGGTATATGGGACCCCCCTGAGCCAGAGCTTGATTCAGTCTTATTTCTTGGGGCCACAAACTAGTTTGAGGTTTTATTTACGATCCTGTACTTATGCCATGCTACTTTACGTATTTAAATTGTGCGAGGAGCACTGTATCTTAGGTAAGCGGAATGTTTACAGGTATCGACACCGAGTTTTCGGGTTCCCGATCGCTTCTGACCATTGGCGCAAACCTTGAGTCCGTCGAGCTTGCTTACCGCTATTGGGTAGACTCAAGGATGGCCCCTGAAATATTGCTGAATCCTGTGATTGTTCGATCGTGAAAGCCTCGTTGGGTTTTGATTTGGTTTTTCCGAGGTTGATCGGCGTGTGTTGCTATTGGTGCAGGCCGGGTAAAACTTTCGAAAGCTGTCATCGCGGATATGGACGACTTGGAGCTGATCTCGATCATAGACAAGCATAACTAAAGTTTATTGTTATAAATTTGACTTTATAATGACTAGTAATCAGCTTCACTATAATGGAATGGCTAATTAATACTGCCCACAACTACTTGTTTGGAGTGTCGCTTGCGACCATTGTACCTGACTAGTAAGTATCGCAACTACAACGGAATGGCTGATTAAAAGAACCAACAACTGCTGGGTTTTTGGGTTTATCTCATACTATCTGTATCTGAATAGTAAGTGTTGCCACTATCACGGAATGGATAACTAAAAGTGCCCACTGCCTACTTTATCAGGATGATTACCTATACCTGACTAGTAATTGCTGCGACGATAACCGAATAAATAAAACTGCCAACCGTGTGAGTTCCTCGGTTGACTTCCTCGTTTGGTCTCGAGGGGGAAACACCAGGATGGGTTTGTTTGGTGTTAGCTTCAGGTTGGATCCGGATAGGTCACTCTTATCCCTCTCTGATAACCGCCAGTTGTATCGAGTCTCTATAGGTTTTTTAGTGCATGTTGCCGCCGCTCGATCCACCATACCTATGTGGCGAGGACCGCCAATTCTAGCCTCGGTGTCTTGGCCTCGATCGACGCCTCCTTCTTTTTCCTTTGCCCTTTGTCGGCACCCCTTTTGTTTAAGCAGGTTTTGAGATCGGCGTCGTTAGCGGGGTTACCCTTCCGGCTTGGCACGGGCAGGTTATGGACGCCATTGGTTATTCTTGGGCTCTTAGCCCCATTTGCTTCTTGTCCGTAGGGGACGCACTATCGTTTTCAAGGTGATTTGGATCTTTGTATATTATATTCGTATTCTTGACTCTTTGAGTCATATATATATCTGCTTACGTGGGTCCCATCGAGGACTGTTGTGTAATGTTATTACGCTTTTCCACCCGCGAAAGTGCTGGTGGAACCTTTGAATCGTTTCTATGCGGGTTTGGCGAATTTTCTCAAACTTGCATAGGTCCGATTCTAAGGGTGTTCTGAGTGGTATCGAGCTCGGCGGTTGCGATACCCACAAGTCCAGCCTGTAGGATAACCTAGCTAACGGCCGAAGTAGAGTGTCAAAACTATTTTGCAAAATCGGTTGGATAGTTCTGGTTAGGTCTGGTTTTACTCCTTACCCCTCTGCTGTTCTCCTCTTACCTCTACGTGTTTTGGATCCGCTCTCTTCTCTCTCTTCGAGTCCAGGATTTCTCGTGGTTGGGTTTCCGTCGTACCTTCAGGGTTTCGCTTCCTTCTATGATAACGGTGTTGCTACATCTGGTCTTCACGCTATCCGAGGAATCCTTCTTCTGGGGGACTTCTCTTTGTTCCTTCTCGTGCCTTCCGGTGTTTTCCGGCGCGACGACATCATCTACGCCAGATCCGATGCAGAATCGGCATCACTCCTTTGATCCGAACCTCGCTTGCCGAGATCTTCAGTCTGATTCCGAGAATGGTTGCACGCTTTTCCACTGATTGTGCGGGGTAATAGTTTGGGTGCGTGATGGATTGGCCCCCATGCCGACTACCCCTTCTATTCGCTTCTGTACATTGAAGTGGATGAGAATGCATCGGTTCCCTCTTTCCATCGAAGTTAGGGGTGGCTTTATTTGTGGATACCTCTACCTTCGACCTTTTTGTTTCCGGAGTGTTCCCTCGACGATCACGGACAACGACCTCTTGTTAGTGGTGTCGCGAGGACCTACACGAAGCGCAACGGATCAGATCGCCGACCTTCCTTCCGGTACCATGAGGCGGATCTCGAGGGCGAGATCCCTTGTTAGTGGTGTCGAATTGTGGCATCCCGCAAAACCACTACTAGAAAATCGCGTTGAATTTGTGCATTGCATCGTCATCATCATGCATTGTTTGCATAAAACTATTTCGCAAAGCCGTTTTGTTTTCAAAAACGCCCCACCTTTGTTCTAATGCAAACCCCGGATCTCCGGATTATTTTGTTTTGTTGCTATCGGGTTTCAAACGGCCCAATTAAATTAAATAAAATATTAAGTTATTTTAGCGGGGCAGTCGAACGGGCCGATTGACCCGAACGACCGCCCCAGAAATTAATCGGTCCAAACAGACCTGCCCTCTAAATCCTAAACTCACCCAACCTAATCTACCCAACCCAGCCTCCACCTCACCCCCTCCAATAGACATGTGCCACCTCACCTCTGCTCTTTCCCCAACCAACGAACACGACACCTAGCCACCCCTCTCTCTCTCAAACCCACCCTCTCTCCTGGACCCACCACACAGCCCTCCCTCCACTCCATGACCACGCACTAGAATCACCCCACCCGCCGTCCACCCGTCCCGGCTCACCACTAACCGCCCCCCTGCTGACCCACCTGGGCTCCCCACGCGTCCCAGCTCCGCTCACCTGCCCCACGCCACCTCGCCGCCGCAGCTTCTCCTCCTCGCGCCCGCCACCGGCCGCCGCCCTGCGCCCACCTCGCCCGCCCGCCCACCTCCCTCCGCCCCATCCGCCGCCCGCCTGCCAAGGCCGCTTCTCCCTCCGCGCTTCGCCCGCGCCCGCGTCTTCCCGACCCAGCGCCGCCCGCCTCACAACCTCGGCCTGGCCCGCTTCCTTGCCCCTCTCTGGTCCTCTCCGCCCGTGCTCTCGCCCGCGTCGCCCTGCCTCGCCTGCGGCTCGCCCGCCTCGGGCCTCCGCCTGCGCCCCAAGCCCGGCCCCAGGCCACCGCCTCTCCTTCAACCGCCTCCCGAGCCTTGGTCCCCGCGGTCCCCACCGCCATCGCCATCGCCCATCTACCATGAGCCGTCCGTTCGTCACCGCCCCTGCGCGTTCGCCTCTCTGCCGTCTGAGCCCGCGCCCTGGCCGCTCCACCACGGCGTCGCCCGGCTGCCGCGTCCAGGCTCCGTCGGCCTCCTTCCTCCATGCCAGCCGTCCTCAACATCCGTAGGGACCTAGGATCGCCGCGCCATGGCATCTCCTTGGTGTGAAGTGGATGTCCGCTCTGTCCTCGCGTGGTTTCCGACTAGGTCGACTTTGGGTTAACCAAATCTTGAGGTCTCCGTGCTTGAGAACTGCTACGAGGAGCCGACAAGGCCTTGAGATGGTAACAAGACAAACCAAGGTCGACTCAAGCGGTGCCCTGTCCTGTAAGATAATCTAAAGAGAACTACATCGAGAATCCACGGTACGGAGGGCGACATCAAACCGGCGCCAAGACCCTCGGGACCGCCAAGTTCGCCGAGACCCTAGACGCAAGATCTCCTTCATGGGACGACAAGTACTGACATGGGCCCGATTGAGGCGAACCGAAGGCGGTAGGTGCGACAAGTTCTATTTCACGGACATCGAGCCAAGATCGCCAGAGAACCGAAGTTGTCGAACCACGAGGACCCGCTCCGAGCGAAGACCGAATCCGACAAGATCGTCGCGGCGACAAGAACGGCACCGACGAAACAAACCGATCGCCCGACGCGAACCAAGTCCGGCTTCGAACGCCAAGATCTTCGTAACGACAAGACCGACAACATGGCGAAGACCCGGATGCGCCAAGACCTACCCCGAGCCGAGAACGACCCGTCGAACCCTAAACCACGGACCCCGAGACCACGGACCTGTCGAACCCGAACCGAAACCCCAAGATCGTGAGAGACCCTAATGTGTGAACCCTTATCCGAGAACCCTATTTTACAAATGTCACCTATATAACTGCATATAAATTGTTCATGCATGCATCCATATTATGTGGTTTGGGGGCCTTATGCGATCCACCTAATAATTAAATATGGGGCCCATATGCGGCAAATCTAGTCTCATATTGGCCTCATTTAAACATGTGTGAACCGGATCCATCTGTCTTTGCTAAACAACATTTAATTTGCGGGGTACCTAAATAACTTGAACCATCTAATTAATTGTCGGGACCCGGTCCGCTTAATATGATCTAATTGCATTGCACCTTGGCCATGTCATGCATCATACATGCATCATGCCGATCTTCCGCCGTATTAAATATTGCATCCGTGTTCTTTCTAGTGTTTTGCTTCTTGGCGGATAAGGCCGTTGAGTTGATGTGAGCTCCGCCCGATCTTGGATGAACCTTTCGGCAATGTTTTCAGCGAGCATCTCCCCTTTCTACCTATCTTACTTTTATAGTCTTTCTTCCCTCTGTTGATCTATTGCTATACGTATTGCGATGCTTTAGTTTCCGTACTGTGATATTCCCTGCAGCCCTATATTGCCTTGGACACATCCTATTACATTGTTTGGTAGATAGTTGGACTTGCGTCGTAGTCGCTTGCTCAAGTCTTCATTGCGTGTCGTCAAGTGCCACGATTGTTGATGTATTGCCGCATGTTGATGTTGGACATGCTTCTAGTTCTACTTATCGTCACTTTAATTTCTGTTTAACAACTAAAATTGAAATAAGCAGAGGCATCGGTGGGTGATAGAAAATATTTGGGTTCCGAACGCCCACTTGTGTCCCGTAAGACCCCGAGTACTTGATACTGTTCCTTGATTTGTCGCTATCCACATCCGGAGGTATATGGGACCCCCGAGCGAGCTTGATTGGTCTTATTTCTTGGGGCCACAAACTAGTTTGAGGTTTTATTTACGATCCTGACTTATGCCATGCTACTTTACGTATTTAAATTGTGCGAGGAGCACCTTTGCATTTGTTTAGGTAAGCGGAATGTTTACGCTGTATCGACACCCGAGTTTTCGGGTTCCCGATCGCTTACCATTGAGGCAAACCTTGAGTCCGTCTCGAGCTTGCTTACCGTTGGGTAGACTCCAAGGGTGGCCCCTGAAATATTTGAATCCTGTGATTGTTCAGTCGTGAAAGCCTCGTTGGGTTTTGATTTGGTTTTTCCGAGGTTGATCGGCGTGTGTTGCTATTGGTGCACCGGCCGGGTAAAACTTTACCGAAAGCCGTGTCCGGATATGGGCGACTTGGAGCCTGATATCTCGATCATAGACAAGCATAACTAAAGTTTATTGTTATAAATTTGACTTTATAATGACTAGTAATCAGCTTCACTATAATGGAATGGCTAATTAATACTGCCCACAACTACTTGTTTGGAGTGTCGCTTGCGACCATTGTACCTGACTAGTAAGTATCACAACTACAACGGAATGGCTGATTAAAAGAACCAACAACTGCTGGGTTTTTGGGTTTATCTCATACTATCTGTATCTGACTAGTAAGTGTTGCCACTATCACGGAATGGATAACTACAAGTGCCCACTGCCTACTTTATCAGGATGATTACCTATACGACTAGTAATTGCTGCAACGATAACCGAAATAAAAGCGCCAACCGTGTGAGTTCCTCGGTTGACTTCCTCGTTTGGTCTCGAGAAACACGGGATGGGTTTGTTTGGTGTTAGCTTCGAGTTGGATCCGGATAGGTCACTCTTATCCCTCTCTCGATAACCGCCATTGTATCGAGTCTCTATAGGTTGTTTAGTGCATCTTTGCCGCCGCCGATCCACCATACCTATGTAGGCGAGGACCGAATTCTATCCTCGCCGTGTCTTGGCCTCGATCGACGCTCCTTCTTTTTCCTTTGCCCTTTGTCGGCACCCCTTTTGTTTAAGCAGGTTTTGAGATCGGCGTCGTTAGGTGGTTACCCTTCCGCTTGGCACGGGCAGGAGTTATGGGCGCCATTGGTTATTCTTCGGGCTCTTAGCCCCATTTGCTTCTTGTCCGTAGCTGACGCCTATCGTTTTTAAGGTGATTTGGATCTTTGTATATTATATATGTATTCTTGACTCTTTGAGTCATGTTATATATATCTCTACATGGGTCCCATCGAGGACTGTTGTGTAATGTTATTACTTCGTTTTCCACCCGCACGAAAGTGCCTGGTGGGCACCTTTGAATCGTTTCTATGCGGGTTTGGCGAATTTTGCTCAAACTTGCATAGGTCTGATTCTGAGGGTGTTACAGTTCTCGCCTCCCTGGTTTTGATGACTATGTCGTCGACATAGACTTGGATATTGCGACCGATCTGGTCCTTCAGGCATGCATGCATGCACCGTTGGTACGTGGTACCTGTGTTCTTTAGCCCGAAGGGCATTGTGTTATAGCAGAACACTCCGAACGGCGTGATGAACGCCGTTTTTTCCTGATCTTCGACCTTTAGTCGAATCTGGTTGTAGCCTGAGTAGGCGTCGAGGAAGGAGAGCTTCTCGTATCCTGTCATCGATGATCTGGTCGATCCGAGGGAGAGGGAAATGATCCTTCGGGCAGTGCTTGTTTAGCGATGTGAAGTCCACGCACATCCGCAGGATGTCCATGTCCTTTTTGGGGACCATTACGGTGTTGGCGAGCCACTCTCTCTCCTTGATTTTCCTGATGAAGTTTGCGTCGAGTAGTCTTTTGACTTCGACTCCGATTGCTTCGGTCCGTGGTTCAGACAGTCCTCGGATGGACTGCTTGACGGGCTAGGCATCTGGAAAGACGTTGAGTGCGTGCTCGGCGAATTCCCTGGGAACTCCTGGCATGTACGTAGGACACCAGGCGAAGATTTCCCAGCGCTCACGGAGGAATTCGACGAGCGCGCTTTCCTATGCGGAGCTGAGATCGTTGGCGATCAGCGCCGTCTTGGAGGCATCCGTCGGGTGGACCTGCACCTTCTTTGTGTTGACGGTGGAGTCGAAGGACATATCTGGTGCGTTCTGTCGTGTGACTGGGGGTGCCCCATTGTCCGTCACCTCGCAGAGCCTTACGAGCTCCTCTTGCATGACAAATGACTGGGAGATTCTGTTGAAGTCCCTGTCGCAGTAGTCCGATCAGGTGAAGCTCCCGTGGACCGTGATGACGCCCCTGGGTCCTGGCATCTTAAGTAGCAGGTACGCGTAGTGCGGTACTACCAGGAACCTTGCAAATGATACACGCCCGAGGATGGCGTGGTATTGTGATGGCTAGTCCACCACTTCGAACTCGAGTTGCTCGCATTGGAAGTTATCCGGCTTGCCGAAGATGACGTCGAGCCATATCTTTCCCAGGGGGAATATTCCCTTTCCTGGGACGATGCCATGGAATTGTGTCTGACTATTCCAGGATGCATAGTGGGATCCGCATTGCTGCTAGGGTGCTGGCGAACATCAGGTTGATGCTGCTGCCTCCGTCCATGAAGACGCGGCTCATCTCGAACCCTCTGATCTGCTCCTCAACCACCAGGGCAGCATGACCTGGGCGAGGGACCTGGCAAGGGTGATCCGAACGGCTGAACGTGATGCAGGACTCCGATCCGCTGAGGTACTCAGGGATGGAGGGTGGAGCGGTCACAGCCAGGTTGATCTGACGGGTGATTTTCTTCTGCACCCTATTCGTTGGGCGCCCTTTTTGGATCATCAGCGCTCCTTTCTGCGGGGGATACCCGTGCCCACCGTTATTCTGTGCGGGTGCGATTGGGTGGTTCGGGCCTCCTGTAGGTGGTGGTGGAGGAGATCCATGTGCGATCTCGTCTGGTGCGGATGCGTTCCCGAATCCAGGGTTCGGGGCTTGCTGCCTCATCTGAGCCATGATTTCGCTGAGTTTCTAGAACTCGCGGCAGTCCTTGAGAATGTGGCTTGCCTTCTTCTTACCATCCTGCTTGTCGATGTAGAAGTGGATGGTGCATGGACCCGACAGTTTTTCGTATGCTGAGGGTCCATCGTCGACCGCTGGCCACGACTATCTTGGCGTCCTCCGTCGGAAATTGCTTCCCATTGCGGTATTCGCTATTGTTGCGTTCGGCGTCGGCGTAACCACGACCATGTCGGGTCCATCGCGATCGTCGTAGACGCGCGATCTTCTCTTGCTACGGCGTTCACGTCGCCGGCCGTAATCGTCTTCCTCCTACGAGTGCGCTCGGTGGATAGAGTCCTCGCCATCAGCCCACCTGTTGGCGATGTCCATTAGGTGGTCGAGTGTCTTGGGCTTGACGCGCCCAAGTTCTTCTTTGAAGTCCTGGCGTTTGATGCCGTCCTTGAAGGCGTCGATAGCTCTCTCCTCGGAGATATGCGCCGCGGAGTTCTTGGTGTTGGACCAGCGCAGTATGTACGAGCGAATGGATTCGCCCGTTCATTGGGTGCAGGCCCGCAGCTCCTCGATCGAGGCAGGCCTCTTGCTGGTGCCCTTGAAGTTTCTGATGAAACAGTACGCCAGCTCCTCCCAGCTTCAGATGGATCCTGAGGATAGGTTGCTGAGCCAGATCCGGGTTGCGCCTGTCAGCTGCAGCTGGAGGCACTGCATGGCGGTTTGCTTGTTTCTGCCGTGTATCTTGAAGGACGACAGGTGGTCACAGAGCCACGCCTTGGGGTCATGTGTGTCATCGAACTTCGGAGTGTCCGAAGGAAGCTTGAAGTTTCTGAAAGGTTTCGTAGCATAGTAAATCAAAAAAATTCTACGGATGCGAACGGGAAAGCCAAGATCTAATCTAGGAGATGCAATCAACGAGAGGGATAGATGAGATCTTCATACCCTTGAAGAAATCGCACAGCGGAACGTTCAACAGAACGTGGTTGATGTAGTCGTACTAGCCTTCTCCTCCTCGCGATCCGATCCGATCCAACGCCGCAAGTGGCGACGCCTCCGAGAGATGCACACGTACGGCACCACGACGTCTCCTCCTTCCTCGGTCCAGAAAGTGGGGTGGAGAGATAGATTGGATCTATAGCACAACAGCGTGGTGCAATGGTGGAGAGTTTCTGCGGCAGGGCTTCGCCTACACGCAGTCGGGGGAGAGAGAGAGAGGAGGGCAGCAGTATGGCGGATAGGGTTTTTTGGGGTGGAGAGAGGGTGCGCCCCCTGCCCACCTTATATAGGGGACTGGCCGGCCCCCTTGCCCCTCCTCCAAGCCCTAGGGCCGGCGGCCACAAGGGTGGAGTGGGGGGCAAGTCTCCCCCCCCCCTTCTAGAAGGTCCCCTAGGGTTTCCCTAGGGTTTTGGCCGGCTGGGCCTATGGGGCCTTGTGCCCCTGGACCAATGCGGCCAGGGCACTCCCTCGTAGGCCCACGCCCCCCTATGACAAGTGGGGCCACGTTGGTCCCACTCCGAAAGCTTCTAGAACCTTTCGGTACAATACCGCACATTCCGAAACAATTCCGAAATCCAAAAACTGCTTTCCTTTATATGAATCTTATTCTCCGGACCATTCCGAAACCTCTCGTGATGTCCTGGATCTCATCCGAGACTCCGAAAAAAACGCATAAACCAATTATCCATTTTATCCTAGCGTCGAAGCACGTTAAGTGTGTGACCCTACGGGTTCGAGAATATGCAGACATGATCTTCTATCAATAATCAACAGCGGGGTCTGGAAACCCATATTGACTCCCACATATTCATCGATGATCATATCGGATGAACCATGATGCCATGATTCAATTAATCCCATATTTATATTCCCTTCGTCACGCGATATTTTACTTGCCCGAGATTCGATCGTTGGTATCGGCATACCTAGTTCAATCTCGTTCACAGCAAGTACTTTACTCGTTCCGTAATCCGATATCACTTTGTGATTAACTCCTTAACCATGTGTTTGCAAGCGGTGTTGATATCGATTACCGAGTGGGCCCGAAGTATATATCTCCGACTTGGGAGGGACAAATCCCATCTCGATACATACAACCCAACAAGTACTTTTCGATCACCTGAGAGACACCTTTATGATCACCCTCTCATAGGATGATGTTTGATGACCTCAAAGCTTTCTTAGATACAGGAGTTGCATTATCTCATGGTCTAAGGAATACAATATTTGACATAAGAAAAAGCTTCGCAAAGATGAACACGATGACACGATCTAATTGCTCTGCTTGATTTGGGTCTGTCCATCACATCATTCTCCCAATGACATGATATCATTATTAATCGAGAGCTCATGTCTATAGTTAGGAAACCTTAACCATCATTAATCAATGAGCTAGTACATAGAGGCTTACTAGGAACACGGTGTTGTTCATAAACCACACCAGTATCAAAGTTTCTGCTTAATACAATTCTAGCATGGAATATAAACTTTATCATGAACAAGAATTATAACAATAACATCTTTATTATTGCCTCTAGGGCATAATTCCAACAGTCTCCCACTTGCACTAGAGTCAATAATCTAGTTTACATCTGGCAACAATATAACACCCATGGCATTGAGGTGCTGATCATGTTTTGCTCGTGGAATAGGTTTAGTCAACGGATCTGCGACATTCAGATCCGTATGTACTTTGCTAATCTTCAGATCTACATCTGTTATATAATCTCGAATTATATGAAATCAGCGGTTGATGTGCTTGGTCTTTGGATGATATCTTGGTTCCTTAGCCAATGCTATGGCGCCAGTGTTGTCGCACAATATCTCCAGTGGGTTCAAGGCACTTGGAAACACACCAAGCTCAGCGATGAAGTTCCTGATCCAAACTCCTTCACTTGACGCTTCTGCAGTAGCCATGTATTCCGATTCTACTGTAGACCCCGCGATCACGCTTTGCTTGCAGCTTCTCCATCTCATAGCTCCTCCATTCAAAATATAAACGTATCCTGTCTGAGATTTAGAATCATCCGGGTCGGTGTCAAAACTAGCGTCGACGTAACCTTTTACTACGAGCTGCTCATCACCTCCATAGACCAAGAAAATTTCTTTAGTCCTATTTAAATACTTTAGGATGTTCTTTACGGCTGTCCAGTGTTCCACTCCTGGATCACTTTGGTATCTGCTCGTCAAACTTAGAGCATTGGACACATCCGGTCTAGTACACATCATGGCATACATGATAGAACCTATGGCCAAGGAATATGGCACTTTGCTCATGGTTTCTCTATCGTTTACCGTAGCCGGACACTGAGCCTTGCTCAATATCTTACCTGACAACATGGGCACTGAAACTTTCTTTGCCTTATCCATTCTAAACCTTTTCAGAACTTTTTCTAGGTATGTACTTTGGCTTAAAGCTATTAGGCGTCTTTGTCTATCTCTATAGATTTTGATGCCTAATATATAAGCAGCTTCTCCTAGGTCTTTCATTGAAAAACATTTATTCAAATAACTCTTCACATCATTAAGCATACCAATGTCATTTCCAATAATCAATATGTCATCCACATATAGTACTAGAAATGTCACTGAGCTCCCACTCACTTTCTTGTAGATACAAGCTTCGTAGCAATTTGGAACAAATCCAAAGCTCTTGATCACTTGATCAAAACGAAGGTTCCAACTACGAGATGCTTGCTTCAGTCCATAAATGGAACGCTGAAGTTTGCACACCTTATCAGCATCCTTAGGATCAACAAAACCTTCGGGCTGCATCATATACAACTCTTCATCAATGTTGCCATTGAGGAACGCAGTCTTGACATCCATATGCCATATTTCATAATCATGAAACGCAGCAATTGCTAATAAAATCCTAATGGACTTAAACATCGCTACGGGAGAGAAAGTCTCATCGTAGTCAACACCTTGAACTTGTCGAAAACCTTTCGCGACAAGTCAAGCTTTATAGAAAGTAGCATTACCATCCGCGTCCATTTTCTTCTTGAAAATCCATTTTCACTCAACGGCCTTACGGTCGCTAGGAGGGTCCACCAAAGTCCATACTTGGTTTTCTCTCATGGATCCCAATTCGGATTTCATGGCCTCTAGCCATTTCTCAGAGTCTGGGCTCATCATTGCTTCCTCATAGTTCGCAGGTTCACTGTTGTCTACCAACAAGACAGTTAAGACAGGGTTGCCGTACCACTCAGGAGGGGCACGTGACCTTGTCGACCTGCTACGTTCAGCAGTAGCATCGTCCGAAGTTTCATGATCCTCATCATTAGCTTCCTCTCTTGTTGGTGCGGACCTTTGGAACAATTTCAGTCTTTGCGCTACTCTCCAACTCGAGAGAAGGTTCAGTAACCTCGTCTAGCTCTACCTTCCTCCCACTCACTTCTTTCGAGAGAAACTCCTTCTCAAGAAAGGATCTGTTCTTTGCGACAAACACTTTGCCTTCGGATCTGTGATAGAAGGTATACCCAATCGTTTCCTTTGGGTATCCTATGAAGACGCATTTCTCCGCTTTGGGTTCGAGCTTGTCCGGCGTCAACTTCTTGACGTAAGCTTCGCATCCCCAAACTTTAAGAAACGAAAACGTAGGTTTAGCACCAAACCACAGTTCATACGGTGTCGTCTCAATGGATTTAGATGGTGCCCTATTTAAAGTGAATGCAGTGGTTTCTAATGCATAACCCCAAAATGATAACGGCAAATGTGTAAGAGACATCATCGATCGCACCATATCTAATAGAGTTTGATTCTAGCGTTTAGACACACCATTGCGATGTGGTGTTCCGGGTGGCGTGAGTTGCGAAATGATTCCGCTTGCTTTAAGATGCGTGAGAAAATCATAACTCAAATATTCACCTCCACGATCGGATCGTAGAAATTTAATTTTCCTGTTACGATGGTTTTCCACTTCGTTCTGAAATTCCTTGAACTTTTCAAACGTTTCAGATTTATGTTTCATTAAATAGATATACCCATATCTACTTAAGTCATCAGTAAAAGTGAGAAAATGGCGATATCCACCGCGCGTCGAAACACTCATTGGTCCGCATACATCGGTATGTATGATTTCCAACAAGTCTGTTGCTCGCTCCATCATTCCAGAGAACGGGGTTTTGATCATCTTGCCCATGAGGCATGGCTCGCACGTGTCAAATGATTCAAAATCAAGAGACTCCAAAAGTCCATCAGGATGGAGTTTCTTCATGTGTTTTACACCAATATGACCTAGACGACAGTGCCACAAATAAGTTGAATTATCACTATCTACTTTGCATCTCTTAGCCTCAATGTTATGGATGTGTGTTTCATTGCTTTCGAGATTCAGAAGAAATAAACCATTCATAGCAGGTGCATGACCATAAAAGATGTTACTCATATAAATAGAACAACCATTATTCTCCGATTTAAATGAATAACCGTCTTGCAATAAAAACGATCCAGATATGATGTTCATGCTCAACGCAGGCACATAATAACATTTATTAAGGTTTAAAACTAATCCCGAAGGTAAAACTAAGGAGAGCGTGCCGACGGCCATCACATCAACTCTTGATCCGTTGCCAACGCGCATCGTCACCTCATCCCTTGCTAGCCGCCGTCTATTTCGTATCTCCTATTTCGAGTTACAAATATTAGCAACTGAACTAGTATCAAATACCCAGGCACTACAACGAGCGCTAGTAAGGTAAACATCAATAACATGTATATCAAATATACCTTTAATGTTGCCAGCCTTCTTGTCCACTAAGTACTTCGGACAGTTGTGCTTCTAGTGACCCTTGTCCTTGCAATAGAAGCACTCAGTGTCTGGCTTAGGTCCAGACTTGAGCTTCTTCTCAGCAGGGGTAACGCGCTTGCCGCTGCCTTTCTTGAAGGACTTCTTTGCACCCTTACCTTTCTTAAAGCTGGGGGGCTTGTTGACCATCAACACATGATTATCTTTCTTGATATCCACCTCCGCAGCCTTCAGCTTAGCGAAGAGCTCAGTGATCGTATCAGTGGAACCAATCTGATTATGAGTAACTACAAAACCTTTGTAGCTAGGAGGGAGTGATTGCAGAACTCTGTCAATCTTGAGCTCTTCTGGAATCTTGCAGTCCAGTTGCTCAAGACGTTGAGTGTAGCCCGACATCTTAATGGCGTGCTCACTAATGGAACTCCCTTCCTCCATCTTGCAATTAAAGAATTTCTCAGAGATCTCATATCTCTCAGAATGGGCCTGAGTCTGAAACATGGTTTTCAGTTCCTCAAGAATCTCAAATGGCCCGGCGAACTCCTCAAAACGATTTTGAAGGTCCGATTCCATGCAAACAACATGGTGCTCTTAATCACACCATAATCATCTTTGCGCGACTGATAAACAGCTTTTTCATCAGCCGGCGCATCTATAGCAGGGGCGTCACCTACGCTTTCTCAAGGACATAGTCCTTTTGTCCGCCAGCGAGAATGATTCTCAGATTGCAGAACCAGTTGGTGAAGTTAGACCCATTGTTCTTAAGCTTTTCTTTCTCAGCAAAAACGTTGAAGTTGAAGTTGGACTTAGCCATTTGATCTACAAAATTTACAAGTACAATTTAGACTATGTTCATGATAACTATTTCAACTTAATCAAATTACTAGATGAACTCCCACTAAATTCAACATCCCTCAAGTTGTTTAGTGAACACGATCCAAATTCACCACACCTAATCCGATCTTCACGAGAAGAGATGTGGTTTCAATGGTGGACAACAAAGTGTCGATCATATCATTCATATGACTCATGCTTAACCTTTTGGTTCGTGTGTTCCGAGGCCATGTATGTACATGCTAGGCTCGTCAAGTCAAACCCAAGTATTTCCGCGTGTGCAAAAACTGGCTTGCACCCGTTGTATGTGAACGTAGAGTTTATAGCACCCGACCATCACGAGGTGCTTGAACACGATGAACTTTCGCAACGGTGCATACATGGGGAGAACACAATTTTATCTTGATCTTTAAGTGAGGAATCATCTTATAATGCTACCCTCGCGATCTAAGCATAATAAGATACATAAAAGGATAAACATCACATGCATATAATTTTATGTGACATGGTATAGCCAATCTCCACGCAATGATCTCCATCTTGTGCGTGCCAGCATGATCTCCATCACTCCACCATGATTGCCTCCACCACGAATAGCAACTACAACTATTGCCAACTACTTAGCGATAAAGTAAAGCTATTACATGGCGTATAAGAAGTTGACACATAGGTCATACACAATTATAAAGACAACCATATGGCTCCTGCCGGTTGTGTACTCATCGACATGCAAGTCGTGAAATATTACAAAACATGATCATTGCATACAACATACATATCATATCTTGGGCCATACCATATCACAAAACACTCCTTGCAAGAACAAGTTAGACGCCCCTACTTTGTTGTTGCATGTTTTACGTGGCTTATGGGAGTAACAAGCTAAGAATGATTCTTACCTACGGAAAGCCACAACGGTGATATTATGGTTGCCAACATCTGGTGTAAATCCCATGACAACTATAGTGAGAGAAACTGGCATCCACCAGCCGTGTGTGGAACAATCCACACGTCAAGTGAGGAGCCGGTCTCGCGAACGAGGTCGCGTAAAGTTGGCCTGGACTGCTTCGATCTCACTATCCCGCGTCATAAGAATTACACAACAAGAGGCTTGCAACAGAAAACATCAACGCCCGCAACAAGCATGTTGCGTTCTACTCGTGGAACACATCTACGCATAGATATAGCTCTGATACCACTGTAGGGTTTCGTAGCATAGTAAATCAAAAGAATTCTACGGATGCAAACGGGAAAGCCAAAATCTAATCTAGGAGATGCAATCAACGAGAGGGATAGATGAGATCTTCATACCCTTGAAGAAATTGCACAAGCGTTCAGCGAGCGTGGTTGATGTAGTCGTACTAGCCTTCTCCTCCTCGCGATCCGATCCGATCCAACGCCGCAAGTGGCGACGCCTTCGAGAGATGCACACGTACGGCACCGCGACGTCTCCTCCTTCCTCGGTCCAGCAAGTGGGGTGGAGAGATCGATTGGATCTACAACACGACGGCATGGTGCAATGGTGGAGAGTTTCTGCGGCAGGGCTTCGCCTACATGCAGTCGGGAGAGAGAGAGAGGAGGGCAGCAGTATGGCGGCTAGGTTCTTTTTGGGGGTGGAGAGAGGGTGCGCCCCCTTACCACCTTATATAGGTGGCTGGATGCCCCCCTTGACCCTCCTCCAAGCCTTAGGGCCGACGGCCACAAGGGTGGAGTGGGGGGCAAGTCTTCCCCCCCTTCTAGAAGGTCCCCTAGGGTTTTGTCCGGCTGGGCCTATGGGGCCTTGTGCCCCTGGCCCAATGCGGACAGGGCACTACCTCGTAGGCCCACGCCCCCCTTCGACAAGTGGGGCCACGTTGGTCCCACTCTGGAAGCTTCTAGACCTTTCGGTACAATACCGAACATTCCGAAACAATTCCGAAATCCAAAAACTGCTTTACTTTATATGAATCTTATTCTCCGGACCATTCCGGAACCTTTCGTGATGTCCTAGATCTCATCCGAGACTCCGAACAAAAACTCATAAACCAATTATCCATTCTATCCTAGCGTCGAAGCACGTTAAGTGTGTGACCTTATGGGTTCGAGAATATCCAGACATGATCTTCTATCAATAATCAACAGCGGGGTCTGGAAACCCATATTGACTCCCACATATTCATTGTTGATCATATCGGATGAACCACGATGCCAGGATTCAATTAATCCCATATTTATATTCCCTTCGTCATGCGATATTTTACTTGCCCAAGATTCGATCGTTGGTATCGGCATACCTAGTTCAATCTCGTTCACGGCAAGTACTTTACTCGTTCCGTAATCCGATATCACTTTGTGATTAACTCCTTAACCATGTGCTTGCAAGCGGTCTTGATATCGATTACCGAGTGGGCCCGAAGTATATCTCTCTGACTTGGGGGGGGGGGGATCCCATCTCGATACATACAACCCAACAAGTACTTTCCGATCACCTGAGAGACACCTTTATGATCACCCTCTCATAGGATGACGTTTGATGACCTCAAATCTTTCTTCCGATACCAGGGAGTTGCATTATCTCATGGTCTAAGGAATACAATATTTGACATAAGAAAAAGCTTCGCAAAGATGAACACGATGACACGATCTAATTTCTCTGCTTGATTTGGGTCTATCCATCACCTCATTCTCCCAATGACATGATCTCATTATTAATAGACAACTCATGTCTATGGTTAGGAAACCTTAACCATCATTAATCAATGAGCTAGTCCATAGAGGCATACTAGGGACACGGTGTTGTTCATAAACCACACTAGTATCAAAGTTTCCGCTTAATACAATTCTAGCATGGAATATAAACTTTATCATGAACAAGAATTATAACAATAACATCTTTATTATTGCCTCTAGGGCATAATTCCAACAGTTTCGCGGCATCCGCGTCCGCCGAACTGATCTGCTGACGCATCGGGCTCCGTAGAGTTCTCTTTCATCGTCGTCCTCCTCAGATTCGGACGAGCATACGCGCTTGGCGCACGCTTTGTCGATTCTGCGTTGCGTTAGCTCATTTCGAGCGTCGTAGTCGTGGCTGCGACGGCGCGAGCTCTTATGCCTTCGAGGAAGTTCTTGATCTTCATCCTCGGATGAGGGTGTGGGGCTGCGATTGAACCTGACCGCAACCTTCTTCTTTGGCTCCGCAGGGGCTTCTCCGTGGAGCGCGGCTCCAACGAGTCCCAGTACGGTGAGTGCGTACTTGTGCATGGCCCTCTTCAGGCCCCCCTCCGAAGGTGGATGGGACGCGAGGTACGCGGTGGCTGCCATGATCGCGGCTTGCGGCGTCTTCGGTATGACGTTGTCGTCGGCATCCATCTCCATGAAGGACGCGTTGAGGGATCTAGTCACCTCGCGGCGTGCCTTGGGATCCATGTTCTTTGTGCGAGAATGGTGCTTGTTGCCATGGATTCCATGCGAGCTGGAGCCGATGCCCATGGCGGAGAGCGTAGCTCGCCGTGCACTGGACTCCGGGGTTGCTTGCTTGCGCTTGTCGAGCACCTCTTGCATCCTCAGTTGCTTCTTGTGCTCCTCGACGAGGAGCATGTGGTATGCCATCAGCAGGTCCCGTGAGGCATCTGGGCGGGGATCTTGTTCCTTCTCACGGCGTGCTTGGGTCCATCCCTCCTCGCTGAGGTGGATGACCCGATCATTGTTGTCCCCGTTGGGTGGGGGGACTGGCTTCTTCTGTTTCTACCCTGCGGGTTGGGTGGTGGGTTGTGCTCCTGATCCACGTCACTTTGGATGACCGCGGCGCACTGGTAGCGCTTGTAGATCAGATCGCTGCTGCCGCAGCTTTCGGATCCGGAACCATAGGTCCCTTCATCCGATGGTGGATCGCACAGATCTGAGTTGCAGTTGCTGCTGTCATAGGACTCATTTGTCGATGGCGATGTGCGTAGCACGGGGTGTGGAGCCCATGAAGCAGGCCTGATCGACGGCAGGGGAACCCGCTCCGGGAGGCGAAGAGTGCCGATCTACCCCACCTGGAAGCAGAAGCTCCCGAATAGGATCTCGAGTCCGTCGCCAACGGGCTCGAAGTCCTTCAGGGTGGTCGGCGAGTGGGCGGTGAAGTCGAAGGCGCCAAAGAGGATATGACTCTCCGTCGCCACAGAATTGTAGATCGCTTTGGTTGGGACCGTCACGATCGCACAATCAGCGCCCCCAATTCCCACAGACGGCGCCAATTGACGAGGTTTAATCTCGTCAATGCCCATTGTTATGGACTTGAGTTTTAGAGAAGATGGGGATGCTGGAGATCGCGGAACGGTTAGCAAACAAGCAACACGGGGACACGAGGTTTACCTAGGTTCAGGCCCCCGGAGGGAAAACCCTACTCCTGCTTGTCTGCTTTGATTATGGTGGAACCGAAGGTTACAGGGGTGCGCAGATGCAATCTGGCGTGAAGGTGCGTATGCGGTGGTGTGCAAGAGATTGTCTGAGATCCTCCTCGTCATGCCCTCCTAGCCCTTATATAGAGATAGGCAGGTCTCAGGCACAGATCGAGTCGGTTACAGGTTTTAGGGTTTACCCCTTTGAATTTCCTATCTACTCTAGTCTTGCTCTCCAAGGATCCGAAGGCGTCATGGGCCTTGGACACCCGAAAATCTTCATGGGCCAACATACATTTGCCGTGGTCCTTCCTTGGGCTGGACTAGGTATGCTGAGGTCGTGTACCCATAGGTTATAACCATGTCAATCACCGAGATATATACTTGATATAAAAATGAACATTGAGATCTTGCAATAAAACTGAGATTGCATGATCAGAGGAGCTTGTCACAATGATGTCATCCACATAGACCAAAACAAAAATCTTCATGCCAGCCTTATCATAGAGAAACAAGGATGTATCATCTTTGGATGGGAGAAAACCAAGGTCTTGCAACTTGGTGCTCAAACGAGAGTACCATGCTCGAGGAGCCTGTTTAAGACCATAAAGAGCTTTATCAAGCCTGCAGATGTGATGAGGTTTATCAGTATGGGCAAAACCAGGTGGTTGTTTCATATACACTTCCTATTCCAGAACACCAAGCAGTAACACGTTCTTGACATCTAGCTACCTAAGACTCTAGCCGTGAGAAACAGCAATATAGAGACCAATTCTGATAGTGGCAATCTTGACAACAGGACTAAAAGTGTCTTCATAGTCAATTCCATACTTTTTCTTAAAACCTTTGGCAAACCTAGCTTTGTAACGATCATGGAACCATCGGCACGTCGTTTGATGCGATATACCCACTTGCAATCAATCAAGTTCTTGTTCTGTGAAGTAGATGGAACAAGGGTTCAAGTTTTATTTTTCAGCAGAGCTTCATATTAATCTTGCATAGCAGCCTTCCAGAGAGGATCATTAAGCACGACATGAAGATTGTGTGGTTCTCCTGTAGAGGAAAACAATCCATAGCGAACGGTACCATCCATGTATTGTTTTGGCTATCGAATACCTTGTTGTAGACGTGTACGAGGTCCTGTAGGCAGAGTCGGTGGTGGTGCATTGTCCTGCGCTAGGGAAGGCGCAGAAGATCCTAAAGAGGAGCCGAGGCTGTCGGCGGAAGAGGCAGACGCAAGGATGGCCAAGGTCCTAGCACCACGTAGCTGAACCGGAGAGGACGCGGACAAGGGCGTCTGTGGCATGGTCGGTGACATGGAGACACGAGGCGGGGTCGCACGCTGTCCTGGAGAGGCCGTCTCGTCAACCAAGGCAGGGGCGGGAGAATCAGCCACAGGATCGGCTTCATGAGCCGTCTTGATGGAGGAATGTTCCTCAGAATCTGCATCAGATGTCGCTCCCGTCTCCTCTGTGTGATTTTCTGACAGCGATTGTGAAGCCTCTGGAGCTCCATTTTGCACAAAAAAATTAGGAACAGCTTCATGTTCATGTATAACAACATTAGAAGGAACATCAATAGGCACAATAGTAGACATATGATCATCAAAATTTTGTGCACCCTCAATGGAATTATGTGTAGGAAGAAGTAGGATTTCCTGTCTAAGAAGAGGACCAGCATTAGGATGTAAGGCTTGGAAGGGAAAAACATTTTCATCAAATACCACATCCCGACATATGTAAACACGCCCTGTTTCAACATCAAGGCATGTGACACCTTTATGAAGGGGACTGTAACCAAGAAAAACACACCGTTTGGAACGAAAAGCAAGTTTTCGTGTATTGTAGGGACGAAGGTTAGGCCAACAAGAACATCCGGACATGCGAAGAGCATCATATTTGGGTGTAATGTGTAGAAGGCGCTCAGCTGGACACTCAAGATTAATGACCTTGCTGGGGAGTAAGTTGATGAGAAACATGGCAGTAAGAAAGGCTTCATCCCAGTATTTAAGAGGCATAGATGCATTTGCAAGTAAAGCAAGACCAACTTCAACTATATAACGATATTTTCACTCAGGAGAGCCGTTTTATTGATGAGCATGTGGACAAGAGACATGGTGCGTGATGCCAGCTTTTTGGAAGAAGGCATTGAACTTATCATACTCACATCCCCAATCAGTTTGCATAGTAACAATTTTTGTGGCAAATTTTTATTCAACATATTGCTGATAATTGAGAAAAGCTTGGTACACATCAGAATGCTTTTTAAGAAAATATATCCAAGTAAACATGGTGAAACCATCAATAAAGCTTACATAATATGCATGTTTCCCAACAAAGAGAGGTGCATGACCCCATACATCAAAAAAGACTTGTTCTAAGGAGCGAGAACCCATTTGGAGATGGGATATGACAACTGATGACACTTGGCTAACTGACAAGAGTCACATACATATGGTGTGGTGTCGGGGGTGTGAGCTATTTTATTCTTCCTAAGCACTTGTTGAATGATGAAAGAAGAAGGGTGGCCTAAACGACGATGCCATGTAGATGATGATGGCTTTATTATCATGAACGCGTGCTTGGAAGATTCATTGAATATGGGAATCAAGGGATAGAGACCTCCATGGCACGGTCCTCTAAACAGAACTCGCCGGGTTGCTTGGTCCTTAATTTCAAAAAAGAAAGGATAAAATTCAATAGACACATAATTATCAAGTGTGAATTTATGAACAGATAACAAGTTTTTGGTGGCACTAGGAACATGAAGTATGTCATTGAGATGAAAAGAATTATGAGGGGCGCATAAAATAGATTGACCAATATAACTAATATGCATACCCGTGCCATCAGTCGTGCGAACACGATCATGGCCTTGATATGTATCATGCATGTTGAGCTTATTCAGTTGTCCAACGAGATGCTCAGTAGCGTCGGTGTCATAGTACCAGTTGGAGTCAACCCCGTTAGCTGCAAAGTTTGCAGCCTTGAGGCTTCCACGATCTCTAGAATTGTCACGGTCATCACCAAGACGCCACTAGTAGTCACCAACGGAGTGCCCATGAATTTTACATATCTGGCACGTGACATCCACATAGGGAGTGGGCTGTCGGCCACGATAGCAGCGACCACCATAATCTTGGCGACGACGATCATCATCATAGCACCGGCAGTCCCGGTAGCCACCGTCCTGGCAGCCATGCTAGTCCTGGTGGTTACGGTCATCATGGCGAGGATGATTGTCGCGGTTGTCCTAGCACCATCGATCATTCTGGCGTGGGCGATTGTCTTGGCATGGGCGATCATCATAGTACTGCTGGCATGGGCGCTGATCATCTTGATGGGGACGGGAGTCACGGCGAGCGACGTTTGCCGAGGAGGAGAAGCCGGAATCCTTGGAATTTATGCTGTCAGTCAAAGGCCTGCACCTGGCTCAACAAATCAGCAAGGGTGGTGTTTGGATTGACATTGATAGAGGTGCGAAAGGTGTTGTAGTGATCCCCGAGGCCGTGAAGAACATAATGGACCAACTCATCTTCATCGAGGGGATTGCCTGTAGCGGCAAGTTTAGAGGCTATGCACTTCATCTTGGCAAAATACTTGTCAGCAGATAGATTGTTCTTATGGGTGTCATGAAGGGCTGCACGGAGTTGTTGCACACGGGCCTTGGACTGGCCAGAGACGTGGTCGTTGACAGCATCCCACACTTTAGCCGAAGTTTCAAGGCCGACGACATGAACGAGCACATCCTGGGAGAGGACATTCACAAGCCAGCGCAGGACCTGCTGATCGCGAGATATCCATGCCGTATACTCAGGGTTTTCCATGGTGACCTTTTTCTTGTTTGCATCGGTATCTAGGAACTCATCAGAAGCCTTTGTTGGAGATATACCCTAGAGGCAATAATAAATGTAGTTATTATTATATCTTTGTGTTTATGATAAATGTTTACATTCATGCTATAATAGTATTAACAAGGAAACATTAATACTTGTGTGATTTGTAAACTAAATTAGAGTCCCTAGTAAAGCCTCTTTATAATACTAGCTTGTTGGTTAATAAATGATTGTGGTTTCCTATCATGAACATTGAGATGTTATTAACAACAAGATCATATCGTTAGGAGAATGATATGATGGACATAATCCTATAGATAAGCGTAGCATAAAGATCAAGTCATTTTAATAGTTCAATTGCTATATGCTTTCTGATACATAGTAACCTAATTCCTTCGACCATGAGATCATGCTTATCACCATCGCCGGAAGGATTCTTTGATGACATCGAACACCACACCGTAACTGGGTGGCTATAAAGGTGGCATTGAGTGTTCGGAAAGTATTGGTTGAGACACATGGATCAAGAGTGGGATTTGTCCATCCATATGACGGATAGATATACTCTAGGCCCTCTCGGTGGAATGTCATCCAAATGGCTTGCAAGCATGTGACTGGCTCACAAGGGATAACATATCACGGGAACGAGAAAAGAGTACTTATCAGTAACGAGGTTGAACTAGGTATGCAGAGATATCGACGATCAAAACCTCGGATAAGTAAACTATCGTGAGACAAAGGGAAATTGGTATCGTATGTAAATGGTTCATTCGATCGCAAATTAATCGTAGAAATATGTGGGAGCCATATGAATTTCAAGATTCCTCTATTGGTTATTGTTCGGAGAAGTGTCTCGATCATGTCCGCATAATTCACGAACCGTAGGGAGACACACTTAAGGATTCGACGTTGTTGAGTAGTTATGGAATGATGAGTAAGAGACCGAATGTTGTTCGGAGTCTCGGATGGGATACGCGGTATCACGAGGAGATCTGGAATGGTCTGGAGAATAAGATTCAAATAAGGAAAGTCCTGTTTCGGGGTTGGAGAATGGTTCCGGTGTTTTCATCGGGAATGTTCTAGAAGGTTAAGAATGTACGCACCGAGGGGAAGGGTACATGAATGTGTCATAACAAGTTGTAATGGTTGCATCATGTACTAGGTGTCATCGCTAAGCGAAATAAAGGGATAAATCAAATCCTAGTTTGAAAAAGTCAAACGCCAATTTGAAAAGTCAAACGGCTATTTTGCTTGGTGGAGGGAGAGTAGGAAACCTACTTGGGGAGGAATTCCTCTCCCTCCACCGCCGGCCCTTGGAGACGGAGTTGGGGAGGGACTCCCCTCCCCTTGGCGCGCCCCCTCCACCTATATAAGGAGGGGCAGGGCTGCCCCTCCAAGAACTACACCTCTCTCCTCTAAACCTAAACCCTAGCCTCCGACCTTCACCATTGTTGCCGCCGCCTCCTAGGGTTTGCCAAGTCGCCGAGTTGGGGCAATCCCTTTGCCCTAACCGCCGGCCTAGCTCCCTCTCCTTGGTGCGTCTAAACCCTAGATCACCGAGGCTCTCTCATAGTCCACCATACTCGCTCCGGCTTAAGGCGAAGCCCTGCGAGATCTCCCCTCTACTTTCGGTACCACGCCGTCGTGCTGCCGGAATCGCGAGGAGAGTGCTACAACCTCCGCTGCCTGCTGGAACAAGGGAGAGGAAGGTCTTCGTCAACGCAGTGACCGATGTGACCCATTGTGGAGCGCTACCGGAGCCTTGGGAAGGATCGTCTACATGATCTTGAGATCGGAAGAGTACGACTACATCACCCACGAGAATCCGCTCTCGTTAAACACTTTGGAATCTTGAGGTAAGTTATTCTATCAACTCGTTGCTACAATCTAGTAGATAGATCTTGGCTTGTTTGTTTGTATGGTAGAAATTTTTGTTTTCCATGCTCTGAACCCCTTGAGGTATCGAGCCGTGTCTATATGTAGATCATTGCACGAGTAGAACACAATGGTCATTGTGGGCGGTGGTGCTTTTATTATCAATTGCTTCTTGTGTACTTTGCATCTTGCGGTATGATGGGATGAAGCGGCCCGGGCTAACCTTACATGCCAGCGTTCATGAGACTTGCTCCACGCTCAACATGCAACTTGTATTGCATAAGTGGCTTTGCGGGTGTCTGTCTCTCCCATTATAGTATAGATCCAATTTACAACGGGCACTTGATAGTTCAAACATCAACGTTGTGGTTCTTGTTCGTAAGTTAGATCGACACTTATTGAAAGCCCCGAACCACGTAAAACATGCAAAGAAATTAGAGGCGTCTAACTTTTTTTTGCAGGGGTGTGCTGTGATGTGATATGGCCATGATTGTGATTATATTTGATGTATGCAATGTTCCTTATTGTAAGTTGGCAACCGGCAGGAGCCATATGGTTGTCTTTAATTTATGTTAAGACCCGCGTGTCTATTCAAAGTAGTTGTAATAGTTGAGGCCGGTGGACGACAACCATGGAGCAGCGTCATTGACCTTGATGCAATGCCGGTGATGATGGAGATCATGTTCGTACTTGAATATGGAGATCAGAAGCACAAAGAAGAAAGGCCATATCATATCACATATTATGAATTGCATGTGATGTTAATCCTTTATGCATCTTGTATTTCTTAGTTAACGACGGTAGCATTATAAGATGATCCCTCATGCACATGAATTTCAAGTTCTAAAGTGTTCATCCTTAGTAAGCACCGTTGCTAAAGCTTGTTGTTTTGAAGCACCACGTGATGATCGGGTGTGTTAGATTCCGCAAGTGTATACAACATGGGCAAGCCAGATTTGCTCATGCGGAAGCTAAGGTTTGATCTTGACGAGCCTAGCATGTACAGACATGGTCTCGGAACACGGATCACCGAAAGGTAAAGCATGAATCATATAGTAGATATGATGAACATGTCGATTGTTCGCCATTGAAGCAACATCAACTCTCGTGATGATCGGTTTTGATGTGGTGGATTTGGTTCGTGTGATCACTAAAACAATGTGAGCGATATTGTTTTGAGTGGGATTCACCTAGATTAATTTAACTATTAATTAGAACTCAATTTGTCATAAACTTAGTCTAAACTATTGCAAATATGTTGTAGATCAATGGCGGCCCCTACCATCAATTTTAATGCGTTCCTAGAGAAAGAAAAGTTGAAAAACAATGGAAGCAACTTCGCGGATTGGTTCCGCAATTTGAGGATTTTCCTCAATGCTGGTAATTTGACCTATGTGCTAGATGCACCACTGGGTGACCCGCCTGTAGCTGATGCTACCGATGAAGTAAAGAATGTTTACCTCTCTCGGAAGACTCAGTACTCCATAGTTCAGTGTGCTATCTTGTATGGTTTAGAATCGGAGCTTCAGAAAAGGTTTGAGAATTCAGACCCACCTGATATTGTCCGTGAACTCAAATTGATCTTTGAGACTCACGCGGCAATTGAGAGCTATGAGGCTTCTGAAAAGTTCTTTAACTGCAAGATGGAAGAGGGCAGCTCCGTCAGTGAGCATGTGCTTAAGATGTCTGGGCACTCAAACAAACTTCAAATCTTGGGTATAGTGATTCCTAATGCTTTGGGGATTTACCGTGTCCTCCAATCACTACCACCAAGTTACAAGAACTTTGTGATGAACTACAATATGCAAAGCATGAACAAGCGATTGTAACTCTTCTCCATGTTAAAATCTGCAGAAGTGGAGATCAAGAAAGAGAACCAAGTGTTGATGGTCAATAAGACCACCAAATTCAAGAAAGGCAAGTCTAAGCAAAAGGGACACTTCAAGAAGGGTGGTAACAAAGTTACCGCACCGACAAAGAAGACCAAGGCTGGACCCAAGCCTGATACAGAGTGCTTTTACTGCAAGGGAGAAGGTCACTGGAAGCGGAATTGCCCAAAGTACTTGGCAGATTTGAAGAACGGCAACATCAAGAAGAAAGGTATATCCGATATACATTTTATTGATGTGTATCTCACTAGTACTCGTAGTAGTTACTGGGTATTTTATACTGGTTCGGTTGCTCATATTTGTAACTCGAAACAGGTGCTGCAGAATAAACGGAAGCTAGAGAAGAACAAGGTGACGATGCGCGTGGGAAACGGATAAAAGGTTGATGTGATCGCGGTCGGCACGCTACCTCTTCATCTACCATCGGGATTAGTTTTATACTTAAATAATTGTTATTTGGTGCCTGCATTAAGCATGAACATTATACCGGGATCTTGTTTATTGCGAGACGGTTACTTGTTTAAGTCCGAGAATAATGGTTGTTCTATTTATATGAGTAATATGTTTTATGCACATGCACCTTTGATAGATGGTCTATTCTTATTGAATCTCAATAGTGGAAATACACATATTAATAACATTGAAGCTAAACGTTTGAAATTGAGCGATAACTTGACCTATATGTGGCACTGTCGTCTTGGTCACATTGGAGTGAAGCGTATGAAGAAACTCCATTCCGATGGACTTCTTGAATCACTTGATTTCGAATCACTTGAAAGATGCGAAGCATGTCTGATGGGTAAAATGACTAAGACTCCATTTTCTGGTATGATGGAGCGAGCTACGGACTTATTGGAAATCATATATACCGATGTGTGTGGTCCAATGAGTGTAGCATCGCGGTGGTTATCGTTATGTTCTTACCTTCACGGATGACTTGAGTAGATATGGGTATATCTATTTCATGAAACATAAGTCCAAAACTTTCGAGAAGTTTAAGGAATTTCAAAGTGAGGTTGAGAATCAACGTAACAAGAAGATTAAATTTCTACGTTCTGATCGTGGAGGTGAATATCTAAGTTACGAGTTTGGCGAGCATTTGAAGAAATGCGGAATACTTTCACAATTGACACCGCCGGGAACACCACAGTGTAATGGTGTGTCCGAACGTCGTAATCGAACTCTCTTAGATATGGTTCGTTCTATGATGTCACTGACAGATTTACCGATATCATTTTGGGGTTATGCATTAGGAACAGCCGCATTCACTTTAAATAGGGCACCATCTAAATCCGTTGAAACGACACCGTATGAATTATTGTTTGGGAAGAAACCTAAATTGTCGTTCCTTAAAGTTTGGGGTTGCGAAGCCTATGTAAAAAAAGTTACAGCCGGACAAGCTTGAACCCAAAGCGGAAAAATGCGTCTTCATAGGATACCCAAAGGAAACTATTGGGTATACCTTCTATCATAGATTCGAAGGCAAAATCTTCGTTGCCAAGAATGGATCCTTTATAGAGAAGGAATTTCTCTCGAAAGAAGTGACTGGAAGGAAAGTAGAACTCGACGAGGTTGTCGAACCTTCTCTCGAACTTGCGAGTAGCGCAGCACCGGAAGAAGTTCCTGTGGTGCCTGCACCAATAAGAGAGGAAGCTAATGATGATGATCATGAAACTGTTGAAGTTGCTCTGAGAACCTCGCAGTCAACGAGAACTCGTACCACCCGATTGGTATGATCCTGTTATGAATGTCATGTTGGTGGACAACACCGATGACCTACTGACGTATGAGGAAGCGATGATGAGCCCAGATTCAATAAATGGCAAGAAGCCATGAAATCCGAGATTTGATCCATGTACGAAAACCAAGTATGGACTTTGGTGGACTTACGGATGGTAGGAAGAACATCGAGAACAAATGGATTTTCAAGAAGAAAACAGATTCTGATGGTAATGTTACTGTCTATAAAGCTCTACTTGTCGCAAAAGGGTTTCGACAAATTCAAGGAGTTGACTACGATGAGACTTTCTCACCAGTAGCGAAGCTAAAGTCTATGAGGATTATGTTAGCAATCGCTGCATATTACGATTATGAGATATGGCAGATGGATGTCAAAACAGCGTTCCTCAATGGAGACATTGATGAAGATTTGTATATGATGCAACCCAAAGGTTTTGTCGATCCTAAAGATGCTAACAAGGTATGCAAACTTCAACGATCCATATATGGATTGAAGCAAGCATCCCGAAGTTGGAATCAACGTTTTGATAAGGTGATCAAAAGTTTTGGTTTTATACAAACTTATGGAGAAGCTTGTATTTACAAGAAAGTTAGTGGGAGCTCTGTAGCATTCTTAATACTATATGTAGATGACATATTGTTGATTGGGAATGATGTAGACCTTCTTAATAGTGTCAAGGAATATTTGAATAATAGTTTTTCAATGAAGGATCTTGGCGAAGAAGCTTACATATTAGGCATAAAGATTTATAGAGATAGATCGAGACACCTAATATCATTGTCACAAAGTACATATTTGGACAAAGTTCTAAAGAGGTTTGGAATGGAAGATAGCAAGAAAGGGTTCTTGCCCATGTTGCCCAATACGACGTTGAGTAAAACTCAAAGTCCGACAACGGCAGAAGATAGAGAAAGGATGAGTAAGACTCCTTATGCCTCAGCCATAGGATCTCTAATGTATGCCATGCTATGTACTAGACCCACCATTGCATATGTTGTTAGTTTGACTAGCAGATATCAAAGTGATCCAGGAGTGGATCACTGGACAGCGGTCAAAAACATCCTTAAGTACTTGAGAAGAACTAAGGATATGGTTCTTTCTTATGGAGGTGATGAACAGCTCGTTGTTAATGGTTACACCGATGCTAGTTGGAACACCGATCCGGATGATTCTAAATCACAGCCTGGATATGTATTTACTTTGAATGGTGCAGCAGATAGCTGGAGGAGTGCAAAGCAAAGCGTTGTGGCGAGATCTTCAACTGAATCGGAATACATGGCTTCTTCAGAGGCTTCACAAGAAGCGATATGGATTAAAGAGTTCATTACAGAGCTCGGTGTGGTTCCAAGTGCGCTGGACCCAATGTCTATCTACTGTGATAACATGGGCGCCATAGACAATGCGCAAGGACCAAGGTCACACAAGAAGCTAAAGCATATCAAGCTATGTTTTCACGCTATTCGAGAACATGTACAATATGGTGACATAAAGATTTGCAAAGTACACACAGATCTGAATGTGGCGGATCCGTTGACTAAACCTCTCCCGAGGGCAAAATATGACCAACACCAAACTGCCATGGGTGTTCGGTATATTACCATGTAATCTAGATTAGTTGACTCTAGTGCAAGTGGGAGACTGTTGGAGATATGCCCTAGAGGCAATAATAAAGGTAGTTATTATTATATCTTTGTGTTTATGATAAATGTTTACATTCATGCTATAATAGTATTAACAAGGAAACATTAATACTTGTGTGATTTGTAAACTAAATTAGAGTCCCTAGTAAAGCCTCTTTATAATACTAGCTTGTTGGTTAATAAATGATTGTGGTTCCCCTATCATGAACATTGAGATGTTATTAACAACAAGATCATATCGTTAGGAGAATGATATGATGGACATACTCCTATAGATAAGCGTAGCATAAAGATCAAGTCATTTTAATAGTTCAATTGCTATATGCTTTCTGATACATAGTAACCTAATTCCTTCGACCATGAGATCATGCTTATCACCATCACCGGAAGGATGCTTTCATGACATCAAACACCACACCGTAACTGGGTGGCTATAAAGGTGGAATTGAGTGTTCGGAAAGTATTGGTTGAGACACATGGATCAAGAGTGGGATTTGTCCATCCATATGACGGATAGATATACTCTGGGCCCTCTCGGTGGAATGTCATCCAAATGGCTTGCAAGCATGTGACTGGCTCACAATGGATCACATATCATGGGAACGAGAAAAGAGTACTTATCAGTAACGAGGTTGAACTAGGTAAGTAAACTATCGTGAGACAAAGGGAAATTGGTATCGTATGTAAGTGGTTCATTCGATCGCAAAGTAATCGTAGAAATATGTGGGAGCCATATGAATTTCCAGATTCCTCTATTGGTTATTGTTCGTAGAAGTGTCTCGATCATGTCCGCATAATTCACGAACCGTAGGGAGACACACTTAAGGATTCGACGTTGTTGAGTAGTTATGGAATGATGAGTAAGAGACTGAATGTTGTTCGGAGTCTCGGATGGGATCCGGGATATCACGAGGAGATCCGGAATGGTCCGGAGAATAATATTCAAATAAGGAAAGTCCAGTTTCGGGGTTGGAGAATGGTTCCGATGTTTTCATCGGGAATGTTCTAGAAGGTTCCGGAATGTCCGGCACTCCGGAGGGGAAGGGTACATGAATGTGTCATAACAAGTTGTAATGGTTGCATCATGTACTAGGTGTCATCGCTAAGCGAAATAAAGGGATAAATCAAATCCTAGTTTGAAAAAGTCAAACGCCAATTTGAAAAGTCAAACGGCTATTTTGCTTGGTGGAGGGAGAGTAGGAAACCTACTTGGGAGGAATTCTCTCCTCCACCGCCTTGAGACGGAGTTGGGGAGGGACTCCCCTCCCCTTGGTGCGCCCCCTCCACCTATATAAGGAGGGGCAGGGCTGCCCATCCAAGAACTACACCTCTCTCCTCTAAACCTAAACCCTAGCCGCCAGCCTCCACCATTGTTGCCGCCGCCTCCTAGGGTTTGCCAAGTCGCCGAGTTGGGGACATCCCCTTGCCCTAGCCGCCGTCCTAGCTCCCTCTCCTTGGTGCGTCTAAACCCTAGATCACCGAGGCTCTCTCATAGTCCACCATACTCGCTCCGGCTTAAGGCGAAGCCCTGCGAGATCTCCCCTCTACTTCCGGTACCACGCCGTCGTGCTGCCGGAATCGCGAGGAGAGTGCTACAACCTCTGCTTTCTTTGGAACAAGGAGAGGAAGGTCTTCGTCGAGTCAACGCATGTGACCGATCTGAAGCACTTTAACGCAGCTTGCGGAAGGATCGTCTACACGATCTTGAGATCGGGAAGAGTACGACTATATCACCCACGAGAATCCGCTCTCGTTAAACACTTTGGAATCTTCGAGGGTGAGTTATTCTATCAACTCGTTGCTACAATCTAGTAGATAGATCTTGGCTTGTTTGTTTGTATGCGGTAGAATTTTTTTGTTTTCCATGCTACGAACCCCTTCAGTCTTTTCTTTGCCGTTGACGAGATCCAGTACACGAGCACCGCGGAGAGCAGGAATGACCAACGCCTTCCACACAAGCATGTTCTCGCGTGTTAGCAGCTGTGAGGAAGGGGCCCCAAGGGCTGCAGCGAGGGTTGTCGATGTCGATGAAGAACCCATGAGATCAGAGGACACGAGAGCGGCAGATCACTACAGCAGCGTGTCGGGTTGTCAATGTCATAGCGACGGCGGCACGAGGGTGCGGTGGCGGTTGTTGTCGTTGTCGCAGGTCGTGTTGTCGATGTAGATCGTGTCATGGCGGCGGCGGCACAGGAGGGGCGGTGGCGGCAGTAGTTGTTGTCATAGATCATCTCGTGGAAGCGGCGACACAGGAGGTGCGGCGGCGGCGGCAGGGGCTTGTGTGTTTGGTTTATGAGGTTGTGGCAGCGTGTGGCCGAGGTGGCGCGAGGTTTTAGGGTTTCCTTTTACGACACTAGAGGGAAGAGGCAAAGCTCTAATACCATGTTTGTTTTGGTGGAATGATGCGTGGCCTCTCGAGCCATCGATTGCATGTTATATA
This sequence comes from Avena longiglumis, assembly GCA_030063025.1. NCBI lineage: Eukaryota > Viridiplantae > Streptophyta > Magnoliopsida > Poales > Poaceae > Avena > Avena longiglumis. The sequence continues at coordinate 110,054,129 of CP125978.1, forward strand.
GTGTAGGAAAAAGCCCACTACGTGACATTACAAGGTTTGCACGTGTACTGTCGAAGTACTACTCCGTACACGTACACGTAAAGATATTACATACGCTAGCAGCAACCGTTCTGTTGCTGCAGACTCTGCATGCTCTGCTCCTGACCGTTAGGACACCCACAGTGTGTAGCCAAAAGTGGTTTTATATTTGCCTTTTCACTTTTGAAACTAGTTCCCTACATTGTGGAGGTGGTTCTAAATTGAGCAAAAGAGGAACCGAACAAGAGGTCCGATGCCAAATGTGATTCTAAATTGATTAGCCAGCCTTTAGACATGTGTCCTCTGCTATCATATTTTAGACAAAAATAAAGCTATTTTTGTCGGGATGGGATCAAGATGGTATGAATTTGAAATAAATACATTGTGGAGCTATAGTCAAGTGCATGGTGAAGCCAAATTTAATTTTTATCAGATTTAGCTATAGCAACATTGTTGCCCCAAACTGTTTGGCGACGGATGTCTCCCTCTTCCGGCATTCCAGCTTTGAGCTGCCAAAGCTACAGATCGCGCTCGTGTTTCGTGTTCATCCCACGCGCCCCCTCCATGGCTATAAACTAATGCTCCACTACACCGTCTCGAGTCGATCGAATTTCGGTCGATCCCAACCCATCTCGATCGACGGCGAATATTTGCCTGCTATCATATGCCCGGCCATCGCCACCACGTTTTTCAGGAGCGATCGCGACGCAACCCCAACTCCACGTCTCCACGTGACCGGCCCGTGACCCCGCCGTGTCTTCCACCTCCTTAAATACTGCCGAGATTTTAGCTCTAGCTCCCATCGCAACAACGCTACACAGCTCACTGGTGGAAACTACGTACACTTGTCTAGCCAGCTAACTAGACAACGTCCGTTGCTTGCTTCCCGTCGAGCTCGCTAGCTAGCCCCCACGCCGACGACGATGACGGTGGCGCCGGCGACAGCAGCAGCGGCAGGCGGCGGGAGGCGGTACGCGCTGCTGCTGGCGCTGAACGACTCGGAGTACGCCAGGAAGGCGCACGGCGGGTACGGCAACGTCTTCGTGGGCGCCCTCCGCTCCGGCGACGACGCGGGCGAGACGTGGGACTGCTTCCGCGTCATCGACGGCGAGTTCCCGGCGCCCGAGGACCTTCCCCTCTACGACGGCTTCGTGGTGAGCGGCAGCCCGCACGACGCGCACGGCGACGGCGCACCGTGCTGGGTGCGCCGCCTCTGCCTCCTCCTCCGGACCGTCCACGCCATGGGCAAGCGCGTCCTCGGCGTCTGCTTCGGCCACCAGGCCCTCTGCCGGGCGCTCGGCGGGAAGGTCGGGAGGGCGCCCGGCGGGTGGGTCGTCGGCGTGAAGGAGGTGACTTTCGTGGAGGATGTGGAGGGGTTCGGGTTCCTGGAGGAGAGGGTTTCCCGCCAGAGGAGGAGTGCCAGCATCATCGAGGTTCACCAAGATGAGGTACGCGCGCCTCCGTGATTGAACGGCTAATTATTGCTATTGTTTAGAAGATGTTCGGCCATGTCAATGGCCAATGCATGCCGAGTTGACATTTTGTATGAAAAAAAATGTTACAGCACGTAACTATATATGACACATAAATAGGACCTACTACATGTCAAGTTAGTGCGTGTCATGTAATCTGGTCCCATTTGGTCATGACATTCTCACTCAAGGGCCCTAACTTATTGCATCAGCATTTCTTGGAGATATCAAATTTGAGGTGCCTTGTTTCCGTATTTTTCGGTAGTAGCTTTTCTATAGCGACACAAATAGTAAGTTGGAAACTTGGTATGGGTGCATGTAGGCAATTTTTTAAGGGGCGATGGTAACCGGCCTCGTCTCATAAAATATTGCACAATATTTTTCTAACTTGTGGCGAAGATATAAAGATCTTGACTCGCATTTTTAAGAGCACTCTTTTTAACTTGGCCAACTTTGGTGGGATTTGACATTTGGCGCGTTAGTATTGTACTCCATAATTAGGCCATCAGCCATGTCACCATGCAAATCACTCTACACGTCGATCGTCAGCTAGGGCATTGATTATGTTTATCTGTGAGGCCATGGTTTATTTGGGAGTACTAATTTGGTGGAATCACTTGTTGTTAATCAATAGGTGTTGGAGGTGCCGCCTGGTGGCAGGGTGCTGGCCTACTCCGACAAGACGCGCGTGGAGATGTTCGCCGTCGGGGACAACGCCCTCGGCATCCAGGGCCACCCGGAGTACACCAACGACATCCTCCTCAACCTCATCAGCCGCCTCGTCGGCACCAGCGCCATCGACGGCTGCGCGGGCGACTACGCGCGTCGGACGGCGGAGAGCGGCGGGCCGGACCGCGAGTTCTGGACAGGCCTCTGCAAAGGCTTCCTGAGAGGCGGAGGCGATGCGGGCACCGCCGCCGCCAGGACGCCGCTGGTGCAGGAACCCGCGCCGGAGCTAAGCTGCTGCCACCACGTCGCCTGCTTCCCTGCCGCTGCAGCCGCTCCCATCGGCTTGTAACGGTCACGTAATCACGTCACTGCCGTTGCCATTGCATGCGGCCTAGAAAGTTCGGCGCATGCATGCATGTGCTGATTATATTACGGGTACAGCCTACATGCATAGCCGTGCATGACTGCATGTACGATCACTGAAGCCGTGACAGCAACAGGACAGAAGGCTGTCCCTTTATTCTGTTTTTTTTTTTTCGCATGTGCTGCATATATTGTATGGCATGTGTTGTATGATTTCCTGATTGGATGGATGACGGATATGTGGTTTCAGCAACTACAGCTATCCACAGGATATATATGTAACCTAGAGGTACATAGTGAATATATATATGAGAAATGCCGGACGAAATACATACAGGCAATAATTTATATATACCTCAAATGTGCAAAGCCTTAATCCAAAAAAGAAGAAAAAAATATAGATCTAGGTCTACGAACAATGAACCTTCAAACCTTATCATATTTTGTCCTTTTTGTGCAGCCTATAATATAGTGTATTTCAGATTAAGATATTTATATATCATTACTTATATCTTTCTGAGAATTTTTTAAACTTCAAAACATCATTTCGAGTTTTTTAAATAAAGGGCTAAGGCTCCAAAAGCGTTTATACTGATATATATTATATATACACGCCCTACCTCGCACCATATGTGTGGGCAACGTCTGCCGGAAAGTAGACGGCTGAGAGCATTTCCAATACCATTGCTAAAAACCGGGAACAAAAATAGAAGAAAGAAGATTTAGCAATCCAAAGAAAAATCCACTTTGCGAGCCGGGATTCCTAAGCGAGAATGGCAAGAAGTCATACTTGTATTTATGCATATGTAGTCTAAATCACTCAATAATAAATTTAATTGGGTAAAATAAAATTCAAAAAATATGAAACAATTAGTACATAATTATTACAACACAATGTTCATCCATGAAACACAAACACAATGAAGCAAATCACAAAGTTTATAGAAACCGGAATAAAAGACATAGCAACTCAAGTATTTTGATGACCACTCAATTTCCACCACTCCTTACTGAGATCTTATTCAAGTCGTTTATGAATCTCTGAATCTCGAATCTCATGGTGAACTTTAAGGAAGTTCTTGATGTGGTCTTCTCTCCGACGCGGATGCACCGCCCTTTTAATGAAACTATAACGGTGGTCAAACTCCTTGTCACACCGCTCATGCTTGATGGTCATATTGTGCAATAGTATCACACAAGCCATCATGATCCCCCACAAGGTTTTTCATCCCAAAACCGAGTTGGACCACCCACAATTGCAAATTTGGATCGCAAAAGCCCAAATAGCCTCTTCACATCCTTTGTTTTGCTAGCTTGAGAAGTATGAAAAAAAGGTTATTTTTCACCTTGGGGTTCTAGAATTTGCTTGACAAGCGTTGCCATGTGGATACCATGTGCGGTTCAGTTTCGGGTAACCATATTATGGGTAAGCTAGCAAAGAAAATAAAAATAAAGGCTTAACATACATTCTCTCTCCTCTACACATATGCATTTTGGATACCCAAATTATGGGTAAGCGACCTTGATAAAAAAAATTATGGAACAACTTACGCAAATGCTATTTGAGCTGCATTTTTACACCAATTGCCAGAAGGTAAGCTACAAAAGAAAAAAAAAAGGCTTACCGTACATTCTCACTTCTCTACCCATATGCATTTTGGATACCCAAATTATGGGTAAGCAACCTTGATAAAAAAATTTATGGGAACCACTTATGCATAGAGCTGCATTTTTACACCAACTGCTATAAATGTAGTTTTAGCAATTGGAAGCAATTATAGGGAAGTATTGGAGATGCTCTTAGAATGAACTTTCTAAACTATAAATTCTCGTGTACATATATCTTGGAGTGTTTTGTTCTGGTCGAAATGAACTTCAGACTTCAGAGACGTCCCTCTCCACCTATAGTGCATGAAAAGGAGCGAAAATTAATGTGCATCCTCATCAGCAAAAACTGCGTGCATGATTGACTGGATGTGTAGTGGAAAGTGGCTGGGATCGGATCGATACCGATACATTATCATGGACCACCTGGACGTTCTAAAATAGACGAAGGAAATTTTCGTGAATTAATAATTGGGACGGGATGCCCTACAAAGATCGTGTTGCCGTGTCAATTATATATACGCTGGGCAGTTGTCACGTACCAATCGCCCGACAACGAAGTCACCGACGTGACCGGTACACGTGTATATATACTGTTTTAAAATGTAAAGACTTATTGAAGATAGTACTCACTCTGTTTTAAAATAGACGTTGCAGGTTTGTCAAAAATTAGAAAAATATAGATTTATCTAAATTTTAATAAATATGTGATATTTATTTTAAAATGGAGAGAGTATTTGCTTAGCAGCATGGGCTACTCAGAGCATCTCCACTCGTTGGCGAGCCAAAAAATGGGCGATTTTCGCCGGACGAACAAGTTTTGCTCGAATGCGCCATGCTCGCGTCACATGCCGAGTTCCCAAGTTTGGATAATAGTTAAATATTGGTGAATTTCATTAAGTTGGACGAATATAGGCGAATTACATCAAATTTAAACTAAACTAATACATAATAAACTTAAGAAAGGCCGCCGCTGGTGCCTTCGCCGTTCTACATGCCGAAGTTATCGTAGAACAACGTGTAGCCGGGGTCGGCTCGTCCGTCATTCTCGCCGCCGTCGTAAATGCCGCTCGGCCGGTTTACTGGCGGGGCCCTCGCGGTCGTCGCCTCCATGGCTGGTAGGGCGGGCTTGCGTCCTCGTAGTCGTCGCCATCCAGGACGTAGAGCAGAGCGCCCTGGTAGGCGAGCTCACGCCCAGACAGCGCCCGACGCCGTGCGGCCTGCTCCTCGGCATGCGCTGCCGCTCTGCCTTCTCCCAATCCCTCCTGGACCATTCCAGGATATCCGGCGAGGAGGGCTCGACCGGCGGCAGCGACGGCGTCTGCGGCGCCGTTTTGCGGAGCGACTGCTCCAGCGACATCTTTAAGGCGTCTTGGCGGCGCCGAGCCTTCGCTTGGGCGGCGAGGCGCGGGTGTCTGTTGGCGGCGTAAGCGACGGCTCGCCAATAGCGATACCGCTGCGCTTGTCCGGTGGCGCGGCCAGCGCAACGCGCTTCACGGCGTCGGCGTGCGGCAGCGGAAGAGTGGGACGCGAGCGGAGGCGAGCTCATGCTCGCCATCCTCCTCGGCGCCCAGTTCGCCGGAGCACGCCGACCCGTCTTGGCCGCCGGCGTCGGGTTGCGCGGGAAGCCGAGCCGTGGAGTGTTCCCGCGGTTGATGTGCTCCAAAGACGGCGGCGGCGTCGCTCTGGCGCCTCCACTAACGCGCGCCCGCAAAGTTGTTGTGCTTCGGCGGAGACTCGTTCGGCGGCCCCTCGTGACGGGCGAGCTCTTGTTCGCGCCGCTCCGTGAAGAAGTTCCCCCAGTAGAGGAGGTTGACGGCGCTTTCCGCTTCAGTGGGGTTGTCCATGCCGACCATGTACTCTTGTACATCGTACGGTAGCTCGTCCGACGTGGGCCCCGGCGGGATTGGGATGCCGTCGGCGCTCATCTTCCACCCCGGAGGCATCCGCGTGTCCGGCGGCGCCATATACCCGGCCTCGTACAACATGCGCGCCTCCAGGTTTGGCCGAAGCCGTTCGCCGCAGCGCCGTCACCGGGGTAGCGTTCGCCCATGGTGAGAGAAGGGGAAGAGGTGAGAGAAGGTTCGCCGGAGTTGGGCTTTTGGGTGGGGGAGCTGTGAGAGAGTGCAAAGATCTCCGGCGAGGAGTACGGCTTATAAAGGCCGAGGTGAGCGGCGAGGGCGGGAGGGGTGTAGCGGCGAGGGCGGGAAAAGTGGAAACGGCGGGAAGTTAGTGACCGCCGGTCCGTCGCGGGAGCCGAGGCGGTGACGGTTGCGCCGTAAATCGGCGACGCGTGGCCGACGCGACAGGCAGTTATTGCCCGGCGGTCGTGGCGTGGTTCCGAGGATGACGACGACTCGGCTTCCGTCACTGACTCGGCTGGTTCACGCGCCGCTTTGATTTTTTTTCGCCGATTTCGCTGAGTCCGGCGTTCCCAGGGCGTACCCGGAAACCTGGGTTCGGCCTGGGTAGTCCGGACCAAAAATGATCCAAATCCGGCCGAAAAGAGATCATTGGATACGCGACTGGGCCAGTTTTCGGCGTCCGGACCAAAATTCGGCGTCCGGATCGGCCTACTGGGTAGGCGAGTGGAGATGCTCTCATGCACACATGTTATCCACTTGGACCGATGACAACGCTGGAGCTCACATGAACTCTTTACACATACGGTGCAACTGATATGTGCAAATCCTAGCGATTATGATCGAGCACGTCATTTTTTGGGATGATATAAGTTTTATCAGTTCTCGTTTGTATCAGCATATCAAGCCAAGCCGATCACTCAACCGTGTGAAATTGGTGGCAACGGTTGCGTGTTAATATATGATAGAAAAAAGTCTCCTACGTCACGGGATCATACACAAGGTGTCTATGTACGGTCGGAGTACTACTATGTACACTGTACATGTAACAAGAGTACATACGTTAACGTCCCCTATTAATCTAAACCACGGGAGAAGTTTAGATTGCGTTTATACTCATTTAGACTTTTAACTCGAAGAGTCTTTGTGAAACCATCAGCAAGCTGGTCCTTTGTAGACATGAACTTGATGTCAAGACTGTTATTGGCCATATGTTCACGAATAAAGTGATAATCGATCTCAATATATTTAGTGCGAGCATGAAAGACTGGATTTGTTGAGAGGAAGGTAGCACTAAGATTATCATACCATAAACAGGGCTTCTCACGCAGTTTCACACCAAGTTCTTTGAGCACAGCTTCAACCCATATCAGTTCAGTGGTTACATTAGCTAAAGCTTCAACTGTTGTTGGCCACACGTTCACGAATAAAGTGACAATCGATCTCAATATGTGCAGCCTCTGTACTGGACCGTGACACAGTAGCTTGTTTCCTTGCACTCCAGAAAACAAGATTAGGACCTATAAAAATGGCAAATCCTCCTGTAGACCGTCTGTCTTTAAGACATCCTGCTCAATCTGTATCTGAAAAGGCACTTAGCAAGGTAGAGGAGGACGTTTTGAATGTAATACCAAGCTGAGATGTGTTGTTAGACCCTAGCGCATGGCTCAATAGGATTGATAGAAAATCCAACAAGTTGCAACTTCTTTTCCGGAAGCTCATTCGAAAAGAACTCTAAGGTTAAGCGTTGCTTGGCCTAGAGCAATTCTAGAATGGGTGACCGACCGAGAAGTGGGTACAGGGTGCGCATGAGTGAGAACAAAGTGCGCAGAAAAGACTAGTGTTGGTCTGTGGGGTTAGTCTAGAGATCCTATTGAACTGCCAGGAGTGACAGCCGTCGGTCCGGAGAGACCGGGGGTGTTACAAGTGGTATCAGAGCCCACCCTCGCGGTTACATGGGCGTGTGCGGGTCAGTGGCGGACATGTGTAGCATGGCGCGTGTGGCCCGGAGTGGACATGGCATGGCAATGTGCCGACACTGGACGCACAGACATGTGCCAAGAGGGGAGGTTCCTGGCTTGTGGTTGATCGACGAGGACGTCGATCTTATAAGGGTGGGTGTATGTGAGACCCTGGCGCATGGCTCAATAGGATTGATAGGAAACCCATACCAACAAGTTGCAACTTATTTTCCGGAAGCTCATTCGAAAAGAACTCTAAGGTTAAGGGTGCTTGGCCTAGAGCAATTCTAGGATATATGACCGACCGGGAAGTGGGTACCGGGTGCGCACGAGTGATGACAAAGTGCGCAGAAAAGACTAGTGTTGGCATGTGGGGTTAGTCTAGAGATCCTATTGACCTGCCAGAAGTGACAGCCGTCGGTCCGGAGTGACCGGGTGTGTTACATGTGTCCTTAACATAACAAAGAATACATTTAGCAGTTGTCCAATGAGCAGTAGTAGGAGCATGAAGGTATTGACAGACCTTATTAACAGAAAATGATAGGTCTAGCCTTGTAAGAGTAAGATAGTATAGAGCACCAACAATGCTTCTGTACTGAGAGATATCATCAGGACCCAAAGGTGTACCTTCATGAAGAGATAATGGCTCAGAAGAGGACAGTGGGGTAGGCGCAGCCTTGCACTCAAGCATTCCAACACGTGTGAGAATATCATGAGCATATTTTTCCTGAGTCGGAAGAAGACCATCTGATGTGTGCTTGACCTCCATACCAAGAAAATAATGAAGTTCTCCCAAGTCCTTGATAGCAAAGTGAACATTGAGATCCTTTAGGAGAACTGGGATAACATCATCAGAAGAACTGGTCACAATAATATCATCAACATATATCAGAACAAAAACAGTGACACCATGCTTGTCATAAAGGAAAAGGGATGTATCAGCCTTGGAGGGAATAAAACCAAGATCATATAATTTTGTACTCAACCAAGAATACCAAGCACGAGGATCTTGTTTCAAGCCATAGAGAGCCTTGTCCAACTTGCAAATGTGACGAGGATCTTCAAGATGTTCAAAACCAGGAGTTTGTTTCATATGGACTTCCTCTTCCAGAACACCATGAAGAAACGTGTTCCTGACATCTAGCTGCCGGAGACTCCAATCACGGGAGACAGAAATAGAGAGAAAAAATCTGATAGTAGCAATCTTGACAACAGGACTAAATAGAAACCCTTGGCTACTAGCTCTTTTAACTCTAAAACCCCATTTACAGTCAGTGAGATTTTTGGTGGTGCTTGGGGGAACAAGTGTCCATGTATTGTTCATCATAAGCGCATTATACTCATCTTGCATGACAGAGCGCCATTGAGAATCATTGAGAGCAGCAGGCATATTTCTAGGTTCACGATGTATCTCTTTGGATTTGTGATACCTCATTGCAACCGTGTATACGGACCAGGCGGTGACGATGGCAATGCAGTAGAGGGCGCACCGGACGTAGCCACAGAAGATCCAGAGGGATCAGCAGGCAATGGCACAGCAGGGGATACAACCGGGCTTTCCACAGCAGATCCAGAGGAGGCACCATGGTTGGTGTCGCTATCGAGGGAGACATCAGGCGTGTGGTCGCTGCGTGGCGAGCGTAGGGTGGAGTCGGGCAACGCGGGCGGGGAACCAGAGACGTGGCGTGGCGTGATTGTTGGAAGGCCCCCCGCGGACGTCGACACGGGAGAGCGCGCGACCCTAGAGGTGGGAGAATCCACTCGGGGATCACCTTCCTCGGGATTGCGGTGATCAGGGGAATGCCCCCTCGTATCTTCTTCGAATTCCGAGGTAGTCTTATCATTTTCTACAGCAATTTCAGCAAAAGTTTGGGAGCATTCTGGTGCATCATTTTGGACGCGATTTTCACCTGTAGCTGCAGAATCCTGTGTATCATATAAAGGAACAGTAATAGGCACAATAGGATTTAATCGATCATCAATATTTGGGACACCCTCATTAGGACTAGATGATGGAAGGAGTAAGACTTGTTGTTTGAGAAGGGAACCAACATTGGGATGAAGGGCCTCAAAAGGAAAAACTTTTTCATCAAAAACAACATCACGGGATATGTAGACATGCCCTATGGAGACATATAGACACTTGACACCTTTATGAAGGGGACTATATCCAAGAAAAAACACACCGTTTAGACCGAAAAGAAAGCTTGCGAGTATTATAGGGACGAAGATTAGGCCAACATGCACAACCAAAGACTCTAAGAGCATCATAATTGGGGGTGGTATGAAGAAGACGCTCAGTGGGATACTCATGATTTATGAATTTACTAGGAAGTAAAGTTATGAGAAAAGTGGCTATGAGAAAAACTTCATCCCAATATTTAAGAGGCATTGATGCATTAGCAAGAAGTGAAAGACCAACTTCAACTATATGACGGTGTTATTGTTCAGCAAAGCCATTTTGTTGATGGGCATGAGGTCAATAAACATGATGTGTGATACCAACTTTTTGAAAGAAGGAATTAAGCTTCTCATATTCACCTCCCCAATCAGTTTGCATAGTAATAATTTTTTTATCAAACTTATGCTCAACATATTGTTGCCAATTGAGTAAAGCTTGATAAACATCGGAGCACTTTTTAAGCAAATAGATCCAAACATACTTGATAAAATCATCAATAAATCTTACATAATAATCATGTTTCCCAACAGAGGTAGGAGCAGGACCCCATACATCAGAGAAGATTAGCTCAAAAGGAACATGGGATCTACTGATGGAGATGGGATATGGTAACTAGTGACTCTTTGCTAACTGACAAGAATCACATACATATGGGGTACTTTCTCGAGTGTAGGCTATCTTATTTTTACTAAGAACTTGATGAACGATAAATGAAGAAGGATGTCCTAAGCGACGATGCCATGTAGATGATTTATTGTGAAGAAAGCATGCTTGGAGGACTCGTTGAGGATGGGCATCAAGGGATAGAGACCACCATAGCAAGGGCCTTTAAACATAATACATCGGGTTGCTTGGTCCTTGATCAAAAAAGAAAGAAAGGGTGGAACTCAATAAAAACATTGTTATCAAGAGTGAATCGATGAACAGATAAAAGATTTTTGAGGAACTAGGAACATTCAAGATGTCATTGAGAGTAAAAGAACTATGAGGGGTGCGCAAAATTGAGTGACCAATATGACTAATGTGCATACATGTGCCTTCATCCCTGCGAACATGGTCCTGTCCCTCATAAGCATCATGTGTAGAGAGCTTTTGCAGCTCCACAGCGACATGATCTGTAGCTCCTATGTCATAATACCAGTTTGAGTCCACACCATTAGAAGCAAAATTTTCATCTTTATTCCCACTATATTTGCCATTGATACGGTCAGAACCACGGTCATCTCCATAGCGCCACCAAAAATCACGAGCGGGGTGGCCATGGATAAAGCAGATTTGGCACATGGTGTCAACATACTTGGTGGGTTGACGACGTCGTCCACCATCATCACGCTTGTCGCCGTCATCACAGCGACGAGGTCGCTCATCATCATATCTACAAGGACGGACATCATCATAGAGGCGGCGGCCCTGATAACCACCATCATCATGCTGATGCGGCTCAATAGTAGAGATTCTTTGGGAGACCCCGAGAGAAAGGTATGATGAGCACGACAATAAGTTTTCTCTCAGTTATGAAACCAAGGTTATCGAACCAGTAGGAGCAAGGAAACAACTCCAAGGTGTTGCTACAACTTGGAATCCTGCACAACACAAACTCAAGACTTTGCCCCCAAATTACAGTGAGGTTGTCAATCTCACTGGTTTGCTAAATACAAAGGATTAAACGTATGGTGTGGAAGGTAATGTTTGCTTGCAGAAATTAAATAGTAACAGTGGATTATGTAACAATGGTAAAGATTGGACCGGGGTCCACTGTTCACTAGAGGTGTTCTCCTCGAGATAAATAACATAACATGCTAGGTAAATAAATTACAGTGGGGCAATTGACATGACTGAGCAAGGCATAACAATGCAATACTAGACATTCATGATCCTATGAGATTTGATTGGGCATTACAATAATATGCATAGACCGCCATCCAACTGTATCTATGACTAGTAATCCACCTTCAGGTTATCATCTGAACTCTCTCTAGTATTAAGTTGCAAGCAACAAATAACTACATTAAGCAATGTGTGTAAAGTAAACAATACAATTGTTCCATGAACAAGATATTGTTGTTTTATGCCTAGTGGAAATAGCACATCTACAATCTTAAAGATTTCTGTCACTTCCACAGATTCAATAGAGGCATGAACCCACTATCGAGCATAAATACTCCCTCTTGGAGTCACTAGCATCTACTTGGCCAAGATAGCTACTAGAAACGAAGAGCATGCAAGATCTCAAACAACACTGACATGATAGAATCAATAAACATAAGACAATGATAGAATCAATAATCAATCTGAAATAGTAATCTCAATATCTATCGGATCCCCGCAAACACAACATGCATGATTACAAATATATGATCTTAATCATGATTGGAACTCACAAAATCTGAACATGATAGCACAAGGGAGGAGAAACAACCATCTAGCTACTGTATGGACCCATAGTCCAAGGTGGAACTACTCACAAATCATATCGGAGGCTGGCATGGTGATGAAGAAGGCCTCTAGGATGATCTATCCCCTCCGGCATGGTGCCGGGAAGAGCTTCAGATCTCCCCGATCTAGGGACGATGGTGGCGGTGGCTACAAACTGTTTCATGGAGATCTGATCGGGTACTTAGGGTTTTGGCATCGGGGGGATTATATAGGCGAATAGGCAAGGAAGGAGGGCGGCCAGGGGCCCACACCCAGCCCAGGTGTGGCCTAGGTTGGGCCCGTGCGTGGCTATGGCTCCCCTCCGGTCGCCCTTCGGTCTCTGTGTTCGTCTCGATGAAATATTGACTTTGGCTTTTGTCCCGTCCAATTCCGAGAATATTTCCTTACTAGCTTTTCTGAAACCAAAAACAACAGAAAACAGGCAACTGGCACTGCGGCATCTTGTTAATAGGTTAGTCCCAGAAAATGTATAAAAATACCTCAAAGTGTAGACAAAGCATAGCAAAGTTGATACTAAACAAGCATGAAAGATCAAAAATTATAGATATGTTTACAAGTATCACATGTCGATCACCGCGATTGCTACGGTCATCACGACGATAGTATTGACGGTCATCATGCTGTGGATGGCCATAATCATCATCGTGGCCCCGCTCATCACGACAGCGCTCATGCCGGTCATCGCGCCAGTGCTCCTGGCCGCGAGGAGGAGCATGCTGATCACCACTAGTGCGGAGAGCAACATTGGCCGATGAGTTGAAGCTGACATCATTGGTTTTGTGTAGGTTGTCATAGGCTTGAATATGATCAAACAAGTCAGATACGGAAGTTCCAGGATTGGCATTAACTGCAGTTTTTAGAGTATTGTACTTGGAGCCAAGGCCACGAAGGACATGCCAGACAAGCTCATCATATTCTAGTGGCTTGCCAGCAGCAGCAAGTTCAGAGGCTAAGGTCTTCATCTTGGCAAAGTACTTCTCCGCTGAGAGATCGTTTTTCTTGGCGTCATTGAGTGCAGACCGAAGCTGCTGCACCCTGTTATTCGAGGTGGCGGACAGATGGGTATTGATAGCAGTCCAAACCTCAACAGATGTCTTTAGGCCAATGACATGGACTAACACATCTGTTGAGAAGCATTTAGAATCCATCGAAGAACCTGCTGATCACGAGTAACCCATGCCGAATATTCTGGATTTTCAATGGTTACCTTCTTCTTGTTGATATCTTCTGTTTCCAGGAGTTTTTCCGGTGCTTGTTCGGTTCCTTCCACCAGATCAAGAACACGGGCACCTGTGAGCGCTGGGATCACGAGAGCTTTCCATATCAGGGCATTTTCCCGTGTGAGCAGCTACACGGGAGGGGCACCAAGAGAAGCAGCCAGGACGGTGGGTGACGACGAGGAAGACGCCATCGAGCTTGACGGATATCAGCCGTCGTGGTAGAGAAAAACTAAGATTTTCTGCCACGGCAGGTTTTTGGGTCAGATTCCTTCCACGGCAGGGAAGGCAGGAGGTTGATGCGGCGACACGATCTGGCGATCGGTGGTAGCAGAGGGCGTCATGAGGCAGCGGCGGCACAGATCTGTGAGGCGGTGTCTGATCTTGTGTCATACGGCGGCGGCCTCGAATGGCGGCGGCGACAGAGATCTTTAGGGTTTTGTTTTGGCTTGTGTTTTGTCTTGGGTCATGATGCGGCCGGTGATGGGAGATCGACAACGGCGGCAGGAAACTTGATCTTATGCTTGGGATTGGCTTGAGAGCGGCGGCGACAGGGGCGGCCATGGCAAAAGGCGGCGACAACACAGCTAAGGCGGTGGCGTCGAAGTTTTAGGGTTTTCGGCAACCAGAGTCAGGAAGAGGCCCGCTCTGATACCATGTGAAATTGGTGGAACGATGCTTGCCCCATTAGGGAATCGGTTGTGTGTTAATATATGGTAGGGAAAAGCCCCCTACATGCATACACAGATTCATACACAAGGTGTATGTGTACGGTCGGAGTACTACTCCGTACACCGTACACGTAATAGGTGTACATACGTTAACAAACCGAACAAGTCATCCATGCTAGGGAAACATATCTCGGGCGCCCTGCTGCTGCCGCTTTTTTGCTTGGCCACCGGCGAAAAACCGGTGCTGGACGCCAGCGGCTTGCCTGTTATGTGACTAGGTTGGTGAGACGCTGCAAAATTTGCTCCTTCGATGTGTAGTATCTTAGTGGGTTTGGGCAGCCTTAGTGGGTAGGTTAAACACGTCTTTGCACTAGTGGAGAAGGCCCCTCTAGTCCCAGTCTATAACTAGTCCCGGTTTAAAAATTGGGACTGGCCATGCGGGACTAGAGGGCTGGGACAAATGGTCCTTCACGTGGCCATCGCGGCACGCGCAGGGTACACCCTCATTGTGTTCCGGTTGGTGTTACAGATCATGAAAAATGGTTCTCTGCCGCGGCAGCATTTTCGGCGCTTTCTCTGTCGTTCTCTGTCGCAGCAGCATTTTGGATGCTTTCTCTACCACGGCAAAGAATTCATTTTATATTCTATTTTTTTATTTTTTTCATTTTCAAAATAGTTTCCTAATATTTATATGCTACCATATCATACACGTTCATGTATATATAAGATAACTTGTCTTACGACATTGAGCATACAAATATATACAATTGATAGTTACATGGAGATCACAATTACCGGGACTAGAGCCGGTCTATTCGATTACACGACCGGGGATCATCAGAAGCGCCTATTTACACTAAATTCTCCGCTGTCGTTTATCAACTCTTTCATCAAAAATCCCGCCGTCTCCTTTGTAATTTCTAGTAGGCGTTGCTCTGGTAGGAGCATTTCCCTCATGGCCTCGAACTATATAAGAAAAGGAGATCAATATCAATTATGATAACAAAAAGTGACGGTAATTAAATAAAATTGTGAATGTATGGCTTACATCGACGCTAAAATCCTTGCGCTCGGAGGTAAACGTGCGAATGAACTCGCAAATGTAGAATCCTGATAGATTCGTCCCATGTGGCTGCCTCGCGCACTTTATGAGGATAGAATTCAATCAAAATAATAATCTAGCATCATAATTGTATAGAAACTAGAAGTAAAGAGATATGCGGACATATCACGTACTACTTACCGAGACCGCAGTAAACGTAAACTTCTTGCTAAAGGAACCAAATATTGCAGTCTTAAAACTCTTCCAAACCCTTCCCGACAAAGAAAATAAATGAATGAGTTATTCATTATTACCTGATATATAAGAAATCAACTAATAGAGACCGATATAGCGTGAATGATTGAAATTACCTCTGGAGCATGTCCTGCATGCTGCGGAACTCTTCCATATCTTTCTTTAATGAGTCAAAGACTTCAACTATTCCCTTATCAAATTGAATGTCTAGCAGAATCCAGTGAAACCTGTACACGTTTATATATATGCCAGTAACTCATCAATTGCACTTAACATCGAGTAAGCAAAAGTGAGTGTGTACAACAGAGTAAGACCCTCACTTGAAGTTGTAAGAAAACAGTATGTGGTCGCAGAAATGTTGCTCCGTTAGAAACCTTAGAAGGATATTCGCTGTCTCCTCGGGTTTCTCCGTTAGCGTCTGTATATGTATTTTATCTGGGTCAATGAACCCAACACCATAGACATTTTTTCTTTTACATTCCAACATCTTTATTCTCCATAATAGAGTAAAAAGGGATATAATGAGGATGATTACATGCAATAAACCGAACAACTAAAAGAACTGAATTCAACAACTTATGCACAATAGAAACTCATGATAGATTTGTCGAGGTCATAGAAATTGTATAACTGGAAGAGTTCTGGAACTCAACATAGATCTGCTCGGGTCAGAAGTAGTAGTCCCGTGGGACTTTTGCTATGATCGTTGTTCTGTCCTGCTTTACGACTCTCGGGTACCATTCATGGAGATTCCGCATTTGTGTTGGAAGTTCTCGCAACTTCACTTTGCTGACCAAATCCATCCCTGGGACATATCTAGAGACTACAACAGCCTTGGGTAACTTGTCATCTTGGGAACCTAACAATTCAGCAACAATCACATTCATAGCGGCTGCCAACTGCGCAGCTGCTTCTATATCTATTGGCTACTCCCGTCACTGGGGAACGTTTTCAGATAACACCTTGAGGGGTTGGATCGATTGTTTGGCATGTTGTCCGAGCTGGAGAACGTCTGATATTTTACCGCTTTCACTTTTACTTGATTCGTTCCCGTTTGCACTTCTACTTGATTTGCTCTTCGTCACTTCCTTCTGAAGTGTGTGTAGATCATAGTCATCTCACTTATGGTGCAACTCATATTGCGATTTTGTGTTCAGAAAATCAAGTGCATATGCTTTTCTTATCTTAACTCATGTTTCGATTTTGCTCTTTGTCACATCACCTTGGCAGGAACCCTCTTCCTGGGTGGCTCGCACTCAACATCACCAGGGTCATATTTCATTATCTTATACCACAATGTAGCGCCTACCAGGCATTTATCCATATTCTGGTACTTCTCACCGTGGTAAAGGATGCAGTCATTGAGATTACTATGTCAGATCGATTAATGGTTTTGTCTTATTGATTCTATCATGTCTGTGTTGTTTGTGATCTTGCATGCTCTCCGTTGTTAGTAGCTATCTTGGCCAAATAGTTGCTAGTGACTCCAAGAGGGGGTATTTATGCTCGATAGTGGGTTCATGCCTCTAGTTTCCAAGGGAAGTGACAGAAATATCTTCGGTTGTAGATGTGCTATTTCCACTAGGGAGAAAACAACGGTCTCTTGTTCATGGAACAAGTGGATTGTTTACCTTACACACTTTGCTTAAAGAAGTTGTATGTTGCTTGCAACTTAATACTAGAGGGAGTTCGGATGATAACCTGAAGGTGGAATTCTAGTCATAGATGCAGTTGGATGGCGGTCTATGTATATTGTTGTATTGCCCAATCGAATCTCATAGGATGTTTTTGTCTAGTATTGCATTGTGATGCCTTGTTCAGTTCCTGTTAATTGCCCTGCTGTAATTTGTTTACCCTTCATGTCATGTTGTATATCTAAGGAGAGCACCTCTAGTGAACTATGGACCCCGGTCCAATCCTTACCATTGATACATCTTCCACTGTTATTGTTTACCTGCTACAAACCATCATCACCTTCCACACCATACAGTTAATCCTTTGTTACAGCAACCGGTGAGATTGACAACCTCACTATTACTTGGGGCAAAGTCTTGAGTTTGTGTTGTGCAGGTTTCCACGTTGCTTGCAAAAACCTTTGAGACGTTTCCTTCCTCCTACTGGTTCGATAACCTCATCTTACTGAGGGAAAACTTGTTGCTGTGCTGCATCATAGCTTGCTCTTGGGGTTTCCGGGGCGTTCAACACGCATCAAGACATTTCTGCCACTGTTGCCGGGGAGGCTAAGCACGTCTTCACAAGGGGAGTCATCCTCAACCTTTCTCTTTACTTTGTTTTTAGTTTGCTTAGTTTCTTTTTCTTGGTTTTGTTAGCCTCTTTTTATCAAAAACTCCAAAAAAAATTAGTTTAGCTTGGTTTGCTTTCTTTATTCAAAAACACAAAAAAAATTAGTTCCTACTCTAGTTGCCACCTTGCTCTAGCTCACCATGTTGTTCCCCAAGTTCACCCTAAAGGATCTTCCAATAGGTAGTGGCTCCATAATTGGGAAAGATAATATTGAAGAATTCTTTAATCATGTTAGCAAGCATGAGGATATTGAGGATAGGTCTATGGCCGAACTTGCTCCTAATTATAAAATTGCTGCAGCTTCTTTAGTTCATATCCTGGAGGCTAGGTTTGTTAGCCTTAACCCCATGATGCAAATTTTGTTCCTAAAACTAAAAGAACAAGAGAATGCTGAAAAGAGAGAATTCATTCTTGAAACTTTACTAAAACAGTTCCACGATGTTGCTAGGGAAGCCAAAAAGGTATTTGAGCGTTTCAATATGCTAGGCTCATGTGTAGATGTTGTGGGTACTTCAGATAAAACAAAACCTAGAGAAGAATTCAAGATACCCATACCCTTTAAGCTTGTTGGAATGCATGAAGCCTTTGAAAAGAATTTTGATTGGATTACTCCTGAAAATCTTTTTGATGAAGGTAGTAAACCAAAGAGAAATGAGAAGGGATACTCCAAAACTCATTTGGATGAGATAACTTTCATAGTTAAAGACTTTGCAAGTATTGATCTTAATGCTTCCTCATTTGAAAATACTTGATTTCTTGCTTCTTGTGCCTAACTTAAAGGCGTTAAAGAAAAGTACTTGTTGGGAGATAACCCAAGAGTTTACTTGAGTCTTGGAAGTTATTATTTCAGTAATGACCTCTCATTATCCTTTTTGTTTGCTTTTTGTGCCAAGAATGACCTCTAATGAGAGGGAAGTAAGATTTGGGGAGTTGTTGTCCCGAAACAAATTTCTGTCCTCCACCATAAAAATTCGTGAGGAGTCTCTGTAAGTAGGATTGAGCTTAAAATTTACGAATAAGTCCCCCAGTATGTTAGCTAAGTTTTGTTAGTTCAAAACTTTTTGATTTTAGCAACAGAAGATTTTCAAAAAAAAATCGGTTTCTACCTACTGGTCTGTTTTGATAGATTTCTGCCATTATTTGCATTTGCTTCTTATTGATTCCTTTTTGAGTTCTCTTTTGGGGAATTGAGCTTTTTTAAGGAGTTGCTACAGTGTCTTTTGTTTTTATTGAAAAGTTTTGTTGTTCCAAGGCTAAGCCTAAAGGTCTATTATCTTTTGAATACACTAATGTTGTTAATGAAGATTGTGTGAAGTTTTGTATGAAGGAAAAAATTCAGGTGTAGAGAGAGAATGATGTAATAAGATGAAGAATGGACAAGAGATCAAGCTTGGGGATTCCGCCCCGGTGTCACCCCAAGAAATATCCAAGAGTTACAAGCGTCAAAGTTTGGGGATGCCCAAGGCATCCCCTTCTTCATCAATAAAAAGCTCAGGTCTGTCTAGACACTTCGTTTTTATTGTTTCATGCACTGTTGTGTTGTTCTTGGAGCGTCTTAGTTTTTGTTTGCTTTTATTATCTTGTTTAGTTTGCTTGAATAAAGTAGTTTGGACCCCTGTTCTCGCCGTGTTGTTTCAAATAAGTAGATTGGTGTTGGAAAGGAGTAGAAAGTTCTTGCTTGGAAGTGCAAGAGGAGCTTGCATTGACTATGACTTAGACTATAGCATGTCATGCTAGGTGTTGTTTTGACCTTATGCTTAGTTATTATTGCTATAGCCTGACTTGTTCCAAACAATTGGGATTTCTTAGTGTGCCTTGAAAGAATCATGCGTTGTTTTAGCATATAAAAGCATAGTATTGTGGTATTCTCCATTGATGTTTTGTTTGGGTTGACTTGGCACATGCTTACACCATGTTATGACTATGAACAAGTCACCATAGCCTCTACGATCATTTAGTCCTTGACTTGTAGTACCACTCTATGCTTTGATTAGTAATGTTTTGTCGCTCTGCATGATTATGGCCATTATTGCTCTCTTAGTTGGTTTCTCCCAGTCTTTTGCTAGCCTCCACTTGTATGGGTAAGCTCTACTCATGCTTCCAACTCCCAAGAAACCAAGTTTTTTCAAAAGTTTCCACTATAAATTCCTATGCATGGTGCGTTACACCATTCCAAGTATATTGTTGTTTTCATCTATCTTCCAATTAAAAAGTGTTTTGTGATGTGAAAACTTAGTGATTAAAGCCCTCACGAACTTAATGGCACACTTTATATTCTTTGCCCTTAATAAACTTGAACCATTGTGTCATCTATGTTGTATATGCTTGCACTTATACGTTGGAATTAGCAGAACCAAGCTGTCATGGGGAACGTTTTCAACATTGCACTTGTACTTTGTACATAGTTGATATCATGCTCTTTTGTCTATGGATGTCACCGGTGTGAAATAAATAGGGAGCTTGTAAGTCCATGGATTTATGTATTTTGTGTTAGAGAAACACTTGGGCCTCTAGCCTAATCCATGCATAATCATGGTGGAAACTTCCAGCATCACCATAATGAGCATTCTCTGAAGCATCCTCAATAAAAAGCTGTGCACATAGTAAATAAAAAGATCGCTGAGATGCTCATTGTCTGCTTGCCTTGTCATTTTGGTTATGGGATAGCTCCTGTACCATGTGCAAGGGGTACCCCGTTGGCGGTTCTCTATGATACACATGTACTTACTATGACAAGAACTTACACGTGACGAAAGTTGAGTAGCATGAGGTGTGGCCCTCGTATTCAAGGGACATGATATTGCCAACTTATACTTTGTCAAGCATACACTCCATAGTTTGTTCACTTTAACCTTAATCACTTCAAGATGCTTATGATAGAGGCAATGAGGGATGAAAGCTAACAAGTACTGTAATTTTTTGAAGCTCCTTTTGAAACTTGAAATCCTTGCTTCCCTTTATGAAGAGCCTTTCTTCCACTATTATGTTGAGTCTCCACCTTCTACGTTTAGGCACCATTAAGAGAGCATAGTGGTCATTCTTAGTTCTATGTGCATTGTCCCAAAACTTATTGATTGATGCATATTATTGATATTACTTGTTCTTGTGCTATTTGTATCTAGTCACTCTTATGAACTTTGAAGGTGTCCTATGCATCTATTTGCTACTCTATGAGGGACAAGATGATTGCCACTATGCCATGTTTTATGTATGTGAAACAAACAAACGTTTTTCAATGCATGTTAATCATGATCTTTGTTTGTATACTTTCATGTTGCATGCATAGATATTTTATCTTATTGTTAGAACTCCATCTTTCATGCACATATTTAGAGTTCCTTGATCCCAACTTTCAATGCTTGCAAATGGTTTGACCTTGGTTTTGATGGTGCATGTCACCTCAAAAATTATTCTTTTATCACTTACCTACTCGAGGACGAGCAGGAGTTAAGCTTGGGGATGCTTGATACGTCGGAAACATATCTAAAAATTTTGATGCTCCATGCTTGTTTAGTATCTACTTTGCTTTGCTTTGTCTACACTTTGAGGTGTTTTTATATGTTTTCTAGAACTAACCTATTAACAAGTTGCCACAGTGCCAGTCGTCTGTTTTCTTCTGTTTTGGGTTCCAGAAAGGCAGAAAATCAATATTCTCGGAATTGGACGGGACAAAAGCCAAAGTCAATATTTTAACGTGGGCAACAAGAAGCCAGAGTACAAGACGGAGGAGAGGCACCAGGGGCCACACCCCCTGGCGGCGCGCCTAGGGCTGGCCGTGCCTGGGGGGTGCAGCCACCCTGGTGGCCCCCAGCCTCGCCTCTTCGCCTATAAGAATCCCCAGATGCAGAAACCCTAGACACCCGATCAATATTCCACGAAACCGTCTGTAGCTGCCGCCACATCATCCCTAGATCGGGGGGATCTGAAGTTCTTCCCGGCACCCTGCTGGAGGGGAGATCATCCCGGAGGCCTTCTTCTTCATCATGCCAGCCTCCGGTATGAAGCGTGAGTAGTTCCACCTTGGACTACGGGTCCATGTAGTAGCTAGATGGTTGTATCTCCTCCTTGTGCTTTCATGTATAGATCTTGTGAGCTTCATTCATGATCAAGATCTAATCTATTTGTAATCATGCATGTTGTGTTTGCGGGGATCCGATGGATATTGAGATTACTATGTCAGATTGATTAATGGTTTTGTCTTATTGATTCTATCATGTCTGTGTTGTTTGTGATCTTGCATGCTCTCCATTGTTAGTAGCTATCTTGGCCAAGTAGTTGCTAGTGACTCCAAGAGGGGGTATTTATGCTCGATAGTCGGTTCATGCCTCTAGTTTCCAAGGGAAGTGACAGAAATCTCTTCGGTTGTAGATGTGTTGTTGCCACTAGGGAGAAAACAACGGTCTCTTGTTCATGGAACAAGTGGATTGTTTACCTTACACACTTTGCTTAAAGCAGTTGTCTGTTGCTTGCAACTTAATACTGGAGGGGGTTCGGATGATAACCTAAAGGTGGACTTCTAGTCATAGATGCAGTTGGATGGCGGTCTATGTATATTGTTGTATTGCCCAATCGAATCTCATAGGATCTTTTTGTCTAGTATTGCATTGTTATGCCTTGTTCAGTTCCTGTTAATTGCCCTGCTGTAATTTGTTTACCCTTCATGTCATGTTGTTTATCTAAGGAGAGCACCTCTAGTGAACTATGGACCCCGGTCCAATCCTTACCATTGATACATCTTCCACTGTTATTGTTTACTTGCTGCAAACCATCATCACCTTCCACACCATACAGTTAATCCTTTGTTACAGCAACCAGTGAGATTGACAACCTCCCTGTTAGTTGGGGCAAAGTCTTGAGTTTGTGTTGTGCAGGTTTCCATGTTTCTTGCAACAACCTTTGAGGCGTTTACTTCCTCATACTAGTTCGATAACCTTGGTTTCTTACCAAGGGAAAACTTGCTGTTGTGCTGCATCATAGCTTGCTCTTGGGGTTTCCCAATGGGGCGTTCAACACGCATCAACCTCGTTGTCGTAATCCTGCAACCACGTAGCTGGTTTGGCGGTGTCGTCATAGGGCTTGATGGTCTTGTCAATCCGGAAACCCTTGGGGTAAGTTGCGGTCCACTATCTTCTTCATGTCTAATCCTAGAGGGCAGACAAGCTTCTTTGCTTTATACGTATTGGCGAAAAATTCGTTATTTCTTGGAAGCATCTTCTTAATTAGTACTAGCAACTTTTCAAATCCTGAGTTAGTCACACCAGTCTCTGCCTTCCACTTCAGCAATTCCAGTGTGCTACCCAGCTTCTTCTGGCCATCTTCACAAGTTGGGAACAACAATTTGTTGTGGTCCTATAACATATGCTCGAACTACAACCTCTCATTTTTTGTGTCGCATCCTCGCTTTGCATCAGAAATGACCCGACCAAGATCATTAGTGGGCTCATATGGTGCTCGTTCTTCACCTCCTTCTTCTTCATTGTCTTCCATTACGGTATCAGCGTATATATCGAACGCAATCACAATGCTAAAATTAGTACCACATGGTCTAATAAACGAGAAAATAGTTGCTAACCTTTAGGACACTTGGAAACAAAGATGAGAAAACTTAAGTGTGGCTCGAGCACCTCATATCATGTTTGTCTTGTGTGAACTCAAGTCACATCGCTCTAACGGGCATTTCACCGAACACCTCTAGTGCATATGAAAAAAAAGGCACAAACCTATACCACCTCCCACCAAGAAAAAAACAGGAGTAATGGGAGGGGTCGTGCCATATATATAGGGCCAGCTCATTTGTCCCGGTTTGTATCTTAAACTGGGACAAATAGTATCTAACGGGCTAGGACAAATGGTTTTGGCGGGTTTGGGTCGTCCGGTTCGGACCATTATTCCAGGCCCCAACAACGGCCGAGACTAATGGCCCGAACCAAAGGTCCGTTTTCTACTAGTGTTGGTGCAATGGTGGACATCCGGGATAGCTGTGCTAGCGAACAGACGAGATCTATGGACGACGATCTCCCTAAACTTCTGGTGCATGTGGAGACATCGGAATGACATGGTCTTCAATGGTGTGGCGGCGTCGACGGCTGTGGTCAAGCGCAAGATCAGAGAAGAAGTTGAGGTGTGGCATGAAGTTAGGTTGTTTAGGACAAATTCTTTCCCTCTTACTTTGACATTGTTGTCACCGTCGCTTGTAGGAGATTCAGACATTGTGGCGTTAGAATGGCTTTCTGATCACTTCTTCTATACAATTAATACATTGTTTTAGGATGTATTCTTAAAAAGAATGCTAGGGAAACACTTCGCTGGTCAGCATTTCCAATTTCTCGAACTTTCACAGTTTATCTCTATGTACTTCAATTTGGTGCAGTAGTGCATAACATGATTGCATAGAGGGACCACCCGTTATTTGGGAAAAGGGAGAGCAGCATTATTTGCTCCTAGTTCGTGTCACCATTCTTACACAAGACACTACAGGAACAAGATAAGGTGCCGACGGCCAGCGTGTAATTGTCGGGCCGTCAGCATAGGTCCCAGACCGGTCAAGCCCATCAAACCGGCGGTCGACACAAGAAAGTCGTCGACATAGGAAACTCTAGGCCGAGGGCAGCCGTCGGCGTAGGTAGACTGTCGGCATAGGGACTTGGCCGTGATGGCGATACGACGGTGTCAGAGCTATGTCGATGGAAATGCCCTTGGCATAGGTGTAACACCCCAAAAATATTAATGAGGATCATTTCCTAATTAATCAAGATTAGGGTTAACAAAATCTTTTATTAATTAAATTCAAATCTTAATGCTTGTGTGTATGAATGCTTGCAATGGCATGTTTGATTGTTGTAAATGATGAGAAATGGTTTAAGGATCAAAACCATATTATCTAGGTTACTATCAAACCAGATCAAAACAAAAGGAAATTAAAATATGAAGTCTAAGACCAAATGGTCATTTCTGTCCAAGTTAACCATTAGATCACTTTGAGCATCTCTAGCAACTAATCTCAAACAGAAACTTTCCCATTTCTTTTCTCCCCTTTCTAGACCTAGTGACAACAAACCCAGTGGAGCTTTCCAACCTTGCAGAAACCTTTTCAAACTCTTTTGAGAGGCATTTCAAATTTGAATCTATCTTATGTATCAAGATAGCCATTTTTGGAAAACCACTCAAACCTTCACCACTTAGAAAACCATTGCACCCAGAGACTACCAAGATTAGTAACAGAACACCCACCAAAAATCACTGAAAAATGTGATGATTTAGTTCATGCGGACATTTGATCGAACACTTGGTGGTCATAGTACAAACTCAACAATTATTCACTGTTTTGATCAATCCTTTGCTCACCATTGTGACCTCACCGAGATCACACGTTGTGACCTTAACTCACCCAGTACTAGCCTGTGCAATGGAGCTCCAATCACTTGTCGTTTGACCCGTGCAAAGTGGTACCCGAGCTCACCTTGCCACCCCGACATGGACACGATGCCACAGACCGCGCTGCCCTCTCCCATGATATCTAGGAGGTAGCCCTGACCTCACCGCCTCTGCCTATGCATGCCCCGACCAAACACAGCTCGAGGAGATGTAAGTAAAGCCGTGCCCATTTAACACCGAACCTTGTCGGTCGCCGTGCCAGAGTGCCGAGAAATCCCGTGCGGACATGCTGCGCCTCGCCCTCACCTTGCGCCACTACGTCCGCCATGACTCCAGCAAGCTCCCAGACGTGATCGTTTAACCGCGCGATTGCCATGACCACCGTACGCCGTGACGAATGTCGTCGATACAGTCACAGATCATGGATGTTCCACAATGATTTAGACCGCCCCTCGCCGTGCCACTGTGCGTATGACGTTTGCCCTGAAGCACCGCGTCGACCTATGCCCATGGACATGCCTATAGCTCATTGTAACTGTGTCGCTGGCGAGCCCGAGCCATGTAGTCGTGCCCCCTTCGCCGCAGTATAAATAGAGGCCACCCCGACCCCAAACGCACACCATTCCACTCCTCTCTCACCCAGGAACCTCTCTAACCCAACCCCGGAGCAAGGCGAGCACCACTTCGCTGGAATTTCACCAGAGTTCTCCGCTGCAGAGGAAGGAAGGAGCCGCCCCAAGAGCTGATGTGACCACCGTTTGAACCGCCGTCATCGACTCGCTCTTTCGCCCCCATCGCCGCATCTAGCTAGAGCCCTGGTAATCCCCCGACGACCCCTGACATAGCGCTAGGGTTCAGACTCATACGTGCCCTGAGACGGTGACGACGACGCTTAGCCGTTGATCACGCTCTAATCGTAAGGCCTAGATTCACCAGTACCGCTTCACGTATGCTTAGCCGCTGATAGGTAGGACCAGCACCGGAGCAGCCCGCTTCACGGATTGATACTAGTGTGACCCTCGTATTTATTTATAGACACTAGTATCAATCCGGGCTACGACGAGGAGGAATTCTATGAAGACGAGGACGAGAACTTCGACCACCTTAGCAACCAAGGCAAGATATTCTATGCAAGATAAGATAAACCATGCAAGCTACATTATGCATGCTATTCTATGCAATCCCCACTTGCAATCCTTTGTGATACCCCTTTTTACTATAGCAAATCCCAGTTTTATTTGCAAGCTTTACCTTTCGCAAAGTTGTTCCATAGTTAATTAATTGATGATTAGTGGAGAATTAGGAAAGTGCCATCAAGATCTTAGAGCTGTATGTAGCTGGAAATACTAGTTGATACCCCTCAAATAGTGACACCCCTCTTTTGATAGATGCTAGTGGTAAAATAAACTTGATCACTAGATGGAAACAAATGATTATGAAAACCTTGGAATGATGAGTCATTCTATTAAAATGTTTTGACATGTGTTATGGACACGATGACTTGAAGATGATGGTGAAGGAAGTATGTGACTTGACTTTGATAAAAATTGATGGTTGGGTTCGGATGCGATACCATTCCAACGTTTACCGTACAACCACAATACCCAAATTTGGGTAGGGATTGACTGGAAGTTTATGTGTCCTAGTATGGGTTCCCTCGCCGAACGAGGTGAGCTGAGGCTACCTTGTGAATGTGACTGACCACCTATGCAGTTCCCAAGATGACAGATGGTCTTGGTTGGGAGGCCAAACTCATAGGAGAGGTGCCTATACTAGGGTGTGTAATTGAAAGGTTAGGATTGATTATCCGCATACCAAGTATGATGATTCAGGATTGCTCCTGATGGATGTATCGGATGTTGTTGTGAAAGTGTACCACCTCTGCAGAGTGTAAAACTATTTGAATAGCCACGTCCGCGATTATGGACAGTTGGATGGCCATATTGTTCTGTTGTCAGATGTTTTCCAAAATGACACGTGACTTGAATGATGACTTTGACTTGACCCCACAAGTTGTGGAGATGAAGCTATGTTCCCACCTAGGTAACTTAGACCACTAAATTTAGGTTTTACTACTAGATACTAGTGGAAATAAAATTGGCTTTTGGCAAACAAACCTAGAGCTTAAGATTCCTATTAGAATGGACTTACTACTTAGTGAAAGTTTGCGAGTACCTCAAAGTACTCATGGCTTTGTCCTTGTCTAGTCCCATAGCCAGACTATGAAGGAGACTACGAGGAGGATGGACAGCAGGACGCTTACGATAACTAGGATCATCTCCCATCATCAGCATTGCTTGTGACCCTAAAGATGGAGCCCCGACCATGCTACTATTATTATTATTCTGATGCTTTGATTGTAATCAGACTTGATCATGAGATCAACTATTTGTAAGACCTTTATGGTTTGTAATGGATGATGAACTATGGTACCAATCTGTTATGTCTCACAAAAATGGTGATCCTAGGATTGCGATGTACGGCATAATTGGCATCTGGTATTAAAAATCCGGGTGTTGAAAAGTTGGTATCAGATCCATCCTGACCATAGGAGACCCTAGTTAGCATGGACGTCAGAAAAACTTAGTTTCCAAAACAAAGAAAGTGAGTATCTATGAAAATCTATTCTCACTCTTACCCTTGAAATTCTTTCCAAAAGAGAGTCATATGTTCCTTCAAAAAATTTCAACCTTACCTAAAATTTGGCACACTTGATCACTTCTCTAAATTACTCCTCTCAAATTGCTTATAGATGGACTATGCCTACAACAAGTCTTACCAGTTGGGAAATGGAGTGAATCTCATCTTTGAGAATGACCTGAGTCAGCTTGCAGAATTTCTGGAGCGCCCGCATCCGGAGTTCTATGGACCTCAACTCCATGATCACCCCGGAGGGGAGCTAAAGTGGCTAATAGTTGTCGATCTTCATGGAAATATGGAGCCGCCCATATCAGAGAGAACAACTGGATCGATGGACTGGGCAGAGCAATGCAGGAAGCACTTGCCTGACTATGTGGGCAGAATATCAACAAGATTGCCAGCACCCGCTTTGCTCACTATGCTAGAAGTAACTCCAATGGACAACCCCTGGATCTTCCATGCCACCCTGAGTTGAAGCAACATGTGGACCATCTTGCCTTCATGCTTCATGAGACTCAGAAGGAGCTGGACAACGCTCGTGTTGATGCCAACGAGAAGTAACTTGCTGCCGCCAAGAAGGACTAGACCTTCGCCATCCTCGTGATGGAGCGCAAGTCACTTCGCCATCTGCGTGACAAGAAGGACAGCATCATTGCCCGCCTTCGTCACAAGGTGTCATCTTTGGAGGAGACCATCCATGAGCGGGACATGCAGCTAGAAGAGACAGAGAACAAAGGGGAAGATATCCGTGGAGATCCCTACTCGTACCTCAGTGATGATGATGACTACTTGGAGGACATGGACCAGGAGTTCTGTCATGGTATTACCGACGAGTACGCAATGGAGGGGTCCTCACAGAGCGTGTTTAGAGACGTGGGGTAAGGTGGGAGGTTGGCGGGTATGAGGTAACACAGCTTACCCAGGTTCAGATCCCACGATGGTGGCGGGATCCTAATCCTGCTATAAATCACTATAATGGCAATACGGCGAGTTACAGGGATCGGTTTGTTGTGTGCGGTATGAGTTGTATCGTTGCCCTAAAGGCTCCCATAGGTATGGATTATATAGTAGCCAGATCCTAGGGTTACAGGCAAAGTCCTATCCGGACATGTTACAGAGTCCTACACGGTACACAACTAGTCTAACGTGTCTTGCACTCCAAGGCTCCAGGTACGCTGGTGTCTCCTCTGTAGCCCTCCTTTATCCAGCATGGGCCTCCCTTCTGGATCCATCTAACTGGGCCGCCTAGCAGGACATGGGCCTTGCTACCAAATGTAGGCCACCCGGGTTATCCGGATTAGAGACATGCTATGGTGATACCCATTTAGCATATCCCCAACAGTAGCCCTAGAGAACTCCGCGTTCTTGCGTCGTCTTGCCTCTTCAGGTTGAATGCTCCGTCTAGATGAATGTCAGCAAATCGTCAAGCAATATCTTGTAGTCCTCCCAAGAATCCTCCAATGCCCTTCGTCTTCAATATGTAAGTTGGAGAACTGCCGAATCTTCCATCGTACTCTTCTCGTAGCCAGACTGGATCCGTTCATGCTGGAATCTTCAGATGGGATGGTTCACCTGCCTGTGTCAGTAGAGCAATATAGACCATAGGTCAGCGACGCCTCGTAACTCACACATGCAGAGAACGCAATCATAGCCGTTTTTCCCGCACGAAGGATGCGAAACGTTGGCGCCGACGGTGGGAACGTGGCAAAATTTCCGCTCACGCACACGTTGTCCACACAGCAACCGTTCGATCAACTTGCATGAATCTTGACGCAGAGTACTATAAATTATAACCGTGGTGATTTTTATCCTTTCACCGCATTCTTCCTCACATCATCTTCTTCCTCCAGCGAACGCCTCCTCAAGCTCTCCACGCGCACCAAGGAAAACCCTAGTTTTCCCCAAGCCCACAGTCACTTTCCTCCCTACACCAATGGCGAGCATCAGTGCAACCCCATCCAGGGAGGCAACGAGCGACACCGTGGCCAAGCTGGCAGACTCCGTTCATGTGCCTCCAGAGGGCATGGTGCTGCTACGCACCATGGTGGTGGAATCCACCGGCGGCGACCATATTCCAGCGGGGCTGGAACCGCTGGAGGAGGAGGGCGACTCTCACAAGGGAGAGTGGCACGGCTCCTATATCACTAAGAGCGATCTGAAGGAGATTCTCGCCGAGGGGTACCTCCCCACGATGGAGGGGCTGGTCTGGCGGGCGGCACCGGCCGGCGAGGTCATCCCTTCTCCCCAAGCCAGAGAAAAGGTGTACCTCAAAGCCCAATGGGTACGCGACATGTCCCTCCCAATCTCCGATTTCTTCATAGAGATCCTTAGCCATTACCGGGTTCAACCTCAGAACTTGTCTCTGAATAGCATCCTCGCGCTTAGCAACTACGCGGAGCTTTGTGAGGGTTACCTAGGAATCAGCCCTAGGTTAGATCTATTTATATACTTCTTTATAGTCAAGAGGGAATCTGGAGTGAGCAAGGACGATCTCATAAATTGTGGGACCATTAGCTTCAAGATCCGGCCTGGCCGGTGGTTCCCCAACATTGTAGGCCACGAGTCCTGCAAAAATTGGCAGAGGACGTACTTCTACGGCCCAGATATCCCTTTGGCTGGCTGAGAAGCATCGTACCCGGACTTTGTTGATGGGGCCACCGCTGAAGACACTACATGGAGATCCCAAGCCCTCCTTCCCTCCAACGACAAAGCCTCCTGCACTGTAAGGCAGATCGAGTGGTTCATAGACACGGGTTGGACCTAGCCATGTGCTGGTTCGTCAGGCGGATCCAGCCTCTGCAGCACCGCGCGAAGCTGATGCACCAGTATACCAAGGATAGGAAGGATAGACTCCGCATCTCCGAGGACGTATTCTTGAGTGACTCCATCAAGATCCGCCTCAAAGACATCATCAAGGTGAAGGACAGGAAAGCGTTGCTTCTCCATCATCTACGACATGTTCGAGGGCGGCACGTGCCCATAGGTATCTGTTTATTTTCCGTGTATGACATATACTCCAGTTCTTCCTCCTAGCCTTTATCATTGCATCTAACACTTCGGGATTCACTTAACAGCTGAAGGAACTAGACGAGGGTAAAATTGCTACCCAAGTCTATGACCCCAAGATGAAGGAAGTCACTTCGTGTCCGACGAAGAGGTCCCATTGGCGTGTAAGCGGAAGAGCTCCACCTCTGATGCTGCCGGCGGAGGCAAGAAGAAGAAAACGGAGGGTGGAGACTCCAAGAAGTCCACCGCCTCCCTGGAGGCGGAGAAAAGAAGAATCACCGGTATCCCGTTTACCAAGGCACCGACTATTGTGTAAGCTTCTTAACATCCGCATTGTCTCTTGCTCGTCTTTTTCCTGTACTTATACTTTTGCACGTTTTAGGAAGAAGGCCGGTTTGAGTTTGAAGAAGACCTCCAAAACATCGGGGGATTCTAAAAACATCGAAGATATGTTTCACCAAGCGTCTCTCGCCATCTCCCCTACAACTCGCAACGTCCAGCCTGCAATCGCACAGTCAAGCTCTCCAGCAAAGGTAACGTCTGAACCTTCCGCCATGGAAGTGGACCAAGGCGTTGCCACGGAACTTGCTGTTGTCGGCGAGCAGGTGAAACAAGAAAGCACCACAACTAAAGTGGCTAAACCTCCGGCTAAGGATGCCACTGGTAGTGGTAAGGAGATGGTGGAAGGCGGCGCCACTGCACCCAAGACGCCAGCAGAGTTCCCGAAGATTGTCTACCCGGTGCTTACACCGAGTAGCTCATCTCTGGCTCCTGGTGCAGCGCTGACTTCTCCGACATGCGGTCTTGAGGAGATGCTCAAGGAGGCGGATATCTTGCGCGGAAATAGCCTTTCTTTCAGCAAGATTTTTGCTGAAAGCTCCACCAACCTCAAGATCATTTCACTTGTAAATTTTATATGCCTTTTGCATTTCCCACTATAGCCCCCGAGGATTTAGACGGAAAACCATAGGTCTTTGTGTCTGAATGCTCTAAGAGTGACTAAGCTAGAAAACTTCGCACTGTAGCCCCCAAGTATGTAGTTTGAATGAAATATTCCGACTAGATAGTTTTAGAGTAGCATACGTAGTGTTTGTAAATTTCAATACTGTAGCCCCCAAGCCTCTAGTTGAAACAAAATTAGTTCCGACAAGATGCTTAAAGAAGGACTAAGCATATTGCCGAGTTAAAAACTCTCACTGTAGCCCCCAAGCCTCTAGGTGCATATTTATCCGGCTAGATGCTCCAAGAAAACTAAGTAACTTTGATCTTTTGCCACAGAATGAGAATGATCGGAGAGGCGTCACCAACGAAAAGTTCCACAAGATGCACGCTGAATTGGAAGCTGAAAAGGGTAAAACTGTCTTCTTGAAGGATCAAATCACCAAAAGCAAGAGTCTGTTTTTATTTCAATTTCACACTCAAACTTGGTCTTGTGCCATCAATCTCCGACTACTCATTATGTGCTGTTATTTCTCCGACATGTAGAAGATATTTCCAAGGCGAAGGATATTGTCGAGCAGTCCAAGCACATAGAATTGCTGGATAGCGAGAACAAAATCCTCAAGCAGGAGAGGGCTGACACTCTGAAGATGCATGAAGCGTCCATGAAGGGCGTGCAGGAGTCTGCCAACATGGATATCAACCGACTGAAGGAGGAAATTGTAATCCTCAAGGAACAGAACAAATCTGCCGAAGAGCAGAATAAGTGCAGCCTTGAGGCTTACAAGGTCCTCCGACAAGAACGGGACTCCATGGCGGAGACGCTCCAACAAGCTGAGGCGAGCATCTTTGGTAATCAATCTCCATCTTGTACTTCTGTAAGCCAGGTACTCTAAACTTTTATGTTATTTGAAGTCATGTACTCCTTTGCTTGGCCAGAAATGCAGCTCCTATTGGTTTAACAAATACACCTCCTCTGCCAAAGGAATTCATGGTCCTTGCCGGCAACTTCATCAGCATCACCATCAAGCAATCCAAGGAAATTGCCAAGCCCCTGAACATAAAGATCAAGGCGATGGATTCCATCATGAATTACTTGGAGATTCTGCGCCAAGCCCCCAAGCGTATCGTAAGCTGGAAAGCTTCATGTACCCGGCCTGGTTGATACGTTGGAAACGTATCTATAATTTTTTATGCTCCATGCTTGTTTAGTATCTACTTTGCTTTGCTTTGCTTTGTCTACACTTTGAGGTGTTTTTATATCTTTTTTGGAACTAACCTATTAACAAGTTGCCACAGTGCCAGTTGCCTATTTTCTTCTGTTTTTGGTTCCAGAAAGGCAGAAAATCAATATTCTCGGAATTGGACGGGACAAAAGCCAAAGTCATTATTTTCCCGGAGAAACACGGAACCACAAAGCAGAGCCAGAGGGGAGCCACAGGGTGGCCGCACCCCCTAGGCGCAAACAAGCCCTGGTGGTGCCCACAGGGGGTATTGTCCCCCTGGACCCCCATCGACCTTGATGCATGCGCCTATAAGAAGCCTCCAATGAGAAAACCCTAAAACATCTAGAAGAAATCCATGAAAACCTCTGCAACGCCGCCGCCACCGAAGGGGAGATTCGAGGGACAAAAAGTCTCTGTTCTGGCACCCTGCCGGGATGGGGAAGTGCCCCCAGAGCCATCTCCATCGATCTCCACCGCCATATTCATCACTGTTGCTGATTCCCATGATGAGGAGGGAGTAGTTATTCCTCGGGGCTAACGGCTCTACCCGTAGCTATGTGTTCATATCTCTCTCTATGCATGATCTTGTGGTCATGAGCTTTGTAATCAAGTAGATCTACCTTGCTACTCAAGTGCTTTAATAGATCTCTGCTCTCCCCATGTGTGTGAAAAGTGACAGCGTGCACGCCATGGTGGCACTTAGGTTTGAGTCTACATAAACACTCTTTGTGCTTTAATAGATCTATGTGTTTCCCCACGTGTGTGAAAGTGACAGCAGGCATACCGTGTGTGGCACTTTGGCTAGATTGAATATTTGTTATGAGTTATATTTGAAGTTGGATGTCTCTATGAAATTATGGTGTTTGTTGGAACCATCTAGCGCTCAAGGTGACAGTGTGGGGTTATCTAGATTGGGGAAGGCGGACTTTGAGGTGTGCTGTTATAGCCCTACCGATGATTAGAGTGTCCAACCGGAGAGTAGTTAAGAGTAGTATCATGAAGAGAGGATATTTATATGAGAGAGTGTTCACTAGTGAAAGTATGATCCCTGGGCCTTGTTTCTAAACATTGAAACACCGTTTGCATCTATATATATTGCATGTTTGCTTCCTTTAGTCTTTGCCTCACCGTCAAGCTATTTTCAGGCACCGTTACCACTAGTATTTCACTATCTCTTCGCCGAACTAGTGCACCTATATTGGGTGTGTTGGGGACACAAGAGACTTCTTGCATCTTCATTGCAGGGTTGCTTGAGAGGGATACCTTTGACCACTTCCTCCCTGAGTTCGATAAACCTTGGGTAATCCACTTAAGGGAAACTTGCTGCTGTTCTACAAACCTCTGCACTTGGAGGCCCAACAACTGTCTACAAGAATAGAAGTGCGTAGACATCACTAGTGCAAGAATGTCGCTGGCAATGGTCAAGGCCCACTACAAGAATGCCGACATCTACACGGTGACCTCGGGTTTTCCCGAAGTAGACGATGATGGCCAGAAAATTGATCATAAAGCTATCTAGGCATCGCTCGTCGGCTATGAAACCAGGGTTGCCGAGTTGGTCGATCCAAACTCCTTTGTGCCTCTCGAGATCATCGATGGCGACCAGCACAGCTCCTCCGAGTCCCTCAAGACCAACGACTTTGTTGATGATCAGGATGACTCTTCTTCTTCCGACGATGTTACCTCAAAGTCTCCTGCACCAGAGGAATGAAAAACACTTATGTAATATTCGTTTCCTCTGTATGTATGCGAAAAAACTATAGTTTTAATCGTAAGGTGGAAAACAATGGTTATATGTTTCCTTATACTTAAGTACTAGTTCTAGCATGTATATATTTTTTAAGCAAGTGTTGGCTTATCCATTACTTTGGTTTGTATGCTTGAATTTTTGTGAGTCGGAAGACTCGTAGTCGGAACCATGCACTCAAGTGATGATGCCCAATGGCACTGTCAAAACCTAAGCACAAAATCATCGACTCCAAGTGCCAAAAGTCACTACTCCAGAATCCACATAAAAACAACAAAGAACGTGTAGACCATAAAACTTAAGCTGACGCCCGTAGGCAGAATTTTTACAAGTGCAAATGCAAAACTTGTGCATAAAAGTTTTATATGATCCAAAAATGAACACTAAAGGAGGTAAAAGACTCAAACATATGAGTGAACCAAAGAGCTTTATTTCATTGATCATATAAGAGGTACACAGTACATAAAAAAATATGCTAAGTGTAGAAAGGACGTAGTTGTGCTATGTTCCATTGCCGATCAAGCTCCGGGTAGTCATCATACGGGTCACGTCGCTTACACTTATGATCATTGTTGGGTCTACCCTCAAGTTCACGATTGTCAACGAGGTAGTAAGACCCATTGAGTAGCGCCTTGCTTATGATGAACGGTCCTTCTCATGGCGGGATAATTTGTGTGACGTCTTCTGATTAAGTGGGAGCACCAGATCCTCCTCTTTAAACGAGAGATGCGGAATGCGGTGACTATGGTAGCTACGTAGCTTCTGCTGGTAGATGGCGTATCTTTGGCATGCCAATACACGCTCTTCCTTGAGAAGGTCCACATCTAGGCATCTGGATTCTTCAGCATCATCTTCGTCGTAGGCGGCAACTCTTGCTGAATCGTGAAGGATGTCGGAAGGTAGGATGGCTTCTACTCCATATACCATGAAATAAGGGGTGTATCCGGTAGATCTGTTGGGTGTAGTTCGTAAACTCCACAGAACAGATGGTAACTCCTCTGCCCAGGCTCCAGCTGCTCTATGTAGCGGTGCCTCAAGACGAGGCTTGATTCCCTGCAGAATTAATCCATTGGCTCGCTCAACTTGGCCATTGGACTGTGGATGTGCCACAAATGCTAGATCAAGTCGAATGCCCTTCTCCCAACAATAAGCTTCCACTTCTCCGAGTGATAAGTTGTTGCAATTGTCGGTGATAATGCTATGTGGGAGACCAAATCTCACCACTAGATCCCGTACAAACCTAAGGGCAATTGCTCCATCAAGCTTTCTAATGGTTTTAGCTTCTATCCATTTGGTGAATTTATCAACTGCTACTAGCATATGCGTAAACCCACATCGTGTCGTCTGTAATGGATCAACCATGTCTAGCCCCCAGACTGCAAACGGCCAAGATATTGGTATTGTTCGCAATTATTGAGCTGGAATATGTGGTTATCGGGCATAGTACTGGCATCCCATGCATGTATCAACCATCTTATCGATGTCCGCCTTCGCAGTCAGCCAGTAGAATCCTTGCCGGAAGGCTTTGGAGACCAACGATCGAGGAGCGGCGTGATGCCCGCAATCCCCGAGATGAATCTCACGAAGGATTTCAATACCCTCTTGCTGGGAAACACACTTGAGGTATACACCAGTGGTGCTTATTTTGTAGAGATGTCCATTAATTATGGTATAGCCCTTTGCTCGACGTACTATTTTCCAACTTTCGACCTCGTCGATGGGCAAAGTTTCGTGTACGAGATATTCCATGAACGGTTTTGTCCAAGCCGGAGGGACCTTTGTCACTTTATGAACAAAAGAGTCGACTATATCCGGGTTCTAGGGGTCTGCTCCTTTCCGGATGGTGTTCATAGATGCTCCAGAAAAATGCCAGGTGGAATTTGTTTGCGCCCTGATCCAAGCTTTGACAGCAGATCAGCCGCCTCATTTTCCTCCCTTCGGACATACTTGACTTCGTAGCCCAAGAAGCTCTTGGCTATCTCGTCCACTTCGTCTCGATATGCCGCCATCATAGGGTTCCTTGCGTTCCACGTGCCAGCCACCTGCTGGGCAACCAAGTCGGAATCTCCATATCAAAATATGCGCTTGATGCCAATATCCTTGGCTACTCGAAGTCCGTGAATGAGTGCTTCATATTCCGCCATGCTATTTCTAGCCTCGAAGTGGATCTGCAGAATGTAGTGTAGCTTTTCCCCTGTTAGTGACTGTAGTAGTACACCAGCCCCGAGCCGTTGAGTAGCTTTGATCCATCAAAGTGCATCACCCAGTGTTCCGGCTTTGGTATAGGGGTAGAATCTGGCATCTCCGTCCAATCTGCGATGAAATCCGCCAAGACCTGTGATTTGATAGCGTCGCGTCTCTTGTAGGTGATCTCGAAGGCGGCAAGCTCAATGCCCCACTTTGCAACCCTTCCTATAGTGTCTATGTTGTTGATAATGTCGGACAGTGGAGCTTTGCTCACAACTGTGATAGGGTGCTCCTAGAAATAGTGCCTTAGCTTTCGAGAAGCAAGGAACACTCCATAAGCTAGATTCTGGTAGTGCGGATAACATTGCTTGGACTCCGTCAATACCTTGCTTACATAGTAAACTGGTCATTGAACTCCGTACTCATGCCCTGGTTCTTTCCGCTCTACCACGACGACGATGATGATTACCTGGTTAGTGGCCGCCATGTAGATTAACATAGGCTCCATAGGCCTGGGTGCTGCGAGTATAGGTGCCGACGAAAGTATCTCCTTTAGCTTCTTGAGGGCAACATCTGCTTCATCCGTCCATGTAAATTTGTCCGCCTTCTTCATCAACTTGTACAGTGGTAGAGCCTTCTTTCCAAGTCGGCTGACGAACCGGCTAACTGCTATGACGCAACCTATAAGCCGTTGAATGTCCTTTAGGCATGCCGGACGGTTTATGTTTAGGATGGCCTTTATCTTCTCTGGGTTGACCTCGATTCCGCATTGGGAAACGATGAAGCCCAACAATTTGCTGGCTGGGACCCCGAAGACGCACTTTTTAGGGTTAAGCATCATGTTGTATTTTCGGAGATTATCAAAGGTTTCTTTTAAGTCGGAGATTAAGTCGTTTGACTTTTTAGACATCACCGCTATATCGTCCACATAGGCATGAAATTTCCGACCAATCTGATCATGGAGGCAACGCTGCATAGTCCGCTGGTACGTAGCACCTACGTTTTTTAGCCCAAAGGGCATCGTGATATAGCAAAATGTGTTGTAAGGTATGGTGAACGAAGTGGCCAATTGGTCCGACTTCCTCATATTTACCTGGTGGTATCCTGAGTATGCATCAAGAGAACACAACATTTCTGAGCCAGCCGTTGATTCAATGACTTGGTCAATGCGAGGCAAGGAAAACGGATCTTTGGGACACACTTTGTTCAAGCCGGTGTAATCAACGCACATTCTTAATTCTTTGGTTCCCTTTTTGGGGACAAGTACAGGATTGGACACCCATTGGGTGTGAAGGACTTCTCAGATAAAACTAGCCTTAAGTAACCTAGCTATCTCTTTTCCTATGGCGCGTCTCTTCTCGTATTCGAAGCGTCGTAGAGGTAGTTTCACCGGTTTGCATTTTGGATCAATATTCAATATGTGCTCGGCAAGTTCCCTAGGTACACCTTTCATGTCGGCAGGTTCCCAGGCAAAGATGTCCATATTCTCACGGAGGAACTCGATGAGTGCGCTTTCCTATTTAGGGTTCAGGTTCGTCCCAATGGTGGTGGTCTTGGAGGCATCACCTACCACAAGTTCCACCGGCTTGGTCTCGATGGTGGCCTTGAAGGCAGGATCGGAGTCAGAAATTTGTTTCTTCGATGCCGGCATCTCCGTGGCATCGACCTTGCTCTGGATCTCCTTGAATTCTTCGCTATAGAGGACAGCTTTTGCAAAGGCTGCTTCTCCAATCTCGCAGTCCCTTGCCTTGGTAAAGCTTCCGGATACGGTGATGACGCCATTTGGTCCGGGTATCTTGAGCTTGTTGTAGACGAAGAATGGCTTGGACATGAAGGCGTGGAAGATGTCACGTCTGAAGATGACGTGGTACACGCTCTTGAAGGGGACCACCTCGAAGGTCATGTGTTCTTGGCGGTAATTATTAACATCGCCAAAAGTGACCTGAAGTGTGATGCACCCAAAGGACTATCGTGGTATTGCTGACGAGTACGCCATGGAGGGGTCCTCAAAGTGCGTGTTTAGAGACGTGGGGGAAGGCGGACGGTTGATGGGTATGAGGTAACACAGCTTACCCAGGTTCAGATCCCACAACGGTGGCGGAATCCTACTCCTGCATCACGATAAGGGCAATATGCCGAGTTACAGGGATTGGTTCGCTATGCGAGGTGTATGTTAATCGATCTGATTTGTGCCCTAAAGGCTCCCATAGGCCCGACTTATATAGTCGCTAGGTCCTAGGTTTACAGGGAAAAGTCCTAGCCAGACAGGTTACAGAGTCCTACACAATATACAATCAGTCTAATGTGTCTTGCACTCCAAGTCTCCGGGTACGTCGGTGACTCCTCCATAGCCTTCCTTTATCTGGCATTGGCCTCCCTTATGGATCCATCTAACTGGGCCGCCCAGCAGGCCATGGGCCATGCTACCAACTGTGTGCCACCTAGGTTATCCGGATAGGATACATGCTATGAGGATACCCATATAACATATCCCCAACAGGTACCGAGCCTCCCGGCCAGGAACTACGCCATGGAACATGGTGCTGGTCCGCCTTAGGTTGGCCTCCGTCAAGTTCATCTTGTGCAGTGTATCCATGTACATGATGTTGATGCTGCTGCCGCTGTCCACCATGCATTTGGTGAACTCATTGCTGTCAATCAAAGGGTTGATGACCATGGCGTACTGGTTCTCTGTAGGGATGGGTTCTGGGTGATACTTCATGTCCCAAGTGATTAGAATCTCCGACCAGCGCAGGTTTCTAGGAACTGGGGGTAGGGTGTCCATCGGTATCATCATGGAGGTTTTCTGTTGCCGGACATTAGGGGTGCCAAGGAAAGTGTGGTAGACGGCAGCCTTTTTCTCGAAGGGGTTCTTGCCGCCATCGCTCTTGTCGGCGTGCTTAGGGTGAACATCTTCGTCCATGTCACTTGAATCCTTGGACTTCTCTTCCTTCTTCTTCCCTTTACACTTGCCTCGCGGTATGTTCTTACGACTTCGCTTGTAACCGGACTTCAGATCCTCCTTGAGGTCATTGACGAACTTGCAATGGCGATTGGTGTGAGTGGCTTCGCCGTTGACGTTGATGTATACAAGGCATGGCATATCACGGTATTCCTCGTATGTTTGGGGAACACGGAGCGTTGCCGGGGTAGTTTCACTACCTCACTGCTTCCCACGACCAGCCCCCGTCCTCGGCCACGCTGTCCGCCATCACCTCGTCCTGCAAACGTCATGGCGACCATGTCGGAGGTTTGATTTTCTTCTGGCGGGTTCTTCCGCTTGGTGTTGTTGTTCCTCTTAGCCTGGGTTGGAATGGCTATTGTCGGCAAGGAGCCGCGAGCATCGTCGTCAACAGTCGCGAACTCACTGGCCAACTGGATCATCTGGTTGAGATCGAGCTTGTGATTGTCCTGCAGGCGCTTCAACTTATGTCGGAGCAACGTACCTTTTTCCAACCCATCTATGAAGGCGGCCATGGCAGTCTGATCGTGCACTCCTGTGCAGGAATTCTTCGTATCCAGCCAGGGGCAGAGGTAGGTGCAAGATGACTCGTCTTTATCTTGCACGCACCGCTGTAGATTGCCAACAGTGTAGGGACGCTTATACGTACCCTCAAAGTTTTTGGTGAACGCATCTTGCATGTCCAACCAGTTGCAGATGGACTTCTCTGGCAAGTCATCAATCCATTGGCGGCATGTGCCCGTCAACATCAGTGGGAGGTACTTGACGGCAACGTTGGGGTTACCCCCGGCGATCTCCACCGCTGATACGTCGGAAACATATCTATAATTTTTTATACTCCATGATTGTTTAGTATCTACTTTTCTTTGCTTTGTCTACACTTTGAGGTGTTTTTATATGTTTTCTAGAACTGACCTATTAACAAGTTTCCATAGTACCAGTTGTCTGTTTTCTTCTATTTTTGGTTCCAAAAAGGCAGAAAATCAATATTCTCGAAATTGGACGGGACAAAAGCCAAAGTCAATATTTTACCGTGGGAAACATGAAGCCAGAGTACGAGACGGAGGGGAGGCACCAGGGGGCCACACCCCCTGGCGGCGCATCCTAGGGCTGGTCGCGCCTGGGGGGTGCAGCCACCCTGGTGGCCCCCAGCCTCGTCTCTCTGCGGTAGAATTTTTTTGTTTTCCATGCTACGAACCCCTACAGTGGTATCAGAGCCGTGTATATATGTAGATCTGTTGCACGAGTAGAACACAATGGTCATTGTGGGCGGTGGTGATTTTATTATCAATTGCTTTTGTGTACTTTGCATCTTGCGGTATGATGGGATGAAGTGGCACAGGCTAACCTTACATGACATTGTTCATGAGACTTGCTCCACGCTTAACATGCAACTTGTATTTCATAAGTGGCTTTGCGGGTGTCTGTCTCTCCCATCATAGTATAGATTCAATTTACAACAGGCACTTGATAGTTCAAGCATCAACGTTGTGGTTCCTATTCGTAAGTTAGAATGACACTTATTGAAAGCCCCAAACCACGTAAAACATGCAAAGAAAATTAGAGGCGTCTAACTTTGTTTTGCAGAGGTGTGCTGTGATGTGATGTGATATGGCCATGATTGTGATTATATATGATGTATGCAATGTTCCTTATTGTAAGTCGGCAACCGGCAGGAGCCATATGGTTATCTTTTAATTTCGTCTAGACCTGCGTGTCTATTATTCAAAGTAGTTGTAATAGTTGATGCTGGTGGACGACAACCATGGAGCGGCGCCATTGACCTTGACGGAATGCCGGCGATGAAGGAGATCATGTTCGTGCTTGAAGATGGAGATCGGAAGCACAATAAGAAAGGCCATATCATATCACATATTATGAATTGCATGTGATGTTAATCCTTTTATGCATCTTGTATTGCTTAGTTCGGGATGATTGCATTATAAGATGATCCCTCTCACAAAATATCAAGTTATAAAGTGTTCATCCTTAGTAAGCACCGTTGCTAAAGCTCATTGTTTCGAATGACCACGTGATGATCGGGTGTGTTAGATTCTGCGAGTGTATACAACGGGAGCAAGCCAAATTTGCTCATGCGGAAGCTAAGGTTTGATCTCGATGAGCCTAGCATGTACAGACATGGTCTCAGAACACGGATCACCGAAAGGTAAAGCATGAGTCATATAGTAGATATGATGAACATGTTGATTGTTCGCCATTCAAGCTACATCATCTCCCGTGATGATCAGTTTTGATGTGGTGGATTTGGTTCGTGTGATCACTAAAAAATTGTGAGGGATATTGTTTTGAGTGGAAGCAATTTTGGTGGAATAAGATGAAGCGTGAAGTCGGAAGCTACATAGCCAAATGTGATATATGTCAGAGAGTCAAACCGGAACATCAGAGACCCACCGGACTTTTGCAACCTTTGCATATCCCAGAATGGAAATGAGAGTTAGTTGGAATGGATTTCATCACCGGTTTGCCTATATCTAGTAGGGGAAATGATTCTATTTGGGTCATAGTGGATAGACTTTCCAAAGTAGCTCATTTCTTACATGTCAAGACCACTTATCAGAGCTCTAAGCTAGCAGAGCTGTATATTGCTAGAATAGTCAGTCTGCACGGAACCCCTAAGACAATTGTGTCAGATCGAGGAACCCAGTTTACCTCAAGATTTTGGAAGAAAGTACAAGAAGGATTAGGAACCAAACTGAACTTCAGCACAGCCTACCACCCACAGACCGATTGACAAACGGAGAGAGTAAACCAAATAATCGAAGATATGTTGAGAGCTTGTGT
This sequence comes from Avena longiglumis, assembly GCA_030063025.1. Taxonomy (NCBI): domain Eukaryota; kingdom Viridiplantae; phylum Streptophyta; class Magnoliopsida; order Poales; family Poaceae; genus Avena; species Avena longiglumis. Next base: position 110,097,069 of record CP125978.1, read on the forward strand.
GTTGGAATATGGATCTAAATGGGAGGATTGTCTACCTTTCGCAGAATTCTCATACAACAACAGTTATCAACCCAGTTTGCAAATGGCCCCATTTGAGTTTATGTATGGAAGAAAGTGTCATACCCCACTGAATTGTTCGCAAGTAGGAGAGAGTCAGATCTTCGGACCCGACATCCTACGAGAAGCCGAAGAGAAAGTCCACAAGATCCGTGAGCACCTCAAGACCGATCAGTCTAGACAAAAGAGTTACACCGACAAGAGACATCGAGATCTAGCCTTCAATGTCGGAGATTTTGTTTATCTCAAAGTATCGCCCTTGAAAGGAATGCCAGAAGATATATCAGCCGTGCATGATGTGTTTCATGTCTCGTTACTTAGGAAGTGTTTAGAAGTTCTAGAAATGACGGAAGTTTTCAAGAATATCGATCATAGAGATGTGGAGATCAACTCGGACCTGACTTATCTTGAAGTATCCATCCATATTTTGGAAGAAGCTTTCCGGACCACCCGGACCAGAAGTATCAAGTTTCTCAAGATCCAATGGAGCAACCATACGGAAGAAGAAGCCACTTGGGAGCACGAGGATGACATGAGGACGGAGTTTCCAAATCTCTTTAGTTCCTAGTTTTTCCTGAATATCAGGACGATATTGTGTTTAAGGGGGGAAGGTTTGTAACACCCCAAAAATATTAATGAGGATCATTCCCTAATTAATCAAGATTAGGGTTAACAAAATATTTTAGTAATTAAATTCAAATCTTAATGCTTATGTGTATGAATGCTTGCAATGCCATGTTTGATTGTTGTAAATGATGAGAAATGGTTTAAGGATCAAAACCATATCATCTAGGTCACTATCAAACCAGATCAAAACAAAAGGAAATTAAAATATGAAGTCTAAGACCAAATGATCATTTCTGCCCAAGTTAACCATTAGCTCAATTTGAGCATCTCTAGCAACTAATCTCAAACAGAAACTTCACCATTTCTTTTCTCCCCTTGCTAGACATAGTGACAATAAACCCAGTGGAGCTTTCCAACCTTGCAGAAACATTTTCAAACTCTTTGGAGAGGCATTTCAAATTTGAATCTATCTTATGTATCAAGATAGCCATTTTTAGAAAACCACTCAAACCTTCACCACTTAGCAAACCATTGCACCCAGAGACTACCAAGATTAGTACCAGAACACCCACCAAAAATCACTGGAAAATATGATGATTTAGTTCATGCGGCCATTTGATCGAACACTTGGTGATCACAGTACAAACTCAACAACTATTCACTGTTTTGATCAATTCTTTGCTCACCATTGTGACCTCACCGAGCTCACACGTTGTGCCCTTAACTCACCCAGTACTAGCCTATTCAATGGAGCTCCAATCACTTGCCGTTTGACCCGTGCAAAGTGGTACCCGAGCTCACCTTGCCACCCCGATATGGACACGATGCCACAGACCGCGATGCCCTCTCCCATGATGTCTAGGAGGTAGCCCTAACCTCACGACCTCTGCCTGTGCATGCCCCTACCAAATATAGCTCGAGGAGATTCTAGTAAAGTCATGGCCATTTAACACCGAACCTTGCCGGTTGCAGTGCCAGAGCGCCGAGTAATCCCGCGCGCACATGTCGTGCCTTGCCCTCACCTTGCGCCACTACGTCCTCCATGACTCCAGCAAGCTCCTAGACATGACCATTTGACCGTGTGATTGTCGTGACCACCGTACGTCATGACGAATGTCGTCGGTACAGTCACAGAGCATGGATGGTCCACAATTATTTAGACCGTGCCTCGCCGTGCCACTGTGTGTATGACATTTGCCCTGAAGCACCGCATCGACCTATGCATGTGGTCATGCCTATAGCTCACTGTAACTGCATCGTCGGCGAGCCCGAACCATGTCGTCGTGCCTCCTTCGCTGCAGTATAAATAGAGACCATCCCTGACCCTAAAACGCACACCATTTCACTCCTCTCTCACCCAGGAACCTCTCTGACCCAACCCCGAAGAAAGGCAAGCACCACTTCGCCGGAATTTCACCGGATTTCGCCGCTTCAGAGGAAGGAAGGAGCCAAAGGTAGGAGCCGCCCCAGGAGCTGCCGCGACTACCATTCGAACCGCCGTCGTCGACTCGTTCTTTCGCCCCCATCGCCGCATCTAGCAGGAGCCCTGGTAAGCCCCCGACGACCCCCGCTGTAGCACTAGGGTTCAGACTCGCGCGTGCCCTGCGATGGAGACGATGACGCTCAGTCGTTGATCGCGCTCTAATCGTAAGGCCTAGATTCACCGATACCGCTTCGCGTATGCTTAGTCGCTAACAAGTAGGACCAGCCCCGGAGCAGCCCGTTGCGTGCGCGTTGCATAGTTGGGCCAGCCCATTAGCGTTCCCGCGCACAGCCGGTCAGTTTAAATTTGGTTTTATCTTTTATTTAAAATCTCAGTCTATAGTGAACTTTAAAAATCAATTCAGAGAGATTCACTCCACCAAACTGAATGAACCCAATTTTGTTTGAAAGTAGATAAAAATATCTAATCACTCCCATTGGATTCAAACAGTTTGAAACTATGGACCACCCTTGGTAAAAATAACAAGAGAGTAGATTTTATCACTTCAAACATTTTTATAAAATCAACCTAAGTGATTTCGAGTTGATTCCAACTCTCAGAATCAAATTTGACAAGACCTTTCTGAATATGTAAAAATCTACATACTTACATACAGTAGCCCTGGACCAAAATTAAAAGAATGGCTTTATGGTCATTTTTAGCCACTTAAATATTATTAAATAATAATGTTAATATTTATAAATAATACCAACCACTTTAAATCACATTATCAAGATTAGAATACTTGGTGATGACATATGTCAATATGATCCCCTATTTTAAATTGGAGAATATTAAATCTTAAGTAACTTTTCAATGAGTAGAAATTAATTTTCTAAAAATAAGATATATAAAATCTTATCACCCTTTCTTGTAATGATAGAGACGATGCTATATCATCTAGTGTGACCCTTGTGTGATAAATAGAAGTAGTTAAGTATTGTTTGGTGATTATGTACCTCGTATTTATTTATAGACGCTAGTATCAATCCGGGCTACGAGGAGGAGGAATTCTACGAAGACGAGGACGAGAACTTCGACCACCTTACCAACCAAGGCAAGATATTCTATGCAAACTAAGCTAAACCATGCAAGCTACATTATGCATGCTATTCTATGCAAGACCCACTTGCAATCCTTTGTGATACCCCTTTTTACTATACCAAATCCCAGTTTTATTTGCAAGCTTTACCTTTCGCAAAGTTGTTCCATAGTTAATTAATTGATGATTAGTGGAGAATTAGGAAAGTGCCATCAAGATCTTAGAGCTGTATGTAGCTGGAAATACTAGTTGATACCCCTCAAATAGTGACACCCCCCCTTTTGATAGATGCTAGTGCTAAAATAAACTTGATCACTAGATGGAAACAAATGATTATGAAAACCTTGGAATGATGAGTCATTCTATTAAAATGTTTTGACATGTGTTATGGACACGATGACTTGAAGATGATGGTGAAGGAAGTATGTGACTTGACTTTGATAAAAACTGATGGTTGGGTTCGGATGCGATACCATTCCAACATTTACCGTACAACCCCAATACTTGAATTTGGTTAGGGCTTGACTGGAAGTTTATGTGTCTTAGTATGGGTTCCCTAGCGGAACGAGGTGAGCAGAGGCTACCTTGTGAATGTGACTGACCACCTATGCAGTTCCCAAGATGACACATGGTCATGGTTGGGAGGCCAAACTCATAGGAGAGGTGCCTATACTAGGGTGTGTAATTGAAAGGTTAGGATTGATTATCCGCATACCAAGTATGATGATTCGGGATTATTCCTGGTGGATGTATCGAATGTTGTGGTGAAATTGTACCACCTCTGTAGAGTGTCAAACTATTCGAATAGTCGCGTCCGCGGTTATGGACAGTTGGATGGCCATACTGTTCCATTGTCAGATGTTTTCCAAAATGACCCGTGACTTGAATGATGACTTTGACTTGACCCCACAAGTTGTGGAGATGAAGCTATGTTCCCACTTAGGTAACTTAGACCACTAAATTTAGGTTTTACTACTAGATACTGGTGGAAATAAAATTGCCTTGTGGCAAACAAACCTAGAGCTTAAGATTCCTATTAGAATGGCCTTACTGCTTAATGAAAGTTTGCGAGTACCTCAAAGTACTCATGGCTTTGTCCCTAGCTATTCCCATGCCAGACTATGAAGGAGACTACGAGGAGGATGGATAGCAGGACGTTTACGATAACTAGGATCATCTCTAATCGTCAGCATTGCCTGTGACCCTGAAGATGGAGCCCCGACCATGCTACTATTATTATTATTCCGGTGCTTTGATTATAATCAGACTTGATCATGAGATCAACTATTTGTAAGATCTTTATGGTTTGTAATGGATGATGAACTATGGTACCAATCTGTTATGTCTCGCAAAAATGGTAATCCTGGGATTGCGATGTATGGCATAACAGGAATCTAGGATTAAAAATACGGGTGTTGATAATAGGTTTCACAGCTATGCGGACGGCAATGCCCTCGGTATAGCTATTTTCCCTTTTACCACATTAATCTTTGAAAAATCATAACTAAATCATTCTAATTCAGAAAATTACAAATAATAGGTCAAAATTTACAGAAAAATAAGATCTATATATCTACACTCAAATACTACATGTTTGTGCTGGAAAAAATTAAGTAAAACATAAAAATATATACTTTTGTATAACACATTTTGAAAGATATTCAAAATAGAAAATGTGGTGGAATACCTCAAAAACTCCTACTACGGGGCAACCAGAATGAATCTTGTGGTACAATGGTCACGTCCTTTGTTTTCCACTACAAGTTTAACGAGGCTCGGTCCCGAGCTAAGAATCTTCATGCTCGCTGTTGAAAGAACATTTCATGATCCCTAGTGTTTTATGTGTTAGATAACAATATGGAGGATTATTTAATGTGTGTTGAAGTGATGTAGATCTTAACATTGAAAAGGATCTTCAAAGTGGTTTTTGGGGGGCGGATAATCTGCCCCTCCCCAATCGACAAACGACACCAAGGCACGTCATGCAGTATGGGGGCAGAATATATCCCAGATTTTCCGGCCAGGGCTGGAGTTTTTCCCCAGGCCGGATAATCCGTCCCTCGAGGGGGCGGATAATCCGTCCCTCAAGGGGGCCGGATAGTTTGCCCCCCAGGAATTTTTCAAAGGTCACCACGGCGCGTCAATCAGAGAGGGGCTAAATTTCCCATGGACTTTCCGTCTCTGGGGCGGATAGTCTGCCCCTTGAGGTGGGCGGATAATCCGCCCCCATGAAGTTTTTCACCAAGTCAAGCTCGGCGGACCCACTCTGTGGGGGCGGATTTTCCACTGGACATTCCGGACTTGGGGCGGATAGTCCGTCCCTAGTGGGGCGGATAATCCGCCCCCAAAAAACTCCAACGACCAGTTCTAGGCAGAGTGTATTTAAACCCATCATCCCCCTCCTACCAGAACTCGGTTCATTCGAAAAAGACAAGATCTTCTCCTCAAGTTCCATCCAAGAGATCTCCACCTTCATCCACCCAAAGGCCCCGTCCCTTGGGGAATCGAAGGAGGAGGGCTCGATTTTCATCAACAGTAATCAAGCGCTTCACATCCTCTCCATTCATTTGGAGAACCCTCGATCTAGTATTTATTGCAAATATATAGATCCTTGTTTTGATTATATTGATAATCCTTGTTCTTGTGATAGCTTGTTGTCATTACGGGAGCCTCCAATTCAGTTGTGGATGTGTGCCCCGCTAGAGTTGTAAAGGCGACGGTTCCCTCCTAGAAGGGTACCAATAGTCGAGAAGGTGGATCAGGCCTTTCGTGGCGAGATCCATAAGAGAATAGGGTGAGGCCTATTGTGACATGGTGGTCCTAGAACCGCCCACCCCTCCAACGCATATGTACTTCCCTTAACAAGGAAGGAACTATAGTAAAACAAATCACTGTGTCTTCGCATGCTCCACTACGGTTTCCTCGCTCCTCTCTTTACGTGTTTAGCAGACAGGTTTGCATATAGGGAAATTCTCGTAGTTACATATCTAGAGAATTTACTTTGTGTCAAGCCTAAAATTGAAAAAGAAATAAAAATTGAGTAGCACCTATTCACACACCCCCCCCTCTAGGTGCCCATATGATCCATTTCAATTAGTATCAGAGCACCGACTCTTTATTCGGGCTTAACCGCCTAAGAGAAGTATGGGTTCCAAGGGAGATGGGAGTGATGCTCTGAAAGTAGTCACCATGAACGATCTCAAGATGTTGGAAACAACCTTGTTTAGTTCTATGGAGGCTAAGATGGAAGAGATGCATCAAATGATAATGTGCCTCTCCCCATCCACAGCATCACCTCCATCTGCCTCTGAGGCACCACTCCGCAATCCAAGGAAAAGGGTAATACTGATTCCAAAGAGAACTAGGTGGTTGGTGATGGCACTAGTAAGAGCTCCTCCTCGAAAAAGGATAGTGGTAAGGAAGGATACAATGAGGTTTCTCATGTTTATTCACCTGATCCACCTATCCCGCACCCTCATATACATAATAGGGGTGATCCACCCAAACTTTCGGCATCTACTTTGAATCAATGGCAATTTTTTATGAAGTCTCATGTGTGCAGCTCCTCCATTGAGTTGTAGAAAATCATAGAGAATGGTCTTCATGTTGGATATCCAAACAACCTAACAAGAAGAGAGGTTGTAGACAGTCAACTCAATGCAACATCTCTACACATGATTCAGCTTGGTGTGGGTACCAAAGACATGCCACACATAGAGCATCTCAACACAGCAAAGGAAGCTTGGGATGCCCTCACCGAGCTCTTCATTGGAAATGAAAGCATGAGAAGAAATAGGTATGATGCTTTGAGTAACCAAGATGAAGGGTTCTATATGTTGGATGGAGAAGATCACGAGGACATGTATAGTGGGCTCAAGTCAATAGCCACCACTTTCAGAAATCATGGTGCTTCTCATGTTGGTGATGCTTGGATCAAGCGAAAGTATGTTAGTTCTCTTATGCCTTTTGAGCCCACAAATTTGAAGAGTCTCCAAGGAAGTCATAAATACCACCTAATGACATCCAATGAGGTAATGCAATAAATGGCATCTTTCAAAGTGGCTGCCAAGAATGCCGAAGATGCACATGCACGAGCCATTATGATGAAAAAGGGGTCAACATGGCCTTGAAGACAAGTGTGGCTGATCAAGATGAAGATGACATAGAAGATATGGACTGTCCCGAGGATGTAAAGAGAGCTCATGGACAATACATGGCCTTCTATGCTAGAAATGTTTGTTAGGATCCAGCCAAAGCCAAATCTGAACTAGAATGCAAGAGTGGAGCAAATCGAAGAATGGAGAACGGTCCCAAGCTAAGAACATGTTTCAATTGTGGAGACAGGTTGCACTTTGTACCTGGGTTTCCTTATCAAAGTATAGAAGATAATGGAGGAAGACTCATTCTCAAAGAGAAGTCAAAGGCTCCATAAAAGAAGCGATTTGTGAAGAAGAATGCTCCATTCAAGAAGCAACCAAAGATAGTCTTAGTAGCTCAAGAGGAGTATACATAGGGAAGTGGAGATGAAGATGAGGATGATAGATCTCGAGAGGTTCCTGCTATAGTCACCAGTTGGCCCAAAATGAAGTGTTTCTTGAAGAAAAGGGCAGGATTGAAAGGGAGGATGCAATGGAGATTGCATCCTTAAAAATGCTCGAGAAGAAGAGGAAGAGGCTCGTGTTTCTCTTGAAGAGAGACTTGAGTCTATTGAGGAGTCACATGAAGAAGTGGTGACAAAGCTTGTTAAGGAACATGACAATGCAGTAGCCAAAGCAAAGAAACTAAAGAAATAAAAGGTTGACTTTGGGGCTGCTCATTCTAGACTCTCCGAGGAATTGGAGAAACTTGACATTGCTCACAAGGCTTTGAAAAGTGAATTCTCTGTTCTCAATGAGTCACATGATCAGATCCAAATTCGATTGACCAAATATGATGTTCCTAGCACATCAAAATCAACATATATTCACAAGGAAAATGCTAGGGTGGAAGATGAGCTTGCCAAAGACTCCACTCCCAAAGGTAAGGGAGTTGTTGATGATATTATTGGCAAGCAAAGATCAAATCTTGGAAAAGAGGGACTTGGCTATGTTTCCAAGTCCAAGAATAAGAAGAACAAGAAGAAGAAGACCAAGAGTGAACAATCAAAGACAAGCACCGTTGGGAAGAACATCACAGAATACAAAACTAACCATATTGGTTTTGCAGGGTCTAACAATCCTAATTATGAACTATTTTGTGATTACTATGGTGATGTCTATGCTAATTATGTTGGTCCTTTTGATAATTATGTTGCTTGGTCTATTTGGGTTCCAAAGAACCTTGTTACTAACATGAGAGGACCCATTGAAAAATGGGTACCTAAAACCAAGAAGTAATTCTCTTGCAGGGCTATGCTTCCGGTGGTTCTAAATGGGTGCTGACAGTGGGTGCACTAGTCATATGATCAGAAGCAAAGAGATCATCACGAAGATGAGACCCAATGATGATCATATTGTAGTCTCCTATGGTGATAAGTCTAAATCTGAGGTATTGGGTCTTGGCAAGGTAGTGGTTGCCCACGATATCTCTCTCGTGGACTTCATGCTTGTTGAGACCCTCGGTTACAATTTACTTTTTGTTCCTGCCCTTGGTAAGATGGTCTTTGATGTTTTCATTGATGGTGATTTAGTGTTACTCTTGTGGAGCAAGTCTCTAAAGGTCGCTTTCATTGGGTACGTCGGAAATGACCTGTATGTGGTGGACTTTTCGGGGAAAACCACTGCGGGTCCGATGTGCTTATTCGGAAAAGCCGACGTGGGCTGGTTATGGCATCGCCGTCTAGCCCATGTCAACATGATAACTTTGCAAAGTATTCACAAGGGTGGCCACATCCTTGGACTAAAATAAAATGTTTCCTTTGCCAAAGTCCGTGTTTGCAGGGCATGTGTTGAAGGCAAGATGCACGACCCTCCCCACATGAGTAAAACTATTGTTTCCTCAAAGAGGATCTTGGAATTACTTCATGTGGACTTATTTGGTCCTCCATATCATGATATCCTTGGTGGGAAGAAATATTGCTTGGTGATAGTCGATGATTTACTCAAGATACACTTGGATCTATTTCTTCAAGCTAAAGAGTGAGACTCAACAAACTGTCATTGATTTTGCCAATGAGGTCCAGCGTCAACACAATGTCCCATATTGGAAACAAGAAGTGACAACGGTTCCGAGTTCAAGAACTACACATTAAATGAATTTCTAAGTGAAGAGGGGATAAGACATCAATATTCCACTGCGTACACCCCTCAACAAAATGGTGTAGCCGAGAGGAAGAACCGCACTTTGATGGATATGGCTAGATCAATGTTGGCTGAATTCAAGTCACCATACAACTTTTGGGCTGAAGCCATATCTACCACTTGTCACTCATCAAATCGGCTCTACCTCCGCAAGATTTTGGACAAAACACCATATGAAATACTTACCGGTAACAAGCCCAACATATCATATTTATGGGTATTCGCCTGTAAGTGTTTCTTTCTCATCAAAGGAGTTCGTTTGTCTAAATTTGAGTCTAAGGCTTTAGAAGGTATTTTTGTTGGTTACGGTGCCAAATCCCACACTTATAGAGTCTACAACAAGCTCTCCGGAATTGTTGTAGAATCTTGTAGTGTGGAATTCGATGAAAATGATGGCTCCCATGTGGGGCAAGTTGATGTTTGTGCTGCAGATGTTGAAATGACCTAGGATGCCATAAGAAGAATGGGCGTGGGATTTTTTCGCCCCATTGAGGAACCCCTTGTGGAAGATCGGGAAGGAAAATGCTCCACTCAAGTGAAGCCCTCATCTACACAAGATCAACAAGCCCCTACTGCTAGAGAAACTACTGCACCAACACCTCAACCTCCTGAAGATCATCTGTCTTCTAGGCAAAATGGTAGTCCCAGGCCGGACTTTCTGCCCCCTCCAAGGGGTGGACTATCCGCCCCTGGCACTCCAACACGCTCCAGGGGAAATCAAGACGAGCAGGAAAGTTCTGAAAATCCTAGGCCAGATTCTCCGGCCCCAAGGGGCGGATTATCCGGCCCTGGCACTCCAAGTCATGTCAGGGGCAATCAGGAAGAAGAAACTAAAGCCGAAACTCCCAGGCCGAATTATCCGGCCCCACCTAGGGGCGAATTATCCGGCCCTAAAGCTCCAGAACAGCTGCATCCCCCCGTTATGAATGTAGTACAAGATCAAGGGCAAGGTTCTCCATCTCCTATTCGCGGTAATCAAGGTAGCGGTCAAGACAAGGATCCAAATGTTGAATAAAATCCTCCAAGAAACAATAAGGAAATTGAAGCTCGTCGCAAAGCTCGTGCTGATCGGAACCTTGAGTTAAGGGGCCATACTCTTGACAAGGTTGTAGGTGATCTAAGAAGAATAGTGACTACTAGAAGAGAACTTGCTAGATTTTGTGATCATCAAGCTCTTATATCAATGGTAGAACCAAAGAAGGTCTTTGATGCTCTTGAAGATCCAAATTGGGTGGTTTCAATGCATGAAGAACTGAATAACTTCGAGTGTAACAAAGTTTGGAAGCTCGTAGAAAACCGCAAAGAGTGTCGCAATGTTATCGGCACAAAGTGGATTTTCAAGAACAAGCAAGATGAAAATGGCATTATTGTAAGGAATAAGGCAAGGCTGGTGGCTCAAGGATTCTCTCAAGTGGAAGGCATCGATTTCGGTAAAACCTATTGAAAGTATACATATGTCGCCTAGAGGGAGGGTGAATAGGCGATTAAAACTGTTCTGAGGGTGGCTCAACAAAGGCGGAATTAAACTAACGTTTAGTTTGTTAAGCATAAATCCTAGAACAACTATAGTTCACCTATGTGTACCAACAACTTATTCTAAGCAAGACAAACAACTATGTGATAGCAAGATATATACTTCAAGCACGAAGGCTATCACAAAGTAAGGTGCATAAGTAAGACCTCGGGTATAGAGATAACCGAGGCACGCAGGGACGACGATATTTTACCGAGTTCCTCCCAACATGGAGTACATCTCGTTTGGAGAGGGGGTGGTATAAAACCACCAACGCCACAAAAGGCCTCCCTTATTCTCATGTGAGTCTCATACCAACGGGATCGATCCACACTTCCACTATCGGTGCACTTGTCGGTGGCAATCCGGAACCTCTTACAAGGTTGGGGAACTTCTCCACAACTTAATTGGAGGATCCCAACAAACAAGCTTGGGGAAGCTCCACAACTTAATTGGAGGCCCCAAGTAATCCACACACCTACAACACAAACAAACTGTCTAGGATTCCAAGAACCCAAGAGTAAAAAGCTTCTCAACTTTCACTCACCAAATCCTCCAAGGAGAACTCAAACCGATGCACCAAATGCAAATGACAAGAACACCACAAAGGTGCTCCAATCCCTCACTCTCAAGTTCCAACAAAGCTACTAAAGATATTGGGGGGACAAGAGAGGAGGAATCAAAGAGGAACACAAAATCCCCCAAAATCTAGATCCCAAAGATACACTCACAAAGAGATGTTTTGTTTTCGTCAAAATGTGGATCTAGATCTCCTCTCTCTTCCACTAAAATATGGGAAATAATCATTGGAGGGGAAGAGATTAATCAAGATTTTAGAAGTAGGGAAAATGGGGGCAAAGCTTAGACAAATAGAGGAGGAAGAAGCAGTCCAAAAGATAAAAGAACAAAGATATTTAAAGGGCAGGAAAAATTCTGCCCGTTAGGGCATTTTTACTGAACGGACCGGTAGTACCAGTTTGGGATGGTACTACCGCCCACTACCAAAATGAACCCAGGAAAAACGAGCAGCAGCGGCAGCACATGCGGGATTGCTAGTAGGGCCAGGCAAGGGCACTCGGGATCGAATGCGAGCGGAGCAAGCGCACTATTCGTGCAGCGAACGAGGCGACAGCACACGCGAGGCAGGAATCGCGAGCGGGCGAGCGGCATAGCGCATTGCGGGCGACAGTGAGGGAGCGGGCCGACGCGGCGGCCAGCTGGGCTGGAGGCAGGTGCAAGGCGGCTAGGCCTGGGAGGCGGCCCGGTACTACCGGCCACCCGAGAGGTAGTACCGGTCGGGCTATGTAACACCCTCAGAATCGGACCTATGCAAGTTTGAACAAAATTCGCCAAACTCGCATAGAAACGATTCAAAGGTGCCCACCAGGCACTTTCGTGCGGGTGGAAAACGAAGTAATAACATTACACAACAGTCCTCGATGGGACCCACAGAACAGATATATAACAGCGACTCAAAGAGTCAAGAATACAGATATAATATACAAGATCCAAATCACCTTGAAAATGGTAGAGCGTCCGACTACGGACAAGAAGCAAATGGGGGTAAGAGCCCTGAAGAATAACCAATGGCGTCCATAACCCTGCCCAGGCCAAGCCGGAAGGGTAACCCTGCTAACGACGTCGATCTCAAAACCTGCTTAACAAAGGGGTGCCGACAAAGGGCAAAGCAGAAAACAAAGAAGGAGCGTCAGTACTGAGGCCATTACACGGCGAGGCTAGAATTCGGCGGTCCTCGCCTACATAGGTATGGTGGACTGAGCGGCAGCGGCAGCACGCACTAAACAACCTATAGAGACTCGATACACTGGCGGTTAATCAGAGGGGGGTAAGAAAGACCTATGCGGATCCAACCTGAAGCTAACTCCAAACAAACCCATCCTGGCATTTCCCCCTCGAGACCAAACGAGGAAGTCAACCGAGGAACTCACACAGTTGGCAGTTTTACTTATTCAGTTATAGTTGCGGCAATTTACTAGTCAGGTTTAGATAATCGTCCTGGTAAAGTATACAGTGGGCACTTTTAGTTAATCATTCCGTGATAGTTGCATCAATTACTAATCAGATACCGATAGCATGAGATAATCCCAAAACCCAGCAGTGGTTGGTACTTTTATTCAGCCAATTCGTTGTAGTTGCAATACTTACTAGTCAGATACATCTGTCGCAAGCGACAACCAAACAAGCAATGGTGGCCAGTATTAATTAGCCATTCCGTTATGGTGAAGCTGATTACTAGTCATTATAAGTCAAATTAATAGCAGTAAACTTTAGTTATGCTTGTCTATGATCGAGATATCAGGCTCCAAGTCGCCCATATCCGCGACACGGCTTTAAAAGTTTTACCCGCCGGGTGCACCAATAGCAACACACACTCGATCAACTCGAAAACCAAACCAAAACCCAACGAGGCTTTCACGAAACAATCACAGATTCAAATATTTCAGGGGCCACCCTTGAGTAGAATCAACGAGTAAGCAAGCTCGAGGCGGCCTCAAGGTTGACAATGGGTAAGCGATCGAACCCGAAGTGTGGTGGGCTTGTCGATACCGCGTAAACATTCAACCTAACAAAGTACAAAGTACCGCACAATCGTAAAGCAAAGAAAGCATGGCATAAGTACAGATCGTAAATAAAACCTCAAACTAGTTTGTGGCCCCTAGAAATAAGATGAATCAAGCTCCGGCTCAGGGGGTCCCATATACCTCCCGGATGTGGATAGCGATAAATCAAGGAACAGTATCAAGTACTGGGTCTTACGGGACACAAGTGGGCTCGAAACCAAATATTTTCTATCACCCACCGATGCCTCGCTTATTCAATTTTAGTTGTTAAACAGAAATTAAAGTGACGATAAGTAAAACTAGAATCATCTCCAACCTCAACATGCGGCAATACATCAAGAATCGTGGCATATATGGCGACACACATCAAAGACTTGAGCAAGCAACTACGACGCAAGTCCAACTATCTACCAAACAACAGGCAATAGGATGTGTCCAAGGCAATATAGGGCTGCACGGTATATCACAGGTACGGGAACTAAAGTATCGCAACACAGATAGCAATAGATTAACAGGAGGGAATAAAGACTATAAAAGTAAGATAGGTAGAAAGGGGGAGATGCTCGCCTGAAAACATTGTCGAAGGTTTAACCGAAGATCGGGGCGAAGCTCACATCAACTCAACGGCCTTATCCGCGAAGAACCAAAACACTAGAGGAAACACCGGATGCAATATTTATTACAACGCCAGAAGATCGGCATGATGCATGTATGATGCATGGCATGGCAAAGGTGCGATGCAATTAGTTCCAGATTAAGCGGAACCGGGGTCCCGACAATTAATTAGGCGGTTCCAGTTGTTCAGATTCCCCGCAATTAAATGTTGTTTAGCAAGACAACAGATGGAACCGGTTCGCTACACATGTTTAAATGAGGCCAATATAAGGCTAGATTTGCCCGCATATGGGCCCCATATTTAATTATTAGGTGAATCGGCATAAGGCCCCCAAACCACATGAATGCATGTGAGAATGACAATTCAATATGCAACAAGTTGTATTTCAATTATAAAATAGGGTTTCGAGGAAAAGGGTCACACATTAAGGGTTCATGGACTGGGTTCCGGTTCGGGTCAGGTCCGTGGTTCGCGAGGTCGCTCCGCACTTAGGGTAGGTCTTGGCGCATCCGGGGTCTTCGGATCACGTTGACGGTCATGGCGTTCGGGATGAAGTGCTTGTCGCAACGGGGTTCTCGGCGGACTCGGTGTCCGGGGGTTCTTCCAAAACCGTGGCGCGTCCGGGAGGCGATCTTGGCCGGTCATCCTCGTGGTCGAACTTGCGGTTCATGTAGACGGAAGATCTTGTGGTTCGATGTCCGGAGGCAGATCTTGGAGTCCAGGCCGAGGTCTTGTTTGCGGTGGTCTTCGGGTCCGTCCTGCTTAGGCATCCCGGCCGGGAAGATCTGATTCGCCTACAAGACGCAGACATGCTCCTCGGAAACCCTTTGCTCCATGACGACGCTCGGTCCACGGTCATCGGTCCTCTCGTAGATCTTGGGTTTGCGGCCCGGGATCGGTCTCGTGGTCTGTGGTCGACGAACTTGGTGTCCGTGAAGGGGCCTCATGCCCGTGGTAGGTCTTGGCGCTCCGGCCAGTGCCTCGGGGTCATCTCATCCGCGAAGTAGATCATGGCATCTGCGAGGTTCGACCGGTCCCAGCCATCGGAGTCCGTGAGGAAGATCTTGACAACCAGAGCGTTCCGGTACCGGGGCCTTCGAGTTCGTGGACGGGGTCTTCGGTTTCCCTGGCGGTGTCCTCCATGTTCCGTGTCGCGGCTTCGGGGATTTGGGGTCGCGCGCAGGGGGACGCCGGGCGGCGCGTGGTCGGAGCGGAGGGGGCGCCAAGGAGAACGGCGGCGGGCTCGGGGGTCGACGGGGTCGGGTCGCGGAGGTGTGCTGCAGGCGCCATGAGCACGGGCCTGAGGCGGGGAGAAGGTGCAGCCGGGGAGGCACCGGAGCGGGAGGCGCAGGGGAGGCTCCGGCGCCGCGCTGGGGCGACGTGGAGGCCATGGGAGGAGGCGCGCGGGCGCGGGCACGGCGGGAACGGGTCGGGCCGGGAGGCTCGCGGGGACGCCGCCGGCGGCGGCTCGAGGAGGCGGCGGCGCGGGCGGGGAGGCGGCGAACGCGGGCTGGGCGGGAGGGAGGGCGACGGCGTGGCTCGCGAGGCGCGACGGCTTCGAAAGCGGCGCGGGCGTGGACGGGAACCGCGGGCGGAAGGAGGAGCACCACGCCGGAGATGGGGCAGGCCCGCGCGCCGGGACGGAGGATGGCGGCGAGCGCCGGGCGGCGCGGGCGGCGAGGGCGCCAGACGGAGGCGGTTGAGGCTGAGGGCTAGGAGGCAAGGCGAGCTGGGGTGAGGCGCCGAGGCAGCGAGGGGCTGGGCCGGCGACGGGCAAGAGGAGGTGGTGGAGCCGGAGGGGAGCGAGGCGCATGGCTGAGCGGGCGCGCAGGGTGGCTCTGGCAGAGGAGGAGGAAGACGCAGGGAGAGAGAGAGAGCGCAAGGGAGGGCAGCAGGGGTGGGTGGGTCCTGCAGCGATCAGGAAGGTGGGATTGGGGCGGTTGTGGCCTGGTCGCGGTTGGGGATCTGTGCAGGTGGGGGTGGGGCCAGACGCGGGTGAGAGAGGAAGGGAGGGGGCTGTGGCTCTGCAGAGGGGCCCAGTGACGGTGGGGTCCGGACGGCAGCGGGTGGTGGGGAGTGGCCACGCGGGCAGGGGCGGTTGAGTGCGTGTAGCTGCTGGGAGTGGTGGACCGCGTGGGGGTGAGAGAGGGAGAGAGAAAAGAGAGGGAGAGAGAGGGGGCTGGCCACGTGGCGGATTCTGAGTGGGTGAGGGAGAGGGAGGCAGTGAGGTGGCAGCCTAGGATAGGTGGGGGTGATGTGGAGGGGAGGGTTGGGTAGATTTTTAGGTGGATTTAGGATTAGATGGGGTAGGCAGGTTGGACCGATCTGTTAATACGGGGGTGGTCGTTCGGGTCGGGTTGGCCCGTTCGACTGCCCCCACTAAAATAAATATAATTTTTATTTGTTTTGAATAACACCATTTGCAAACTGAACGCAACAACAACAATATTCCGGCGACCCGGGTTTGAATTTGAAAACAAAGTAGGGCGTTTGGAAAACAAATCTGGTTTTTGCGAAATAGTTTTGGCAAACAATGCATGATGATGACGATGCAATGCACAAATTCAACGCGATTTTCTAGTAGTGGTTTTGCGGGATGCCACAATTCGACACCACTAACAATGGATCTCGCCCTCGAGATCCGCCTCATGGTACCGGAAGGAAGGTCGGCGATCTGATCTTTCGCGCTTCGTGTAGATCCTCGCGACACCACTAACGAGGGTTCCTTCTTCATCTGGGAATCGGCGACACCACCAACAAAGGGTTGTTGTTCCTGATCGTCGAGGGAGCACTCCGGAAACAAAAGGTCGAAGGTAGAGGTATCGCAATAAAGCCACCCCTAACTTCCGTGGACGGAGTCAATTGCTGGATCCACTGCCTCGACGTACAAGAGCGAATGATAAGAGCAGTGGTAGGGTAGCTAATCCATCCCGCACTCAAACCATTACTCCGCATACCTAATAGGATTAAGCAACCAACTCGGAATTAGATCAAGATCTTCATAGGCGGTATCCGGAACAAAGATATGATGCCAGCAGAAATCGTATGAAAGACACACTGATTAGGTTCCGCGATGGTCCCATTGGCATGAACAACACATGCTCAGGGTCGACTCCAACTTCACCAAAGCTCGTCCTTCTCATATGTTTTCAACGACAATCGATATCCGCAAGGAACACATAGGGATAAAGAGCTCAAGGACAAAAGATTGGATGAAGGCACAATGTAATGTACCTGCAGATTGATGATCGTAGCACTGCTACAAAAGGGAGAAAGCGAAACCTCAAGGTACGACGGAAACCAACCACGAGAAATCTCGACTCAAGAGAGAGAAGAGCGGATTCAAAACACGAGAGGTAAGAGGAGAACAGCAGAGGGTAAGGAGTAAAAGGCACCTATTCGTAACTATCCAACCGATTTTCCAAAAATAGTTTTGACTCTCTACTCGCCGTTAGCTAGGTTATCCCACATGGACTTCAGGGGTATCGCAACCGCCGAGCTCGATGCCACTGTAACACCCTCGAATCGACCTATGCAAGTTTGAACAAAATTCCAAACCCGCATAGAAACGATTCAAAGGTGCTCACCAGCACTTTCAAGGGTGGAAAACGAAGTAATAACATTACACAACAGCCCTCGATGGGACCCATGCAGAGATATAACAATGACTCAAAGAGTCAAGAATACGTATATAATATACAAGATCCAAATCACCTTGAAAATGGTAGAGCGTCCGACTACGGACAAGAAGCAAATGGGGCTAAGAGCCTCAAGAATAACCAATGGCCCATAACCCTGCCCAAAGCCGGAAGGGTAACCCCGCTAACGACGCCGATCTCAAAACCTGCTTAACAAAGGGTGCCGACAAAGGGCAAAGAAAACAAAGAAGGAGCGCCAAGATCGAGGCCATTACACGGCGAGGCTAGAATTGGCGGTCCTCCACATAGGTATGGTGGATCGAGCGGCAAAGACGCACTAAACAACCTATAGAGACTGATACATCTGGTTAATCGAGAGGGGTAAGAAAGACCTATGCGGATCCAACTCAAGCTAACTCCAAACAAACCCATCTCCGGCATTTCTCGAGACCAAACGAGGAAGTCAACCGAGGAACTCACACGCTGGCGCTTTACTTATTCGCTTATAGTTGCGGCAATTTACTAGTCGTTTAGATAATCGCCCCGGTAAAGTATCGAAGGCACTTTTAGTTAATCATTCCGTGATAGTTGCATCAATTACTAATCGATACCGATAGCATGAGATAATCCCAAAACCCAGCAGTGGTTGGTACTTTTATTCAGCCATTGCTAGAAGTTGCAATACTTACTAGTCGATACATCGTCGCAAGTTTACAACCAAACAAGCAATGGTGGCGAGTATTAATTAGCCATTCCGTTATGGTGAAGCTGATTACTAGTCATTATAAGTCAAATTAATAGCAGAACTTTAGTTATGCTTGTCTATGATCGAGATATCGTGCTCCAAGTCGCCCATATCCGCGACACGGCTTTGAAAGTTTTACCCGCCGGGTGCACCAATAGCAACACACACTCGATCAACCTCGAAAACCAAACCAAAACCCAACGAGGCTTTCACGATCGAACAATCACAGATTCGAAATATTTCGGGGCCACCCTTTGAGAATCCGCAACGGAGTAAGCAAGCGAGGCGGCCTCAAGGTTGCGACAATGGTCAGAATCGGGAACCCAAAGTGTGGGCTTGTCGATACCGCGTAAACATTCAACCTAAACAAGACAAAGGTGCGCACTCGCACAATCGTAAGTAAAGCAAGAAAGCATGGCATAAGCAGATCGTAAATAAAACCTCAAACTAGTTTGTGGCCCCTAGAAATAAGATGAATCAAGCTCGCTCGTGGGGTCCCATATACCTCCCGATGTGGATAGCGCGATAAATCAAGGAACAGTATCAAGTACTCGGGTCTTACGGACACAAGTATGCTCGAAACCAAATATTTTCTATCACCCACCGATGCCTCGCTTATTCAATTTTAGTTGTTAAACAGAAATTAAAGTGACGATAAGTAAAACTAGAATCATCTCCAACCTCAACATGCGGCAATACATCAAGAATCGTGGCATATGGCGACACACATCAGCACTTGAGCAAGCAACCACGACGCAAGTCCAACTATCTACCAAACAATGTAATAGGATGTGTCCAAGGCAATATAGGGCTGCACGGTATATCATGTACGGAACTAAAGTATCGCAACACGTATAGCAATAGATTAACAGGAGGAATAAAGACTATAAAAGTAAGATAGGTAGAAAGGGGGAGATGCTCGCCTGAAAACATTGTCGAAGGTTTAACCGAAGATCGGGGCGAAGCTCACATCAACTCAACGGCCTTATCCGCGAAGAACCAAAACACTAGAGGAAACACCGGATGCAATATTTATTACAACGCCAGAAGATCGGCATGATGCATGTATGATGCATGGCATGGCAAAGGTGCGATGCAATTAGTTCCAGATTAAGCGGAACCGGGGTCCCGACAATTAATTAGGCGGTTCCAGTTGTTCAGATTCCCCGCAATTAAATGTTGTTTAGCAAGACAACAGATGGAACCGGTTCGCTACACATGTTTAAATGAGGCCAATATAAGGCTAGATTTGCCCGCATATGGGCCCCATATTTAATTATTAGGTGAATCGGCATAAGGCCCCCAAACCACATGAATGCATGTGAGAATGACAATTCAATATGCAACAAGTTGTATTTCAATTATAAAATAGGGTTTCGAGGAAAAGGGTCACACATTAAGGGTTCGGCGGACTTGGGGTTCCGGGGTTCGGGGTCAGGGTCCAGGGTTCGGCGAGGTCGTTCCCAGACTTAGGGGTAGGTCTTGGCGCATCCGGGGTCTTCGGATCACGTTGACGGTCATGGCGTTCGGGATGAAGTGCTTGTCGCAACGGGGTTCTCGGCGGACTCGGTGTCCGGGGGTTCTTCCAAAACCGTGGCGCGTCCGGGAGGCGATCTTGGCGTCGGTCATCCTCAGGGTCGAACTTGCGGTTCATGTAGACGGAAGATCTTGTGGTTCGATGTCCGGAGGCAGATCTTGGAGTCCGCCGAGGTCTTGTCGGTGGTCTTCGGTCCGTCCCGTTAGGCATCCTGGCGCCGGGAAGATCTTGATTCGCCCTCCAAGACGGTACATGCTCTCGAAACCCTTTGCTCCATGACGACGCTCGGTCCACGGTCATCGGTCCCTCTCGTAGATCTTGGGTTTGCGGCTCCGGATCGGGTCTCGTGGTCTGTGGTCGGCGAACTTGGTGTCCGTGAAGGGGCCGGCGCCCGTGGTAGGTCTTGGCGCCCGCTTCGTGCCTCGGGTCATCTCATCCGCCGGCAGATCATGGCATCTGCGAGGTTCGACCGTCCCAGCATCGGAGTCCGTGAGGAAGATCTTGACAACCGCAGCGCCCGCACGGGCCTTGAAGTCGTGGACGGGTCTTGCTTTCCGGCGGTGTCCTCCATGTTCCGTGTCGCGGCCGGACGGGATTTGGTCACAGGGGACGCCGGGCGCGGCGCGTGGTCGGAGCGGGGGCGCCAAGGAGAACGGCGGCTCTGGGTCGACGGGTCGGGTCGCGGAGGTGTGTCAGCGCGGCGCTGAGCACGGGCTCGGAGGGAGAAGGTGCAGGCGGGCCAGGGAGGCACCGGAGCCGGGAGGCGCAGGGGCGCGGCGCGCAAGGCGACGGAGGCCATGGGAGGAGGCGGGCGCTGGGCACGGCGGGAACGGTCGGGGCCGGAGGCTCGCGAAGGGGACGCCGGGCGTTTCGGAGAGGCGGCGCGCGGCTCGGCGGGAGGCGAACGCGGCAAGGCGTGGAGGAGGGCGGACGGCGTGGCTCGGCGAGGCGCCGCGACGGCGGGCGCTGGCGTGGGCGTGGGAACCATGGCGAAGGAGGAGCACCACGGCCGGAGATGGGCAGGCCGCTGGGCCGGGACGGAGGCGGGGCGAGCGCCGGGCGGCGCTGGGCGAGTGAGGGGCGGCACTGAGGCGCGAGGGGCTAGGTGAGGCGGAGAAGGCGAGTGGCGGCGAGGCGCCGAGGTGGCCGGGGCTGGTGGCGCGACGGCAAGAGGAGGTGGGTGGAGCCGAGGGAGGAGGCGCGGCTGAGCGGCGCGGCGTGGGTGGGCCTGCCTACAGAGGAGGAGGAAGACGCAGGGAGAGAGAGAGAGCGTGCGGGGGAGGGCAGGTGGGGCGGGTGGGTCCCGGGGGGCGATGTGGGAAGGTGGGATTGGGGCGGTGGCCTGTCGGTCAGATCCGCAGGGGTGGGGGCCAGACGGTGAGAGAGGAAGGGAGGGCTGTGGCTCAGAGGGGCCCGGATCTGGGGTCCCGGACGGGCTGGTGGTGGGAGTGGCCACGCTGGGCACGGTTGCGTGTGCTGGGAGTGGTGGACCGCGTGGGGTGAGAGAGGAGAGAGAAAAGAGGAGAGAGGGCGGCCACGTGGCGATTCTGAGGGTGAGGAGAGGGAGGTGAGAGGTGTGGCAGCCTAGGATAGGTGGGGGTGATGTGGAGGGAGGGTAGATTTTAGGTGGATTTAGGATTAGATGGGGTAGGTTGGACCGATCTGATCACGGGTGGTCGTCGGTCGGGTTGGCCCGTTCGACTGCCCCCACTAAAATAAATATAATTTTTATTTGTTTTGAATAACACCATTTGCAAACTGAACGCAACAACAACAATATTCCGGCGACCCGGGTTTGAATTTGAAAACAAAGTAGGGCGTTTGGAAAACAAATCTGGTTTTTGCGAAATAGTTTTGGCAAACAATGCATGATGATGACGATGCAATGCACAAATTCAACGCGATTTTCTAGTAGTGGTTTTGCGGGATGCCACAATTCGACACCACTAACAATGGATCTCGCCCTCGAGATCCGCCTCATGGTACCGGAAGGAAGGTCGGCGTTCTGATCCTTCGCGCTTCGTGTAGATCCTCGCGACACCACTAACGAGGGTTCTTTCTTCATCTGGGAATCGGCGACACCACCAACAAAGGGTCGTTGTTCCTGAACGTCGAGAGAGCACTCCGGAAACAAAAGGTCGAAGGTAGAGGTATCGCAATAAAGCCACCCCTGACTTCCGTGGACGGAGTCAATTGCTGGATCCACTGCCTCGACGTACAAGAGCGAATGATAAGAGCAGTGGTAGGGTAGCTAATCCATCCCGCACTCAAACCATTACTCTGCACACGAATAGGCGGATTAAGCAACCAACTCTCGGAATTAGACTGAAGATCTTCATAGGCGGTATCCGGAACAAAGATATGATGCCAGCAGAAATCGTATGAAAGACACCGATTAGGTTCCGCGATGGTCCCATTGGCATGAACAACACATGCTCGGGTCGACTCAACTTCACCAAAGCTCGCCCTTCTCATGTTTTTCAACGACAATCGATATCCGCAAGGAACACATAGGGATAAAGAGCTCAAGGACAAAAGATTGGATGAAGGCACAATGTAACAGCAGATTGATGATCGTAGCACTGCTACAAAAGGGAGAAAGCGAAACTCAAGGTACGACGAAACCCAACCACGAAATCTCGGACTCAAGAGAGAGAAGAGAGCGGATTCAAAACACGAGAGGTAAGAGGAGAACAGCAGAGGGTAAGGAGTAAAAGACCTATTCGTAACTATCCAACCGATTTTCCAAAATAGTTTTGACTCTACTCCGTTAGCTAGGTTATCCTACAGTGGACTTGTGGGTATCGCAACCGCCGAGCTCGATGCCACCAGAACACCTCAGAATCGGACCTATGCAAGTTTGAACAAAATTCGCCAAACCCGCATAGAAACGATTCAAAGGTGCACCAGCACTTTCGGGTGGAAAACGAAGTAATAACATTACACAACAGCCCTCGATGGGACCCACGTAATGATATATATAACAAATGACTCAAAGAGTCAAGAATACGTATATAATATACAAGATCCAAATCACCTTGAAAATGGTAGAGTCCGACTACGGACAAGAAGCAAATGGGGCTAAGAGCCCCGAAGAATAACCAATGGCGCCCATAACCCTGCCAAAGCCAAGCCGGAAGGGTAACCCCGCTAACGACGCCGATCTCAAAACCTTAACAAAGGTGCCGACAAAGGGCAAAGCAGAAACAAAGAAGGAGCGCCAAGATCGAGGCCATTACACGGCGAGGCTAGAATTCGGCGGTCCTCGCCACATAGGTATGGTGGATCGAGCGGCAAAGACGCACTAAACAACCTATAGAGACTCGATACATCGCGTTAATCGAGGGGGTAAGAAAGACCTATGCGGATCCAACACAAGCTAACTCCAAACAAACCCATCCCGCATTTCTCGAGACCAAACGAGGAAGTCAACCGAGGAACTCACACAGTTGGCAGTTTTACTTATTCAGTTATAGTTGCGGCAATTTACTAGTCAGGTTTAGATAATCGTCCTGGTAAAGTATACAGTGGGCACTTTTAGTTAATCATTCCGTGATAGTTGCATCAATTACTAATCAGATACCGATAGCATGAGATAATCCCAAAACCCAGCAGTGGTTGGTACTTTTATTCAGCCAATTCGTTGTAGTTGCAATACTTACTAGTCAGATACATCTGTCGCAAGCGACAACCAAACAAGCAATGGTGGCCAGTATTAATTAGCCATTCCGTTATGGTGAAGCTGATTACTAGTCATTATAAGTCAAATTAATAGCAGTAAACTTTAGTTATGCTTGTCTATGATCGAGATACTGTGCTCCAAGTCGTCCATATCCGCGGACACGGCTTTCAGAAAGTTTTACCCGCCGGTGCACCAATAGCAACACACACTCGATCAACCTCGAAAAACCAAACCAAAACCCAACGAGGCTTTCACGACCGAACAATCACAGGATTCAGAAATATTTGGGGCCACCCTTTGAGTAGAATCCGAACGGTAAGCAAGCTCCGAGGGCCTCAAGGTTGCGACAATGGTGAAGCGATCGGGAACCGAAAGTGTGGCGGGCTTGTCGATACCGCGTAAACATTCCGAACCTAACAAGACAAAGGTGCAGACTGCACAATCGTAAGTAAAGCAAGCATGGCATAAGTACAGATCGTAAATAAAACCTCAAACTAGTTTGTGGCCCCTAGAAATAAGACTGAATCAAGCTCGCCTGGGGTCCCATATACCTCCCGATGTGGATAGCGCGATAAATCAAGGAACAGTATCAAGTACTGGGTCTTACGGACACAAGTGGGCTCGAAACCAAATATTTTCTATCACCCACCGATGCCTCTCGCTTATTCAATTTTAGTTGTTAAACAGAAATTAAAGTGACGATAAGTAAAACTAGAATCATCTCCAACCTCAACATGCGGCAATACATCAGAATCGTGGCATATATGACACACATCAGCACTTGAGCAAGCAACTACGACGCGCAAGTCCAACTATCTACCAAACAACAGGCAATAGGATGTGTCCAAGGCAATATAGGGCTGCACGGTATATCACAGGTACGGGAACTAAAGTATCGCAACACAGATAGCAATAGATTAACAGGAGGGAATAAAGACTATAAAAGTAAGATAGGTAGAAAGGGGGAGATGCTCGCCTGAAAACATTGTCGAAGGTTTAACCGAAGATCGGGGCGAAGCTCACATCAACTCAACGGCCTTATCCGCGAAGAACCAAAACACTAGAGGAAACACCGGATGCAATATTTATTACAACGCCAGAAGATCGGCATGATGCATGTATGATGCATGGCATGGCAAAGAAAGATGCAATTAGTTCCAGACATTAACCGGGTCCCGACAATTAATTAGGCGGTTCCAGTTGTTCATTCCCGCAATTAAATGTTGTTTAGCAAGACAACAGATGGAACCGTTCACATACATGTTTAAATGAGGCCAATATAAGGCTAGATTTGCCCGCATATGGGCCCCATATTTAATTATTAGGTGAATCGCATAAGGCCCCAAACCACATGAATGCATGTGAGAATGACAATTCAATATGCAACAAGTTGTATTTCAATTATAAAATAGGGTTTCGAGGAAAAGGGTCACACATTAAGGGTTCGGCGGACTTGGGGTTCCGGGGTTCGGGGTCAGGGTCCAGGGTTCGGCGAGGTCGTTCCCAGACTTAGGGGTAGGTCTTGGCGCATCCGGGGTCTTCGGATCACGTTGACGGTCATGGCGTTCGGGATGAAGTGCTTGTCGCAACGGGGTTCTCGGCGGACTCGGTGTCCGGGGGTTCTTCCAAAACCGTGGCGCGTCCGGGAGGCGATCTTGGCGTCGGTCATCCTCAGGGTCGAACTTGCGGTTCATGTAGACGGAAGATCTTGTGGTTCGATGTCCGGGAGGCAGATCTTGGAGTCCAGGCCGGAGGTCTTGTCGGTGGTCTTCGGGTCCGTCCCGGTTAGGCATCCTCGGCGTCGGGGAAGATCTTGATTCGGCCTCGGCGCACGGTACATGCTCCTGAAACCCTTTATGCTCCATGACGACGTTCTCGGTCCACGGTCATCGGTCCCTCAGTAGATCTTGGGGTTCGGCCCCGGATCGGTCTGTGGTCCGGTGGACGAACTTGGTGTCCGTGAAGGGGCCTTGGCGTTCCGTGGTAGGTCTTGGCGCTTCCGGCTTCAGGCCTCGGGGTCATCTCATCCGCGAAGTAGATCATGGCATCTGCGAGGTTCGACCGGTCCCAGCCATCGGAGTCCGTGAGGAAGATCTTGACAACCAGAGCGTTCCGGTACCGGGGCCTTCGAGTTCGTGGACGGGGTCTTGCTTTCTGGCGGTGTCTCCATGTTCCGTGGTCGCTTCGGGATTTGGGGTCGCGCAGGGACGGGCGGCGCTGGGGTCGGAGCGGAGGGCGCCAAGGAGAACGGCGGGCTCGGGGTCGACGGGTCGGGTCGCGAGGTCGCAGGCGCGGCCTACGAGCACGGGGGCTGAGGCGGGAGAAGGTGCAGGCGTCGCCGGGAGGCACCGAGCGAGGAGGCGCGGCTCGGGCGCTGGCGGATGGTGGAGGCCATGGGAGGCGCCGGGCGCGGGCACGGCGGAACGGTCGGGCCGGGAGGCTCATGAGGACGCCACAGCGGTCGAGGAGAGGCGCGGGCGGCGCGGCTCGGCGGGAGGCGGCGAACGCGTCGCGAGGCGAGGAGGGGGCGACGGGCGTGGTTCGGCGAGGCGCGCGACGGCGGCTCAGCGGCGCGCGTGGACGTGGGAACCGCGGAAGGAGGGAGCACCGCGGCGAGATGGGGCGGGCGCGCGCCGGGACGGAGGATGGCAGCGCTGGGCGAAGAGGGGCCAGGTGAGGTGGCCGAGGGCGGTTGAGGGTGGCCGAGGTAGCGAGGGTGGCCGGGGCTGGTGGCGGCGGACGGGCAAGAGGAGGTGGGGTGGAGCGCCGGAGGGGAGCGAGGCGCTGCGGTTGAGCGGGCGCGGCGTGCGGTGGGGTGGCCTCGTCGGCAGAGGAGGAGGAAGACGCAGGGAGAGAGAGAGAGCGTGCGGGGGAGGGCAGGCAGACGGTGGGGCCGGGGTGGGTCCTGCTGGGGGCGATCAGGGAAGGTGGGATTGGGGGTTGTGGCTGTCGCGGTTGGGATCTGCAGTGGGGTGGGGCCACGCTGGTGAGAGAGGAAGGGAGGCTGTGGCTCAGAGGCCCAAAGTGGGGTCCTGGGGCAGCCGGGTGGTGGGGAGTGCCACGCTGGCAGGCGGTTGAGTGCGTAGTAGCTGGGAGTGGTGGACCGTGGGGGTGAGAGAGGGAGAGAGAGAGGAGAGAGAGGGGTGGCCACGTGGGATTAAAGTGGGTGAGGGAGGGAGGCGTGAGGTGGCAGCCTAGGATAGGTGGGGTGATGTGGAGGGAGGGTTGGGTAGATTTTAGGTGGATTTAGGATTAGATGGGGTAGGGGTTGGACCGATTCATCACGGGGTGGTCGTTCGGCCTTGGCCTGCTCGACGCCCCCACTAAAATAAATATAATTTTTATTTGTTTTGAATAACACCATTTGCAAACTGAACGCAACAACAACAATATTCCGGCGACCCGGGTTTGAATTTGAAAACAAAGTAGGGCGTTTGGAAAACAAATCTGGTTTTTGCGAAATAGTTTTGGCAAACAATGCATGATGATGACGATGCAATGCACAAATTCAACGCGATTTTCTAGTAGTGGTTTTGCGGGATGCCACAGGCTAGTAGTGCCGGCCAGGACTACCGGGCAGGCCACAGAGCGGGTTGCGCGCTGCCAGGTGCGAGCGGTACTGGACCGTGGTAGTATCGGGTGGCCAAACAAAAACCTTTTCTTTTTCCCTTTTAAACCCAATAAAAGAAAATAATAAAACTGCTATAACTTTTGATTGTTAAGTCCGATTGACCCGATTCCAATTGCGTTGGAAAGATGACAACATGAGATATCCTTTGGTTATCAATTGACCTGATTCCAATTGCGTTGCAAATATGGGTTATCACCAAGTGAGAAAGTATCAAGTATAATAATGTGAGGTACCTCACTTGGTGAGAAACCGAAAAGCCGCCAAGATCAAAATCGCAACAAGATACAAACGGAAGATCCGATTTTGATGAACAAGAGATTTTTATGGAGATTACCACAAGCTCTAAATCCTCACATGGATAAGACCAAATAACAACCAAATATGATGATGCAAGTACGCAAAGGTTTGATCTCTCTCCGAACGATATGATCGAGTTACTCATTCGAGAGCCCCTCTTGATAGAACGGCTATCTATTCTAAACCCGGTATACCACTGACAACATGAGACCGGCAAAAGGGAAAACCTATCAAGATTATACCTTTGCCTTGAGAAATCCACTTGAGCTCGATGTAGATCTCGTCCTTCTCAAGATGGACACATTTCTTGATTCCTCATCATTGATCCATGATCATCGAGGATGGCAAGCATCAAACATGAGATCCTTTGCCTTGAGAAATCCACTTGAGCTCGATGTAGATGATCTCGTCCTTCTCAATATGGACACCTTTCTTGATTCCTCATCATCGATCCATGATCACCGAGGACGGCAAGCATCAAACATGAGATTTTCTATAGATGGCGCATTTTGAGCTTGCACAACACATCTTCTCATTTCATCGACCTTGAAGCCAACACATTCTCCAATCAATGCCAATGGACAATTCCTATAAGTGCAACTTAATACACACATTAGTCCATAAAGATTGTCATTAATTACCAAAACCACACATGGGGGCCCACATGTTCTTTCACCTATGCTCCTGTGGATCACCTTGAGTCCATCTGTATCCTTCTTACTTATGTTGTTCATCATAATTTTAAATTACAGCAAATGGATGTTAAGAGTGCTTTTCTTAATGGTCCTCTACATGAGTTGGTATATGTTAAGCAACCCCCGGGTTTTGAGAATCCCAAGTTTCCGAACCATGTGTACAAACTTGATAAGGCGCTCTATGGCCTTAAACAAGCCCCACGTGCGTGGTATGAGCACCTTAAAGAGCTTTTGTTAGACCGTGGATTCGAAGTTGGGCAAATTGATCCCACTCTTTTTAAGAAGAAGTTTAATGGGGAGCTTTTTGTATGCCAACTATATGTAGACGATATTATTTTTGGCTCTACTGATCAAGCTTTTAATGATGAATTTTCAAAGCTTATGACTGACAGGTTTGAGATGTCTATGATGGTAGAATTAAGGTTCTTTATTGGATTTGAGATTAAGCAACTTAGAGAGGGAACCTTCATTAATAAATCTAAATACATCCAAGACATGCTCAAGAGGTTCAAGGTGACGGGTCTCAATGGTGTTGCTACTCCAATGCAAACTAAATGTCATCGTGAGCTTAATCCAAAGGGTAAATATGTGGACCAAAAGGTATACTAATCCATGATTGGCTCTCTCCTTTACCTTTGCACATCTAGACCCGATATCGTGTTGAGTGTAGGAGTGTGTGCAAGGTACCAAGCCGCTCCTAAAGAAAGCCACTTAGTGGCGGTCAAGAGAATCTTCAGATATTTGGTTCATTCCCCAAATTTTGGTTTATGGTATCCCAAAGGCTCTAGTTTCTCTCTATGTGGATATACTGATTCAGATTGGGCTGGTGACAAGGATGATCGAAAATCAACTTCTGGTGCATGTCAATTCTTGGGCAGGTCTCTAGTGTGTTGGTCTTCAAAGAAACAAAATTGCATATCACTCTCAACCACCGAAGCTGAATATGTTGCTGCTGCAAGTGCTTGTACACAATTATTATGGATAAGGCAAACTTTAAAGGAATATGGTATCAATTGTGACAAAGTGCCTCTTTTATGCGATAATGAAAGTGCTATTAAAATTGCTTACAATCCGGTGCATCATACAAGGACAAAACATATTGAGATTCGCAATCATTTCATTCGGGATCATGTTGCTCATGGCGATATTGCGCTATCTTTTGTGAGCACGAAGAACCAACTTGCTGATATTTTCACGAAGCCACTTGATGAATCAAGGTTTTGTTATTTCAGGAATGAGCTAAATATCATAGATTCAAGGAGCTTGGATTGAATACCCTTGTATACTCACTTGCACTTCCTCATGTATTTAGTTTATATGCGAGCATACACATAGGGGGAGTGTGGTCCTAATTTATTGGGCTAACCCTCCCCCCATAATGCCGAAAGCAAGAAAAATCATTTCCCTTAATATCATTTTGTGATATGTGGGTCATCGATGAGCATTGGTTTTGAACTCAAGATACATCTTCGCAGTGTCATGCCATGCGCTCCAACATGGTGGCTTCTGCCACCTCCCTATTCCTTGAGAAGAGTTGGATCTTATTGGCTCTTTTTTTGGATTTTATTGCATATCTTGTGTTCTTATGGAAAACACACCCAATCTTGGCTTTTAGTTGTTTTGTTCTTGCAATTTTGGCTGTGTAGTATCATCTCTTGGGCGCTAGCATCACTCTTCTTCATTTTTGGCGTTTTGATGCCAAAGGGAGAGAAGTAGTTCTATTTAGATCTCGGATTTGCATGGGTCGGGCACAAGCATTTGCTTTTTTATCATTCATTTTTTTCTATCGATTGCTTGTTCCCTTTTAGTGTTGAACTTAATTGTGCTTGGATTTGTATGAGACTATGTCATGTGTGGCACTTCTAGTTACCTCGTGTGGAATTATGTGTGGATTTCTGGAATTCTGGATTTATCTTGTGGAACTATCCGTATGTAATTCTGGATGTATCTATGGAGTATGGAATTATCTTGATGTCATACGGAATTATGGAGTTATCTATTGATTGCATTAATATGGTGGGATGTGTTCGAGGCCTAATATTCTCACTTTTCATATTGGCTATTTCACATTCCGGTGGTATGACATATGTTTCCTAACTCATCCTTGTTATAGCCGTCAATGTTATGAAATTGGCATGTTCCTTAGTGTGTTCATTTGTATTCAAATGCAAATTATTAATATGCACACATTTAGGGGGAGCCTCTTTTATTTCTTGAAGATGATGTTAGGAGGTTTTATTGCAAATCCTGGTATTGTCATCTAACACCAAAAAGGGGGAGATTGAAAGAAGATTTCATGATCCCTAGTGTTTTGTGTGTTAGATAACAATACCAAGGATTGTTTAATGTGTGTTGAAGTTCTGCAGATCTTAACATTGAAAAGGAGCTTCAAAGTGGTTTCTGGGGGGAGGATAATCCTCCCTCCCCAATTGAAAAACGGCGCCAAGGCGCGTCATGCAGTATGGGGGACGGAATATCTCCCGGATTTTCCGGCCAGGGCCAAATTTTTTGCCCAGGCCGGATATTCCGCCCTCAAGGGGGACGGATAGTCCGCCCTCAGGAATTTTGCAAAGGTCGCCATGGCGCGTCAATCAGAGAGGGAGGCGGAATTTCCCCCGGACTTTTTGTCTCTGGGGCGGATTTTCCCCAGGGGCGGATAATCCGCCCCCTCGAGGTTTTTCACCAAGTCAAGCTTGGCGCGACCCACTATGTGGGGGCGGATTTTCCCCCGGACATTCCGGCCTTGGGGAGGATCTTCCCCCCAGGGCGGATAGTCCGTCCCTAGTGGGGGTGGATAATCCACCCCCAAAAAACTCCAACGGCTAGTTCTGGGCAGAGGTTATTTAAACCCATCATCCCCCTCCTGCCAGAACTCTTGGTTCATTCGAAAAAGACAAGATCTGCTCCTCAAGTTCCATCCAATAGATCTCCACCTTCATCCACCCAAAGGCCCCGTCCCTTGGGGAATCGAAGGAGGAGGGCTCGATCTTCATCAATAGCAATCAAGTGCTTCACATCCAATCCATTCATTTGGAGAACCCTCGATCTAGTATTTATTGCAAATATCTAGATCCTTGTTTTGATTATATTGATAATCCTTGTTCTTGTGACAGCTTGTTGTCATTACGGGAGCCTCCAATTCAATTGTGGATGTGTGCCCCTATAGAGTTGTAAAGGCGTCGGTTCCCGCCTCGAAGGGTACCAATAGTGGAGAAGGTGGATCAGGCCTTTCGTGGCGAGATCCATCGGAGAATAGGGTGAGGCCTATTGTGTCGTGGTGGTATTAGAACCGTCCACCCCTCCAACACAGATGTACTTCCCTTAACAAGGAAGGAACTGTGGTAAAACAAATCCTTGTGTCTTCGCGTGCTCCACTATGGTTTCCCTACTCCTCTCTTTACGTTTTAGTATACAGGTTTGCATATAGAGAAATTCTCGTAGTTTCATATCTAGA
The DNA here is from genome assembly GCA_030063025.1 of Avena longiglumis. Taxonomy (NCBI): domain Eukaryota; kingdom Viridiplantae; phylum Streptophyta; class Magnoliopsida; order Poales; family Poaceae; genus Avena; species Avena longiglumis. Next base: position 110,128,886 of record CP125978.1, read on the forward strand.
GAATTTACTTTGTGTCAAGCCTAAAATTGAAAAATAACTAAAAATTGAGTAGCACCTATTCACCCCCTCCCTAGGTGCCCATACGATCCATTTCAGCTGTTTTGACTATAGTTTGAAATAAGATATTCAAAAATGATTCAAACAATGTAAAACCTCTGTGTGGTGTCATATTATGTAACATAGTTGCAAGGAAAAATATAAATTTGGAATATTGCAAATATCTAGAAAAACCTTATCAGAAATGAGCTATCATGTTCGAGGTTTCGTGGCTTTCAGGCCAAACGACCAATGTTATAGCTATAATCACGGTATAGTTTGTGATAATGTGCCCATATTATCCAGACATGTGCATATTGGGATGACAAACAATGTTTCAAGAGGAAGTTTTCCTTTTTATCCCACCAAAAGGCCATTTTCTATTTCCCGAGTGCCAAGAACTGGATGTTTTGTGAAGCAACCACCAAATTAAAAATTTAAAGTGACACCACCCTATTTTTAAAAAATAATAGACCACCTTCCATTGATAATATCCCAAGCGGGGTATCTTAAATTTTTTTTTCTACCTCTCGTGAAAAAGTCAAATTCCTACCAAATCTATAGGAAGTCGGTCTGATTTGAACTAAAGGTACATGATCTGATGCTAATGATTTTTTCAAAAAAATCATTTTTAGGCTCACAAGAGGATATGGATGTCATATTTGGATTCCTCTCATTTTTCTGATCGAATTTAGACATATTATTTGTTAAATTCTGATTTACGGATTTGAAATATATTAATTATTCCATATTAAATAAAAAGGACAAAAAAGTAAAATCATTTTATTGTTATTTTAATTAAAAATTATTATTACTTATTCATTGTTGTTTACTTAAGTATTTGTTTAGAATTAAAAAATAAAGAGGTGTGACGTCACGGTCCAAGGATTAGTATGATTGATATAATAGTATTATTAACAAGGTATAATTTCTTTCTTAGAAGCTTATCCGGAAGGACCAGAGAAGATAAGCGTATGCTGGACTGAAGTAATTTGAGGATAGATAACCGATCGAAAAATTTGATCAAGAGTACAATTTGACCTAGGATTAAGCGTGCTTAGAGTTAAAAAGTCCATTGTGAAATTGACGAGTCAAACAATTCAAAAAAATTGAAAAAAATTTGAAATTTTTTAGAAAACCTATGCCGACGAAAAATGGTTACAAGGTACTACGCCGACAACGGCCATCGACATAGCCTATGCTGACGGCATCTTTTGACCGTCGACCTAGTGATCGTTTCCTTTATTGTGCCGACAACATAACTGGGAAAGGAAATGCAAAGGCATCATCATCCTTGGTTTTTTTTTAAAACAAGACAAAAGATTTGCCATTTTCATTTAATAAGGAGAAGGTTTAACAGATCTTACAAACCATTTGTCCAAGAGGAACACAAGCGACTAATCTCGCGGCATTATATTACAAAGGGCCTTTGCTCCAACGATGCACCAAAACTTCATCTCTTCTTTAATTTTAGCAATGATTATGGCCATGATAGAAGCTTGATTGTGAAAAACACGGGCGTTCCTTTCTTTCTAAACCTCCCATGCAACCAACATTGCAAGGGAGGCTAAGGCTTTTCTCGATTCTCCACGCATGTGGATCTCCATCCACCAATTTTTGACGGAGGCAATATCATGCCACTCCCTTGTTATCACCCTTGGTTTTCACAAGTACAGTACTAGCTTCCTTGTCATCATCGTCTCTGCTGGTGCTGAGAGAGAGAGGCAGATAAAATGGAAGGTCTCGATGAGTGGTCTCCATAGGAGTTAAAAGAACAAATATCCCAAGTAAGCTACAAGCCGGTGCAAATTTACTTTTCAAACAGAGAACTACGCATATTCCTATTGTTGGAAATCATTTTCGTGATAGGAACCTGCAACTGTGGATCCGTCGCTGAAAGCTGTCGAATCGCCATCTGCTCTTCTACTTATTGTGGCTTATTGTAGCAAGTAGTAAATCCCATGTCCAAATTTAAAGTGTTTTATCGCAAGTAGGAATTCCCATGTAGGTTTATTTGGACCTATCATGTCAATTCTTACTTACTTCATCTCTTTGGGATTATCCCCTCACATTTCAAGGCAAACTTTGACCATAATTTTAACTCATCAAATATACTCCCTCTATCCCAGTTCTGACTTACGCCAGATAATGCGTCATCATTTAAATCCTATATAATATAAATTATATAATATAAAAATTATATCATTAGAAACTACAACATTTGAAGTTTCTAATAATATAGTTTTTATCTTATGTACCTCATGCTAAGTTGGTTAATTTGTTAACCTAGAAATACGCGTAAGTCTTATAAACCAAGACGGAGATAGTAAGTTATTTGACATAAAAAGTCTCCTTGTCTCGTTTGTCAAATCTGACGTCGAGGAGGAAGGCTGACCGTTGGACGTAGCCAGACGACAAAAACAAGAGAGGGTGAACTCGCCGGGCTGACACGTGGCAAGGAGAGAGGACACCGAGGCAGTGGAGGAGAAGGAGAGGGGGAGGCGCTGATGCCCGGGGAGAATATAGAACGGTCGAGGGCGCGTATCGACGGTAGAGATTCTACTAGCATCCATTCTAGATAAAATTTTGGCCAAGCTTTCCAATTTCGCGAACTTGCACTCTCAATTTTTCTGTAAGTAGGTGTAGTGGTGCCGGAGGCAAATGTACAACGGGACCATCTATTAGTTCAGAAAAAAGGCAACCTGCAACGAGAGGAAAAATACGGAAGCATCACCATCCTCGAGTTTTCACGAGTATAGTAATCTCCCTATCATCATCCCCCGGCTGGTGCTGACAGAAAGACAAAAGAAATGAAAGGTTCTGAATGAGTGGTCTCTGCAGGAGTTAAAAGAACAAATATCCCGGGTGAGTTGCTGCGTCAGTGTTGTGCTACAAGCGGGTGCAACATTACTTCTCGAAAAGGGAACTACACGTATCCCTGATTTTGGAAATCATTTTCGTAATAGGAACCTGCAGCTGTGGATCCATCAACTGATGAAAGCTGCCATAGTAGCCATCTGCTATTCTACTTGTAGGCACAAGTAAGTAGCAACCCCAAAGTCCAAATTTCAAGTATAGATTTTATAGCAAGTAGCAACTCCAGAAGTCCCAACTTCCATGTAGTTGTATCTGGATCGGTCTAATCAATTCGCTGCTTCCCTTTGTTAGGTATTAAATTCATCTCGCGTTTGCCTGGTCTCTGAAATGATTCAAAATCTCGCCCGTGAACGGTCATCCTCAGAGCTTGACAAAGTTTCAAACGTTACTCTGACCACACCTACCAGAGACCATCCAACCAAGACAAAGCTTATATCACTCAATAACAACTGGTTGCAGCTCCCAACTCGTCAGGTTACGATGAAATCTAGTAGCCATGCCTAAACAGTGAACCAGTCACAGCAGGTTATGGTCAATGCCAAAAGCCCAAAAGTATGGCGTTAGTCCTCTAGCAAATCATCGCAACGATGAAAAACACTGTATTTGTATTGATGGGTTAACTGATTTTACATCACAAAGGGGCTGATCCTACAACTTGGTGGTGGATCTGGTGAAGCCATAGGCAAGGCAAGAGAGCTACAAGCGAAAAGGAACCCCTTGAGTAATACAACTGGCTGATCTGAGGCTAAACGTCGGGAATTTCCGGTGAGTCACAGGGCTAAGAAGGGCTCTGAAAGTGAAATTCCGGTGTGCCAGGAAAAAAACACCGAGTCGACTTGTGAGTCGTCATTTGATTTCACTTTCTTCTTGACGCGACCTCTGCTGCCCACGCTTTTCCAACATCAGTTTGAAATTTTCCTGCATAGCAATTAAGAAATTAAACAGGGAAATAAGTACGTACAATTTTTGTGAGCTAGTATCTGAATCACACGAGAGGTTGTGCATTGGAAATCTGTGACAACTTGCAAGGAGGAAGATAAATATCAACTCATAAAACATCAACTGCTTGGACGTTAATTTTCTGATAACAATTTTAGAAAATCAAAAAGAAATGTGTCTGTGTGTAAGGAAAAAACAATAAATAGATACCCTACACAGTTTAGAAAAAAATATACAGTTCAGCAGAAGAATCTGACAGAAGGGGAAAACAGAAGACAAACCTGCTGTTGATTGGAAGAACTCTTCTAGGTCCCGCCCTTGCTCTGAAAATCCAGCAAAAAACATAGGCATTAGCACGCTACTATAAATACCAGGAGCAGAAGGTGATAATGAGTTAGGCATGTATTTTGTAGATCACTTCCTACACACCTAATGTATGTGACGCACTGCTCAGAATCAAAGATAAATGAGAAAAAAGCCCACACTTGTTACTAAAGCCAAATTTCCTGTATAGTTGTTTATGAAATAAAGAAGAGTACTAGCTAAGGGCATTTAACCATCTGCAGTTTATGGGTATCAGACATGGGAAAAGACTGATGCTGACTAGCTGAGTACATCATAACTTCCATGTACCAATGGGCACTGTATCAGTATGAGCTTACCCTTTTCGTACTCCAGTGCTTGAAGTATCATCTCAACCTGAAAACAGGAATTAAAAGAAAAAAAAGGTAAGTAAAGAAACAACATTACAACAAAAGTTAAATGTCACTAACTCCTAAATGTCCTATTTGATTGCCTAAATTGTGAACTTTGACCAAACTAAGTTAAGAAGACTTGAAGTTACAACAATGCCAGTACCGGGAAATGTTATCATAACAGTCTTTAAGAGCTGTATACTGCCTCTTATCAGTGCACTAGCAGCTTAACTATTGACAATCCCGATGCATTAAAACTTGCAGGTACAAATCTGTACAGTAATGATTAGAGGATAAACATTACAAGAAGCTGGACAAATTTATACCTTGTCAAAATCTTTGACAACCTTGGCTTCCAAGGTGGCATTGTTCTCGTACTCCATCCAAAGTTCACGAATTTCATCAGCTGAAAAAGAATAGCCTGAGATAAGCAAATATCCAGTACATACCAAAAGTTCATGTACAAGCAGATAGAAGATAGAACAGTTCAAAACGATTCAGCATGTTCTCTAAGGATATCTCTTTACATTGTATTAAGAAAAGTTGAATACAAAACTAAAAATGGCTGAGTTATTTTTAGTTTCAAAACCTTGCTACTCCCTCTATGCCAAAATGTATATAATATGAGAGTATATATTACGATGATTTTAACAATATTGATTTGATGTCCATATATTTGTCTACATATTTGGTCAAACTTTAAATTGTTTGACTTCTGAGAAAACTCATGTGCACTATCCAATACACTAATTTTCTGGTTCCATTTCAGTGATGCAAAACAATGTTCAACGGTGAACTACCCTATTTGAGCAGGACCAACAACATGATAAATATGGAATTTGAATAACAAACATTGGAAACTTAAACAATATCACAGGCGTTTACAGGAATTGGCTATGAAAACAAACTAAAGATGCAGTTATTTCATTCTCTTTTCTGTATAAAGTATCTATGCTCACTACGAAATTTCAGCAGTTTATAACTGGATTGCAATTCAATGCATTCTTGATAATTATCACATGGTGAAACAAAGCTACATCAATTGATTATGGAATGGAGCCAGCCAAAAGTTTATAAGCATTAGATGTTTTGCTTTTACATATTTTCATATTTACCTCTTGAACCTCCCCCAAGCAATGAGCACATATGGTCCAAAGCTTCCTTCTCCCTACGGCTCTTCTCTTCCTTGGGCACACCATCAGCAGGGGTGATATCGCCAACAATAGCTGGACATTAAAATGGTGGAGTGAGTTAACCAAAGCCAGGCAACATGTTGATAAATGATAGTAATATATTATCCACAGAGTACTTTGAGCAATGGAAAGCACAATGCATCTGCAGTTCTGTACCAAGAACCAACACCACCCTCATTCCAACAACCGAAGTTGCAAGCTACAAAATCGAGCAAAGGAAGACACATCCGGGAGGGCTTACCTTCGGCAATGTCATGCACAATAGCCATCTTCACGCACCTGTAAAACACGAATAACTTAGATACACATTGGGAAACATGTGATGCTAGAAGGGCGAAATGCCACCGAAGAATAGGAGGAGGATGCAATGCCTGGTTTCCAAACACACACCTGTCCCGGTTGACGCCGGCCGGAAGGTCTGAGGCGACTAGCGCCATGACTCCCATCCGGTACATGTGGTCGGCCACCGACTCGGGACCCTGCAACCCGCGCCTCACCCACCCCGCCCTCTTCGTCGTCTACAGCGCACACCGCCCATCCCATCGCAGGAGATCAATCGTCAACGCAAACAGAAACTAGAAAGTAGGCGGGTCAGGCAGGCAGCGCTCACCTTGAGGCGGTAGCAGAGCGTAAGGAAGTCGATGGCGGAGGACGCCGAGGGCGCTGCCGGTGCCGCGGGGTCGGCGCCAGGTGCCGGGGCGGGCGAGGAGGACGACGACATGGCGGCGGCGAGACGGGGCCGGAGGTGTCGCGCGCGGTGGCGGGACGAGAGTAGGGGCGACCTGGTCGCGCTGGCGGCGGCGGCGAGGGAGGCGGCGCAGAGGGAGGAGAGGGAAAGGGCTCGGGTCCCACCCATGGCTGGGGTTAAGTATAGGGTGAGGTGAGGCGAGGCGAGGCCGTGACCGTGAGGTTGGGGCGGTGCGGTGCGGTGGCCGTCCGGGAATGCCGGGGTGGAGGTGGTGATGGGGTGTGGCGAGGGCCGCGAAAGCAGCGTGCCGCGTGCTCGTGCCGGGTGGCCCAGATTGCACGGCGATCCTCCACACGCTGTTTTGGGCTGCAGCACGGTCGTTTTCGCACAAAACAACGGCGAAATGGCCCAACCCCGCAGCATGTTCAGTGTCTAGGGGCCCGTTTGGAAGGCCAAATGCTAAATGCCGCCTAGCACGGCGCCACTAGCCAGCGCCACATACCCTGTCCTTCTTATGAGACCCGTAGTGGACCAAGCACATTACTGGCGCTTGGCACCGGAGCGATGAAGAAGAAGACCAAACACAACAGCGATCTCGTCGCCGATGGGAACGACGCGTATGATCTGTGATCTGGTAGTTTAATTTGTAAGTTCTATGACTAAGCGTATATACAGAACAAGTTGTGTGACCCATAGTGCTATTTACTCCAAATAAAGATAATATAGTTGGTACTCATATAGAGAGTACATACGATCGACGAAGGAGCCAAACATACATCGCTTATGTGTTGAGAAGGCTGGCCGAAGACATTGTATCTGCAATGTTCACAAGCCTTTGTGCTCCATATTGCCGATCCATCACCGAGCTCAATCTCGGGCGTCTTTGTTACTAAATCTGAGGACCGACATTGGAGGTGTTGTTATCCACCTTAGAAAATTTAACCGAACAATGAGAACCCAATTCTAATAGCCTCTGTTCCTCCTCGTCCTGGGGTGGCGGCAGGGGAAACCCTAGATCCCACCGCAGAGCCCACCCCTCCTCTATCTTCCACCGTTGCTGCCACGGGCGTGGCCAGGCAAAGCCTTGGCTGCGGAGGCACCCTTGATGCTGGGGCATAGCGTTGTTTCGGGGGCCATGGCGGCGGAGCTCAGGGCTCGGCCTGGGTGACGAGTGGTGAGGTGGTGGTGCGTGCCTAGGTTGAAGGCGTCTCTACTAGCCAGATTCTTCAGGCAGCGAGGGGTGTGGGCGATGGGGGATGCCAGCGATTGTCTTTGCCTTTGCTGTTGGAGATGATGGCGCGACAGAATAAAGGTGATCAGATTCTTCTGTTCTTCGAGCACCATGGCATCGATATGCTTCATGTTGGCCTCCTCGTTTTGACCGACGACGAGTTCGGTCTTCTTCTTGGAGCTTTCCATAGTTTGGCGCAGGACATTACTGGATATCTTGAGTGAAATCGATGCGGCCATCCACGCCCTTATTATTTGGTTGAGGCGTGAAGTTTCACCTTCTTGTCGGTGCCATAGGTCATGTCTTGATATAGATTTCCATGAAATTGACGGAGGCAGAGAAAGTCACGGTGGCTGCGATCGGAGGTTGGTAATGACAGAGAGGGTACTGGTTGCGATGAAGACAATGCGGAACATGTTTTTCATGTGTGTCGAGTGTTTGGCGACTCGCAGCCGTCTTCGCAAGTGAGAGTGACAACACCGGTGGACTGCATTCTTGGTGATGCTACTCGAGTACGGAACCACGATTTTCAGGATGAAAACTCAAGATTTGACTTTCATTAGTTATATCTCGCAATGGATCATTGTAGCCATTGTTTTGAAAACTCGGACTTTTTTCAGGATAAAAAACCAAGATCTTCGATCGGACTGCGACAACTATTATGCATTGTTTTCTTCTCCGAAGCGTTGATTCTGGAGAATCTCGTTTGTAGTTCAGGTGTTGTCTTCGGTGGTGGGTTGAGTGCTACTATGCGTGTTCATCTCATGACGGGATTTTTCTTTTTTTTTCTTGGATGTGTGCGTTTCCAATGCCTTAGACATCTTGTAGATATAGATGCTGAGTATAATTGTTATCTTCATGATATTATTATAATATATTTATTGAAGAAATGAGAACCCAATTATGTCCCTAGTCGTGTGGTTTCCAGATTTGATCAAAGGAACGATGCAGAAACCTCAAAGCAACGTCAAATATCACAAGCAACCTATTGTCATCACAATCTGTCCAACAAGACCTAGGTACCAATTTGGAGTCGAGCAGAACAATGCAGAACAGGGGTGAAATCTCTTTCCTCGTGTGCAAGGCTACTACCTGCAACACCATACTCCATGTCCAAAGCGCACCAGACAGAAAATACAACTCCATGTACAGGACCGTCATGCTGATCATCAGGGCGATTGCATTGTCGTATCCAACTGACAGAGAGATACTACCAGGCCTACGAGGAAGCAATGGCTAGCAACGGGTGGTTATGGTTGGGCCGACGGGTCCAAGGTGGTTGAGGTTTCCCAATCTCTTCGTTGGGGGTTCAGTTCGGTGGTGCATAGAGATCTGAGCAGAAGTGTCCAAGATAACACTTGCACATTTTCAGCTTCAAGGAATATGTCGAAGATTGCAAAACGTTCAAACCCAACTCTGGTCTTGTTTCGTGGAGAGGCTCTTTTTGCTCTGTCACTTGGGCGAGTACCGATGCCTCCAGCATGCTTTGCATTTGCTGGGTTAGACCATGTTGCTAGATGAGTTTTCTCGTTATCTGGGTTTTGCAGGGTTGTCCGCAAATCGACCGCTCGTATGTCTTTGGTTGTAGTTTCTCCCATAAACCTTGTCAAAACCGAATGCTCTTTGATAATTCACCACAAAATGCGATTTGCAACCTAGTTGGCGTGATCTCGATACACCCGACAGATGGAGGCCATGTTAAGCGATTGTAGACAAGGATTCTGAATGTCTCCAGACAAAGGATTATCTCATCTTTGTAGCGATTAACCTTGTGGTGCGTTGTTGCTGAAGAATTGTGATGAGCTGCCCAAGTTGTAGGGATGTTGCATTCAAATCTCCCGGAGCCAGACTGATGCAGAAATCGAGGCCGCTAACTAAGGGTCTCTGAAGCTGACCTACTATAATTCCGAGAAACTTCAATCTAGGGGTACATATACAATCATAATAAAACTAGTACTGTACAACTCTTAGAACAAAGGCATGAGTGAGAGATCGTCTACTGAATTTTCAATGGTGCAACTGTCTCCAAACATGTGCGATTCTGCATAGTTCCTTTTTTCTTTCATTGGTCGCTTCAAACAGCATGTTCTATTGCTGTAGACAGAAGAGGAAAATATGCAGCCATAAACTGGTAAAACACCATCTATTCAAAGATCTAAGAATCTATTTCTCTTGCATCAGTGGAGTAACTACTTCTCGATTGTAAATACATTTCTGAAACAACTATGGCAGCGAGTCTCGTAGAAATGCTACTATCTGTTTCTGAAAACAAATGAAGGTACATCCGAAGGAGAGACATAATGAACTAGGAATAACTAATATTGGACTGAATAGTACTTCAAGGACATGCTCAAATAATCTTACTACATTCTTATGACAATAAGATCTCCATATGCTATAACTCTTCCCTAGCTACTATTATAACTCTTCCCTAGCTACTATTAGTAATCGTACTACATTCTTAATACTAACTATTACGCCCGTACTAAGCTACTTTTGTTTGACTCATGCCGCTGCTAGTTTTGCCTCTGTCCGACAACATGTGGAGGCAAACTACTAATAAAGTTCCAAAAATACAAGCACTTTGGCAGAGCAATCTAATTACCCTTTTCTTTAAGTCTGGCAATCTCATCTTGGCTAAGCTGGAGCCTATAAAAAGACATAAAACAAGAATTAGGAAAGGACACATAAGGACAAGGTTTACTTCCTCTTGAGAAGAGTACATAAGTTAAACTTACTGTTTCTCTAGAATAGCTATTTGTTCAAGTAATTCTTTAACCGTTGGGATAGGTGCTTCCTGTTGCCTCGTAAAAATTAAAAGGTTTATGAGAAATTAGCGAAATGAATAACATAAATATTGCACACGTGACACATAGCTTACCTGGATGACCATCAATTTCAGTAATAGCATTAATATGTAAAAATATGTTTCAGATCCCAAATATAGGCCCAGATTTTTATCTTGGCATTGCAAAAGGATTGTGATTATCTAAAGTCGCAGAAGCAAGATTCTAATTAAAGAAAGTACTTAATTGTGAAAAATAAGATATGAATTTGACAGTTCTTTCAGAGTAGGTTACACAAAGAGAAAATAGCTGATTCATTGTAAGGAAGTTAATGATAAATTAAAACACATGTACATCTTTATATCATACTCCAATATATAGGGTAATAAAGACGACATAGTAATTAGCACAGAGAGTATGCACAATAAACAAGAGACTGAATGTATCTTATTTCATGAAAACATACCATATAGTGAACTTACCAAATAAGAAATGACAGTGCCAATCTATGGCTACATTATGCAATTAATATAACTTAAACGATCTAATTATATACAATACAATATATAAAAATCATACCGTTTCTTCCGTTGTTACTTTAAAACGACCTTTTTGAATGGAAGATTTTTCTCGATATTCGTCACCACCCGTCATATTAGAAACTGCATAAAATTAATAATATGCAGTTATCTTGGCATGTCATCTTGGAAAAATAACATAACTAAATAATATATAAATAAAAAGACATTCCCTCCGTTCGAAAATAAGTGTCACAGATTTTTCTAGATACGTATGTATGTAGACACCTTTTTAGTGTGTACATATATGTATATATAGACAAATTTGCGACACTTATTTCTGAACGGAGTAAGTATATAACACAAGTAACAATAAATTACAATATATTAAATGTTGAGTTAAGATGGTCTTCGAACATCCTATTTGTAACCATTTGGAGGGTAAATAAGTTCATGAACCTGCCTGCTCTTAAAAGTTGCTTGGTGGGACCTTTTGAATGCTTTTCGAACGACTCATGGCGCACAAGGCCGTTAGAGCCTCCATTCTCTAGCTGTTTGCCACTGGTAGAGAAACCTAAGGTCAGAAAAATTTGTATGTGCATCTTAAGTTTTTGTAGTGTTGAAAAAAATGAAGAAGTGCATATGCACCGATAAAGTGCCATTAGATGATCAGACTTCAAGTATTATGAAATAAGTGAAATCATGCATAATGTAGCATTAGATGACCAAGTTCATGTATTATAAAATAAAATAAAAACAGTGCATTATCATTTTACAGACTGCCATCAATAACCATTTGTCGTTCATATGCAAACACAACCAAAATAAGAATAACAAGAGTACTCGAACATACTTATTTACTAGCTTAATTATATTAGTACATATAACAGTATGGGCATATATTCAGCTCTCATGGTGCAACTCTATAAGTAACACTGGGCAAACAACTTAGTCTCACCATCTAACCCTAATATATGTGATATAAAAACATTCTTAAATGCATTTTGGCACAAAAATGAGATTAATAGCAATGAAGCAAGTAAAAGAAATCATATTTCATTTAACTTAATAATGAAATAAAAATTATATTTAACACTGGTAGAAAATATTCCTTCATTCAAAAACACATGGCATATTTTGTTAACATGCAATACAACCAATTATGTGTGGATTTCACAAAATTGATGTTGATGGACCCATATTTTGCATTCAATAGTACTTTCTTATTTGTTGTGATTTTTCCTATTAATAATTTCTAAAATAAAATTAGGATCAAAACTTGAACTCGGATAGTAAAATATCGTACACCATATATTTCTCAACAAGGGGAATGTGATTATATTGAAAAATTAAGTGAAACATTTCAACCTTTGAGGTATTGGGATTGGAGCTGTCGAGGTTGAGTTTTCTGCAAATTCATTCTCTACAATCTGAAAGTACAACATTACATGTTAATTAAGTTATATTATAGCATAACCATGCTAACTATATGCTAATATGCAAGACTATAATTACCTCTTTATTACCATTCGAATGATTATGTGGACGATCATATTGGAATGGAACAATTTCATTCACCGTATCAAGCTCAAATAGAAAATGCAGGTACTCCTCTTCGTCACTTTCATTCTCTCCCGAGTACTAGAAATGATAAAAACAATATAATTGTGTTAAACTAAATGTAGAAAAGGACCTCGTCAAAATTAATTACATAATTAAGTCCATACCAATTTCGCTTGTGCTTTTAAGTCTTCAATATCAAAGTCCCAGTGACTAACACCTCTCCAATATTCATCCTGTTCACAAATTTGAGCCACATTTAAATCCTATATTTTGAAGGTGGACTAAGAGAATAAGTATGTGATTAATTTAAACAAAACATGATACAAATATAAAATCTTAATGCTAATTATCCAAACATCAGATATATAATTTATTAGAGCACTAACAAATGTGATTATCTTACTAATATGGATATATAAGTAATTTATAGAAATACTAACATTTGAAGTCTTCTCTTTGATTTTATCATGTGGCTTCTTCTCGGCTTGCAACTTTGCTTCATTTTCCTGCTTAAAATAATTGACACCATATTAGGCATATTATAAAATGCTACATAGAGAAGGCGGATGAAATTTTCATACCTTTATAGTTTGCATCCGAGCAACCAAAGATGGCACTTTATTTAGCATGCCCTTTACATAGTTATCTTCAGACTTCACTTTTTTGAAAAACGGAAGTTCTAGTAACATCTCTGCAGTTGGTCTCTTGGATGGATCTTTTATTAAACATGCACCAATCATTCGCTTAAAAGCCTACAGAGGTAGTAGAAATGAATTAGCATAGACACATATGTGTGGATGTGTATCTAGGAGACCATATCAAGGTTAGTACGGTTGAAAACTTCTTGTCCTTGGTGTTATGAAGTGATGGAGGAGCATGCTGCAAAGTCATGAGAAACACCTGCATGCCATTTGAGAAACCTGTCAGTAACTTCTCACAAACATAATATGGTGTAAAATATCGTCAGGTAACTAATACCTTGGCTGGAGGTTGGCTAGAAAAGGAGCATGGCCATTAGCAAGTTCTAGCGCAGTAATTCCGAATGACCAAATGTCCGCCCTGTTATTGTTACATGCATGTTCAGTTACGCAGTCGATATCAGAACGTACTCAACTGAAGATGATAAAAGTATGATGGGTAGATATACTTGAAATCGTATTCCTTCTGCTCCATCACTTCGGGTGCCATCCTTAAAAGAACAAACATAACATTAAATTAGTGGAATGCCATGTCCGATACTACACACAACGGAACAATCCAACATTTATATTATCAATTATTATACTACTTGTTTGGGATTACCAGCAAGGAGTTCCTACAAGCGTGTGCCTTTTGCCGTTCCTGTTGATCATGGAGTCGTAAACACTAGCACTGATACCAAAATCTGCAAGCTTCACTCCTTTGTGCTGATCAAGCAGTATGTTTCCAGCCTGTGTTTTTATGTGGCAAAGATGCATGAAAGCATTCTCTGTAAGTTTAAACAATCAAAATTCTCTGAAATTCTCTGTAAGTTTAAACAATCAAAATTCTCTGAAATTCTCTGTAAGTTTAAACAATCAAAATTCTCTGTATGTTTAAACAACCAAAATTCTCTGTGAGTTTAAACAAACAAAATTCTCTGAAATTCAGTACCAAGCAAGAGAGGCATTACCTTGACATCCCGGTGTATGTGGCCTTTGGCGTGCAGGTACTCGAGGCCTCTGAGCGTCTCCCGGAGCACGAAGGCTATGAACCTCTCCTCCTCGAACCCCTTGGTGAAGGAGGATTTCATGAGGTGGTAGCAGGAGCCCCCGGCCATGTAGGGCATGACGATCCAGAGGCTCTCGTCCACCAAGAAGGAGCAGTAGGCGCTGAGGAGGTTGGGATGATCCGTCAGGATCATGGTCTTGACCTCCTCCGTGGCATTGTTCTGCACAGAAGGGACGTCGTAACAATCGATTAGTTTTGCAGGGGAAATGCTTGATGGATTTGATTGGATTGGAGGACGTGTACCATGTCGGCCTCGGACCGGAACGACAGGTTCATGATCTTGATGGCGACGACCTCGCCGCCGAGAGGGAGGCAGCGGGCGCGGCGCACGACGGCCGTGGCGCCGTCGCCGACGGGCTCGAGCAGCTCGTAGTCCTCCTCCCGGATGGGAAGTCCCTTTCCTCGTCCGCGGCGACGACGAAGGCGTCCCTCCGCCCCGCCTGGCCTTCTCCCTCGACCCCATCGCCGCGCTAGCTCGATCCGGCGACCGACCACAACCGACGGAACGAGCCTAGTTAAGACGGCCGGACAAATCACCTAATTTGGCTCTCGGTCTCGTGGATCGGACGGGGTCGGTCGACGAGCCATGGTTAAGGAGCGGAGGGGATCTGCTTTCTCGTGAGGGAGAAAAGGAGGAAAGGCGATCGATGGTTGGCTGGCCGGTGGAGGGAGGAACACGGGCGGAGGCCGGCGTCGGGAGAGGAGCGATATTTATACCGAATCCGGATCTCATGCACGGGATGTCTGCTTTCGATTCCCTTTTTATGCTTCCGTGAAAAAGGATTCAGAGTAGTTTTTTCTGTAATCGATCGCGAAGCTGCAGGTGACCTTGCGATTGACCGTGAATGATCCGTCGGTCGGTGGATCGATCAACGAAAAGGAAGCGGTATCACGAGACCGACGGTCGCCTGTTAGTTCAGTGACAAAACCGTGAGCATGAAAGAAGAACACTCCTGCATGTTCCTCACCAAGTCGTATGCATGCATGTACTCTTTTAATTAACACAAGAGATCTGAGAGCATTCGAAAAAAAAAAAGAGATCTGAGAAAAAACCTGTGTTTAGATGGGAAGATTTGAGAAATAGCACATGTGGATCTAGAAGACAATGGTGCCCCCAACCTACAAAGGATTAAACCTTATATTTAACACTTTGGTCTCACAAAAAGAAAAAACATTCCTCGGCGTGAGACTTTATGATGACTTCGTCAATCTCAAAATCCACTAGATCAGTGTCTTTCTAAGGTGCTCATAGAATATATGTACGTGAGATGAATGTATGTACATATTTATAAAAATTTGCGCAAATTTACTCGTCTGTAATGGGCTTTAAAAAAATCAACACCCCTCGTTAGATCGTTAGGCATATTCAGTGACATGGCAGAGACCAATCTAGACAACTCATTGTGAAAATAAATACAATTATCCGGTGCATGCGATCCTACATGGTATTAGAGCTCCCGGGTTCAAATCCTGGCAACACAATGTAAAAATAAATATTGTGGTCTCCCTAAAAGATTATGTGATCCACGTTCTAGGCCCACGAAGCGTGAGGAAGGGTGTTGAAATATGATTGTTTATTCTCTTCCATTAGATCTGTCTTTTGATTGCAATGACTAGAGCATGTTGATTCTAGTTTTGCCCATTGTTCTTCCAATATCGCTTTGTTTGTGGGCATCTCGAATATAGGAAACGATTGTCCTACGGTCCGGCTTTTCGTTGCCTAATATTTGTGCCTAGGATTCTCACGATGGAGAACTGGAGACTATCCCGAGTTGCGGACCGTGACACGACAGATTCATCGGATTGAGCACCGACCGTTTGTTGAGAATAAAATCAGAACGAGATTCATTTATAAGAAATCTGGTACAACAGGAAACTGCATCTCGGTGAAGGTGACGACGACGGCCAAATGCATACACCACATCAGCCTATTTGTATTTCTATCCTGCTTAAAGTGAAGCAATTTGTAGGATAAGCATAAAACTCTGTCGTCGTAGTCTAGGTGGTTAGAATTCTGGGCTGCCGTACAAATATACAAGGATGAACGATTTGTGAATTCGAGGCGCAATTGTGGAGGCCAAACATCATAGAAGTAAAAGGTTAATACTATGAGCCTGATCTCCAAATGAGTGTTCATTCTTCTCCCGAGTTAACACGCAAGGCAAAGTCAGGGAAAAAAATGGTGGTGTGGATCTATCTTTTTTTTTTGTGAATAGATGGTGTGGATCTATGGATGCAGAGATTGGAATTATCCACTTTAAAGAAACTTTCAAAGCAAAGTTTGGACTGCTAACTGTTTCGAGCATAGCCGTTGGCCGAACTTTGGAGTTTGCCCACTGTTCACCGGGTATATGGAAACGACAGGGCATGTGTTCTTACAGTGTAGTGTAGCTATATTGTGGGCATCTCGGATATATCGCAGTATCGTCCTGATATTTGTTCCTCGGCTTGGCACGGTGGAGACTGTCACGTGTCACCTTCATCTGATTTAGCACGTGACGTTCGTTGAGAACAAAAAATAAAACTTGTTTCATTTATAGGACATCCGGTATGGCAGGAAACTTCATAGAGGTGCTGCATGAGCCTACAGTTTGTCCTGGTTAACCAAACATATTTGTAGTAGTGTTCAAGAAACTAAGCATCGAATTCCGTCGTAGTCTAGGTGGTTAGGATACTCGGCTCTCACCCGAGAGACCCGGGTTCAAATCCCGGCGACGGAACTTTTTGTAATTTATTTCTGGCTCCTTGATTCATTCAGCTACCGGAAGGTACTGCATCCAATCTGAAATTTTTTTTGCTCGTGCCGAACCACCCCCTGCCCGCCGGCCCCGGTTCCTTTAGAGGCAGGTTTAAATCACGCAATTGGCGTACCGAAACCGTGTCACCGGCACAACCGAACCAGCCGAGTCGCCTTCGCCTCATCTCTCTCCGCTGCCGTGGAGCGTCACGCACGGAGCGGCGCCAAACTCTCCTGCGTGCGCATGTCTAGCTAGTTGCCACACGGCCGGCAGATCCGCCGCTAAGCGCACGAAACCACCCTCGCTCCACCTCGTAGGATGGATCAGCAGCCTGCCCCGACGGATCCAGCCCGCATATCGCTTCATACATACTGTACGTAGGAGTACTATTTGTGGAACGCAGGACACATCATGGCAGCACGGATAGACCGTCGTCGTTCGTGACAACACGCGCCGACCTGACTGACTGACACGCACACCATCATATTCATGGCGATCGACTGACCGCTCTCGATCGCGCGCAGTCCCACCCAAAAGCTAACACGTACGCACACGTACGGCTCTCTCTTTCTCCGGCTGGTCGCACTCCTGGTGCAATTAACCAGCCAGGCAGATCGACCCGACGGGCTGCCGTCCAACCCAATCACACACACACACACACACACACACATAGATAGATACACCTCTGCAGCAACCAGCCAGACAAATCGTTCCGTTAGCTCCGATGTCCAATCACGCATGCGCATCGTCCACAATGCAAAGCCTGCAAACACGCAACAGATTGGCCTGGTTAGCGCTGTACAGTAGTACTAAGCTAGTCGGTCTGTCGGTCAGCCAAAGCTAGCGAGGGGCACAAACAGGGAGACATCAACACGGAATCATGTACTAGTAGGCTACCCTCGATCGATCTGCTGCTACTGTTTCGGTTCGGCGCCGTATCGTACGTCAGTACGTGCGTGCACCGGCCGCGGCCTGTCCTGATCGCGAATTCGCGATTGATCGAGCGAGCGAGCTTCGTAGTAGTTTAAGAGGGACGATCGACGACACGGCTACATGGTTGGGGTGCTGCATTCATGCATGCCGGCCGGGCCAATCAATTTCGTGGCGGCAATGGCCACGTACGCACCGACGTACAGGCAACGGTAGCTCCCACCAGCATAAAGTATATGCTTAGCTGGCGGACAGACTCGATCTTCGTCGATCGGTCAGAGAAGGCGCCATCTCTGTGTGGTTCAAAGTGAATCTACATATTAAAAGGATAGATACTTTTTTTATAAATTTAAAATATCTTATATTTTAAAACGACGGGAGTATGTCCAAGCGTCGTTGGCTATGCTCCGCCAAGTTTTTCTTCTACCAGTCAAACAATACGGACAACCAATAGCGCACACACATAAACAACCATTAGCAGCGATCATGTTACATGTGGGGATGCCCCACCTGATGAGGCAATGCCGGCGGCGGAGGAGGGAACGAGACGACTCAAAACCCGGCCGGCGCAAACATGGCCCGCCATAATACCGTCGATGCCTTATTGATGGACGCGAAGTGGCGCCCAAACACATATTGCTTGACGTTCCGGCTGGACCAGAAACCGCTCGAGGGTGTCATGTTTGAAGACAGTGAACTGGAAGAAGACGTCGAGCTCGGCGTTGAAGCTGCAGATGTTCTCGTGGATCAGCTGCAACTCGAGCGGGTGGTGCGAGCCGGCGAGACCAATGCAATGACCTTGAGCATCGTCCCCGGGCGCCGCTGCCAAAACTCTTGCATCAGCAGAGGCCACTGCTCGCCCATGCCGATGTCGAAGTCAAGCACGTGGATGCAGGCGCCGTGGAGCTTGTCCAATGGATGTATTAGAAGGGGTTAGAGAAGAAATGGCCAAGAGAGAAGAGAAAAAACAACTTCATCTTCAACCTTGAGATGCTATAGATGGATTCCTCTACCTTCACCGAGCGATATCAAGCTATCTTTGAAAGGAAATTTCAACGGTTGATTGTGTGTGACGAATCTAATGAAATTCGTCAAAAAATCTCTAACTTTGAGCATGATTCTAATAAGAGTTCACGGAACTCGGTGCCGATGGTTGTAATGAAACCCCACCGTCGACGTGTATCTTTTCCATGTAGAGTATGGGAATAATAATAATAATAATCTGTTGAACAAATATATATGTTTCAAAATGATGTACTATTATAACACAAACTGTCTGTTGAATAGTTGATTAGCCAAATTCCATAGGTCCTGGGTGACTTGCGAGGTTGCGGGATCGACTTCACGCGCTCTGGTTCTGGTTTTTCCTGTTCAATCACTGAACCGGTCCGGTTTTTAAAACTATGTCATGCATAGGCTATCAAAGACGCCTTTGATGATTATTAATAAATTAGTGGAAAGTACTAGTTATATATTACAGGTAATGTTTCTAGGGATTGAAATGATATTTGGATTTTTTTGTTGAAAGGCAAATTTGCATGAACTAAATCAAGCAGTCAATTTATTTTTCTCTGGTATAGCTATGTACTATTGGTCCCTCACGTGGCTATATGTAGAGAATGTCATGATGCGACCGTTGGTTATTTCATTAGTGATGTGGAGATTGTCTAATTCTATGTCGATGGGATATACCTAGCTCAATCATTCGATTGCATAAACCCATAGAGAGTTGGCCGTTAGAAATTTTCAACGCTAAATTCAGAAGTGTACAATTGCAAGAACTTTACCTAGAATTGGCTTTGATCAGTTTCCCCATGTGAGTTATTTTGGGATCAATAAGCCAAGAACCGGCAGACCTTTTAAATTTGAGTTATGCTGGTTCCTTAGGCCAGATTTAGTATACGTTGTTAATAAAATTTGGTTCTCTCCTTTTAAAGGTAAGATTTTGATTGAGATCAGGCATTACAGAGCTAGAAAACTCAGAAGTCCTCTTAATTGGTGGAACTATAATTGGGAACGTGTGCATAGGAAAAATAAAAAAGATGTTATTAGATAAGATTGACATGATAGATACAAATAGTGAGATCCATGGTTTGTCTGTAGAAGATTATCAAAGAATTTTTTTTTAATCTGGACATGATGCTATTAATAGAGAGGAAGAAATCAAGTGGTTGCAAAGAGCTAAAGAATAAAACCTTTTGGAAGGTGATGCTTTAACTTCTTACTTTATAGCTAAAGCTAATGATAGGAAAATAAAAAGTAAGACCATATGTCTTGGACAGGAGGAGAGATTAATTGAGAGAGACCAAGAGTTGCTGATTTATGCTAATTCCCTTTATAAAAGTCCTTTTGGGGGAAGTGATAAAATCAATGTTATTAGTCTAGATTTACATATTCCTTATGTTCTGAATTATATTGATCATTCTATATCAATTGCTCCCTTTACTCTAGAAGAAATTCAGATTGCTGTTTTTCAAATGAAGCCTAATAAGATTCCCGGTCCAGATGGCTTTCCTGCGGATTTTTACCAAAAATACGAGAGTTGGTTGGACCAGAGTTATTAAAGATCTTTATTGTTTTTTATGATGGAAAACTATATATTGGTATATTTAATTACAAGGTATTGATTTTGATTCCTAAATGGAAATGTGTTGATAATATTCAATCCTATAGACCTATACTCAATGTCATTTTCAAAATATTTAATAAAGTTATTAATAATATAACCATTTTAGTGGATGATCATGTGATTTCTCCAATTCAAACCGCTTTCATTAAAGATAGGTACATTTTAGATGTGGTGATTTTGTTACATCAGTTAAAGATGAGAAAATCAATAATTGTGTTGTTTAAAGTATATTTTGAAAAAGCTTATGCTAAAACTAAAACATCTTTCTTAGAACAGGTTTTATTGATAAAAGTTTCCCTCCTCTCTTTATTAGTTGGGTGTGATATGTTGCAAACGTATCTATAATTTTTGATGCTCCATGGTTGATTTGCACCAACTATATTATGTTTTCTCTACACTTTGTGGCAATTTTTATGAATTTTCTGGAACTAACATATTAACAAGTGCCACAGAGCTAGTTTCCTGTTTTCTGCTGTTTTTGGTTTCAGAAAAACTAGTAAAAAAATATTCTTGGAATTGGATGAAACAAAAGCCGAAGTTCCTATTTTTTCCGACACGACACGGAGCCCAAAGGAGAGGGGGAGGCGCACCCCTAGGCGTCCACACCTAGACAGGCGTGGCCAGGCGACGCGCCGCCCTAGGGTGTGGTCCCCCTGGCGCTCCACCTACCATGCCCCTTCGCCTATATAAACCCCCCGAGATGAAAACCCTAAACAAAAGATCAGAATTCCACGAAAAAGTCCATAGCCGCCGCCACCGTCGTCCCTAGATCGAGAGGGATCTGAAGCTCTTCCCGGCACCCTGCCGGAGAGGGGAGATCATCTCGGAGGCCTTCTTCATTACCATGCCTGCATCCGGAGTGATGTGTGAGTAGTTCATCCTTGGACTATGGGTCTATAGCAGTAGCAAGATGGTTGTTTCTCCTATTTGTGCCACCATGTTTAGATCTTGTGAGCTACCTATCATGATCAAGATCATCTTATTGTAATGCTACATGTTGTGTTTGTGGAGATCTGATGGATATTGAGTATTATATCAGATTGATTATTGTTCTATTATGTCTATGTTATTTGTGATCTTGCATGCTCTCCGTTGCTAGTAGTTACGTTGGCCAAGTATTTGCTTGTGACTCCTAGAGGGAGTATTTATGCTCGATAGTAGGTTCATGCCTCTAGTAATCTGGGAGAGTGATAGAAACTTCTAAGATGGTAGATGTGCTGTTGCTACTAGAGAGAAAACAACAATTCCAAGGGCAATTGTATTGTTTACATTACACATTTTGCTTAATGCAATTATCTATTGCTTGCAACTTAATACCCGAGGGTTATTCGGATGATATTCCGGAGGTGGATAGTCATAGATGTAGTTGGATTATCGTCTATGTATCATGTTGTAATGCTCAAGTGGATCTCATAGTGATCATCATGTCATGTACATGCATTGTTATGCATTCTTTATTTGTCAATTGCCCCGCTGTAATTTGTTCACCCGACATGTTATTTATCTTATGGAGAAAACACCTCTAGTGAACTGTGGACCCTGGTCCATTCCTTCCCATTGATATTCTATCTACTGTTTACTGTTTACTTTCTGCAATTATCACAAGAAATTACTTTCTTCCACACTATACGTTTAATCCTTTGTTTTCAGTAAAACCAGTGACCTTGACAACCTCACTATAAGTTGGGGCAAAGTATTTTGGTTGTGTTGTGTGCAGGTTCCATGTTGCTAGCAACACCTTTGGAAGTGGTTTCTTTCTCCTACTAGTTCGATGACCTTGGTTCTATAACTGGGGAAAACTTGTTGTTGTGCTCATCATACCTTGCTCTTGGGGTTCCCAACAGGCTCTGAAGGGAATATGCCCTGAGAGGCAATAATAAAGTGTTTATTATGTATATTCCAAGTATATGATAGATGTTTATTTTGCATACTATAATTGTATTAATACAGAAACATTAATATATGTGTGTTTAATAAACAAACAGAAAGTTCCTAGTTATGCCTCTCTCATAAACTAGCTCGTTGATTAACAAAATGATCAAGAGGGGTCTCGATAATGTCCGCATTATTCGCGAACTGTAGGGTGACACACTTAAGAGACACCGACATCCATCTGGAGCAAAAGTTTCATGCCGGAAAGAATAACAAGCGCAGGAATTTATTTCACTAAATACCGAAATAGGTTTTCGGGTGAAATTGCAGAAAGTGTTTTTGCATGTGAAATGAAATACTAGCAAGGGGTTATATGTGAATGTTTGTCATTAAAGTAATTGACAAAATTCTGAATAAATAAAAGGAGTTTTATTTAATTTTGCATTAAATTTGGTGGAAATTTACTAGGAATTTGAGTGGGTTTTTGAGTGGCGGGATTGAAAGGGATTTTTGTGAGTGGAGTGTCCACCCACATGAATGAGGGGAGGGCAAGGGGGCAGCCCCCATGCACCGACCACCCCCTTGGGGCCCCCCCTCTCCTATAAAAGGAGCCCCCTCTCCTCTCTCTCACTCACACCTCCTCGTGAAGGATCTCTCTCCCTATCTAGTATTTATCCCCCATGGTCTCGGACTAGCGAGATACATGTTCCCGGTGGATATTCGGCAAGAAAGAGTTGTGCTTCCGCTGCATCGCTGGAGCTAGGAGGCGGAGGTTGCTCGGTGCCTCGGACGTGTGTGCGAGCACGGATGCGCTGCTGATTTGCGGTGCTAAGGACTTCCTCTCGATCTTGAGATCGGCAAGAGATCGGTTACATAAACCACGAGTTTGAACTCGTTAAGCTTTATCGGTCTTCAAGGGTATGTTCTCTACGGATATATATCCTCCCGTTGATTGTATATAGTATATAGATCTTGGTACATAGTTGTTCCCATCGTAGGAAATTTTTTGTTTTCTATGCTGCGAACCCTACAGTGGTATCAGAGCCGGATCTATGCGTAGATGCTTTGCACGGGTAGTACACATATGAGTATGTGGGCGATGATGATCATTTTATTGCTTCTTAGTTGTACTTTGGATATTGGTGGCATAGTGGGATGAAGCGGCCCGGACAAACTTTACATGTCCTCGCACATGAGACCTGTTCCACGCTTGACATGCAACTAGTTTTGCATAAGTGGCTAGCGGGTGTCTGTCTCTCCTACTATAGTCAATATCTAATTTGCAACGAGTTATCAACAATATGGTTATCCTCGTTGTGGTTCATGTTCGTAGGCATGAACGGTTATATCTTCATAAATCCCTAAGCCACGTAAAACTTGCAATGGATACATTAAAGGCGTCTAGTTTAGATTGTTGCTGGGCTAGTGTCATGATATGGTGATGTTGTAAATACAAGTATGAGTTGATACTCTTACAACTCACATAACGTGTAAGTTCCATAGACCTTGGCCTTACACATAGAGGTATGATAGTGATCATACCATGATGCACATGATGGAGATCAAGTGCAAGAACCATATCATTCCACTTACAAACATGTGATGTTTGATTGCATCTTATATTGCTTGTTTGGCGTTTTATTAGCATAATAAGATGATCCCTCATTTAGATATCAAGATAAGAATGTGTTCTTCCTTGAGTATGCACCGATTATGTTTCGTCGCTCCAAGACATCACGTGATGATCGGGTGTTCTTGGATCCACAATCATATTTTAGGTGTAAGACAGTTACACATGCGAATACTAAGGTTCTTAATTGGCGATCCTAGCATGTACAGACATGGCCTCGGAACACGGACTGAAAGGTTAAGCATGAGTCATATGGTAGATATGATGCCCATTTGATGCTCGCCTTTGAATCTACACCGACTCACGTGATGATCGGACTTGGTGTAGTGGATTTGGTTCATGTAATCACCAAAAAGGCACGAGGGATGTCGTTTTTGAGTGGGAGTTCATTCTTAATTTGGATTAGTTAAACTCAATCTATCATAAACTCAGTCCAAACTTTACAAATTTTGTTGTAGATGGCACCACCTGCTTTTAATTTCAATGTGTTCATGGAGAAAGAGAAACTTGCAACGAACGGTAGTAACTTTACCGAATGGGCCATGAATTTGAGGATTCTCCTCTCTGCTGCACAAAAGCAATATGTGCTAGAAGCGCCGCTAGTCCCCCACCGTTCGATGATGCCCCTGACGAGGAGAAGAATGTCTATCAGACTCGTCAGGAGGACCACAACTTAGTTCATTGCGGCATATTGTATGGGATAAACCCAGAACTTAGAAAGCGTTTCGAAAACGGCAATGCATTTGATACAATGGGTGAGTTGAAAATGATTTTCGACACACATGCTGCTGTAGAGAGCTACAATGGTTCAGAAAAGTTCTTTAGCTGCATGATGGAAGAGAACAACTCGTAAGTGAGAATGTACTCAAGATGTCGGGTTACGCCGGTAAGCTTGTGTCCTTGGGAATAACGATTCCCATTGACTTAGGCATTCATCGTGTTCTGCAGTCTCTACCACCTAGCTATAAGAGCTTCGTGATGAACTATAATATGCAAGGCATGAAGAAGTCTATCCCCGAGCTTTTGTTAATGCTTAAAACTGCAGAAGTGGAGATCAAGAAAGAACATCAAGTGTTGATGATCAATAAGACCACTGGTTTCAAGAAAGACAAGAAGTGAAAACAGAAGGGAAGTAAGGGTGGAAAGCCGGTTGCCATGCCTGAAAAGAAACCCCGAGTTTGCCCTAAGTCTGATACCAAGTGCTATTATTGTAAGGGGACTGGCCACTGGAAGCGCAACTGCCCCAAGTATTTGGCAGACAAGAAGGCCGGAAAGGCAAATAAAGGTATATATGATATACATGTTATTGATGTGTACTTGACTAGTACTCACAGTAGAACCTGGGTATTTGATACCGGTTCAGTTGCTCATATTTGTAACTCGAATCAGGGGCTGCGGAACAAGCGACCGCTAGCAAGGGGTGGGGTCAAGATGCATGTCGGCAATGGATCAAGTGTTAATGTGATCGCCGTCGGAACGCTACCTCTCCACTTACCGTCAGGATTAGTAATAAACTTGAATAATTGTTATCTGGTGCCAGCACTGAGCATGAACATTGTATCTGGATCGTGTTTGATGCGAAGTGGTTATTCATTTAAATCCGAGAACAATGGTTGTTCTATTTATATGAATGAAATCTTTTATGGTCATGCACCGATGATGAATGGTTTATTTCTGTTGGATCTCGATAATAGTGTTACACATATTCATAATGTTGATGCTAAAAGGATTAAACTTAATGATGGTATATCCGCATATATGTGGCACTTCCGTCTAGGTAATATTGGCGTTAAACGCATGAAGAATCTCCATTCGGATGGACTTTTGGAATCACTTGATTTTGAATCATTTGATACATGTGAGACATGCCTTATGGGCAAGATGACTAGAACGCCGTTTTCCGGTTCAATGGAATGGGCGACAGATTTATTGGAGATCATACATTATGATGTATGTGGTCCAATGAGTGTGTCGGCGCGAGGTGGACATCGTTATTTTGTTACTTTCACGGATGATTTGAGTAGATACGGTTATATCGACTTGATGAAACACAAGTCTGAAACCTTTGAAAAGTTCAAGGAATTTCAGAGTGAAGTGGAAAATCATCGTAATAGAAAGATCAAATTTCTACGGTCCGACCGTGGAGGTGAGTATCTAAGTTACGATTTTAGCATTCATATGAAAGAGTGTGGAATTGTTTCACAACTCACACCTGTCGGAACACCACGGCAAAATGGTGTGTCAGAATGTCATAATCATACTTTATTGGATATGGTTCGATCTATGATGTCTCTGATGGACTTGCCACTGTCATTTTGGGGTTATGCACTAGAAACTGCTGCATTCACTTTAAATCGGGCGCCATCTAAATCCGTTGAAAAGACACCGTGTGAATTGTGGGTTTGGAAACAAACCTAAGCTGTCATTTTTTAAAGTTTGGGGATGCGATGTTTATGTGAAGAAACTTCAACCGGATAAACTCGAACCCAAAGCGGAAAAATGCGTCTTCATAGGATACTCCAAGGAAACTATTGGGTATTCCTTCTATCACAGATCCGAGGGCAAGGTTTTTGTTGCCAAGAATGGATCCTTTCTAGAGAAAGAGTTTCTCGCGAAAGGTGTGAGTAGTCGGAAGGTAGAACTCGAAAAGGTTATTGAACCTTCTCTTCATAGTATGGCGAGTAGCGCAACGCCGGAAGTCGTTCCGGAGCTGGCTTCACCAATTGAAGAGGGAACTAATGATAATGATCATGAAACTCCAAAAGAGAGTACTACCGAACCTCGCAGGTCTAGCAGGACGCGCGGCAGCCCCGAGCTATCTGGAAACCACATTATGAATTTCATGGTTGATGAAATTGATGACTCTGCGACGTATGAAGAAGCGATGATGAGCCCAGATTCCAACAAATGGTTAGAAGCCATGAAATTCGAGATGGAATCCATGTACGAAAACCAAGTTTGGAACATGGTGGCCTTACCTCACGACTGAAAGGCCGTGGAGAATAAATGGATTTTTAAAAGGAAAACTGATGCTGATGGTAATGTGACCGTCTATAAAGCTCAACTTGTCGCAAAGGGGTTTCAAAAAATTCAAGGAGTTGACTAGATGAGACATTCTCTCCCGTAGCGATGCTAAAGTCACTTAGGATTATGTTATCAATTGCTGCATATTTCGATTATGAGATATGGAAGATGGATGTCAAAACCGTGTTCCTAAATAGCAATATTGAAGAAGAGTTGTATGATACAACCAAAGGGTTTTGTCGATCCTAAGGATGCTAACAAGGTACGCAAGCTTCAGCGATCCATCTATGGACTGAAGCAAGCATCCCGGAGTTGGAATCTCAGCTTTGATGAGGTGATCAAAGAGTTTGGATTTGTCCAAACTTATGGAGAGGCTTGTATTTACAAGAAAGTGAGTGGGATTATGTGGATGACATATTATTGATCAGAAATGATATAGATCTTTTAAATAGTGTTAAAAGTTATCTAAACAACAAATTTTCAATGAAGGACCTAGGTGAAGCTGATACATCCAAAACGTATCTACTTTCTCGAACACTTTGCTATTGTTTCTTCTCTAAACTTGTGTGATTTGGATACAACTAACACGGACTCACGTTGTTTTCAGCAGAATTACCTTGGTGTCTTGTTTTTGTGCAGAAAATCAACTATCAGGAAAAATCCCGGAAAATATGCCAAAAACTATTTTCACCAGAAGATGCACGGAGCTAGAAGGGGAGACAGAGAGGAGGCCTGGGGGGCCTAGACCCACCCTAGCCGCAGGCCCACCTGACCCCATGCCTGGAGGGGGTTTGGCCACCCCAGGCAGCTCCTCGGCCTCCCTCCGCGCCTATAAGCTGCCTTCTGACATAAAAACTCAGGGGGTTTGATAGTTTTCCAGAAAGAGTTCCACTCCGCCGCCGCCACCAGAAACCAAGATTCATATGCAGAAACTCCGTTCTGGCACCCTTCCAGGATGGGGAATTTGGAGAGGATCATCGCCATCATCATCACCAACGCATCTCCATCAACCAACGATGTTTCCCTCATCCATGAGTGAGTAATCCCCCGATGTAGGCTTGGGGATGGTAGGGATTGGATGAGTTCTATCATGTAATCGGATAAGATCTATTAGGGCATAGTGCCTAGTATCTCTATTAGTGCTATTTGACTTTGTTGCAACTTGTTGTGCTTAATGTTTGTCACTAGGGCCCGAGTGCCATGATCTCAGATCTGAACTTATTATTGAATCATTATGATAGTATTGTTTGTGATCTTATCTGCAAGTTGTGTACACATATCATTGCCCGAATCCAAAGGCCCCAAAGTGACAATAATTGGGATAACCGGAGGGGATGGCTTTGGTGTGAGGATCACATGTGTTCATAGAGTGTTAATGCTTTGCTTCGGTGATCTATTAAAAGGAGCACCTTAATTGCCAGTAGTTCCCTAGAGGCCCCGCTGCCGCAGGCTGGTTGGACAGAAGATGTTGTGCAAGTTCCCATTGCGAGCACGTATGACTATATTTGGAGCACATGCCTAGGATTGTTTAGTACTTGGATGCTTGTTATTATTTATCTACAATGCCCTAGATATTGAAGTTACATGTTTAGACTCGTCCATGCAACGCCCGTCCATCCATCCCTATGCCTACCGCACTCGAATACTACTATTACCGTTCTTTATTGCTATTACTCTTTGTTCCATTGTTGTTGTTATCTTTTTGCTTTCTTGCTGCTGATAAGCCTGTGAGCAAGAACTATTTCAGGTGTGCAATGAATCCGACAACTCAGTTGTTAAGTCTTGCAAGTATTCTTTGGATCCCCTTGTGTTGAATCAATAAATTGGGTAATACTACCCGCGAAGACTGTTGCGATCCCCTACACTTGTGGGTCATCAAGACTATTTTCTGGCATCGTTGGCAGGGAGCATAGCTTTATTTGTGAGTTCACTTGGATCTATTATTGTTCACTGCTACTCCTTTCATCATGGGAAAGTCTCGTGATGGAAAGTTCCCTATTTTACCATCCATTACAAGAAGAGGTATAGTCCTAAACACCTCAGTTGCTCTTGATTCACCGTCTGTTATAAGTAAGCTTGTCACACCACCACCACATACTCATGCTACACACACTGCTACTACTACCGAATCTGAAACTACTTTTGATACTCATGATGTTACTTCTACTGTGCTTGATGAGAGTGGTTCACTAGGTCCTTTTCTAGATGCTACTATGGCTAGTCTAGGAAATACCGAAACTCCTAGTGAAGACACTGTTACACCTGTTAGCTCACCTGCTAGTGAGAGTTATGATATTAATGATGGTTACATTGAGTTCACTGATGAATTTGTTAAAGAGTGCCAAAACTCACATGGTACTTGTGCTATGAAGAGTCTCCTCGCTAGACGTACTATTATGCCTAAATTGTCCTCTGATCCTAAGTTTGCCACTTCTCCCATAGATATTAAAGATGAAGATTATGATTTCTCTCTTGATTTGTCTTATTTAGATATTGTTGAGAAAGAACCTTTTTGTGGGACTGAAAATGAGAGTGTTGTGGCTCAGATGAATGAGCTTTCTACTATGAGTTCTTTGTTCTCTGATGATTTTAAGATGCAAAAGTACTTTGTTGCTAAGATCTTCCCTTTTCACTAAAAGGAGAAGCTAGGGCTTGGTTTAATAGATTACCTCTTGGTTCCATTGATACCCTGTTTGCTTGATTGCTTCTTTCTTCCATAAAATTTTCCTCCCAGTGCTAGACATGCTGCTTTGCAGAGACTTTTTGATTTTAAACAGGGAGAAGAAGAGAAATTGCCTGATTCATGGAAAAGATTATGTTCCTTGATTCATGCGCATCATGGATGTCCATTGCCTAAGAATGAGCTTCTTGATATTTATTATAATGGACTAACTGATGGTTCTAGGACATACCTAGATAGTTTTGCTGATTGTGTTTTCAGGAAAAGAACTCCTACAGATGCTAAAGAATTAATGACCAAGATAAGCAAGAATTATGATGATTGGACTTCAGCTGAGCTGAATACACCTGAGCCTATTACTCCTAAACCAGTTGTTCCTGAACCAGTTCTGACACCAACAACAAATAATAGGGGAGTTATTGCATTAAACCATGAAGTGATGAAGGAAGCTAAGAAGTGTCTAAAGGAGAAAGGTATTAGAGCTGAAGGTGTGAAGAATCTACCTCCTACAAAATAATTATGTAAGCCAATTCCCCACTCATCTACTATTGAGGTACACGCTCTCTAATTTAATGAAGGTGATATTCCTTATGGCAAGCCCCCTGATCAATGCTTAGAGGAACTTGACACATTTATTTAAACAAGGTAATTTTAATAAACAAGTTTAGAATCATTTATTGGAAAACTCTAGAGCTATCCATGAGCTGAAAGATATTGTGGAAAGAACTTCTAATGATATTAAAATGCTTTTTAAACACTTTCAAATGGTTCAAACTCAACTTGATCAACTAGCTAAGGTACAAAAGGATATGCTAGTTAATGCTTCAGGAAATAAACATGCTTATGGAATTAGAACTAGGAGTGGTGAAGCTATTCAAGATCCTTTATATCCTGAAGGACACCCTAAAAGAATAGAGCAGGATTCCCAACAAGGTGAAGATAGTGGTAGTCCTCGTAAGAGAAAGAAAAAGAAACATAAGATAGTTGAGGAATCACTTGAACCTGCTGTAGATCCTAATAGTATATCTGTCTCTGATGCTGAAACTGAAAGTGGTAATAATAATGAGTCTCTTGATAGGGAGGAAGGTGAGGAAGAACCTGAGAAACACACTAAGAACACTAGGTACACAAAATAAGATTTTATTGCTAATAAACATGGTAAAGAGAGAGAACCTTGGGTGCAGAAACCTATGCCTTTTCCAGGTAAGAAACACAATTCAAAGGAGGAAGAACACTACAACAAGTTTTGTGAGTGGATGAAACCTTTATTCTTGCAAATTCCTTTGACTGGTGCTATTAAGTTGCCTCCTTATTCAAAGTATATGAAGGATTTTGTCTCTAATAAAAGGAAGATTCCTAATGAGGAAATTTCTACTTTTCTTGCTAATTACTCCTTCAATGGTAAGATTCCAAAGAAACTTGGTGATCCAGGTATACCAACTATTCTTTGATCCATTAAGAATAATTATGTTAGAACTGCTTTATGTGATTTGTGAGCTGGAGTTAGTGTTATGCCTTTTTCTCTCTACAAGAGACTCCAGCTAGAGAAGTTGATACCAACTGATATATCATTGCAAATGGCTGATAAGTCAACTACTATTCCTGTTGGTATATGTGAGGATGTTCCTGTTCAAGTTGCTCATAATTGCATGGTTTTGACTGATTTTGTTGTGCTTGAAATGCCTCAAGATGATAATATGTCCATTATTCTTGGGAGACCTTTTCTTAATACTGCAGGTGCTGTCATTAATTGTAATCAAGGAAAAGTAACATTCAATATTGATGACAAAGAGCATACTATTTATTTACCCAAGAAGGTTGTTCGAAGCTATTGCCTAAATTCCATTGAAAATATTGAGAGCATCAAGGTTGGAGAAATATATTGTCCCATTCCACAAGAAAATTTTGAAACTATTATGATTGGGACCATTGCTATCAAGTATGAGATAACATAATCACCTTGTGGAATGCAAAGTTTTGTTTCACATAAAATTGTTTTGGTAACAAGACTTGATAAACCTTGTTAACAAAAGGATTTTAATGAACAAAATAATGTTTCCATTGTGGTTATACTTGCTTTCTTTTACTTTTCTCCTTCCTAGTCTTTGCTAGTAGTTTGCTTATTTGAGTTTCTTAGAGCTGCTATAGTTTGGCTTTTGGTTTGCTTTCGCTTCTTTTGAAAAAAACTGTTTCTGCAAGAAAATCAATTTTCATACCCTATAAATTGGCCAAAAATAAAGTTTCCCGAAAAATTGCAGAAAATTAAAAATATTTTTTTCCTCGAAAAAAGGGGAAGAGAGGTACCACAGGTGACCCAAGGGCCACCCCAGGCCACCGCACCTGTGGTAGGAACGGGCCCACCACTGGTGGCGCCTGGGGGGGGGGGGGTCTGGCCCACCTGGGCCCCTCTAGGCTGCCTCCTCAAAGCCACCTTCTTTCTCTCCCCCAAAAAACACCAGAAAACTTGCTCAAGCTCGAGTTCTTGCTGTTCTTGTTCGTGATTTTCGATCTCCTTGTTCAACCCATCTCAAGTGCTGATTTTTGGAGGGTATGATCCTTGGTATGTGCCTCCTCCACTTGTCCAATTAGATTTGTGATTGGTAGATTGTATCTTGAGTATTCTGCTGCTATAGGTGACAAGTTGTTTGAGCTTGCATGCTTGTTCTATGCTTACAAACTTTGTTTTGATGCATGTGTAGTCCTCTAGCAAGTTCCTATAGTAGTTGCTCATCATTTATCAACTTAGAAATCACTTGGTTTGATGGTTGCTTAAAATTTTAGAATAGTGAAGTGTAGAGGTCTCAACCTAATAAGGTAGATTCCCCCTGTGTTTACAATGCTAGTCCCTGGATCAATAGCTAGCAACCACAGTTTTAGATGTAATACCAAGAAACAAAGGTCATAATATAACTTTATAACCAGGAAGAACATAATTTTATTACATCATACATAGCTCATTTGGCTATTACATTACATTGCAGCGGAATAACTATAGTCATGGGGTCCTTCATCTTCAAAGTGCCACAGGCAGATGTTGGTTGTAGACTTTGTAATCCTAGTCAATCAAACTTCACTAAAATCAATCAAACCCGCAACATTACAAGTTACAGCCACAAGGGTCAATACATTTGAATTGTATTGGCAAGTTTCACTGTTATGTATAATATAAGTGGATCCTATCATTACATGCAAATTTGGCTAAGTAGAGTTTTAGGCTCATTTGCATAAAGCAATATTTTATCCTATCTTTTCAAAAGGGTTTTGGTCCTTTGTCAAATCTCTTTTCCAAGTTCCTTGAACTCCTTGGTAGAAACTCAAGTGTTCAAGTCCTTGTCAAAATTCCTTGAGCACCTTGGTAACCCCAAGTGCAACAAGTCTTATCAAAATCTCATGAGTTCCTTGGTAACCCCAAGTACATCAAGTGTTAAGCAAAATCTCTTGAGCACCTTGGTAACCCCAAGTGCATCAAGCTTAACAAAATCCCTTTGAATTCCTTGGTAGACACACAAGGGCATCAAGTTTTTATTTTAGAAGTTGGAATGTCGAGATATCCCATAGTTCAAACTTTAGTTGCTCAGTATTGTCCATAACCGGGGACACGGCTAAGTACTTAGATTTTATTATCTTCTGCAGAAGGAGTACACTTTACCCACATGTCACAATCCCATCTTGTTGCCACCAGTGGCCTACTGGATTAGTGCTCACCAAGATGGAGTACTGGCAGACTGAGAATGTGACGAAGTCTTTCCAAAAGGTCCTCCCATACATCATTGCTAGCTTGTCTTCAGCCACCATGAAGCATTCCAGATCCCCATGTCCGGTAACTAAAGACAATGTATGGGTCTTCCTAATGTTGTTGACTAAGCCAGAGCCATAATAGCATGTGGTTGCACACGACAGCCACAATTGGAGAAGCATGTTCAATCTCTAAGTTTCCTAGGTGGGTTTTATTTGGAGCACAACACAAAGTGTTTACCATAGACATGGCTCCTTTTGTTGCCACCTTCTCCAAAACTTTAAGTATCCTCCACCTAGGTGGTTCATTGAGTCCTTATTTTATTATATAAAACACAAGTCCTTTTCTCAACCTTTGTAAAATCTCAACATGTATCTCTTTTCAAAATAAAGCATGGCTAAGCATGTACAACTACAATATTTTCACTAAGGAGTGTATAGGGAATCCTATTAGGATTTAGCATAGCATAAGCATAAATTATTTTCATGCATGTTTTCCAAAATCCACTAAGTATATAATGAAAGTAGTAGGACTTTAGATGATAGTGTCACTTGCCTTTTTGGTAGGGAATGGTGGTTCACTTCCTTGATCTTGCTAGTCTCACACTTTGCTAAATTCACTACAAGTCAATCATGCAAACACAAAATTAACTAACATTCCAATCCAAAGTCAAACAAACAATTTCACACTCACAAAGCAATGGAATCTAAGTCATGCATAAGTATGCAAAGGATGGTTCTATTGCAAGGATGGTCTCCACTAGGTTTCTAAACTTTGTAAGGTCCAAATTGGTCATTTACCAAAATGGCAAAGTCATTAGTTAGAGGGTTTTGCCCAAAACTATTTTAAAATCCATTCAACATTTTATGTGATGGAAAAATGGTTTTATCAAATCAAAAATCTGTAAGTTTCTCACCAAAAGTTTCTAACCCTCAAGACTTGTTGTTTTGGGTCAGTAGCTTTGAATCAAAATATTTTCCCAAAGTTTTATTCCAAAATTCTTTTTCATAATAAAACCATTATCTTTACTTAGCTAGAAATAGACTAATTCAATTAATCCATTCTAAATTTTTCCAATTTCATTTTCAAACCATGGGTTTGTTCCTAGGGTTAGTAAGGGCACAACAAACCATTTTGCAAAAGTTTTAACCCTAAAATCAATTTTAAACAATGTTTATACTCTAAACAAGATCTCAAAAGAATCTACAAAAACAAGCAAGCTAACAAATACTATTTTCTAAACCAAGGGCATGGTTGGCTAGGTCTTGTTCCACTGAATCCATTGATATAAAATTTGTAATTTTTGAACGTGTGGTTTGAAAGTTACAGGGGTTTGAAGTTTGCAAATAAATCTGATTCAAATCTGTTTTTAGTTTTAATACTGGCCACGCGTCGTTGTTTCATTGGTCGATACCGGTTCGGTTGGATCGGCAACGTGGACTGCAGGATTTAGTTTGATCGCATGGCACAGGGCGCGTACCTCTTCGCGGCTTAAGTGACCTATCGTGGGCGTTGGATTAAGATCCTACAGATGCTATTGTTCGGTCACAGATGGGCGGAGCTGCGCGCGGTGGACGGCGGCGACGGCCAGACAAAGTGCTCGCGGTGGTTCTAGGAAGCAAGGAAGATGGAGGTGGCGCTTATCGTGTTCGCGAGGACGAGGTGGTGCTCGACGTGTGGTCGACGTGGCAAGGCGACGGGTCGGTGGAATCTCTCGCGGAGTTCGCTTACGCGCGGTGGCTCGTTGAGGTCGAGGACGTTCTCAAGATCGCCTAAGGCAAAACGAAGGCATGGTCAGATGCGCAGGATCAAGACAACGCTGTGTGCGTGAACGAGAAGTGTAGGGGCGGTCTGGTTCACCTGGAAAACGTCGTCGGAGAAGAAACAGACGGCGGCGCTGTCGGAGCTTGTCGAAGCCGACGCTCCGGGGCGCCCGCGGTTGAATGAAGGGCACGGGGAGATGTGTCTGGGAGTGGGGAAGCTGCCAGCGTGCTCAGGGAGGCTCGGGTGGCTTGGCGGAATCGGTCGGAGACGGTGGTCGGGAGTGTGTCGAGTCAAATTGGGGCAGCCTCGGCGTAGAGGGAATGGCGACAGAGGAAGGAGGGAAGATGCGCGCTTAATATCGTGCGATCACGGCGAGATTAACGCAGCATTACGTGGAATTGAACGCGACATTCAAAGGCAGCAACGCCGAGGTTTGGGGTGACAGGTCGCGGTGTGGACGATGAGCAGAGGTGGGGTCCACCGTCGGTGGAAAAGAAATGAGAGTGAGGTCCACCGGTCTCAAGTGGTCGATACGAGGTGCGTAAACGCTTTTCTTGAGGGTGAGGAAGCTGGTTCTGGGCTTGTTGGGTTGGGTCGGCTTAAATCTTATTTTTTTCTGTTTCTGATTCTTTTTCTTTTTCTATTTCTATATTTTGTCTTAAATTTCAAACAATTTCCAAGCAATCAA
The DNA here is from genome assembly GCA_030063025.1 of Avena longiglumis. Classification (NCBI taxonomy): domain Eukaryota; kingdom Viridiplantae; phylum Streptophyta; class Magnoliopsida; order Poales; family Poaceae; genus Avena; species Avena longiglumis. The sequence continues at coordinate 110,164,852 of CP125978.1, forward strand.
AACAATTCAAATCTTCACTCAATTTTGTAACTCTGAATTTAGTTCTGTTTAGTAACCTGAACCAAATTCTAAAGTCCAGATAATAATTTTATTTGTAGGTACATTATTAATTAATAACCTGGATCATGATTTATTAATCAAATAGGATTTGATTTTATTAATAAAAATCTCCATTTGAAATCCAATTATTTTTAAAACCAAATCAGTAGGTTGTATTTGAAAATAAGGAATATTTAGAAAGCTTGTTTAAAATAAATAACATTTTTGTTATGGTGTCCATTTATAATTAAATAATATGGGCCTTAGTTATTAAATCAATTAGGATTTGACTTATTTCAAAGCTTTTATTTAAATCCAAAAAATTTCCAAAACCCAGTCAGTAGGCTTTTATTTGAGAATATAAGATACTTGGAAAAACTTAATTTTAAACAAACAACCAAGTCTCTGATGGTTTATTAATAATAAAACCTTTATTAATAAAACTTGGATATTAAATCCTTTATTGTTTTATTTTGAATAAACCTTTATTTATTTTAATCAAAATGTTTTTATTTCAAAATGTTTGGTCAAGGTTTAATTTGGCTCTATAAAATAATTCCTTATTTTTAAATCCTTCTCTTTTTTTCCTTTGGAAACTAAAACCTTTTATTAGCAATTCCAAATATTTTATTTTCCTTTTATAAATGTTTAACCTTTTAAATCCTTTTAGGAATTTATTTAATCCAAATATATTTGAAGTTCCATTTTAAATTCAAAAAGTTTCTTCTGGCCCTGAAAATCAAACAAAGTTTTATTTTATTCATTTATTTTCACATTACAAGATTTGGAAAATCCTGGGATGTGACAGGCTACCACCCTTAAAATAAATCTCGTCCCGATATTTGGGAAGGTTAGGGTTACAGGCATGTTCAAAACAACTAGGGTACTACCACCCTTAAAAATTTTCAAACAAAAATTACATATTGTCCTTCTTGGGATCCTGGAAAAACTTCTTTAAGCAAACTTTTGCATTGTGCCCTTGGTTTCCATTCTTGACTCAAGGGCCAAGGTTGAGTTTCTCCATAGGTTTGTTCAACTTGTTCTTCATCTTTTCTGGACAGTTGCTTGCATAATGCCCTGGATTCTTGTAATTGAAACAGTGGATATCCTGGAGTTCTTTGCGTTGTTCTTGTGGACAAGTTGCTACATAATGGCCTGGCTCTTTGCAGTTGTTACACACCACTTGGTCAATTCCCTTATTTTTCTTGTTCTCTGGGCACTCACTGGAGTAGTGTCCCATTTCCTTACATTTACGGCATTGCACAAGGTGCATGTCCTGTCTTGGTTTCTTGGGTTTCTTTGATCCCTTGAAGTGGGTCGTCTTGTTTGGAGGTATAAGTAGTCCTTTTCCTTTGGTAGACTTGGATCCTTCTTGTTTCCTCTGTTCCACCATGGCGTAGATGGGGCATTGGGTAGGGACATGGTCGTTTTCTTCACAAAGGTAACAAGTAGCTTGAGAGGTGGGACATTGTCCAACAGGATGATTTTCTTCACAGTTAGGGCATTGACCTTCATGCTCCTTGGAAGCGTGATCCTTGTCTCCACAAATAATGCAAGCAGGGGCTCCATCTAGAACAACATTCTTGTCATCTTTGTTATCATAAACTCCTTTGGGATAGCTTTCTTCCATGCTGATCATTTGATTAGTCACCTTAAGCATCAGTTGGGATTGTTCTTCCAAAAACTTTTGCAGTGCTGGATCTTTATCACTATTGTTGGCTATGAACTGAGCTGTCAGTTGGTTCAACTGGTGTTGGGTTGCTATGAGCTCTTTCATGCTGTCAGCTTGGTTGGTGTTGGTGTCATCCACCTTGATGTTGGAGTCCTTTGGAGTAGTCATCTGTTTGGGTTGAAGGAAGATTAGAATAGGCAAGATATTTCTAAGGACTTAATTCTAATCACACACATCACAATTCACACAAGCAATGTGCATGCAATCACAAACCAAACATTTCACTCAAACAACAAAGTTTCTAGCTCATCTTTAGGCAATCAAAAATATTTTTGTTACACCACATAAGTTGGTGTGTTTGACTTAACTAAAATATGGTGGTCCATCTATATGGTTTACTTGTGATCTTTCCTTCCTTTATGATTCTTCTTGTATGAGATCATGGTTTCCTTGAGATAAACTCTTGGTTACAATACTTCAAAGTTGTTGCTGGCTCCTTCTTATTTTGCATTCCCTCAGTCTCTAATTCTGCTGCAAGATTTCCTTGTCTTACTTGTAGTCCTTAGTGATATCCAAGTTGGAGGTCCTTGGTGAACATGCTGAAGATGTTGAAGTCATTAGAGTTGAAGAAGTTGAAGTCATTAGAGTTGAATAAGTTGAAGAAGTCCTTTGCACATAGTGTAGTCCTTGGCCATGGGTAGGTTTTTCCATCAAGTTGAAGTAGAAGAGGTGTAGAGTTGAAACCAAAATGGTTAAGGAAAGAGTTTACAAGTGTTTTTGTAAATAAGTTTTGGATCAAAATATAACTCCTATTTTTCTAAGGGTTTTTGTCCAATCCTAGGGTTTACAAATCCTACAGGCAACACAATGCTCTGATACCATCTGTAGAGGTCTCAACCTAATAAGGTAGATTCCCCCTGTGTTTACAATGCTAGTCCCTGGATCAATAGCTAGCAACCACAGTTTTAGATGTAATACCAAGAAACAAAGGTCATAATATAACTTTATAACCAGGAAGAACATAATTTTATTACATCATACATAGCTCATTTGGCTATTACATTACATTGCAGCGGAATAACTATAGTCATGGGGTCCTTCATCTTCAAAGTGCCACAGGCAGATGTTGGTTGTAGACTTTGTAATCCTAGTCAATCAAACTTCACTAAAATCAATCAAACCTGCAACATTACAAGTTACAGCCACAAGGGTAAATACATTTGAATTGTATTGGCAAGTTTCACTGTTATGTATAATATAAGTGGATCCTATCATTACATGCAAATTTGGCTAAGTAGAGTTTTAGGCTCATTTGCATAAAGCAATATTTTATCCTATCTCTTCAAAAGGGTTTTGGTCCTTTGTCAAATCTCTTTTCCAAGTTCCTTGAACTCCTTGGTAGAAACTCAAGTGTTCAAGTCCTTGTCAAAATTCCTTGAGCACCTTGGTAACCCCAAGTGCAACAAGTCTTATCAAAATCTCATGAGTTCCTTGGTAACCCCAAGTACATCAAGTGTTAAGCAAAATCTCTTGAGCACCTTGGTAACCCCAAGTGCATCAAGCTTAACAAAATCCCTTTGAATTCCTTGGTAGACACACAAGGGCATCAAGTTTTTATTTTAGAAGTTGGAATGTCGAGATCTCCCATAGTTCAAACTTTAGTTGCTCAGTATTGTCCATAACCGGGGACACGACTAAGTACTTAGATTTTATTATCTTCTGCAGAAGGAGTACACTTTACCCACATGTCACAATCCCATCTTGTTGCCACCAAAGGGCTCTTGGATTAGTGCTCACCAAGATGGAGTCTTGGCAGATCGAGAATGTGACAAAGTCTTTCCAAAAGGTCCTCCCATACATCATTGCTAGCTTGTCTTCAGCCCCCATGAAGCATTCCAGATCCCCATGTCCGGTAACTAAAGACAATGTATGGGTCTTCCTAATGTAGTTGACTAAGCCAGAGCCATAATAGCATGTGGTTGCACACAAAAGCCACAATTGGAGAAGCATGTTCAATCTCTAAGTTTCCTAGGTGGGTTTTCTTTGGAGCACAACACAAAGTGTTTACCATAGACATGGCTCCTTTTGTTGCCACCTTCTCCAAAACTTTAAGTATCCTCCACCTAGGTGGTTCATTGAGTCCTTGTTTTATTATATAAAACACAAGTCCTTTTCTCAACCTTCGTAAAATCTCAACATGTATCTCTTTTCAAAATAAAGCATGGCTAAGCATGTACAACTACAATATTTTCACTAAGGAGTGTATAGGGAATCCTATTAGGATTTAGCATAGCATAAGCATAAATTATTTTCATGCATGTTTTCCAAAATCCACTAAGTATATAATGAAAGTAGTAGGACTTTAGATGATAGTGTCACTTGCCTTTTTGGTAGGGAATGGTGGTTCACTTCCTTGATCTTGCTAGTCTCACACTTTGCTAAATTCACTACAAGTCAATCATGCAAACACAAAATCAACTAACATTCCAATCCAAAGTCAAACAAACAATTTCACACTCACAAAGCAATGGAATCTAAGTCATGCATAAGTATGCAAAGGATGGTTCTATTGCAAGGATGGTCTCCACTAGGTTTCTAAACTTTGTAAGGTCCAAATTGGTCATTTACCAAAATGGCAAAGTCATTAGTTAGAGGGTTTTGCCCAAAACTATTTTAAAATCCATTCAACATTTTATGTGGTGGAAAAATGGTTTTATCAAATCAAAAATCTTTAAGTTTCTCACCAAAAGTTTCTAACCCTCAAGACTTGTTGTTTTGGGGTCAGTAGCTTTGAATCAAAATATTTTCCCAAAGTTTTATTCCAAAATCCTTTTTCATAATAAAACCATTATCTTTACTTAGCTAGAAATAGACTAATTCAATTAATCCATTCTAAATTTTTCCAATTTCATTTTCAAACCATGGGTTGGTTCCTAGGGTCAGTAAGGGCACAACAAACCATTTTGCAAAAGTTTTAACCCTAAAATCAATTTTAAACAATTTTTATACTCTAAACAAGCTCTCAAAAGAATCTACAAAAACAAGCAAGCTAACGAATACTATTTTCTAAACCAAGGGCATGGTTGGCTAGGTCTTGTTCCACTGAATCCATTGATATAAAATTTGTAATTTTTGAACGTGTGGTTTGAAAGTTACAGGGGTTTGAAGTTTGCAAATAAATCTGATTCAAATCTGTTTTTAGTTTTAATACCGGCCACGCGTCGCTGTTTCATTGGTCGATACCGGTTCGGTTGGATCGGCAACGTGGACCGCAGGATTTAGTTTGATCGACGCACAGGGCGTACCTCTTCGCGCTTAAGTGACCTATCGTGGGCGTTGATTAAGATCCTACGATGCTATTGTTCGGTCACAGATGGGCTATAAGGGCGGTGGACGGCGGCGACCGTAAAAAGTGCTCGGTGGTTCTAGTAAGCAAGGAAGATGGAGGTGGCGCTTACCGTGTTCGAGGACGAGGTGGTGCTCGACGGTGGTCGATGTGGCAAGGCGACGGGTCGTGGAATCTCGCCGGAGTTCGCTTACGGCGGTGGCTCGGTTGAGGTCGAGGACGCGTTCGAAAGATCGCCCTAAGGCAAAACGAAGGCGTGGTCAGATGCGCAGGATCAAGACAATGCTGTGTGCGTGAACGAGAAGTGTAGGGGCGGTCTGGTTCACCTGGAAAACGTCGTCGGAGAAGAAACAAACGGCGGCGCTGTCGGAGCTTGTCGAAGCCGACGCTCCGGGGCGCCCGCGGTTGAATGAAGGGCACGGGGAGAAGCGTCTGGGAGTGGGGAAGGTGCCAGCGTGCTCAGGGAGGCTCGGGGTGGTGTGGCTTGGCCGGAATCGGTCGGAGACGGTGGTCGGAGCTGGGAGTGTGTCGAGTCAAATTGGGGCAGCCTCGGGGCAGAGATGGAATGGCGACAGAGGGAAAGGAGGGGAAGATGCAGGAGCTTAATATCATGCAGTCACGGTGAGATTAACGCGCGACATTACTGTGAATTGAACGCGGCATTCGAAGGCAGCAACGGCAGCGAGGTTTGGGGGTGACAGGGTCGCGCAGGTGTGGACGATGAGCAGTAGAGGTGGGGTCCACCGGTCAGTGGGAAAAGAAATGAGAGTGAGGTCCACCGGCCTTGCTGGTCGAATCTGAGGTAAACGTTTTCTTGCGGGTGAGGAACTGGCTGGTTCTGGGCCTGTTGGGTTGGGTCGGCTTAAATCTTATTTTTTTGTTTCGATTCTTTATTTTTTCTATTTCTATATTCTGTCTTAAATTTCAAACAATTTCCAAGCAATCAAAACAATTCAAATCTTCACCCAATTTTGTAACTCTGAATTTAGTTCTGTTTAGTAACCTGAACCAAATTCTAAAGCCCAGATAATAATTTTATTTGTAGGTACATTATTAATTAATAACCTGGATCATGATTTATTAATCAAATAGGATTTGATTTTATTAATAAAAATCTCCATTTGAAATCCAATTATTTTCAAAACCAAATCAGTAGGTTGTATTTGAAAATAAGGAATATTTAGAAAGCTTGTTTAAAATAAATAACATTTTTGTTATGGTGTCCATTTATAATTAAATAATATGGGCCTTAGTTATTAAATCAATTAGGATTTGACTTATTTCAAAGCTTTTATTTAAATCCAAAATTTTTCCAAAACCCAATCAGTAGGCTTTTATTTGAGAATATAAGATACTTGGAAAAACTTAATTTTAAACAAACAACCAAGTCTCTGATGGTTTATTAATAATAAAACCTTTATTAATAAAACTTGGATATTAAATCCTTTATTGTTTTATTTTGAATAAAACTTTATTTATTTTAATCAAAATGTTTTTATTTCAAAATGTTTGGTCAAGGTTTAATTTGGCTCTATAAAATAATTCCTTATTTTTAAATCCTTCTCTTTTTTTCCTTTGGAAACTAAAACCTTTTATTAGCAATTCCAAATATTTTATTTTCCTTTTATAAATGTTTAACCTTTTAAATCCTTTTAGGATTTTATTTAATCCAAATAGATTTGAAGTTCCATTTTAAATTCAAAAAGTTTCTTCTGGCCCTGAAAATCAAACAAAGTTTTATTTTATTCATTTATTTTCACATTACAAGATTTGGAAAATCCTGGGATGTGACATGAAGTAATGGACCACCACACCTTTGGTGACATATTTGAGAGTGATGCACCTAGAAGGGCAAGGCTTCCAAGGTCATCCACTAGTTCTAGACCCTCATACAATGAGGATCTCATCACTCCGCGATTTGGTGACGAGGGAGATGAAGGGGATGCGCACCCCTCCACCTTTCCTTGCCAAGCTTTCTTGCGAGCTGCTGGGATTCTTAACGATTTCATGACTTTGATTGAGAGGGCTGGTCTAACAAGTTTCATGCAGGATGAGAGTGCACAATATGCTGTTCTTACTAAAACATTTGTGGAGAGTTTCTCCTTTACTAACAGTTTGTTCAAGCCCTCTATGTCTTTCAAAATTTATGACAGGGCTCATTCTATGTCTTTGAAGAAATTCTTCAAGGCCTTGGGACTTGTGTAGAGGGAGTGTCCCAACCTTTACACAATATAAGGTGTAGTCCCCTGTGTTTACAATGCTAGTCCCTGGATCAATAGCTAGCATCCACAGTTGAGATGTAATATCAAGAAACAAAGGTCATAATATAACTTTATAACCAGGAATAACATAATTTTATTACATCTTACATAGCTCATTTGGCTATTACATTACATTGCAGCGGAATAACTATAGTATGGGTCCTTCATCTTCAAAGTGCCACAGGCAGATGTTGGTTGTAGACTTTGTAATCCTAATCAATCAATCTTCCCTAAAATCAATCAAACCTGCAACATTACAAGTTACAGCCACAAGGGTCAATACTTTAGAATAGTATTGGCAAGTTTCACTACTATGTGGAATATAAGTGGATCCTATCATTACATGCATATTTGGCTAAGTAGAGTTTTAGGCTCATTTGCATAAAGCAATAATTTATCCTATCTTTTCAAAATGGTTTTGGTCCTTTGTCAAATCTCTTTTTTTCCAAGTTCCTTGAACTCCTTGGTAGAAACTCAAGTGTTCAAGTCCTTGTCAAAATCCCTTGAGCTCCTTGGTAACCCCAAGTGCATCAAGTTTTACCAAAATCTCATGAGTTCCTTGGTAACCCCAAGTGTTCATGATTTCATCAAAATCTCTTGAGTTCCTTGGTATCCCCAAGTACATCAAGTTTTATCAAAGTCTCTTGAGCTCCTTTGTACCCCCAAGTGCATCAAGCCTTTAAAATTTTTCTTTTAGAAATTAGAATGTCGAGATCTCCCATAGCTTCAAACTTTAGTTGCTCAGTATTGTCCATAACCGGGGACACGGCTAAGTACTTAGATTTTATTATCTTCTGCAGAAGGAGTACACTTTACCCACATGTCACACTCCCATCCTTTTGCCACCAGTGGCCACTGGATTAGTGCTCACCAAGATGGAGTACTGGCAGATTGAGAATGTGAAGAAGTCTTTCCAAAGAGTCCTCCCATGCACCATTGCTAGCTTGTCTTCAAGTACCCATGTAGGATTCCAGGTCCTCATGTCCAGTAGCCTGAAGACAATGCATGGGTCTTCCCAATGTAGTTGACTAAGCCAGAGCCATAATAGCATGTGGTTGCACACGAAAGCCACAATTGGAGAAACATGTTCAATCTCTAAGTTTCCTGGGTGGTTTCCTTTGGAGCACAACACAAAGAGATTGCCATAGACATGGTTCCTTTTGTTGCCACCTTCTCCAAAACTCAAGTATCCTTGGCCACCCAGGTGGTTCATTGAGTCCTTGTTTTATTATACAAAATCACAAGTCCTTTTCTCAATTTCTCAAAAATCTCAACATGTATCTCTTTTCAAAATATAGCATGGCTAAGAATGTATCAACTACATTGTTTTCACTAAGGAATATATAGGGTATCCTATTAGGATTTAGCATAGCATAAGTAATAAAATTATTTTCATGTATGTTTCAAAATCCACTAAGTATAATGAAAATAGTAGGACTTTAGATGATAGTGTAACTTGCCTTTTTGGTAGGTAATGATGGTTCACTTCTTGATCTTGCTAGTCTCACACTTTTCTAACTTCACTACAATCAATCAAGCAAACACAATATCAACTAGCATTCCAAACCAATAATCAAACAACAATTTCACACACACACAAGACAATGGGATCTAAGTCATGCATGTGAGCATGCAAGAGATGGTTCTAATTGCAAGGGTGGTCTCCACTAGGCTTCTAAACTTTGTAAGGTCCAAGGTGGTCATTTTTCTAAGTGGCAAAGTCATTTGCAAAAGGGTTTTGTCCATAACCATTTTTAAATTCATTCATCATTTTATGTGGTGGAAAATATTTTTATCAAAGCAACAACTTTAAGTTGTTCACCAAATATGTTGTTGTTTCTCAAAACTTGGTGTTTAGGGTCAGTAGGTGTGATCCAAAACATTTTCCCAAAGTTTTCTTTACAAAAACATTTTTCATAACCAAAATCTTTATTTTCATTTGGCTAGAAATGGGCTAAATCAATTAGTCCATCCTAACTTCACCAAATCCATTTTCAAAACCATGGTTTGGTTCCTAGGGTCAGTAGGTTCACAACAAACCAATTTGCAAAGGTTTTAACCCAAAAAACATTTTTGAATGATTTTTCTAAACTAAACAAGCCTACAAAAGTTTCTGCAAAAACCAACAATCTAACAAATACTATTTGCTAAAAAAATTCCAGGGTTGGCTAGGGCTTGTTTCACTGATTCCAACGATATAAAGTTTGCAATTTTTGGACGTGTGGATCATAAGTTATAGGGTTTTCAAATCTGCATCTAATCTGAATTCAAATCTGTTTTTAAACAGAACTGGTGACACGCGTCGCTGTTCTATTCGCTGGTACCGGTTCAGGTGGATCGCGTGCTACAGGCCGTTAGATCAAGTCGCATCGCACGACACTGGCTGTGTACCCTTTCGCTGTTAAGTGATCTAATCTCGTCTCTTCGATCTAAATCGAACGTCTGCTAATGCCTGGCCAAGAACTGGCGGCGCTCGACGGCTACGCGCGACGGCGACGGTCAGATGGTGCCGGCGCCGACGATACAGGAAGCTAGAAGGGAGGGGAGTAGTCTCACCGTGTTCGCGAGGTCGAGGTGGTGCTCAACGTGTGGTCGACGTGGCAAGGGGCGCTCTGGTACAACTGCGATTGCTCGCCGGAGTTGGGTCTGGCGACGGGTGGTTCTGTTCGCGGTCGAAGGCGACACTGTCGATCACGAGAAGCCAAACAGAGGGCAGGATTAGGTGCGCAAGTCTAAGGCGAAGATGTTTGCATGATCGAGAAGAAGAGGGGCGGTCGGATTTCACCTGGGGAACTTGCCGGAGCAGAAGACAGACGCGGCGGCGCTCAGAGCTTGTCGAAGACGGCTTTCTGGGGCGCCCGCGGTTGAACGGCGGGTACAGGAAGATGTGCCTCGGAGCGGTGAGTGTGCTCGTGTGCTCGGGGAGGCAGGAGGTGGCGAGGCTCGGCCGGAATCGAGGGAGGACGGTGGTCGGAGACAGGTGGTTGTCGCAAGCAATGCGAGCAGCCTGGTGGCGATGTGGAGTTGGCATTTGAGGGGAATGATAGAGGGAGGAGAGGTGCTTATGTACGCATGGTCATGGCGAGATTAACGCAGCCTTTATTCGTGAATTTACGCGCGAATTGAATGGCAGAGAACGGCAGCGAGGTTTGGGGAGAAGGAGTCGCGCGGGTGAGGAGGATGAACAGGAGAGGGTGGGGTCGGCTGGTCAGTGAGAAAGAGAGTGAGGGGAAGGTCCACCACTACCACTCGGGTCGCTTGCCAGTAAGCGTTTTTTGGGAGGGAGCTGGCTGATTCTTTGGGCTTGCCCTACTGGCGGGTCCAAATCCATTTTTTTCTACTCTGAAATCTTTTTCTTTTTCCAATTTCAATTTCTGTTTTGAAATTCAAACAATACTCAAGCATTCAAATTGATTCAAACAATCACCAAACTTTGTAACTTTGAATTTGGTTCTGTTCAGTAACATAAACCAATTTCCAAAATAACATAATAATTTTATTTTTAGGTCCATTATTAATTAAATAAATAGACCATGTTTAATAAATCAAAATAGAATTTGTTTTATTGAAATACTCCTTTTGAAATCTAATTATTTTCAAAACCAAATCGGTTGGTTTTATTTGAGAATATAAAATACTTGGAAAACTTATTTTAAATAAACAAATAAGTTTTGATGTTTTGGAAATAGTAAAACCTTTATTTAATAAAACTTGGATATTAAATCCTTATTACTTTATATAAATAAACCTTTACTATTTTTATCAAAACAAATTGTTTTATTTCAAAAGCTTGGCCAAGGTTTAATTTGGCTTTATAAAATAATCTTTATTTATAAATCTTCTATTTCTTTTGAAAACCAGAACTTTTTATTTAAAAGATCCAAAATAGTAATTTTAAATATTTTTATTTTCCTTTATTAAATGTGTATCTTTTTAAATCCTTTTAAGATTTATTTGATCCTCATTGGTTTGAGAGTTTCCAATGGAATTCAAAAAGTTTCTTCTCACCCTGAAAATCAAACAAAGTTTTATTTTATTCATTTATTTATCACATTACAAGATTTGGAAAATCTTGGGATGTGACAACTTGGTACAGCTGGATCATCAAAGAATATTCCATCTCTTCCCGCCGATTTTTTGGAACTATACCAAGGAATAACCAATGATGATGACCACAGAGCTCAGCGAGGGAAGATAAAGAATATTCAACTTCCAGCCATGAGGTACTTTGCCTACTATCTTACCACCAATGTTCTTGGTAGGGAGAACACTAGTAATATCTCCAACTATCAATTGGCCTTCTTAGCTGCTGCGCTCTATGGTGAGGATAAGTATAACCTTGGTTCCCTCATTGCTCGTCGTTTAGCTGCTAAGGGACCCATTTATGGGGGAATTATTGCTACTCGTATTGCTGCTACCTTGGACATTGCTGTTGATCCACATGATACATTTTTTGGCTCCTGTGAGGCTTGATCTTACTGCCACGAAGGCACACCATTTTGTCACCTCTAGCTCTACTCTTGAGAACTTGATTTTTAGAATGTTGTTTATTGACGGGGAAGAGAGAGAGATCCCTCTACCCCAAACCACTTTGTTCAGTATTTCTCAGGGACCTTGGTCACGCATGAAGGCGGAGATGGATGACAAGCTGCACTCTCTCAACTTCCACGGTCACTATCAGGAGGAAGTGCCTGCATATGAACCCACAGTACACTATACAGGGGAGGCCTCGAGCTCATACCAGGATGAGGGAGCTTCCTCGACATACTATGGAGGTGCATCTACTTAGGCACCATGGGATTGATCCCTGCTTAGGCCAAAAGCCTAAGCTTGGGGGGAGATATACCGACGTCACACTCATATATATATCATGTTCGGTCGGTTCTTTGTATATCTATTGTTTCGCTTTCTTTTTGGTTTTGTTGCTTCTTTCTCAAAAACACAAAAATACCAAAAATATTTTCGTTGTTTCTCTTGGTTTGTTTCTTTGCTTTGGTTTGCCTTAAAAAGAAAAATCCAAAAAGATTTTGCTTTGTTTGGTTTACTTTGTTTTTGTTTGGTTTTTCTTTGTTTGCTTGTTTCTAAAAAAATCGAAAACACCAAAAATATTTGTTGTTCTTCTTTGGTTTTGTGAGTTCTTTGCAGGGGTTCATCCGTCCTTAGTGGATTTTGGTTTCATGTTAATATTCAAGTCACACAAGTGAAGGGCAATAATGAAGATTAAGACAACTCGAGGTGTTGTAAGAGGCTGGTAACGAACTCTATTTGTTTTTGATTTTTGTACATATACTCATCATTGTGAGCATGGTTAGCCTGATTGTGTAGGGTGTATGCCATTATGGATGCTTAGTAGTTCTTGCTTGTCTATGATTAGCTCCAGCTTGCTTATATTTTGTAGCATGTCATATGAATGTTTGCTTGCATTGTTTTATTCATACTTTGGTATGACATTGTGGTATCCTCCTCTGATTGTTCATGTGAATCGACTTGGCACATGCTCACGCATGCATATGACTAATCAATAGTCAGTAAGCCTCGATGATTTATTTTGCCTCAGAGTTCTTGTATCACTTTCCTGCCATAATTAGTCATGTTTTGTTGCAAGCATGATTATGACAATTATTGCTCTCTCGTTTGTCACTCCCTCTCTATTGCTAGCCTTCACTTGCACTAAGTATGTGATCTACCTGTGCTTCCAACTCCCCAAAGCCATTATTGCCAGCTGTGTCCACCATACCTACCTATCAGCATCATTTGCTACTTCAGTGCATATTTTATATATGTCGTGTTTTCTTCCAAAATAAAATGTTTGTCTGTTTTGAGAAAGTTAGTTAGTAAATCTCTCACGAACTTGATGGCACACTTTATTCCTTGCGCTTAATAATCTTGAACCATTGTGACTAGTCCATGAAAGTTATATGCTTGCTTATTATATGCTGGGAGTCAGCAGAACCGTGCTGTCACGGGGAACGCTTTCAACACCTGTTGGATATCTCATCCAGTTGATACTTTTCTCTTTTGTTTACGGATGTCGATGATGTGAAATAAAAGGGAAGGTTGTGAGTTCATGGAGTTTATACATTGTGTTAGAGAAACGCCTGGGCCGCTAGCCTAAGAGCCTAATCATGGTGGAAACTTGCAGCATCACTATAATGAGCATCTAGGAAGCATCCTCAATAAAAAACTATGCACATGGTAAATAAAAAGATTGCTGAGATGCTCATTGTGTGCTTGCCTTGTCATTTTGGTTATGGGAAAGCTCCTGTACCATATGCAAGGGGTACCCCATTGGCGGTTCTCGATGATATGCATGTATTTACAATGACAAGAACTTTCAGGTGACCAAAGTTGAGTAGCATGCGGAGCGACCCTCGTACTCAAGGGACTTGAGATTTCCAGCCTATGGTCTATCAAGCATATGATTCAGAGTGGACCTCACTTTCACCTTAACCACATGAAGATGCCTATGATAGGGGATATGAGAGTTGAAAGCTAACCAGTACCTTCCTTTAAGCATTAGGAAGCCTTTCAAAACCTTCACAAAACCGTTTTCACAACTTTGTTGAGTCACCACTTATTCTATGAGCACCTTCTTGAGATCATAGTTGTCATTCTTGTGTTTGTTCCAAAACTTGGTTAATTATGTCATGACTTTGATGCTTGTATCTCTGATATATTTATCTCTAGTCTTCACTTGAACTTCAGAGGTGCCTTGGCATTCATATTGTGCTCTTCAAACAAAAGCAAGCGAGATACCACTCTATCATACCTTATTATGAGCATTGCAATGTTGCTTATGTTTATGTTCCATGATACTTATTATTATTGAGTTGGTTTCTCTTCATAGCTTGCAATGACTATTGAGTAGACTTAGTTGCATACTTCTTATTGTGAATTGTCTAAGCATCTACTCCTGTGCTGAGAATATATACATCATATGAAGCAAAGTGTTCGTGAAAGTCCTTTTATCGCACTCAGTTTTCAACTGAATTGCTTGAGGACAAGCAATAAGCTAAGCTTGGGGGAGTTGATACGTCCAAAACATATCTACTTTCTCGAACACTTTGCTATTGTTTCTTCTCTAAACTTGTGTGATTTGGATACAACTAACACAGATCGCTTTCAGATAATTACCTTGGTGTCTTGTTTTGCAGAAATCAACTATCGTGAAAAATCTCGAAAATATGCTAAAAATATTTTTCACTGTAAGATCCACGGAGCGTAAGGGAGATGAGAGGAGGCCTAGGGGCGGACACCCCAGCGTGGGCCCACCGACCCGCCTAGAGGTGTGGCCACCCTAGCGCCTCCACGGCCTCCCTCCGCCCTATAAGCCTTCTAACCTAAAAACCGGGGGTCGATAGTTTTCCAGAAGAGTTTCGCTCACGCCACCGTAAACCAAGATTCGGATCCGTAAACTCCGTTCGGCACCACCGACGGGAATTTGGAGAGGATCATCGCCATCGTCATCACCAATGCATCTCCATTAACCACCGATGTTTCCCTCATCCATGAGTGAGTAATCCCCCGCTGTAGGCTTGGGGATGTTAGGGATTGGATGAGTTCTATCATGTAATCGAATAAGATCTGTTAGGGCATAGTGCCTAGTATCTCTATTAGTGCTATTTGACTTTGTTGCAACTTGTTGTGCTTAATTCTTGTCACTAGGGCCCGAGTGCCATGATCTCAGATCTAAACTTATTATTGAATTATTATGATAGTATTGTTTGTGATCTTATCTGCAAGTTTTGTACACATATCATTGTCCGGATCCAAAGGCCCCAAAGTGAAAATAATTGGGACAACCGGAGGGGATGGCTGTGGTGTGAGGATCACATGTGTTCACGGAGTGTTAATGCTTTGCTCCGGTGCTCTATTAAAAGGAGCACCTTAATTTCCAAGAGTTCCTAGAGCCGCCACGCTGGGCCGGATGTAAGATGTTGTGCAAGTTCTCATTGCGAGCACGTATGACTATATTTGGAGCACATGCGTAGGATTGTTTAGTACTTGGATGCTTGTTATTATTTATCTGCAATGCCCTATATCTTGAAGTTACATGTTTAGACTCGTCCATGCAATACCCGTCCATCCATCCCTATGCCTACCGCACTCGAATCCTACTGTTACCATTACTGTTGTTATTGCTACTATTCCACTGTTGCTGTTGCTTTGCTGTTGCTACTACAAACTGTTACTACTGATAAACTTCTGTGAGCAAGAACTATTTCCAGGTGCAGCTGAACTGACAACTCAGTTGTTAAGGCTTACAAGTATTATTTGGCTCCCCTTGTGTCGAATCAATAAAGTGGGTAGTACTACCCGCGAATACTGTTGCGATCCCTTACACTTGTGGGTTATCAGAAGCATCATACATATTAGGCATAAAGATCTATAGAGATAGATCTAGGTGCCTAATAGGGCTATCACAAAGTACATACCTTGATAAGATTTTAAAGAAGTTTAAAATGGACGGAAGTAAGAAGGGGTTCTTACCTATGTTGCAAGGCAAGACATTGAGTAAGACTCAAAGTCCGTCTACGGCGGAAGAAAGAGAGATAATGGACAAAGTACCCTATGCTTCAGCCATAGGCTCTATAATGTACGACATTGTATGTACAAGACCGGATGTGGCACATGCTCTTAGTTTGACTAGTAGGTAGCAATCGGATCCAGGTTCGGAACACTGTATAGCGGTCAAGAATATCCTTAAGTACTTGCGAAGAACTAAGGATATGTTTCTTGTGTATGGAGGTGAATAAGAGCTCGTCGCTAAGTGTTATGTCGACGCTAGCTTTGACACTGATCCGGATGACTCTAAGTCTCAATCCGGATACGTATTTCTCATGAATGGTGGAGCGGTTAGTTGGAGGAGTTCCAAACAACCCGTGGTGGCGGATCAACAACGGAGGCCGAATATCTTCTTTGCTCGGGCCAGAAGCGGTTTGGATGAAGGAGTTCATATCCAAACTAGGTGTGGTTGCGAGCGCGTTGGACCCAATGGTGATCTATTGTGACAACAATGGTGCCATTGCCAATGCCAAAGAACCAAGGTCTCACAAGAATTCCAAGCATATTAAGTGCCGGTTTCACTCCATCCGTGAGCATGTCAAGGATGGAGATATAAAGATTTGTAAAGTGCACACGGATCTCAATGTAGAAGATCCGTTGACTAAAACTCTCCCTAGAGCAAAACATGATCAACACCAGAACTCCATGGGTGTTAGATTTATCACTATGTAACTAGATTATTGTCTCTAGTGCAAGTGGGAGACTAAAGGGAATATACCCTAAGAGGCAATAATAAAATGTTCATTATGTATATTCCAAGTATATGATAGATGTTTATTTTGCATTCTATAATTGTATTAACACGGAAACATTAATACATGTGTGTTTAATAAACAAACAGAAAGTTCCTAGGTATGCCTCTTTCATAAACTAGCTCGTTGATTAATGATGTCTACGCACTTCTATTCTTGTAGACAGTTGTTGGACCTCCAAGTGCAGAGGTTTGTAGAACAACAACAAGTTTCCCTTAAGTGGATTACCCAAGGTTTATCAAACTCAGGGAGGAAGTGGTCAAAGGTATTCCCTCTCAAGCAATCCTGCAATCAAGATACAAGAAGTCTCTTGTGTCCCCAACACACCCAATACACTTGTCAGGTGTATAGGTGCACCAGTTCGGCGAAGAGATAGTGAAATACAAGTGGTAATGGTGCCAGAAAATAGCTTTGATGGAGCTTGATGGTGAGGTAAAGACTGGAAGCAAGCAAACATGCAACAGATCTAGATGCAAACGGTGTTTCAATGTTTAGAAACAAGGCTAGGGATCATACTTTCACTAGTGAACACTCTCTCATATAAATATCCTCTCTTCATGATACTACTCTTAACTACTCTCCGGTTGGACACTATAATCATCGATAGGGCTATAACATCACTCCTCAAAGTTCGCCTTCCCCAATCTAGATAACCCCACACTGTCACCTTGAGCGCTAGATGGTTCCAACAAACACCACAATTTCATAGAGACATCCAACTCCAAATATAACTCATAACAAATATTCAATCTAGCCAAAGTGCCACACACGGTATGCACGCTGTCACTTTCACACACGTGGGGAAAAGCATAGATATATTAAAGCACAAAGAGTATTTATGTAGACTCAAACCTAAGTGCCACCATGGTGTGCACGCTGTCACTTTCACACACATGGGGAGACCAGGGATCTATTAAAGCACTTGAGTAGCAAGGTAGATCTACTTGGTTACAAAGCTCATGATCACAATATGACCATGCATATAGAGAGAGATGAACACATAGCTACCGGTAGAGCCCTTAGCCTCGAGGAAGAACTACTCCCTCCTCATCATGGGAATCAGCAACGGTGATGAAGATGGCGATGGAGATTGATGGAGATGGCTTCGGGGGCACTTCCCCGTCACGACAGGGTGCCGAAACAGAGACTTTCTGTCCCCCGAATCTCCCTTTCGGTGGCGGTGGCGCTATGGAGGTTTTCATGGATTTCTTCTGGATTTTTTAGGGTTTTTGGGTCGGAGGCTTCTTATAGGCGAAGGGGGAGGCCGAGGTGGCGGTGAAAGGGTAATTGCCCCTATGTGTTGTTTTGGTGATTAATGACAATCCCTATGGACTAATGTTTTCACTGAGTTTTATATGAAGGAATATTACATAGGTCACGCTTATATTCCATGTGATGGATTCAAGTATGGATGCCATGAAGATAAAGATATACCTTGACCTTGAGTATTGACACCAAAATCATCGAGTTGAAGAGAAGAATATGATATGATCAAGATCTTGAGAGTGTGATCTCAATAGAAGAATTCAAGATATGGCTCTAAGTCAGTGTCATGATAGCCTCATTAGTTGAGCTATGGTTGACTAAGATTTAGATCATGTAATCAAATGAAGAGTTCTTTATGTACCTCAAGATATTGATATGGAGCACGAGAAGATACTTGGTTGACCAATACAAAGAGTGAAGAGTGATTTCAAGTTGGTCAACACATGAAGCATAAAGAATGTACCACATGGTCTTGTGGTATGGTAAGCCTTGTCAGTTATGCATCATGAACTAACCCATTATATATGTGCCTTTGCATTTTCTATATGGTACAGGTATCTTTCCATGGGCATGCTTAAAAAAATGAAGATATTATATAGCCCATGAGAGGATGACATCAAGTGGTGATCGTCATCAAGGTTGAGAAGGGCAAGTTCAAGATAAGCATCCCGAGAAGATAATTTGCTTGAAGCTTTCCATCCATATTGGTGAGAATGTACATGTGAAGACATGTATTAATGAAGCTATCCCATAGTGGTGTATGGGGGAGCAAATTAGGAGTCTTCACGAAGCAACAATGATCAAGTGTTGCATTCCGGCTTGGGTGGAGCTTGAAGTGTTTTCATCAAGATCAAGCGGGATGCGCAAGTCAAAGGTATGGTCTTGCTAGGTTTTCCTTTTACCGGTCTCAAGATGGTTGTTGGGAGACCGGGTTATAGGATATATAGTCCCACTATCAAGAGGGGCTTTCAGTTGTGTAACTTTATCACATCGTCATAGGGAGCTCAATCTTTTGCATACTTTGCATCTTCCTATTTTGTTTCTTCTTGGTGTTTCTCCATGTGAGGTTCTTGAGCTTGTTTCTAGCTCTTCAACAAGCCCAAGTTCATCGAAAACGGAATTCGTATGCATCTTCTATGGCGTTTTTGAGTTTGAAGGTTTTATCGGTTCTTATTTAGGGAGGCTTCTTACCTTTATTCATTTGGTTCTATCCTCCTTTGTTGGTCTATGATGTTTCTCTGAACTATCTTGCATATCTTTTTGTCCTCGTCAAAACAAGCTCAATATCATCGAAATCGGAGTCCAGATGCAAAATATATTGCATTTTTCGTGAAGTCTGTTTCATCCTGGTTGTGGATCCGGTTCAACCGGCTCCCAGACCGGGTGGTCCGGTGCCAGCACTGGAAAACCGAGATTCAACCAGGATTTTCGGTTTTGTTACTCCGAGTCTAACCGAGGCTGGTGTCAGTAACCAAACCTGGTTGGAGTCCAGATTTCAAGGCTGAGAACCGGACCATTCGGTTCTGGAGCCGGTCCAACCGAACTTTCAACCGGATTTGCACAGTTTTCTCCAAACAGTCATATTTGCTTTATCCTATAAAAGGGGGTTCTTTCCCCAATGTTTCTAAGAGTTCTTGACCATGAAATTGACCTACATTATTGAACCTCTTTAGCTTACTTCCCTCCCCTTCCCTCCTATGATTCTTGCATCTTTTTGAGTGCTTTGGAAGAGGAGATCTAGATCTACAATCCCCACCAACCAATTCCTCCTCTAAGTGAGGGGAACCCATTGGATCTAGATCTTGGATTCATTTGTTGACTTCCACCATTGTTCTTCCTCTCTAATTCCTCCCTAGCACTTGTTGCTTTGGTGGGATTTGAGAGTGAAGGATTTGAGCACCCTTGGTGGTCTTGCTTTGCATTCTTGCATAAGTGTTGAGCTCTCCATTACGATTTGTTCGAGTGAGAGACCGTGAGCTTGTTAATCTTGGAGGGTGACCTCCTAGTTGGCTTGGCGGTTGGTGCCGCGGTGTCCTCTTCGTAGAAGAATGTGAAGAGACCCATGCTTCTCCTTCGTGGAGATTGTGAAGTGGTTGTGGAGCTTGCCATCTCCAGAGTGGAGGAAAATATAGCCATAAGGAAAGGACCTATTCCTTCGTGGGATAGACTGGGAGAAGAAGGTCGGCCTTCGTGGCGTTGGGAAATCCTTCGTGGAATCCCACACCTCTCCAACGTGACATACCTTACTTGTAAGGGAACACGGGAATACATCTTCGTCTCCGCGTGCCTCGGTTATCTCTATACTCGAGCTTACTTTTCTTGTGATAGCCATCGAGCTTGAAGTACTCATATCTTGCTTATCATTTGTTGTATATTTATCTTGTGCTATCTTGCTTAGCTTAAATTGTTGTTAGTGCACTTAGTTGAGCCTAATGTATTTAGGTTTTGTGCTTGTAAAATAAATGTTAGTTTAATTCTGCATTCTATCAAGGCAAAACCGTAATAGTTTTGAAGTTTCCTATTCACCCCCCCTCTAGGCGACATGGCTATCCTTTCAATTGGTATCGGAGCAAGGTCTCTCCTCGTTTAGGCTTCACCGCCTAGAGTATAAGATGTCGGCTAGTAGTATAGTGCACAATTACACAATTATCTTTGATGGCACAAATTATGCTTTGTGGAGAAATTGCTTGCTTTATAATCTTCGGACCTTGTGTCCAAATATTGAGCGATTTCTAGATGTAGGTTTTTCTCCTCCTATGGATCCTCAAAATCAATATTTAGAGGATGAGAAAAATTTACATCTCGAAGCTCAAGTATCTAATGAGATTATTTTCTCATTGAACCCCATAGTTAATTTGTTCTTGATGATTGTAAAGCGCAAGTCATCTCATGAGATGTGGACCAAGCTTAAAGAAATATTTGGTGGGTCCATTTCTCATAGGGTTAGTGGTATCTCAAAGGAGCTCTCTTCTCCCTCACATCATGAAGAGCTCCAAGTTGCTTCCATCTCCGGCCGCAATGAGATTTCAATTATTTCTACTTCACTTACATGTGACAAGTCACAAGGTAATGGCATGGTGAGTGGAAAAATCATATGTGATGATGGTAGTGTTTCTCTTTACACTAATGATTCTTGTTATATAAATGATAATGGTGTAGTGAGTTTGGACTTAAGAACTTCTTGCAACAATGATGCTATATCCCCTTGTGTTGATAGTCCTTTTATATCTTCTAGAAATTATCTCAGTACTAGTTTAGATGATATGCTTGATTTTCCTTGTTCCCATGAACAAAATGCTTCTATTTCCTCTAGTTGTTTATCTAACAATGTAGAGGAAATCAAACATTCTATGGAGCAAGACATGATCATGAATGAAGATTCAAGAATATCCTCATATTCATCCTCCCGTGCTCACATGTGACTTATGGCAAGAGGATAAAAGGTAACTCATAGTTTGGATCCCAATATATCTTGTAAAGATAATAGCAGTGATAATGATGATAGTGATGATGACATTGATGAGGATACTAGTGCTCTCTTTCTTGAGTTGACTTTTTTGTGTACCTCTCTTCGTGGTAATAATAAGGCCGTTAATTGTCTCAAACACGTTATGGACACCATAACTAAACAAACAGGAACCATAGAGGAGTTGGATTTCCAACTTGATGATGGGAGTCAGAGATTCAATCTCCTTAAGCAAGAGTTTGCCGAGGAAAAGCACACTAATTGTCTCCTCACACAAAAACTTGAATATTATGAGCTTGAAAAGGAAAATTCCATTAATGATGCTTGTGCTACTAAATCTACTTCTTGTGAAGCATCTACCCTAAAGGAGAACGTTGAGCTAAGGGCTCAACTTGAGTTACTAACTAGCAAGTCTAGGAAATTGGAAGAAAGTCATGAAAATCTCTCGGGCTCTCACAATGATCTTCTAATCTCCCATGATGGGATAAAGTTAGTTCGTGAGGCAAGTATTACCAAGGTAACATATTGTGAGCCTCTTTTGGACATTAGCACAACTTCTACTCAAAATGTATTTTGCCATGTGCTAGTCCTAGTGATCCTTATAGTCATACTAGTGATAAACCTTGTGTTGGATTACTTGCTTTGCCTTGTTGCTCTAACAATGAAGCTTCTACTTCCTCTAGTACCTATATTTCTACTAACCATGTAGAGGAAATAAAAGAGCTCAAGGCCCAAGTCACTTCTTTTAAGAAAGACTTGGAAAAGAGTCATGAAGGGAAATCCACACTCGATAATATTTTGAGTGTGCAAAAATACTCAAGTGATAAAAGTGGACTTGGATTCAACTCCAATAAAAATAACAAGTCCAAGAGCAACAAGAAGAAGGGTCAAGAACAAGTCAAGAATTTGGCCAAGATTACTTGCTTCAAGTGCAAGGTTGAAGGACATCAAGTAAGATCTTGTCCATTGAAGAAAAAGCACTTGAGTGAGAAGCAACAAGGGAAGCGGCCACAAGTTCAAGGTCAAGCCCAAGTTGAAGTTAGGCCACTTCCAAAGAAGAATCAAGATAATGCTCCCCAATCCAAGAAATCAATGAAGAAGATAAAGGGGAGCACTTGATGCTACATATGTCGTGTGAAGGGGCACTTTGCTTGTTCATGTTCAAACGGTACCTTATCTAACCCTATCATGATTGATGTTTATTATTCTCTTAGGAAGGATAAGGATGGTAACATGTTTGCCAAGTTTGTTGGAACTCAAAGTGGTGTCAAAAAAAGAACCATTTGGGTTGCCAAGCCTATTGTGACTAACCTCTTAGGACCCAACTTGGTTGGGGACCAACTAGCTCAAACTTGATCAATAGGTGTTTTTGGAGGGCATTGGAGACTTGGCTAACTCTTGAAGAATTAAGGGATCTTCATATATTATATTTGATCAAGCCAAGTTATAAGGATTATCATTTCCCTATCTTATATCCAATGTGCCTCTTCGCGGTAAGTTGTACTTAACTCATTTATATTGTAAGTTACATGCCCCTTTACATGTTTTGGTTTGTACCAAGTATGTGTTTTTATTTGGTGTGCCTCATGCTTGATTATTTTGTGAATTCAAGTATGTCTAGGTGTTTGGCACATCATTTACTCGTGTATTTTATTTTGATCCTCTAATGCATCTTGATGGTATCTTATTCGGCTCTTTTGAGTGGTTAATGGAACATCCCATTTCGGGGGAGTGACGTGCCTCTAGCATCTCTCTATAACATCCCAAAAATACTAAACTTGGATCACCAAACTCTAATCATCAAAATTAGGTTTAACAAAAACTTTTCTAAATAAAATTATGAAAGCATGCATATGTGTATGCATTTCATTTGAAATTCTTTTGAACCAACTTGTTTGTGTGTTTCTTTGCTTGTAAAATATTTCTTAGGTGAAATAAACATCATCTAAACAATTCCCAAACTTTTCTCAAAGACAAATAAATCAAAACAAAGCTAAATGAGTGAATGGTCATTTTGACCAATTTAACTCCCATGCCTACTTTGGCTGTCTCAAACTTTCAGAACCTAATAGAAACTTTTCTGGATCTTTGCACCCCTTGATTGTACTCATAACAAAGTATCAAGGCCCACTTTGTGATCATCCAGAAACTTTCAAATGCATAGTTTAAATGGCAATTCAAAATTGAATCTTTATCATATGGGAAGATCCCACTTTTTCAAAAACCACTCAAACAAGCTCAACTTTCAAAACCCAAGCATCTGCAGACTCACCAGCACCAACCTAGCACACCCACCAAAAATCTTTTCAAAATTAAAAACTTGAATTCATGCGTCCATTTTATCAAACACCTTGCAGATACAAATCTAACAAAATCAAAACACTGTTTTGAGCAGTGAATTGAGCCTAACTTGTTCCCTCTCTGGACACCACTAGCCTTAGTAGATCATCTAATGAACTTAACTATTCACTAGCACCACTATGAGCTCGCCAATGCCATCAATGGTGAACAGCCGAAGCCACCCATGCCACCCCAGTAGAGACAGCAAGCTAGGAAGGAAACTAGCCGTGCCAACCTTGTCTGGGAGATCACCCATGCCCCACCGCCCCCTCTTGATCAGCCCTGCCTCGAAGACGTCGAACACAGCACCCAGGAACGCCGCGCCCGTGCCTCTGCCAACCGTGCCGAGCATGCGCCAGAGCGCCACGCTCGACCGAAGCCCACAGACCGCGCGCCGCCTTTGCCGCGTGCATACATGATCACCACCGACCCAGGAGACCGCCAGACATCCCCGTTCACCGCCCCATGCCGCACAGCCACCGCTCGCCGTCGAAGACGCTGCCTCTGCCGCGCAGAGCATCGCGTGTTCCAAACCAAACCGCACCGCCCCTACACACGCATTAAAGCCATAGAGCATTGCCAGGAGACCACCAAGAGATCGCCACCGCAGGCCATGCCTCTAGCAGCCCATAGCCATGTCGCCACCGTCGCCTGCCTATCCCGTTCGGTCTCGTCGTCGCGACTATAAATAGAGGCCACCCCCAGCCGAATTGAGCACACCATCTCACCCTCTCCTCACCGACCATTCCACCCGTTCCTGGAGCAAGGCGAAGCACGCCGAATTTCACCGAGCCCGCGCCTCGGAGAAGAAGGAAGCTAGCGATTGGAGCCCTAGGAGAAGCCACCGGTACAGGAGGTTCGCCGACTTGCCGCTCACTTCACCGCCTCGCCGACCCTCCGAACCGGTGAGCCCCAACGACCCCACCGCGCTTAGGTTTCGTCTCGAGTTGCTGCCCAACGTCGACGATGACTCTCACCGTTGGATTAGAACCATCGAACGTCCCACATCGCCCATAGCCGCACCCTCGTCTTATCGACGCGGGGGACGACCACTTAACCATCTCAGAAGCGAGCGCTTAGCAGGCCGGCTCGTTAACCTTTCCCGCGTAGCCCAGTTATTTGAATTTAAATTTTTCCATTTTATTTCAAACACACTTCTGTACCCAGTTTCAAAAATCAACCCAGGTCGATTCAGTGAACCAAATCGAATGAAACCAATTTTGTTAGGAAGGTCTGGGAATGCTGAATCCAAGCCCGTTGGATTCAAGTCATTTGGATCTGTATATCATCCATGGTAAAAATAACAAGGCAGAACCTTTTCTCCATTCAAACATTTTTCAAATTAAAACCATAATAGATTTTGAGTTGATTCCAACTCTCAAAAATCACATTTAACCATACCTTTCAGAATATATAAAAATATATAGGTTTACTTATAGAAATAATGTTCAAGTAATAAAAGAATGCCCCATAGGCATTTCTAGCCACTTTAATTAATTAAAATAAAAGGGTAAAACCTTATTAAATTGTGACACCACTTTAAATCACATTCCCATGGACTAAAATGTGTGGTGAAGACATGTGTCACTACATGATCCCATATTTGGTTTGGAGAATATTAAATCTTAAGTAGCTTTTCAATGAGTAGAAATTACTTTTCTAAAAATAAAAGGAATTAAACCAAGCTTTAATCTTGTAATGTTAGTGATGATGCTAGATCATCTATAGGACCCTTTTGTGTGATGAATGCAAGTAGTTAAGTATTGTTTGGTGATTGTGTACATCATATTTATTTATAGACGCTAGTGTCGACCAAGGATACGAAGAGGAAGGAGGATACTACGAAGAAGAAACCGAGGAGAACTTCAACCACTGCTCTGCACAAGGCAAGCTTTACTAACCAAGTGGACCAATGCAAGCTAACACTTGAAATTTAGCAAGCTTATACTGATATTGTGCAAGCCTAATACTACTAGTTGAATGTGCAAGCTAACACTTGCAAGATACTCTACTTTAGCAAGCTTTGCTAACCAAGTGGACCAATGCAAGCTAACACTTGCAACTTAGCAAGCTTATACTGATATTGTGCAAGCCAATACTTCCAAGCCTTACTAATCAAGTTGACCTATGCAAGCTACTACTTGCTTGCTACCATGTCAACTATATGCCTTAAAGCATATATGATCATAACCCCTTGATAAACCAATCCTAGTTTTATTTGCAAGCCCTCTACTTTATTTCTTTATCAAAGCTCTTACTTAGAGAGTACTGGAATAAATGGTAGATACTGGAAGGATAATTGAAGGTTGCATAAAGAGCATAAAATTTGGCCTAAGCTAGATAATCTTGATGTCATCCTAAGGCATGATATTGAACTTAGTTAAACCCCATTAGTTTACCACCCCTAATTAGTACTAACCCCCACTTTAGATGCTAGTGCTAAGCATAAATCTTGATCAACTTTAGATGGGAATACTTGATGAAAATGGTTATGAAAACCTTAGAATGATGGATCATTCTACTGAGATGTTTTGACATGTGTTTCCGAACACCTGATGATTTTGGTGATGAAAATGTTGAGGCATGAGCCTTAGCCCTTTATAAAACTGATGGTTGTCTGGATGCGATACCATTCCAATTTTACCGTACAACCACAATACCCGAGAATTGGGTAGGGCTTGACTGGAAACTTATATACCTTAGTATTAGTTCCACACGCCAAGGTCCGAGCCGAGGCTACCTTGTGAAGATTGTCCACTGCAGTACCCAAGATGACAGCTTGGTCATGGTTGGGAGGCCAAACTCACAGGAGAGGTGCTTATACTAGGGCGTGTAATTGAAAGGTTAGGATTGATTATTTGCATCTTGAGTATGATGAATTCAGGATTTGTTCTGACGATGTATAAAATGTTGTGGTGAAAGTGTACAATCTGCAGAGTGTCAAACTATTCGAATAGCGTCCATGTTATGGACAGTTAGAGTGGCCATCTGTGTTCCCCGACTTTTCAAAATGACTTGTGAAATGAATTGAGACTTTGACTTGACCACAACAGAGTTGTGATATGAAATACAAGTTCCCACTTAGGTGTTATAAAACCTTAACTAGCATTCGTTGGTTCCAAACTTAGTAGAGATAAATCTGGCTTTTGCAAAACAACCCTAGAGCCTAGTGTCCTATTATCCAAAAACCCTTTTACTTGTTAGTATTAGTTTGCGAGTACTTAAAGAGTACTCCTGGCTTTGTCCCTGGCTAGTCTCATGTCCAGACTATGAAGAGGAGTATCTAGAAGATGGACCCCAGGAAGGTTACGACAACTAGGATCGTCTCCCATCGTCAGCATTGCCTGTGACCCCGAAGATGGAGCTTCGCCTACGCTACCGTTATTATTACGTATTCTGTTGCTTGATGTTGTATTAAGAACTGGATCATGAGATCCCTATTTGTGTAAGAACTTATGTACGGTTTGTAATGGATGATGTACTGTGGTATCCAATTATGTTATGTCTCGCAAAAATGGTAATCCTGGGATTGCGATGTATGGCATAACAGGCATCTGGGATTAAAAATCCGGGTGTTGACAAGTTGGTATCAGAGCCATCCTGACCATAGGAGACCCTAGTTAGACTGGACGTTGAATCAAAAACTTAGTTTCAAAACCAAAGAAAACAAATATTTACAAAAACTTATTCTCATTCTTATCCCTTTGATTCTTTCATGAAAATTCATGTTCCTCAAAAACTCTTGCAATATACATAAAATATTGACACACTTAATCACACTACTAACTTACTCATCCTATATTCTTATAGATGGACGTGAAGTACATCAAGTTTTATCAGTTGGGGAATGGAGGAGACCTTATCTTTGAGAGGGATTTGGACCAGCTTTCGGAACTTCTGGAGCGTTCGCACCCCGAGTTCTTCGGAGCTCAGCTCAATGATCAAGGAGGAGAAGATCTGCAGTGGCTAATTGTTGCAAGTCTCCGAGGAAAGATTGAACCTCCCACTGCGGAAGGAATTCAGTTTACCTTAAGAGAGAACAACTGGCTCGACGGACTTGCTAGGGCCATGCAGGAAGCTCTTTCCCGTCTGTGTGGGCAGAGCATCAATCTGATCAAGGGTACTCGCTTTGAGTTTTGCCCGAGGCGTGATGCAAATGGACAACCACTGGAAGCCCCATACCACCCTGAGCTGAAGACTGAATTGGACCACCTTAGCTTCATGATGTACGATCGTCAGCAGGAGTTGGACAACTGCCGTGAATACTCCAACCACAAGTCTGCCATCATCAAGACGAAGGATCAAACCATCGCCATGTTAGCAAAAGATCGCAAGTCTCGCCGCCGTCAGCTCTACAAGAAGGAGCGCATCATTGCCCGTCTTTGCCACCGCATCTCATCTTTGGAGGAGACCATCCACGAGAGAGACATGCAGTTGGAAGAAAGGGAGAATGCCGGAGAGGATCTTCGTGGAGACCCCTACTCCTATCTTAGCGATGATGACGATTTTCTGGAGGATCAGGCTATGGATTTCTTCACCGATGAGGATGATTTCGCCTTCATCGATGATGATGAGGATGATGAAGCCACCGATTCCGAGGAGTAGTAGCACTTGAGCACTAGCGTAGTGAGTAGTATTCGGTCCCACTGTATCGTAGTTTTCAGAATGGTTCTTAAAACCATCTGCTTTTCTTTGTTGTGGTGTGTGTTGTATCGTGTGCTATGATTGAATGAATGAAAAAGCAAGTTGCTAGAAAAATCCGAGTCAAACTTTAAAAAACTTTTCAAAGACCCAAAACCTTAGAAATTTCCCTCTTTTCTCATGATCTATCTCAATCTTCAGATGCCACGCGGAGGAAGTGGTTCATCCCCGGACCCGATGTTGCAGATTTTGCAAATGTTGACTCCTGACCGCGAAGCTGAAAGAGCGGAACGTCAAGCCAACCTAGCCACCCTGCAACAGATAGCCCAGCTAGCCCACAACAACCAAGGCCACGGAAATCAGGACAACCATGGATCTAAGCTCAAGAATTTCCAGAATACCAACCCACCTGTTTTCACTAAGTCAGAAGAGCCCCTAGACGCCGATGATTGGCTGTAAACCATGGAAAATAACCTAGAAGTCGCCGGAGTGGAAGCCAACGAGAAAGTTCTGTTCGCCACCCACTTTCTAGCCAGAGATGCCAGGGCATGGTGGAACAGTGTTCGCGCAATGACCGGAGGCCAGATGATGACCTGGGAGGAATTCAAGGCCAAGTTTAGGAGAACCCATGTGCCACCGGGTTTGATCAAGAGGATGAGAGACGAGTTCAGGGAACTGAAGCAAGGAAGGATGACTGTAGTAGAATACCATGACAAATTTTTGTCATTAGCTAGGTATGCCCCAGATGAGATCGACACCGAAGCCAAGAAGAAACAGAGATTCCTGAATGGTCTGCATGATGAGATGCAGACGGTGTTAGTCAATATCCCCTTTGTCGATATTGAAGCCATTGTAGACTCTGCTATCCATATGGAAGGAAAGATCAACCAAGCCAATGAGAACCGCAAGGGTCGCATGATGCATCATCCAGGAACCCATCAGACCCCAAAGTATCTCCCTAACCCATCTCCCGGATTTGCCCCAAGAACCAACAGACCCCCGATGAACCGTCTGACCTATCACAATCGTGGAAACCCTAGGCCCGGAGGAAATCACAACAACCCCGGCAATGCTAGCAATTTCAACCGTGCCCCACCCAAGTTCAACAACAACAATGCTACCACCAACACCAACACTGCCCCGAGGACTGGAAGCAATGTTGTGCATGTAGCAGCAAAGGACAAGGCGCAAGTGACTTGTTATGACTGTGGAAATAAAGGCCACTATTCCAACGAGTGCCCCAACAAGAAGAATGGCACAACACCCAATACCAATGTCCCAGCTCAGTAGCAGCGTCGTGTTCAGCTAGGAAGGAGATTTTCCCTAGGGAATTCGCTCAACCGCAATGGCCGTCTTTTTCTCATGCATGCTGAAGAAGCTCAGGAAGCGCCAAACATCGTGCTGGGTATGTTTTCTGTTAATTCAGTACTTGCAAAAGTGTTGTTTGATTCTGGTGCATCTCATTCATTTGTCACCGAAGAATTTGCATGCACTAGTAAAATTCAACCAACCAAACTGAAGCATGTTATGATTGTCCAAATTCCCGGATCAACCACCAAGGCTAGGAAAATTTGCAAAGCCGTCCCTATCCGAATCCATGGCATAGATTTTTATGCTAATCTGATAGTACTCGGAACTAAACGTTTGGAAGTAGTACTAGGAATGGATTGGATGTCCAAACATAAAGGATTGATTGACTGTGCCAAGAAAGTCATCACCATGACCAGTACAGCCGGAATATCAGTTGAGCATATATCTGAAACCTTGCCTCGTCAATTCAAATGCAACAAGAGTATAGCCCAACCTACCATTGACCAAGTCCGTATAGTCTGTGAATACCCTGATGTATTTCCAGATGTTTTGCCCGGTATGCCCCCAGATCGGGATATCGAGTTTATCATCGAACTAATCCCCGTAACAGGACCCATAGCCCAAAGACCATATAGTATGAACCCATCGGAACTAGCAGAACTGAAGAAGCAACTGGATGCTATGTTGGAAATTGGATTGATTCAACCAAGTGCGTCACCTTGGAGATCACCTGTCTTGTTTGTGGACAAGAAAGATGGAGGTAACCGTTTGTGTACGGATTATAGGAAGTTGAATGATGTCACCATCAAGAACAAATACCCCTTGCCCAAGATAGAAGATTTGTTTGATCAGTTGACCGGTGCCAAAGTGTTTTCTAAGATTGATCTTAGGACTGGCTATCATCAACTCAAAATTCGGGCAGAGGATATTCCCAAGACTGCCTTTACCACCAGATATGGATTGTATTAGTATACAGTCATGTCTTTTGGATTAACCAATGCCCCCGCTTATTTCATGAATCTCATGAATAAGATTTTTATGGACTTCCTGGATAAGTTTGTCGTTGTTTTCATCGATGACATTCTGATTTATTCCAAATCAGAAGAAGAACATGAGCTACACCTAAGGACCATTCTTGTAACCCTTAGAGAGCATCCGCTGTATGCAAATTTTAGCAAATGTGAATTCTGGTTACAGGAGGTAGGATTCCTCGGTCACATTGTATCAGCCGGAGGAATTGCCGTTGACCCTGCCAAAGTGAAAGATGTAGAAGATTGGCAAGCCCCCAACCACTCAAACCCAAGTTCGTGCATTTCTCGGATTGGCGGGATACTACCGCAAATTCGTAGAAGGATTCTCGAGTATCGCCAGACCCATGACCCAATTGCTAAAGAAGGACAAGAAGTTTGAATGGACCGACAAATGTGAAGCGAGTTTTCAAGAACTCAAGAGGAGATTGATTTCAGCACCAATCTTGATCATGCCGGATATCACGAAGCCCTTCGATGTGTATTGTGATGCATCCAAGATCGGTCTCCGATGTGTGCTAATGCAAGAAGGCAAAGTTATATCTTATCTATCTCGACAATTGAACCAACATGAGCAAAATTACCCAACCCATGACCTCGAACTCGCAGCCATAGTTCTAGACCTGAAGACATGGAGGCATTTCCTGATGGGAAACCATTGTGAGATCTATACAGATCACAAGATCCTGAAGTATATATTCACTCAGAAGGAGCTGAATATGAGACAGAGAAGATGTATTGAGCTAATTAAGGATTACGATCTGGACATTCGCTATCACCCTGGTAAAGCCAACGTGGTAGCAGATGCCCTTAGCAGATTGCTGTACCGCTTGAACTCCATGATTTTGAAGGAGCAACCAAGTCTGCACAAAGAGATGGAAGATTTTCGAATAGAATTAGTGAGTGAAGGATTTTTGGCTAGCATAGAACTTCAACCCACTTTGATCAGTCAGATTAAAGAGGCGCAGAAGGGAAATGCTAGTACTAACGGAATCAAGCGTCTTATCGGTACATGCAAAGTACCTGGATTCACCGAAGACGAAGAAGGAGTTCTGTGGTACAAAGGACGCCTTTGTGTACCAGCAGATTCTGAGTTGAAAGAAGTGATTCTGAAGGAGGCTCATGATACTCTTTATTCTATCCATCCCGGAGGAACTAAGATGTATCAAGATTTAAAAGAGAAATTTTGGTGGCATAAGATGAAGAGATAAATCGGAAGCTATATCGCCAAATGTGATATATGTCAGCGAGTCAAGGCAGGACATCAAAGACCCGCTAGATTGTTGCAACCCTTGCATATTCCAGAATGGAAATGGGATTCCGTTGGAATGGACTTTATCACTGGACTGCCTACTTCTAGTAGGGGAAATGACTCTATCTGGGTCATAGTGGACCGATTGTCCAAAGTCGCCCATTTCTTGCCCGTCAAGACCACATATCAGAGTTCGAAGCTAGCGGAGTTGTACATAGCTAGGATAGTTAGTTTGCATGGAGTCCCCAAGAACATCGTATCGGATCGAGGAACTCAGTTTACCTCGAGATTGTGGAAGAAAGTTCAAGAAGGTTTAGGAACCCGCCTAGATTTCGGTACCGCATATCACCCTCAGACCGATGGACAAATGGAGCGAGTAAATCAAATACTCGAAGATATGCTCTGAGCATGTGTGTTAGAATATGGATCCAAGTGGGAAGCCTGTCTGCCGTTTGCAGAATTCTCATACAATAACAGTTATCAGGCTAGTTTGCAAATGGCCCCATTTGAATTCATGTACGGAAGGAAGTGTCGCACCCCTTTGAACTGGTCAGAAGTAGGAGATAGTTAGATTTTCGGACCCGACATCCTACGAGAAGCAGAAGAGAAGGTTCACAAGATTCGTGAGCACCTCAAGACCGCCTAGTCCAGACAGAAAAGTTACACCGACAAGAGACGAAGAGACCTCGCCTTCAACATAGGAGATTTTGTTTATCTGAAAGTGTCGCCATTGAAGGGAATGCAACGTTTCGAACTCAAGGGAAAGTTAGCCCCCAGATATATCGGACCTTTCAAGATTCTGAACCGTCGAGGAGAAGTATCATATCAATTGGAACTACCCGAAGAGATGTCATCTGTGCACAATGTGTTCCATATCTCATTACTTCGCAAGTGTCTCGAAGTCCCCGAGAAGACCGAAGTGTTCAAAAATATCGACCATCGGACCATAGAGATCAACGATGACCTGACCTATCCTGAAGTACCCATCCGTATTTTGGAAGAAGCTTTTCGAACTACCCGAACCCAAAGAATCAAGTTTCTCAAGATTCAGTGGAGCAACCACACAGAAGAGGAAGCTACCTGGGAGCGCGAAGATCACATCAGGACAAAGTTTCCCGATCTCTTCAAATCCTAGGTAATATTTTTCGTCCTTTTTCAAATCTCGGGACGAGATTTTGTTTAAGGGGGGAAGGTTTGTAACATCCCAAAAATACTAAACTTGGATCACCAAACTCTAATCATCAAAATTAGGGTTAACAAAAACTTTTCTAAATAAAATTATGAAAGCATGCATATGCGTATGCATTTCATTTGAAATTCTTTTGAACCAACTTGTTTGTGTGTTTCTTTGCTTGTAAAATGTTTCTTAGGTGAAATAAACATCATCTAAACAATTCCCAAACTTTTCTCAAAGACAAATAAATCAAAACAAAGCTAAATGAGTGAATGGTCATTTTGACCAATTTAACTCCCATGCCTACTTTGGCTGTCTCAAAATTTCAGAACCTAACAGGAACTTTTCTGGATCTTTGCACCCCTTGATTGTACTCATAACAAAGTATCAAGGCCCACTTTGTGATCATCCAGAAACTTTCAAATGCATAGTTTAAATGGCAATTCAAAATTGAATCTTTATCATATGGGAAGATCCCACTTTTTCAAAA
The DNA here is from genome assembly GCA_030063025.1 of Avena longiglumis. NCBI lineage: Eukaryota > Viridiplantae > Streptophyta > Magnoliopsida > Poales > Poaceae > Avena > Avena longiglumis. The sequence goes on from CP125978.1 coordinate 110,198,455, forward strand.
ACCACTCAAACAAGCTCAACTTTCAAAACCCAAGCATCTGCAGACTCACCAGCACCAACCTAGCACACCCACCAAAAATCTTTTCAAAATTAAAAACTTGAATTCATGCGTCCATTTTATCAAACACCTTGCAGATACAAATCTAACAAAATCAAAACACTGTTTTGAGTAGTGAATTGAGCCTAACTTGTTCCCTCTCTGGACACCACTAGCCTTAGTAGATCATCTAACGAACTTAACTAATCACTAGCAACACTATGAGCTTGCCAATGCCATCAATGGTGAACATCCGAAGCCACCCATGCCACCCCAGTAGAGACAGCAAGCTAGGAAGGAAACTAGCCGTGCCAACCTTGTCTGGGAGATCACCCATGCCTCACCGCCCCCTCTCGACCTGCCCTGCCTCGAAGATGTCGAACACAGCACCCAGGAACGCCGCGCCCGTGCCTCTTCCAACCGTGCCGAGCATGCGCCAGAGCGCCACGCTCGACAGAAGCCCACAGACCGCGCGCCGCCTTCGCCGCGTGCATACATGATCACCACCGACCCAGGAGACCGCCAAACATCCCCGTTCGCCGCCCCATGCCGCACAACCACCGCTCGTCGTCGAAGACGCCGCCTCTGCCGCGCAGAGCATCGCATGTTTCAGACCAAACCGCACCGCCCCTACATGCGCCGGCCATGCCTCTAGCAGCCCGTAGCGATGTCGCCACCGTCGCCTGCCCATCCCGTTCGATCTCGTCGTCACGACTATAAATAGAGGCCACCCCCAGCCGAATTGAGCACACCATCTCACTCCTCTCTCCTCACTGACCATTCCACCCCGTTCCCGGAGCAAGGCGAGCAGCACTTCGCCGGAATTTCACCGGAGCCCGCCGCCTCTGGAGAAGAAGGAAGCCAGCGATTGGAGCCGCCCCAGGAGAAGCCACCGGTACCTAGAGGTTCGCCGTCGTTGACTTCGTCGTTTGAGTGCCTCGCCGACCCTCGCCTGAACCCCGGTGAGCCCCCAACGACCCCCACTGGCCGCGCTAGATTTCGGTCTCGCCGGCTTTGCCCAAGGTCGACGATGACTCTCAGTCGTTGGATTAGAACCATATCGAACGTCCCACATCGCCCCATACCGCGTCGCACCCCCTCGTATCACTGACGCGTGGGGACAACCACTTAACCAGCCCGCGGAAGCGCTGCGCTTAGCAGGCCGGCCCGTTAACCTTTCCCGCGTAGCCCAGTTATTTGAATTTAACTTTTTCCATTTTATTTCAAACACACTTTTGTACCCAGTTTCAAAAATCAACCCAGGTCGATTCATTGAACCAAATCGAATGAAACAAATTTTGTTAGAAAGGTCTGGGAATGCTGAATCCAAGCCCATTGGATTCAAGTCATTTGGATCTGTATATCATCCATGGTAAAAATAACAAGGCAGAAGCTTTTCTGCATTCAAACATTTTTCAAATTATAACCATAATAGCTTTTGAGTTTATTCCAACTCTCTAAAATCACATTTAACCATACCTTTCAGAATATATAAAAATATATAGGTTTACTTATAGAAATAATGTTCAAGTAATAAAAGAATGCCCCATAGGAATTTCTAGCCACTTTAATTAATTAAAATAAAAGGGTAAAACCTTATTAAATTGTGACACCACTTTAAATCACATTCCCATGGACTAAAATGTGTGGTGATGACATGTGTCAACATGATCCCATATTTGGTTTAGAGAATATTAAATCTTAAGTAGCTTTTCAATGAGTAGAAATTACTTTTCTAAAAATAAAAGGAATTAAACCAAGCTTTAATCTTGTAATGTTAGTGATGATGCTAGATCATCTATAGGACCCTTTTGTGTGATGAATGCAAGTAGTTAAGTATTGTTTGGTGATTGTGTACATTATTTATTTATAGACGCTAGTACCGACCAAGGATACGAAGAGGAAGGAGGATACTACGAAGAAGAAACCGAGGAGAACTTCAACCACTGCTCTGCACAAGGCAAGCTTTACTAACCAAGTGGACCAATTCAAGCTAACACTTGAAATTTAGCAAGATTATACTAATATTGTGCAAGCCTAACACTACTAGTTGAATGTGCAAGCTAACACTTGCAAGATACTCTACTTTAGCAAGCTTTGCTAACCAAGTGGACCAATGTAAGCTAACACTTGCAACTTAGCAAGCTTATACTGATATTGTGCAAGCCAATACTTGCAAGCCTTACTAATCAAGTTGACCTATGCAAGCTACTACTTGCTTGCTACCATGTCAACTATATGCCTTAAAGCATATATGATCATAACCCCTTGATAAACCAATCCTAGTTTTATTTGCAAGCCCTCTACTTTATTTCTTTATCAAAGCTCTTACTTAGAGAGTACTGGAATAAATGGTAGATACTGGAAGGATAATTGAAGGTTGCATAAAGAGCATAAAATTTGGCCTAAGCTAGATAATCTTGATGTCATCCTAAGGCATGAGATTGAACTTAGTTAAACCCCACTAGTTTACCACCCCTCATTAGTACTCACCCCCACTTGTAGATGCTAGTGCTAAGCATAAAACTTGATCAACTTTAGATGGGAATACTTGGTGAAAATGGTTATGAAAACCTTAGAATGATGGATCATTCTACTAAGATGTTTTGACATGTGTTTCCGAACACCTGATGATTTTGGTGATGAAAATGTTGAGGCATGAGCCTTAGCCCTTTATAAAACTAATGGTTGTCTGGTTGCGATACCATTCCAATTTTACCGTACAACCACAATACCCGAGAATTGGGTAGGGCTTGACTGGAAACTTATATACCTTAGTATTCGTTCCCTTACGGCCAAGGTCTGAGCTGAGGCTACCTTGTGAATATTGTCCACCTGTGCAGTACCCAAGATGACAGTTGGTCATGGTTGGGAGGCCAAACTCACAAGAGAGGTGCTTATACTAGGGCGTGTAATTGAAAGGTTATGATTTATTATTTGCATACTGAGTATGATGAATTCAGGATTTGTTCCTAACGGATGTATCGAATGTTGTGGTGAAAGTGTACAATCTCTGCAGAGTGTCAAACTATTCGAATAGCCGCGTCCGCGGTTATGGACAGTTGGAGTGGCCATACTGTTCCCCCGTCAGACTTTTCAAAATGACTTGTGAAATGAATTGAGACTTTGACTTGACCACAACAGAGTTGTGATATGAAATACAAGTTCCCACTTAGGTGTTATAAAACCTTAACTAGCATTCGTTGGTTCCAAACTTAGTAGAGATAAATCTGGCTTTTGCAAAACAACCCTAGAGCCTAGTGTCCTATTATCCAAAAACCCTTTTACTTGTTAGTATTAGTTTGCGAGTACTTAAAGAGTACTCGTGGCTTTGTCCCTGGCTATTCCCATGGCCAGACTATGAAGAGGAGTATCTGGAAGATGGACCCCAGGAAGGTTACGACAACTAGGATCATATCCCACCGTCAGCATTGCCTGTGACCCCGAAGATGGAGCTTCGCCTATGCTACCGTTATTATTACGTATTCCGCTGCTTGATGTTGTATTAAGAACTGGATCATGAGATCCCTATTTGTGTAAGAACTTATGTACGATTTGTAATGGATGATGTACTGTGGTATCTAATTCTGTTAGGTCTCGCAAAAATGGTAATCCTGGGATTGCGATGTATGGCATAACAGGCATCTGGGATTAAAAATCTGGGTGTTGACACTCTCAAACCTTAAAATGTGTGTACATGAGTACTACCACTTAGTATTGATATTGCAAGCTTATCTAGTCAATATGTGGTGTATCATACTCATGAGAAATTCAAATTCTAAATGTCCATTAATTATCTCTAGTTGAGGTTGTTTTGCCTCTTATTAAGAAAAAATGAATATCACATTATGGGGAAGTAATATGTTTCTTTTGCATATCACAATCCTAGGAAATGTGAATATATGAGGTAGTGCCACTTAGAGTTGATATTGTTGATTATCCTGTTTCTAGTTGGCATGTTGGCTCAAACATGGTCCTATTTTTGTTAGAAGCTTTTATTGCTCGTCTTTTTGGTCTTTATTTGCTTAAGAAATTCTTGGTGCGGTCTTTCTCAAATACATATCTCTATATCTTATTTGGGATACCATTTGCTTCAAGTTATTCTAATCATTGCTTTGCATGATTGTGTGACTAGTTGAAGCTATCAAGAATCTCTATCTTTGCATAGTGCTTAATCATTTTATTTATATCATATGCTTTTTATTGTGAAGATTTATCTTTAATATCCGTGCAATATACCACCGGAAATGTATTCCAATACACTCATTGTCTTCGACAATTGATATACTTGTATGTGGTAGCATTTGTGGATCATCTTCACTTTGGAGTTCACCTCTTATTGCCTTATTTTATTTCCAAAACTTTGGTGTGGCTCCCATTGTCTTCCTTGGCTTTTGAACATCTCTTTGATGATGTTTTTGATTATTATCAAATGTGTTTTAGGGAAAGACAAACCTTTTCTTCTCGGAACCTTGTGCCATTGTGAAAAGTGTTAAGGGTTTGGTTTATTTGTTGAAACCTTGCTCTTTTGGGAGTTTGTTATCTCATTCTTTCTTCTCTATTTTATTTGCTTGATTGAGATAAATCTTTGAGCATGTGTTTTTATTTCATATTTTATTCTCAATAGTTTTTGCTTGGTTCATTTGTTGAACAAATCTTGTGTTGATTTGATTCTTTGATATAGTTTGGACAACAAATGTGTTTTGTCACACCTTGTATGCCTTCTTGAATATTTTGGTGATTTTTCCAAATTATATGTTCATTGGATCTTGAAAGTATCGCGCATGCATGTTTACTAAATGTATATCTTATACCATGTTTCGTTTTCTTTTATATAATACTTAGGGTAGACTCTGTCAAATCCTTAAACGGCTAAGATGTGCATGAAATTCAAATTTCATCTCTAAATATGCACATATTTTTATGGAGTGTATCCTACGTGTTGTGGTTAGTCTAACCACTTTAGACCCAATAAGTTTGGGGACCAATATGTACTTGAATGTTGTTTTAGGTACATTGGATATGCAATGGATGCTTGTCTCGTCTATAAGGAAGGTGTTGTCACCACATAATAATTGGAGCCAAACTAGGATGATCAAAGAATTCTTATCCACTAAATTGTACCATTTCTATCTCAGTAACAAGTATCTTATCCATGCATACTATTCTTCCATCCAATCTCTTGTAGGTTGCATATTGGAATGAATTTATTTGTTTGTAAATGTTCAATTCTTGCAAGTATCTTTGAAAGACTTCTCTATCCTTATTGCTTATGTGAGTAATTTGAGACGATGCATATAATGGGGAATATATAAAATCATGTTCTTGATTCACCAATTCCAAATATGCCTTCTAGCAATTTATTGCATATCAATTCCTCAAGGTACTCTCATGTGCAATATTGTTGCAATTGCATTGAATCATTCCTTTTGATACTTGTTGCCTTTCTCAAAAATATCCCAACTAGCATTAGTTCCCTTAGTGTTAGTTGTGATGGTTTTGAGATTTTTGTTTTTATTTGGTGAAGTTAATTGATATACCATAAGATAAAATAGAGCCATGGGCTATATATGCACTTAAGCAAAAATATCCTTTTTGGTATATCTTATGACTTCCGCTTGGATATCATGTATTCTATTTATTAACCTCTTATGCGTGGATGTTTCTTTGTGGATTATTATCATGCTTTTTCCACTTAGAAACTTATATACACGAGAGTGTTAATCTCTCGCCTTGATATGCTCGCTCTTTTCCGACCATCTCTCTTATCCTCTTAATTTTTAATGGTATTGGTAAGGTCTTGATTTATGAGTGCTTGGTTTACTTTTATTGCATCTTCACGCACTCATATATCATATTTGGTTTCTCTTGGACTTAAGCTTGTATTGACAAGTGTATTGGTTTATATCTAATCCTTGTATCTTGGTTGTGTTCTAAATAATATAGAGGGAGTGAGGATTTCATGTTTTTGCATATTGTATTAAAATGAAACAGCTAATTTATGCAAGAACCTTGGGGATCTTCCTTATTTCACTGAGAGCACTATTTATCCATTTGATTATTTGGATATTTTGATTGCTTGCTTCATCCGTTGAAGTTCCTTCACCTTGTTATCCTTTTAGAAATCCTTGATCCTCAATATAGTTTGATTTCCTCCAAGTGTTCGTCATTGGATATGTGTATGTGATTTCACTCATATTATGAGTAATGCACACCTTGTGTAGGAACTCATACTATATTGTCCTTCTAACCTTGTTATCCATTTTGGCACTTGTTGTCAACGGGGGAGAAGTTTAGAGGGTTTTAAAGGAAATGGTTTTTCTACTGAAGATTGGTTTTCTCTTAAGTGTTTGCCTTTCATGCATTTCATCTTTATTATGTTTTTCATGGTTGTATATATAGTGGAAACTCTCCCAAAGGTTATGCTTGACAATGTATGCAATGAAATTCAAGATCATCACATGTGTATATATTGTGGGGGAGTTTGATCTATATATGTTGGTTCTACTAACATCTCATGCATTAGTTGTAGTTTATGTGAGTAGAACCAGTTTTGATATGGGTTAGTATCTTTGTGTTACTTAACCATATCAAATACAACCTCTTGTATACAACTTATTCTAGGATAAGTTGAGTACTTGTTTCTAATATTCATTATATAAACCCTCTTGTTGTGATTGTCATCAATTACCAAAATGGGGGAGATTGAAAGGGTAATTGCCCCTATGTGTGGTTTTGGTGATTAATGATAATCCCTATGGACTAATGTGTTCACTGAGTTTTATATGAAGGAATATTCCATAGGTCATGATTATAGTCCATGTGTTGGATTCAAGTATGGATGCCATGAAGATAAAGATATACCTTGACCTTGAGTATTAGCATAAAAATCATCGAGTTGAAAAGAAGAATATGATATGATCAAGATCTTGAGAGTGTGATCTCAATAGAAGAATTCAAGATATGGCTCTAAGTCGGTGTCATGATAGCCTCATTAGTTGAGCTATGGTTGACTAAGATTTAGAGCATGTAATCAAATGAAGAGTTCCTTATGTACCTCAAGATATTAAGATGGAGCACGAGAAGATACTTGGTTGACCAATACAAAGAGTGAATGATTTCAAGTTGGTCAACACATGAAGCATAAAGAATGTACCACATGGTCTTGTGGTATGGTAAACCTTGTCAATTATGCATCATGAACTAACCCATTATATATGTGCCTTTTCGTTTTCTATATGGTACATGTATCTTTCCATGGGAATGATTCAAAAAATGAAGATATTATATAGCCCATGAGAGGATGAAATCAAGTGGTGATCGTCATCAAGGTTGAGAAGGGCAAGTTCAAGATAAGCATCTCGATAAGATCATTTGTGTAAGAGGTCCCAACCTTTAATAAGGTAGATATCCCTGTGTTTACAATGCTAGTCCCTGGATCAATAGCTAGCATCCACAGTTAAGATGTAATATCAAGAAACAAAGGTCATATTTCAACTTTATAACCAGGAATAACATAATTTTATTACATATTACATAGATCATTTGGCTATTACATTACATTGCAGCAGAATATCTATAAGCATGGGGTCCTTCATCTTCAAAGTGCCACAGGCAAACATGTTGGTTGTAGACTTTGTAATCCTAATCAATCAACTTCACTAATATAAAACCAACCTGAAACATTACAAGTTACAGCCACAAAGGTCAATACATTTGAATTGTATTGGCAAGTTTCACTACTATGTAGAATATAAGTGGATCCTATCAATACATGCATATTTGGCTAAGTAGGGTTTTAGGCTCATTTGCAGAAAGCAATAATTTATCCTATCTTTTCAAAGTAGTTTTGGTCTTTTGTCAAAATATTTCTGAGCTCCTTGGTACACCCCAAGTGCTTCAGGTCTTTGTCAAAATCTCTTGAGTTCCTTGGTACACCCCAAGTGCTTCAAGTCTTTTTCAAAATCTCTTGAGCTCCTTGATACACCCCAAGTGCTTCAAGTCTTTTGTTATCACTTTAAAGTTTTACTTTTAGAAATTGGAATGTCGAGATTTCCCATAGCTTCAGGCTTTAGTTGCTCAGTATTGTCCATAACCGGGGACACGGCTAAGTACTTAGAATTTTTATCTTATGCAGAAGTTGTACACTTTACCCACATGACACACTCTCATCTTGTTGCCACCAGTGGCCGCTGGATAAGTACTCACCAAGATGGAGTACCGGCAGATTGAGAATGTGACGTAGTCTTTCCATAGGGTCCTCCCAATCTAGCTTGTCTACCAGGCACCAATGTAGGGTTCCAAGTTCCCTCATTTAGTTAACCTGAAGAAGCCAATGCATGGGTCTTCCCAATGTAGTTGACTAAGCCTGAGCCCATTTAGCATGTGGCTGTACACGGAAGCCACTGTATGAGAAACATGTTCAATCTCTAAGTCCCTGGGTGGTTTTCATCTGGTGCACAACAAAAAGAGATTGCCATATAAACATGGTTCCTCTTGTTGCCACCTTGTCCAAAACTTGAGTATCCTTGTCCACCCAGGTGGTTCATTGAGTACTTGTTTTATTATATAAAACATAAGTCTTTTCTCAACTTCATAAAATCTCAACATGTTTCTCTTCTCAAAATATATAGCATGGCTAAGAATTTTACAACTACATTGTTTTCACTAAGGAATATATATATATATATAAGGGTATCCTATTAGGATTTAGCATAGCATAAAGTATAGAAATTCTTTTCATGCATGTTTCAAAATCCACTAAGTATAATGAAAATAGTAGGACTTTGGATGATAGTGTCACTTGCCTTTTTGGTAGGGAATGTTGGTTCACTTCTTGATCTTGCTAATCTCACACTCTTCTAACTTCACTACAAGTCAATCAAGCAAACACAAATTCAACTAGCATTCCAAACCATAATCAAACAAATTAATCACACATAACATAATAGAAACCAAGTCATGCATGCAAGCATGCAAAAGATAGTTTTATTTGCAAAGGTGGTTTATACTAGGCTCTACACATTTTAAGGCTCAAAGTGGTCATTTTCTAAAGTTGCAAAACCATTTGCAAAAGGGTTTTATCTAAAAAACCATTTTTAAATCAAATCATCATTTCATGTGATTGAAATTGTTTTTAGCAAAGCAACTATTTTATATTGTTCACCAAATAAGTTGTTAGTTAACAAAACTTGGTGTTTAGGGTCAGTAGCTTTGAATCCAAACATTTTCCAAAGGTTTTTGTTCAAAAATCATTTCCATATCAAAATCATATTTTTATTTGACTAGAAATGAGCTAATTCAAGTTTTTATTCCTAAACTTCACAAAATACATTTTTAAATCCATGGGTTGGTTCCTAGGGTCAGTAGGTTCACAAAAAACCAATTTTCAAAGATTTCATCCTCAAAAATCATTTTGGAATAATTTTTATAACCTAAACAAGCATACACAAGTTTCTGCAAAAACAAACATTTTAACAGAAGCTTTTTACTAAAAAAAATGGCATGGTTGGCTAGGTCTTGTTCCACTGATTCCATTGATATAAAGTTTGCAAAATTTGGACGTGTAGAACTAAAGTTATGGATTTTTCAAATTTGCAAACAAATCTGATTCTAATCCTGTTTTAAATCAAAAGCTAGGCCACGCGGCGCTTTCCTATTCGTCGGTACCGCTTTGGCCGGATCAGCAACGTGAGGCGTTGGATCAGTTAAATCGCACGACACTGGTTGCGTACTCCTTCAGCATTAAGTGATCTAATCGCAGCCGCGGGATCTTAATCGCACGACGCACAGCGCACTAGCCATAGACGGGCGGCGCTGGTGGCGGCAGGCAGCGGCGGCGTGTCTGGATACGGCGGAGCTGGTGCTAGAGGAAACGAGGAAGACAGAGGAGGGTCTCACCGTGCTCGCAGGGTTGCGGTGAAGCTCAAGGCTTGGTCGGTTCGTCGAGGGGCGCACTGGAGCGGGAGTAATCGCTCGCCGGAGTGGAGCTGCGCCTCGGGTTCGTACTGTCGTCGACGGAGGCGGGGCTACAAGGCGTGCCAGATCAAGATAAGGGGTGCGTTAGACGCGCATGGTACCAGGAAACATGTGAGCATCAATGAACGGCTTCGGGGCGGTCTGTCTTACCAGGGGGGTCGCCGGAGAAAGAAACCGACGCGGCGACGGTGGTCGTCGTTGTTGCCGAGTGTTCTGGGTGCGTGGGGACGAGTCTGAGACACTGGCAGATGCGCCTGGGGGTGGACATCACGGCTATGTGCTCGAGGAGGCAAGGGTCGGCAGTGGTTCGCCGGAATTGGCTGGAGAGGCTCGCCAGAGACAGTGGAGGTGGAGGCAAAATTCAGCAGCCTGGGGGCGCGCTAAGGGGGGGCGAAAGAGGGGAACAAGAGAGGAGATGTTGGCGCTTAAGTAGGCGTCGTCACAGGGCCGTTACATGGCGTGGTTAACGCGTAATCACGCCGGCATTTCATCGGCAGTAATGGCTAGAGAGGAATGAGGGGCGAGGTCGTCGCGGGGAGGAAGAAAGTGAGCTGGCAGTGGGGCCGTCTGGCAGCGAGAGAGGGAGAGGGAGAGTGGGGCCTGCTCGTCAGTGGGTTTGCGGATTCGTCTGTGAGTGACAGAAAACGCTTCACGCGTGGGGGAGTAGCTGGGCTGGTACTAGGCTTGCTGGGCCAGACGAGTTGGGATGAATCCTTTAGCAATTTTTTTTGTACTGAAACTTTTTCCTATTTTCCATTTGATTTTCTGTTTTGAATTTCAATCAAACAATTCAGACATTCAAAACAATCAAACTTCCACCACACTTTGCATTTGAGTTTGGTTCTATTTAACAACACAAATCCAAGTCCCAAAACAAAATAATATTTTTATTCTTTTTAGGACCCATTTATTATTTAAATAAAATAGTCCTTAGTTATTAAATCAAATAGGATATGATTTATTTAAATCTCCATTTGAAATATAAATAATAACAAAACCAAATCAGTAGGTTTTATTTGAAAGTATAGAATACTTGGAAAACTTTGTTTAAAATAAATAAACAAGTTTTGATGTTTAATTAAAATAGTAAAACCTTTATTTCTAATAAAATTGGATATTAAATCCTTATTATTTTATTTTAATAAACATTTACTATTTTTAATCAAAGCAAAACATTTTATTTCAAAATGTTGGCCAAGGTTTAATTTGGCTCTATAAAACAATCCTTATTTAATTCTACCCTTTTCTTTTGAAACCAAATCTTTTTATTAAAAGATCCAAAAATAGTAATTACACAAATTTAATATTTTATTTATTAATTGTTTATCTTTTCAAATCCCTTTAGGATTTGTTTGATCAAATAGGCTTGAAGGTCTCCAATTGGAATCAAAAAGTTTCTTCTCACCCTAAAAATCAACAAAGTTTTATTTTACTCATTTATTTTTCACATAACAAGATTTGGAAAATCTTGGGATGTGACAGGCTACCACCCTTAAAATAAATCTCGTCCCGAGATTTAGGAAGGCTAGGGTTACAAGTAGGCTCAAAGCATCTAGGGTACTACCACCCTTAAAAATTTTCAAACTAAATTACATCTTATCTTGCTTGGGGTCTTGGGGAAACTTCTCTAGACAAACATCGGCATAGTGTCCCTTGTTTCCACACTTGAAACATGTGACAAGGCTGAGATCCTTCATAGGCTTGTTTATCTTGTGCTTCATCTTTTCTGGACAGTTGCTTGCATAATGTCCTTGGTTACCACAATTGTAACATGTGATAAGTTTGAGTTATTCACGTATCTCTTGTGGACAAGTTGCTGCATAATGGCCTGGCTCTTTGCAGTTGTTGCGCCATACTTGGCCAATTTCCTTATACTTCTGTTTCTCTGGACATTCACTAGAATAGTGTCCCATTTCTTTACAATGATGACATTGCACATGGCTTTTGTCCTTCTTTTTCTTGGGTTTCTCCAAAGCTAGGAGTGCATCTAGTTCATGTTGTTCATATGTTATCTTATAGGTAGGAATGTCTACTTGTTTCTTTGACCTTCTATTGCTCCTTGGATAATTCATATGCCTCTTCTTTGGTCCTTTAAATTGGGTTGTATTGCATGGAGGTATAAGTGGAGATTTTCCTTTGTCCTCATTCTTCTTGGTAGACTTAGCTCCTTCTTGATAGTTTGCAATCATTTGTTGCACTCCACCTTGTTTCCTTTGTTCAACTATGGAATAGATGGGGCATTGGATAGGGACATGATTATTTCCTTCACATAGGTAACAAGTAGCTTGAGAGGTGGGACATTGGCCTACTGGATGTTTCTCTTTATAGTTGGGGCATTGATCTCCATGCTCCATAGAAGTGTGACCCTTGTCTCCACAAATATTGCAAGCTTTGGTTCCTTTTAGAATAACTTCCTTGTCATCCTTGTTTTCATAAACTCCTTTGGAAAAGTTGCTTTCCATGTTTAGCATTTGATCTGTCACCTTATGCAACATTTGGGCTTGGGTTTCCAAAAACTTTTGCAAGGTTGGATCTTCCCCACTGGTGTTGGCTATGAATTGAGCTGTTGTTTGGTTCAACTGGTTTTGGGTTGATATGAGTTCTCTCATATTGTCCTCTTTTTTGGTGTTGGTGTCATCAACCTTGATGTTGGAGTCTCTTGGAGTAGTCATCTGTTTGGGTTGGATGGAGATTAGAATAGGCAAAATATTTCTAAGGAATTAATTCTAATCACACACATCACAATTCACACAAACAATGTGCAAGCAATCACAAACAAACACTCCTTTCAAACACAAGTTTCCAAGCATAATCTTAGGCAACCAAAAATATTTTTTTTACACCACACAAGTTGGTGGGTTTGTCTTAAACAAATTATGGTGGTCCATCTATATGGTTCACTTGTGATCTTTCCATCCATATTGGTGGATTCTTCTTGCTTGAGATTATGGTTTCTTTGGGAAAACTTTTGGTCACAAAACTTCAAGTGATGTGGGCTCCCTCTAACTTGTGTTTCTTAGTCTCCAAATCTTGAGCAAGATTTCCTTGTCTCACTTGTCCTTAGTGACATCCAAGATTGAAGTCCTTGGTGAATATGCTGAAGATGTTGAAGTCATTAGAGTTGAAGATGTTGAAGTCATTAGAGTTGAAGAAGTCCTTTGCACATGGTGAAGTCTTTAGCCATGGGGTAGGTTTTTCCATCAAGTTTGAAATAGAAGAGATGTAGAATCAAAACCAAAATGGTTGAGGAAAGAGTTTACAAGATTGCTTGTAAATAAGTTTTGGAACAAATACAACTCCTATTTTTCTAAGGGTTTTTGTCCAATCCTAGGTTTACAAATCCTACAGGCAACACAATGCTCTGATACCATCTGTAAGAGGTCCCAACCTTTAATAAGGTAGAGATCCCTATGTTTACAATGCTAGTCCCTGGATCAATAGCTAGCATCCACAGTTAAGATGTAATATCAAGAAACAAAGGTCATATTTCAACTTTATAACCAGGAATAACATAATTTTATTACATCTTACATAGCTCATTTGGCTATTACATTACATTGCAGCAGAATATCTATAAGCATGGGGTCCTTCATATTCAAAGTGCCACAGGCAAACATGTTGGTTGTAGACTTTGTAATCCTAATCAATCAACTTCACTAATATCAAACCAACCTGCAACATTACAAGTTACAGCCACAAAGGTCAATACATTTGAATTGTATTGGTAAGTTTCACTACTATGTAGAATATAAGTGGATCCTATCAATACATGCATATTTGGCTAAGTAGGGTTTTAGGCTCATTTGCAGAAAGCAGTAATTTATCCTATCTTTTCAAAGTAGTTTTGGTCTTTTGTCAAAATCTTTCTGAGCTCCTTGGTACACCCCAAGTGCTTCAGGTCTTTGTCAAAATCTCTTGAGTTCCTTGGTACACCCCAAGTGCTTCAAGTCTTTTTCAAAATCTCTTGAGCTCCTTGGTACACCCCAAGTGCTTCAAGTCTTTTGTTGTCACTTTAAAGTTTTGCTTTTAGAAATTGGAATGTCGAGATTTCCCATAGCTTCAGGCTTTAGTTGCTCAGTATTGTCCATAACCGGGGACACGGCTAAGTACTTAGAATTTTTATCTTCTGCAGAAGTTGTACACTTTTACCCACATGACACACTCTCATCTTGTTGCCACCAGTGGCCGCTGGATAAGTACTCACCAAGATGGAGTACCGGCAGATTGAGAATGTGAAGAAGTCTTTCCATAGGGTCCTCCCAATCTAGCTTGTCTACCAGGCACCAATGTAGGGTTCCAAGTTCCCTCATTTAGTTAACCTGAAGAGGCCAATGCATGGGTCTTCCCAATGTAGTTGACTAAGCCAGTGCCCATTTAGCATGTGGCTGTACACGGAAGCCTTTCAGACGAGAAACATGTTCAATCTCTAAGTCCCTGGGTGGTTTTCATCTGGTGCACAACAAAAAGAGATTGCCATATAAACATGGTTCCTCTTGTTGCCACCTTGTCCAAAACTTGAGTATCCTTGTCCACCCAGGTGGTTCATTGAGTACTTGTTTTATTATATAAAACATAAGTCTTTTCTCAACTTCATAAAATCTCAACATGTTTCTCTTCTCAAAATATATAGCATGGCTAAGCATTTTACAACTACATTGTTTTCACTAAGGAATATATATATAAGGGTATCCTATTAGGATTTAGCATAGCATAAAGTATAGAAATTCTTTTCATGCATGTTTCAAAATCCACTAAGTATAATGAAAATAGTAGGACTTTGGATGATAGTGTCACTTGCCTTTTTGGTAGGTAATGTTGGTTCACTTCTTGATCTTGCTAATCTCACACTCTTCTAACTTCACTACAAGTCAATCAAGCAAACACAAATTCAACTAGCATTCCCAACCATAACCAAACAAATTAATCACACATAACATAATAGAAACCAAGTCATGCATGCAAGCATGCAAAAGATAGTTTTATTTGCAAAGGTGGTTTCTACTAGGCTCTACACATTGTAAGGCTCAAAGTGGTCATTTTCTAAAGTGGCAAAACCATTTGCAAAAGGGTTTTATCTAAAAAAAACCATTTTTAAATCAAATCATCATTTCATGTGATTGAAATTGTTTTTAGCAAAGCAACTATTTTATATTGTTCACCAAATAAGTTGTTAGTTCACAAAACTTGGTGTTTAGGGTCAGTAGCTTTGAATCAAAACATTTTCTAAAGGTTTTTGTTCAAAAATCATTTCCATAACAAAATCAATATTTTTATTTGACTAGAAATGAGCTAATTCAAGTTTTTATTCCTAAACTTCACAAAATACATTTTTAAATCCATGGGTTGGTTCCTAGGGTCAGTAGGTTCACAACAAACCAATTTGCAAAGATTTCATCCTCAAAAATCATTTTGGAATAATTTTTATAACCTAAACAAGCATACACAAGTTCTGCAAAAACAAACATTTTAACAGAAGCTTTTTACTAAACAAATGGCATGGTTGGCTAGGGCTTGTTCCACTGATTCCATTTATATAAAGTTTGCAAAATTTGGACGTGTAGAACTAAAGTTATGGATTTTTCAAATTTGCAAACAAATCTGATTCTAATCCTGTTTTAAATCAAAAGCTGGGCCACGCGGCGCTTTCCTATTCGTCGGTACCGCTTCGGACGGATCAGCAACGTGAGGCGTTGGATCAGTTAAATCGCACGGCACTGGTTGCGTACCCCTTCAGCGTTAAGTGATCTAATCGCAGCCGCAGGATCTTAATCGCACGACGCACAGCGCGCTAGCCATAGACGGGCGGCGCTGGTGGCGGCAGGCGGTGGCGGCGTGTCTAGATACGGCGGAGCTGGTGCTAGAGGAAACGAGGAAGACAGAGGAGGGTCTCACCGTGCTCACAGGGTTGCGGTGAAGCTCAAGGCTTGGTCGGTTCGTCGAGGCGCGACCGGAGTAATGTCGCCGCCGGAGTGGAGCGCCTCGGTTCGTCTTGTCGTCGACGGAGGCGGGGCTACAAGGCGTGCCAGATCAAGATAAGGGGTGCGTTAGACGCGCATGGTACCAGTAAACATGTGAGCATCAATGAACGGCTTCGGGGCGGTCTGTCTTACCGGGGGGTCGCTAGAGAAAGAAACAGACACGGCGACGGTGGTGGTCGTTGTTGCCGAGTGTTCTGGGCGCGTGGGGACGAGTCCGAGACACTGGCAGATGCACCTGGGGGTGGAGATCATGGCTGTGTGCTCGAGGAGGCAAGGGTCGGCAGTGGTTCGCCGAAATTGTCTGGAGAGGCTCGCCGGAGACAGTGGAGGTGGAGGCAAAATTCAGCAGCCTGGGGCGCGCTAAGGGGGGGGGGCAACAGAGGGGAACGAGAGAGGAGATGTTGGCACTTAAGTAGGCGTCGTCGCAGGGCCGTTACATGGCGTGGTTAACGCGTAATCACGCCGGCATTTCATCGGCAGTAATGGCCAGAGAGGAATGAGGGGCGAGGTCGTCGCGGGGAGGAAGAAAGTGATGGCGGTGGGGCCGCTGGCGGAGAGGGGAGAGAGTGGGCCTGCTCGTCGCTGGGTTTATGGGTTCGTCTGAGTGACAAAAACGCTTGGCGTGGGGAGAGTAAGGCTGGTACTGGGCTTTGGGCAGACGAGTTAAATTGAATCCTTTAGCAATTTTTTTTTGTACTGAAACTTTTTCCTATTTTCCATTTGATTTTCTGTTTTGAATTTCAATCAAACAATTCAAACATTCAAAACAATCAAACTTCCACCACACTTTGCATTTGAGTTTGGTTCTATTTAACAACACAAATCCAATTCCCAAAACAAAATAATATTTTTATTCTTTTTAGGACCCATTTATTATTTAAATAAAATAGTCCTTAGTTATTAAATCAAATAGGATTTGATTTATTTCAAACTCCATTTGAAATATAAATAATAACAAAACCAAATCAGTAGGTTTTATTTGAAAGTATAGAATACTTGGAAAACTTTGTTTAAAATAAATAAACAAGTTTTGATGTTTAATTAAAATAGTAAAACCTTTATTTCTAATAAAATTGGATATTAAATCCTTATTATTTTATTTTAATAAACCTTTACTATTTTTAATCAAAGCAAAACATTTTATTTCAAAATGTTGGCCAAGGTTTAATTTGGCTCTATAAAATAATCCTTATTTAATTCTACCCTTTTCTTTTGAAACCAAATCTTTTTATTAAACAAAAATAGTAATTACACAAATTTAATATTTTCTTTATTAATTGTTTATCTTTTCAAATCCCTTTAGGATTTGTTTGATCAAATAGGCTTGAAGGTTTCCAATTGGAATCAAAAAGTTTCTTCTCACCCTGAAAATCAACAAAGTTTTTTTTATTCATTTATTTTTCACATAACAAGATTTGGAAAATCTTGGGATGTGACAATTTGCCTTAAGCTTGCCGTCCATATTGGTGATAATGGACATGTGCAGACATGTATTAATGAAGCTATCCCATAGTGGTGTATGGGGGAGAAAATTAGGAGTCTTCACGAAGCAACAATGATCAAGTGTTGCATTCCGGCTTGGGTGGAGCTTGAAGCGTTGTCATCAAGATCCAGCGAGATGCGCAAGACAAAGATATGGTCAAGGTTGTTGTTGGGAGACCGGGTTATAGGATAGATAGTCGCACTATCAAGATGGGATTTCAGTTGTGTAACTTGATCACATCGTCATAGGGAGCTCAATATTTTTCATACTTTGCATCTTCCTATTTTGTTTCTTCTTGGTGTTTCTCCATGTGAGGTTCTTGAGCTTGTTTCTAGATCTTCAACAAGCCCAAGTTCATCGAAAAAGGAATTCGTATGCATCTTCTATGGCGTTTTCGAGTTTGAAGGTTTTATCGGTTCTTATTTAGGGAGGCTTCTTACCTTTCTTCATTTGGTTCTATCCTCCTTTGTTGGTCTATGATGTTTCTCTACACTATCTTGTATATCTTTTTTTCCTTGTCAAAACAAGCTCAAGATCATCGAAATCGGAGTCCAGATGCAGAAGTTATTGCATTTTCGTGAAGTATGTTTCATCCCGGTTGTGGATCCGGTTCAACCGGCTCCCAGACCGGGTGGTCCGGTGCCAGCACCGGAAAACCGAGATTCAACCGGGATTTTCGGTTTTCTTAATCCGAGTCTAACCGAGGCTGGGGTCAGTAACCAAACCTGTTTGGAGTCCGGTTTTCCGGGCTGAGAACCAGACCATCCGGTTCTGGAGTCGGTCCAACCGAACTTTCAACCGGTTTTGCACAGTTTTCTCCTAACGGTCATATTTGCTTTATCCTATAAAAGGGGGTTCTTCCCCCAATGTTTCTAAGAGTTTTTGACCATGAAATTGACCTCCATTGTTGAACCTCTTGAGCTTTCTTCCCTCCCCTTCCCTCCTATGATTCTTGCATCTTTTTGAGGGCTTTGGAAGAGGAGATCTAGATATACAATCCCCACCAACCAATTCCTTTTCTAAGTGAGGGGAACCCATTGGATCTAGATCTTGGAGTCATTTTTTGACTTCCACCATTGTTCTTCCTCTCTAATTCCTCCCTAGCACTTGTTGCTTTGGTGGGATTTGAGAGTGAAGGATTTGAGCACCCTTGGTGGTCTTGCTTTGCATTCTTGCATCAGTGTTGAGCTCTCCATTACGATTTGTTCGAGTGAGAGACCGTGAGCTTGTTATTCTTGGAAGGTGACCTCCTAGTTGGATTGGCGGTTGGTGTCGCGGTGTCCTCTTTGTAGAAGATTGTGAAGAGACTTGGGCTTCTCCTTCGTGGAGCTTGTGAAGTGGTTGTTGAGCTTGCCATCTACGGAGTGGTGGAAAAGCTAGCCATAAGGAAAGGGCCTATTCCTTCTGGGATAGAATCGGAGAAGAAGGTGAGCCTTCGTGGCGTTGGGAAATCCTTCGTGGAATCCCACACCTCTCCAACGTGACGTACCTTACTTGTAAGGGAACACGGGAATACATCTTCGTCTCCGCGTGCCTCGGTTATCTCTATACCCGAGCTTACTTTCCTTGTGATAGCCATCGAGCTTGAAGTACTTATATCTTGCTTATCACTTGTGGTATATTTATCTTGTGCTATGTTGCTTAGCTTAACTTGTTGTTGGTGCACTTAGTTGAGCCTAGTGTATTTAGGTTTTGTGGTTGTAAAGTAAACGTTAGTTTAATTCCGCATTCTATCAAGCCAAAATCGTAATAGTTTTGAAATTGCCTATTCACCCCCCTCTAGGTGACATCTCTATCCTTTCGGGCGGCCAGGGGCGCCACACCCCTCCCAGGCGTGGCGTAGGGCCCACCCGCGCCTAGGGTGGTTCTGGCCCCCCTGGCCGACCTCTCCGGCTCCCCTCTGACTTCTTGTTCCCCATAGAAAGTAATTAACTTTGACATTTGTCCCGTCCAATTTCGAGAATATTTCTTTACTAACTTTTCTGAAACGAAAAACAGCAGAAAACAGGCATCTGGCACTGTGGAATCTTGTTAATAGGTTAGTTCTAGAAAAGATATAAAAACACCTCAAATTGTAGACAAAGCAAAGCAAAGTAGATACAAAACAAGCATGGAGCATCAAAAATTATAGATACGTTTCCGACGTATCAAGCATCCCCAAGCTTAACTCCTGCTCGTCCTCGAGTATGTCAGTGATAAAAGAATAATTTTCGAGGTGACATGCACCCTCACAATAAAGATCAAACCATTTGCAAGCATTGAAAGCTAGGATCAAAGAACTCTAAACATGTGCATGAAAGATGGAGTTCTAACAATAGGACATAGTAACTATGCATGCAACATGGCAAGCTACAAACAAAGATCATGAATAACATGCATTGAAAAAGTTTGTTTGTTTCACATACAGAAAACATGGCATAGTGGCAATCAGTTTGTCCCTCGTAGAGTAGCAATATAGTTGCATAGGACACCTTCAAAGTTCACAAGGGTGATTAGAAACAAATAACACAAGAATAAGTAATATCACAATATGCATCAATTAATAAGCTTTGGAACACTTCACATAGAATGACAACTATGCTCTCTTAAAGGTTCCTAAAGGTAGAAGGTGGAGACTCAATAATGGTGGAATAAAGGCCTTTTATAAAGGAAGCAGGGATTTCAAGTTTCAAAAAGATCTTCCAAAAATTATGATACTTGTTAGCTTTCAACCCTCATTTCCCCGATCATAAGCATCTTGAAGTGATTAAGGTTAAAGTGAACAAAGATGGAGTATATGCTTGCCGAAGTATAAGTTGGCAATATCAAGTCCCTTGAATACGAGGGCCACACCTCATGATACTCAACTTTAGTCACCTGTAAGTTCTTGTTATTGTAAGTATTTGCATATCATTGAGAACCGCCAACGGGGTACCCCTTGCACATGGTACAGGAGCTTTCCCATAACCAAAATGACAAGGCAAGCAGACAATGAGCATCTCAGCAATCTTCTTATTTACCATGGGAATATGGTGCTTTTTTCTCTCTTTCCTCTTTTTCTCAATGTGTCTCTTTTTTATAAAAAGAATGCTTCATAGATGTCACTATGGTGATGCTGTAAGTTTCCACCATGATTAGGCATGGATTAGGCTAGTGGCCCAGGTGTTTCTCTAACACAGAATACAAACTCCATGGACTTACAAGTTCCCTTTTTATTTCACACTGGTTACATCCATAAACAAAAGAGCATGATATCAACTGAGTACAAAGTACAAGTGCAATGTTGAAAACATTCCCCGTGACAGCACGGTTCTACTAATTCCAACATATAAGTGCAAGCATATACAACATAGATGACACAATGGTTCAAGCTTATTGGGGGAAAAAATATAAAGTGTGCCATCAAGTTTGTGAGGGCTTTAATCACTAAGTTTTCACATAACAAAATAGTTTTTAATTGGAAGATAGTTGAAAACAAGAATATACTTGGAATGGTGTAACACACCATGCATAGGAGTTTATAGTGGACACTTTGGAATAACTTGGTTTCTTGGGAGTTGGAAGCATGAGTAGAGCTTACTCATACAAGTGGAGGCTAGCAAAAGACTGGGAGCAACTAACTAAGAGAGCAATAATGGTCATAATCATGTAGAGCGACAAAACATTACTAATCAAAGCATAGAGTGGTACTACAAGTCAAGGACTAAATGATCATAGAGGCTATGGTGACTTATTCATAGTCATAACATGGTGTGAGCACGTGCCAAGTCAACCCAAACAAATCATCAAAGGAGAATACCACAATACTATGCTTTTGCATGCTAAAACAACGCATAATTCTTTCAAGGCACACTAAGCAATCCCAATTGTTTGGAAAAATTCATGCTACAGCAATAATCACTAGGCATAAGGTCAAAACAACGCCTAGCATGTCATGCTAAAGTCTAAGTCACAATCAATGCAAGCTCCTCTTGCACTTACAAGCAAGAACTTACAACTCTTTTCCAACACCAAACAACCTATTTGAAACAAATCACAAAGATAATAATCAATAAAGACCAGTAAGCTTGTCTCACAAATCCACAAAGAAGAACTAAAAAGTTCTAAGCTAAAAGCTCAAGAAAACTAAGGCTAAACACAGTGCTAGCAAAAGAGAACACTCACAGAACAATAAGAGTGAAAACTAGAGTATTCTAGGCAATGAAAACAGAGTGTGTCTCTCTCCAAAAAGGTGTGTTGTGATCAACCAACTTTATTCAAGTAAACTAAGAAAACAAAAACCAAAAAAAAACTAAGACGCTCCAAGAACAACACAACAATGCATGAAACAATAAAAACGAAGTGTCTAGAAAGACCTGAGCTTTTTATTGATGAAGAAGGGGATGCCTTGGGCATCACCAAGATTTGACGCTTGTACCTCTTAAATATTTCTTGGGGTGACACGGGGTGGAATCCCCAAGCTTGATATTTTGTCCATTCTTCATCTCATTACATCATTCTCTCTCTACACCTGTAAATTTTCCTTCATACAAAACTTCACACAATCTTCATTAGCAACATTAGTGCATTCAAAAGATATTAGACCTCTGGCAAATCTTTGGAACAGCAAGGATTTTCACTAAACACACAATATACTGTAGCAATTCCCTCAAAAAAGTTCAATTTCCCAAAAATAACCCAAAAAGGAATCAATAAGAAGCAAATACAAACAATGACAGAAATCTGTCAAAACAGACCAGCAGGTAGAAACCGATTTTTTCGAAGTCATTCCGTTGCTCAAACAAAAAAGTGTTGAACTAAATAAAGTTAGATAACATACTGGGGGATTTATTCGTAAATTTTCATCTCAATCCGACTTATAGAGACTCCTCACGAATTTTTATGGTGGAGGACAAAAATCTGTTTTGGGACAGCAACTCCCCAAATCTTACTTCCCTCTCATTAGAGGTCATTCTTGGCACAAAAAGCAAACAAAAAGGATAAGGAGAGGTCATTACAGAGGTAATAACTTCCAATACTCAAGAAAACTCTTGGGTTATCTCCCAACAAGTACTTTTCTTTAACGCCTTTAAGTTAGGCTTGATAGTTCGAGAAGATGCTCTCATAAGAAATATGAATTGATTTAAAAGAGAGCATCAAGAAGCAAATTCAAAACACATTTAAGTCTAACCCACTTCCTATGCATAGGAATCTTGTAAAGAAACAAGTCATAAAAGCACAAAGCACCAAGCATAGGAAAGCAAAACAAGTGCAACTTCAAGGCTTTCAACATAAAGAGGGAAAACTTAATATTTTTGAGATGCATAAAACCATGATTCCCTCTCTCATAATAACTTTCAGTAGAATCATGAATAAAATTAACAATATAACTATCACATAAAACATTCTTATCATGAGACACATGCATATAATAACTATTACTCTTCACATAAGCATAGTCATTCCTATTAATTGGAGTGGGAGCAAATTCAACAAAATAGCTATCATTATTATTCTCATCACCATAATCATCAAATATAGGAGGCATATTGTAATCACAATTAGTTTTCTCCTCAATAGTAGGTGGACTGAAAATATCGTACTCATCATTGTAATCATCATAGGAGGTTTGGTATCATCAAAGTAAATTTTCTCCTCCGTGCTTGGGGTACTAAAAAGATCATTTTCATCGAAACTAGCTTACCCAAGCTTAGAAGTTTCCATAGCATTAGCAACAATGGTGTCCAAAGAATTCATACTAATAACATTGCCATTAGCATGCAAATATAGCTCCATAGGTTTTTCAATTTTCTCTTCAAACACTTCATGTCCTAACTCAAGATAAACACTATAAAGCTCTCTAATTTTTTTGTTATTTTCCATTAAGCCTAACTAGTGAAAACAAGAAAGAAAAAAGACAAAATTGCATAATATAAAGGAAATAACTTCGAGCACTCACACTGGAAGATGTGAGTACCTTTTACCTTACCTCCCCGGCAACGGCGCCAGACAAGAGCTTGATGTCTACGCACTTCTATTCTTGTAGACAGTTGTTGGGCCTCCAAGTGCAGAGGTTTGTAGAACAACAGCAAGTTTCCCTTAAGTGGATTACCCAAGGTTTATCGAACTCAGGGAGGAAGTGGTCAAAGGTATTCCCTCTCAAACAATCCTGCAATCAAGATACAAGAAGTTTCTTGTGTCCCCAACACACCCAATACACTTGTCAGGTGTATAGGTGCACTAGTTCGGCGAAGAGATAGTGAAATACAAGTGGTAATGGTGCCAGAAAATAGCTTTGATGGAGCTTGATGGTGAGGTAAAGACTGGAAGCAAGCAAACATGCAACATATCTAGATGCAAACGGTGTTTCAATGTTTAGAAACAAGGCCTAGGGATCATACTTTCACTAGTGAACACTCTCTCATATAAATATCCTCTCTTCATGATACTACTCTTAACTACTCTTCGGTAGGACACTCTAATCATCGGTAGGGCTACAACAGCACTCCTCAAAGTCCGCCTTCCCCAATCTAGATAACCCCACACTATCACCTTGAGCGCTAGATGGTTCCAACAAAAACCACAATTTCATAGAGACATCCAACTCCAAATATAACTCATAACAAATATTCAATCTAGCCAAAGTGCCACACACGTTATGCATGCTGTCACTTTCACACACGTGGGGAAAAGCGTAGATCTATTAAAGCACAAAGAGTATTTATGAAGACTCAAACCTAAGTGCCACCATGGCGTGCATGCTGTCACTTTCACACACATGGGGAGAGCAAAGATCTATTAAAGCACTTGAGTAGCAAGGTAGATCTACTTGATTACAAAACTCATGATCATAATATGACCATGTATAGAGAGAGAGAGATGAACACATAGCTACCGGTAGAGCCCTTAGCCTCGAGGAAGAACTACTCCCTCCTCATCATGGGAATCAGCAACGGTGATGAAGATGGCGATGGAGATTGATGGAGATGGCTCTGGGGGCACTTCCTCATCCCGGTGGTCTTAACAGGACTTTCTGTCCCCGAATCTCCCTTCTTGGCGGTGGGGCGCGCTGAGGTTTTCGTGGATTTATTCTGGATTGTTTAGGGTTTTTGGGTCGGAGGCTTCTTATAGGCGAAGAGGGAGGCCGAGGCGGCCTTGAGGCCCACACCCCTCGGTAGCGGGTGGCCCACCCGCCTAGGATGGGTCGCCCCCGGCCTCTCCGGCTACCCTCTGGACTTCTTGTTCCCGACGGAAAGTAATTGACTTTGATGTTTGTCCCGTCCAATTACGATAATATTTATTTACTAACTTTTCTAGAACCAAAAACAGCAGAAAACATGCATATGGCACTGTGGCATCTTGTTAATAGGTTAGTTCTAGAAAAGAGATAAAAACACCTCAAAGTGTATACAAAGAAAATCAAAGTAGATACAAAACAAGCATGGAGCATCAAAAATTATAGATACGTTTCCGACGTATCAATTAACAAGATGATCAAGATTTCCTGATCATAAACATTGGATGTTGTTAATAACGAGGTCACAACATTAGTGTAATGGTGTGATGAACATTCATCTGAAGTATAGCATTACGATCAAAGTCATTGAGTTCATATTTCTATAACATCATACGAAGTGATCCTAATCATTAGACCATGAGATCATGTCAATCACTAACACCGGAAGAGTATCTTGATAACATCAAACGTGACACCATAACAGGGTGATTATAAAGATGGGTTCAGTACTAATAAAGTGTTATTATGAGGCCCATGGATCGAGAGTGGAATTTGTTCATCCCGATGACAGATAGATATAATCTGGGCCCTCTCGGTGATATCACATTGGTTAGCTTGCAAGCAAGTGATTTGATCACTAGAATGTTATATCACGGGAACGAAAAAAGAGTACATGTTAGTAATGAGATCAAACTAGGTATGGAGATACCGATGATAGAATATCGGACATGTAATATATCGCGAAACAAAGGCATTAAGATACTAGCGTAAAAGGTTCTCGCGATCACAAGAAAGTCATCGCTGAATGTGTGGGAGTCAGTATGGACCTCCAGGTCTCGCTTCTGATTATTGATATAAGAGGGGTCTCGATCATGTCCGCATTATTCGCGAATCGTAGGGTGACACACTTAAGAGACACCGACATCCATCTGGAGCAAAAGTTTCACGCCAGAAAGAATAACAAGCGCAGGAATTTATTTCACTACATACCAAAACAAGTTTTTGGGGGAAATTGCAGAAAGTGTTTTTGCATGTGAAATGAAATAATAGCAAGGGGTTATATGTGAATGTTTTTCATTAAATTAATTGACAAATATCTGAATAAATAAAAGGAGTTTTATTTAATGAGAGTTTGCATTAAATTTGGTGGAAATTTAATGGGAATTTGAGTGGGTTTTGAGTGGAGGGAATTGAAAGCGATTTTTGTGAGGGGAGTGTCCACCCACATGAATGAGGGGAGGGCAAGGGGGCAGCACCCATGCGCCGTCCACCCCCTTGGGTCCCCCCTCTCCTATAAAAGGAGCCCCCTCTCCTCTCTCTCACTCACACCTCCTCGTGAAGGATCTCTCTCCCCCTCTAGTATTTATCCCCCATGGTCTCGGACTAGCGAGATACATGTTCCCAGTGGCTATTCGAAAAGAAAGAGTTGTACTTCCACTGCATCGTTGCTGCGAGGAGGCGGAGGTTGCTCGGTATTGGCGCCAGCTCAGCATCTTCTTCCCCAAATCACGCAGTAGACCGCATCGCCGCTGCCGTTGCTGTCGATAATGGCGTGGCGTAATTGGCCATGAATTCGCAAGGCGTTTCTTATCGAGCTGCTGCCTACTTAAACCCCCACACCCCACGGCCATTTCCCCCCACTCAGCACACTCTCTCCTCCATTAGGCTTCCAGTATTTCGTAATGCACCTCCGCTGACCGGCGCACTCCGGCGAGCTATTCCAGTGAGTCTAGCGCGCCCCTTTGCCTCTCACTCACATGAGTATGCTTGCCAGGCCTTTGCACATCTGCTCACAACTTTCATTTGTCCTAAACCACCTAGGAACATCGTTTACGTCGAACTCCGCGAACGACAGGAGCGCCTCCCAACTCCGGTGAAGAATCACGGTAAAATCAGACCACCCCTTGACCCCTAAACCATACCACTATGTCTGTCGTGTCTCTGTGCATCTCCTAATGCCTCTGGTTCATCTTATTTTGCCGTAGAACATCGCCTTCGTCTTCAGCAGTGAGCATCAGACGCGGGCACGAACTCCGACGAGGTTTTTCGGCCACCAGAGCATGCCCCCGTTCATGCCGACAATACGTAGAGCTTCCTCGCAACCTTGCGACGTTGGTAAGAACCTCCACAACCCCCAGCCCCCTTGGTATTTGCCGGAACGTCGCTGTCAGAGCGTCGCCGTCGCGCAGTCACCGCCAGCGCCGCCAAGCTTTGGTCATTGAACCAGTGCCGTTAGATTTGAATCATAGGGATACGATTAGATCGAGTACAAAGCGGTATCCTTTGATCTGGGCCACTGGATCCGACTTAGATCCAACGCTCCACGTTGGCCTATCCACGCAAAGCGGTACCGTACAATCAGAGCAAACCACGTGTGAGTGCTTTGTTTAAATAAAAACCAGAAAAGGTTTTTGAATGTTTAAACTTGTAAAATTCATAACTTTTAATCTGTTTATCCAAAAATGCAAATAATATATCAATGGATTCACTAAAATAAATCCTACACTTCTGTAAGCTTAGTTTTGTATTTTGCTTCTGTAAAAAATGGAATTTTATGCAGAGACAAATATAGGCTTATTTTGAGTGTATAAATTATTTTGGAAATGTTTATAAGGCTAAATTAAGTTTATTTAGTCTATAAATGTTTATTTTAGTTCTTAGTATTGTTTACTTGTCTTGTTTAGTTTAAGAAAAATCATCACATGGCATTTTCATGCATTCATGTATTTTTGCTTGATTATTTTGAATGTAAATTTGGTGCTATCATTTTATGTGTAGATGTTGGTGCTAGTGGTGATTGTGATTGTGAGGATTGTTGCTACTCCCCCAACTACCAAGGCAAGTGGTGCTTCATGTATTCGTCCCATTATTTTGACTATGCACTAGTGATATTTTGTATAGGGCTTTCATGCTATTTTGCTAAGTATCTATATGCTATGCTATGGGAAATCCTAGTAGTTGTAGTCTTGGTAGAATTTTCTCTAAGTTAAGAAACTTGTTATATTATCATGCTTAGCCTAGATAGTAGAAAACAAGGGTGGATTATATACATGCTATGGAATTTTTGTTAAGTCTTTGACTTATGTTTTTACTTAATAAAACAACTAAGTGAATGAACCACCTGGGTGGAATGGTATGTTTGGGTTATGTTGAGTGGTTACACAAGGCCCATATCTATGGTCTACCTTGTGTATAACACTTGTGGAAAGCCACCCGGGAACAAAGGGATTTGAGATACTTAGTGTTTAGAAGCTTCTAGTGCAACCACATGGCATTTGGGTTCTGCCTTGATCATATAGGTTGCAATAACCTTGCCAGATGGACAGATAGTGGTAGGGTGATAGGTTGGAGCGCGTCCATTTGGTCTAAGGGAAGGCTTCTAAAAGATCTCATCTCGATGCATGTCGAGTCTTGTGGGGAAAGTGCACCACCTCTCGAGAAGGAAAAATGTAAGTAGCCGTGTCCCTGGCAACAGACAATTTGAGCATCAAGACATTGAAGCTATCAAGGATCTCCTCATCCCAATTTCTAAGTTAAAAACTTGTGGTTGAACAAGGGTAAAGGTTCACCAATGTCTACTGGTGGTTCATTGAACTTAGTGTTTTTCAACTGATAGGCAAAACCTATTTTGAGCAAAGCAAGCCTAAGCTACACTTAGCCAAATTCATATAGAATCTAGAAACTATTATTCTACTAAGGTATCACTTGCCAATACTATTCCAATGTATTAACCCACTTTGGTTGTAACTTGTGACGTTGCAGGTTACTCTGATGACGATTAGGGTTATGAGTCTACACTCAACATGTTTGCCTGTGGCACATGAAGATGAAGACTTTACTTTATTTACTTATGTTGAACTCTTGTACAAGCCTATGGCTATGGAGTTCTAAAAGACTGTTATCTCTAGAAGGACGATGTAATAAAGACCTTTGTATCTGTGTACTTCATCTTAAACTGTGGATGCTAGCATTTGATCTAGGGACTAGCATTGCAATCACAGGGACCTTTACCTTTACAAAGGTGGGGTCTTACAGATGGTATCAGAGCACTGTGTTTCCTATAGGATTATGACCCTAGGTTGGATTAGACTAAGAAACCACTAAGGAAAACTAGAACACTTTGTAAAATTCCACACTTATCTTTTCTTCTCATAAAATTTTCTAATCTTCTTTCTCATCTCTATTTGTAGATGAACTCCATCAATGAAGCCGTCAGGAAGGGACCACTCATGACCATGAATTTGGAGTGTGAGACGGAGTTTCCCAAAGCACTCAAGAACCTTATGGTCACTGATGGGGATACGCCTACTGGGGTATACTCAGCGGGACGTTTCCGACTGGCCCCAGGGCTGGCGAGTGGGCCTGCAGAACGGCGAGTGGATTGAAGCCCAGCAAGGTACCGAGCGACTGGAAGCTGAAGGCCCAAAGTGTAGATAGGCCGGTCGGATTGGGTTAAACGACTCTCAAGTCAGAATCGAATCGGTTGGGATATGTAAACCCTAGGGAGGTGAGCCTATATAAACCTCCCTATGGGGGAGTAGAGACACATTCCCTCATACACCTAAGCGACTCGCCGCCCTGGCCGAGCTGCCCATTGTAACACCTCCCTAATACAATCTAGCGAGTAGGTCTTTACCCTCCGGGGGCGAACCTGGGTAAACCCTGTCTTTGCCCTCATCTACATGAGATGGCTGGCCGCCCTGCCCTCGTTCTACTACCGCTGCCGATTGCGGCGTCTGCCGTGACCATTCCCACGGCAGTGGCGCCCACCGTGGGGCCTGGCTGATCTGGCCGGTGTTCTGCGGCGAGATCCAATCTGCCCATCAACGAGTCAGTCGCCACCGGCCGCATGATAGCGATCGGCGAGATGCTCCAGATCTTGCGAGCAGCTACGTCCGGGCGCGACCCGTCACGCAGCGTGATCCCGCCAATCGCACGATCGGCCTCTTCGTCGGCCTCACCGGCGTCATCGTCTCGGAGGACTCGGCTCGCATCCGCGAGTCGCCGCCTGATCGGCTCTCCGAGCCAGGTTCGCACGATCCACCGCCTTGCCTCCGAGTACAACTTCGCCCACAAGAACGTGGCGGGAATTCAACGTCGCGAAGATGCGGCCCTCACCGACGACGCCGACTCGGCGACCCGTCACTCACGGATCCATCGCGCGGCTTCATCCGGGCTCCATCGCCCAGGTCTCCAACGCGGGAGACTTCGAGGACCCCTCCATCCTCGGAATCTTCCAATTCGACTCCGGGTCGGAGAACTCCGCCGACCTCCGCGAAGGAAACAGTCGCCACGCCGTGGCTTACATGGCCACCGGCACCGATCCGCCGGAGGATCCTTTCTCCACCCTAATCCCTCCTAACGCCACGGCAACAGAGGTCGAGAATTCCGCTTGGCTGGCGGGCGATACGCAAGGAGCATGCGGCGCGAAAAATTCCGCCTCGGCGGTGACGGCAGAGGCTATCACGCTACCACCAGCAGCGGATCAGGTCACGTTTGAACCCCACCGTTCAAGGCGTGCCACGAACTCGGCAGCAACGACCCGGCTCGCGCCAGCCGCGCGATCTGCGAAACGCGCCACCGGAGAAGCGCCCGGCCCCGCCAGATCCGGCGATGGGTGCCCCACCACCACCCAACCGCACCTCGAGGACCAGCAGCGGATAGTCGTCTCCTCACGGAGCGAGATGCAAACGGCCTCCCACCGTTCTCCACCCGATGGACAACCTCGTGGCGAGCGGCGGCAGCCGATAGCATCACGGCCACCGTGACGGCGCCTTACGAGATCCGATGCGTCAAGGCCACCGCTTGCGAAGGTCGTGGAGCAGCAAAGAGCGGGCGCCGACCGCAGGTCGAGTATACTCGCGTTCCTCGGGAAGCGGAGCTTTCAGCGGCCAGCAATGGCAAACACCCTCAACTGCCCGCCACCGAGCCACCGCAGCTCCAACACCGACCGAACGCGCACTTCCACCAACGATCCCCGGCGACCAACTTCGCCGCTAACGGACAACCCATCGACGCCCGCACCCACATCATCAACAACCAAAGCTGGCGCGCACGCCAGCCCGACGACTTGCGGCACACCCTAACTAATCGCCGCGATGGCGAACCTATGGGTCGCTTTCTGCCATTTGGCCTAAGTGCCGGACCAATGATCCGAGGCGAAGTACCCGCCAAACTTCAAGGCGCCAAAGGAGATAGAAAATACGACTCGTGACGACCCCGCGTCTGGCTCGACATACCTCATGGCAATGGGGATCGCGGTCACACCGATCTACTGCCGCCCGCTACCTCCCAGCGATGATGGAGGGGCGTGCAGGCGGTGGATCAACACTCTCCCGTGGCGATCGACTCACGGGAGGAAATGCGCGACGCCGTCAGCACTTCGAGTGCTCCTACACCCGCGCCACCACCATTGAGGACCGAACGATCGTCCGGGGACCCGTGAGTCGACCAACCGGGTCCAACGGTGGCAAGAGCTTTGGTACAACGCGTCGGCATCCACCCGGACACCGCGATCCATTGCTTCAAGACCTCGTGCCACGAGCCTCTAGTCGCCAAGCTCAGCGACACCCGCACACTCGACAACATCCCGACCTCCTCGAGATCGCCAAACGGACGCCGAGGAAGATCCAAACCTGAAACCGACGGAAGTCAGAGGGCAACGCCGCGACGGGCGGCAACGACAGCCGACGCCGAACCGACCTACGCTTCAGCGGCACCCGCCTCAGCGCAAGCGCCCATGACGGGCGAGTCGACTTGCCGCCAACGCTGGGCACGCATGCCGCGAGCCAAGAGCTACCGCCGCGACGGAGGGCAACGGCGCGATGGCGGCAATTACAAGAACAAGCCAAGGTTCGATCCGCGCCCTCCTTAACCAACCATGTGCGTTCCATAGGGGAAGGAAGCCCAACACACACCACCGATTGCCACACCCTCAGGGAAATCGAGAAGGCACGGCAAGCGCGGGAGGACACAGACAACGACCCGCCAAATGGCGGAAAATTCGGCAAAGTAGCCGGCTCGCTCCACACCTTCACAGGCTTCAACACGAAGCGCGAAAAGAAGTTCATCGCCCGCGCCGTCGCCGTCCATATGTAAACCCAGCGCCTGGCCTGTACAACCCATATAGACAGTGGCGCCTATCCTCATACAGACGTCCCCTAGTTCCTGAACTGGTCGGAACAGCCCATCACCTAGAGCCGGCAAGACCACTCGCCACGCATCGAGTACCCAGGACGAGTTGCCTTGGTGGTCAAGCCCAAGGTTGGCGACTACTGGCTCCCCAAGACACTGATGGACGGCGGCAGCTCCATCAACATCCTCTACCTCGACACCTTCAGGCGGTTGCGGCTCCCGCAGTCGATGATCGAGACAACCCACACCACGTTCCACGGCATCGTCCCCGGTCGGAAGGCGTACCCGATCGGCAAAGTCACGCTGCCCGTCACTTTCGGTACTCCGGCAAACTTCCGCACCGAGCGGATCGTCTTCGAGCTGGTGCCCTTCGACAGCCCTTACCACCGCCCCGGGCGCCAGCGTTCGCTAAATTCATGGCGCGCCACCACGCTGCATAACGCGATGAAGCTCCAGGCGTGCGCGGCGTCATCACCATCAACGGCGACCCGACATGGCCGCCGAATGCGAGGCCAAAGGAGCCGACGCCGCCATCGCGGCGAGACTAATCACGCCGACGAGCTCGCCAACACGCGAGCGGGTCAACAATGACGACCCCACAATACTCAAGAAGCCCAACTCGAGGGCAAACACCTCAACCTTTGAGGCCACGACGCACACTGCGCCGTGCCGAGCTGGTCCCAGCGACTCGGCCGGAAGGTGACGATCGGACGGGCATGAGCCCAGCATAGGAAGGCGCGCCATCGAGTTCCTCCGTGAGAACAGGGACATCTTCGCATGGAAACCCTCCGACATGCCCGGTGTCCCTAGGGAGCTCGCGAGCACAAATTAAACGCCGACCCCAAAGTGCGACTGTCAAGCCGCTACGGCCCTTCAATGAAGAACGCCGTCGAGCAATCGCCGAGGAAGTGCAGCGTTTACGCTGCCGGCTTCATCTGACCAATCAAATACTCAAGTGGCAGCAAACCCAGTCCTGGTCGAGAAGAAAACGGGACACGGAGAATGTGTATCGACTACACAAACCTGAACAGCGCCCAAAGGAGCAGTTCCTCCCGCGGATCGATCAGATAATCGATTCAACCGCGGGTTCGGAGTCGCTATGTTTCCTCGACGCCTACTTCGGGTACAACCAGATCAAAATGGCTGTCGAAGACGAGGAGAAGACGACGTTCATCACGCCATTCGGAGCCTTCTGCTACACCGCCATGACCTTCGGCCTCAAGAACACCGGCGCAACCTACCAGCGGTGCATGCAAGAATGCCTCGCGAGCCAAATTGGCCGCAACATCCACGTCTACATCGACGACGTGGTCGTGAAATCCGCTCGCCAAGGCGACCTACTCGCCGACCTGGCGGAAACCTTCGCCAATCTGCGAAGGTACAAGATAAAGCTCAACCTGTAAGTGCACCTTCGTACCCGCGGACAACTACTGGGTGCGTCTCCAAGCGAGGGATCGAGGCGAACCCAACAAAGATCGACACGATCGCCTCCGGCAAACCCGAATGCCTGCGTGGCGTCCGAAGGCCGGGCGATGGCGGCTCTCGGTCGCTTCATCCCCGCTGGCGGCGATGCCCCTATACCGCCTGATGCGCAAGAACCCCACCTTCCAGTGGGACAAGGAGGCGGACCACGCGCTCCGCGACCTCAAAAAAGTGCTACTCGCCGCACCATTACTCGCCGCTCCCGCCGACAAAGAACCTATGCTGGTTTACGTCGCGGCATCCGAGCGCGTCGTCAGTGCTGTGATGGTCGTCGAACGACCAGAGGAAGGAAAGGAGCGCCCGGTTCAGCGTCCGGTGTACTACATCAGCGAGGTCCTCACCGAGTCGCGCCAGGTACCCACGATCAAAAAGCTAGTATACGCGGTCTTCAGGGCTCAGCGGCGCCTGCCGCACTACTTCCAGGAGCACCCGGTCACGGTCGTCTCCTCAGCGCCACTGCAAGACATCATCCGCAACCGCGAGGCGACCGGACGGGTCGCCAAGTGGGCCGTCGAGATTGGCGTCCACAACATTAAATACGAGCCAAGGCGATTAAGTCGCAGCACTAGCAGACTTCATCGCCGATCGGGAGGAGGCCCAGCGGAAGAAGCTGCCGTACCTCCATTATCGAGCCTGCACCGACGGCTCCAAGAACGCGGACGGTGAGCGGGATAG